>CM069242.1:15150843-16350843 GCA_035582765.1 Acer negundo
TACATCTGCAAATGAAAAAAATTAAAATAGGGTTTCAAATATATACCTTCAGAAGAAGGACCTGAAGCATCTCGATTCATCTGAAAAAACGAAGCCAAATTCTTGAAATACGAAACCCAATCTATGAAATTCGTAGCCAAATCTGAATCTCCTATATGGGTTTTGTGTGCATTACAGAGAAAGAGAAAGAAAAAAAAATGGTTTGAAGTTTTGAACAATGGTAGAGATTAAAGTGAGAATATAATTTTGAAGGTTTTGTTTTTCGGACAAATAGTAAGATCGAAGGGCAAAAATGGGAAAGCACGAATTGAAGAAATTGAAGAAGAAAACAAAATGGTATACATTTTAGAGAAAACGAGAGAGAAGAAAATGAAGACAGAGACAAAAGAAAAAATTCAAAGAAAACAAGCAAAGACCTAACAAAAAGAGAGAGAAGAGAATCTTTTCAGACAAAAATAAAAATAAAATAAAATAAAATAAATAATGAAAAAAAAAGAGGGGTTTTTTAGTCTCTACGGTCAATTGTACGGTAAAAACAATAAATTTACTAAATCTAGATAAAAACAATAAACCCTATAAATTTTTTACTAAAAAGGGTATTTCCTATATATATGACAAACTTGAACCATAATATTTAACATTACATGGAAAACTTGATCCACTCTCGATCGATAATTGATTATTTTTTTTAAAAAAAAAATTATGGAAGTATAAGTTTTTTTTTTTTTTTTTTTTTTTTTATTATTTTATTATTTTTTTATTTAATATTGTAACTTAAAATTATCAAACAATTTGGTTAAAATAATATATTATAAATATTACAATACAACACTAGCAAAAATAATATGTAGTTAGAAAATAAATTCATAAAAAAAAAAAAATACATTAACTTAAAATTATGATCAACAAACCCAAAGCATAAACTTGTTAATTAGAAAAAATAAATTTTAATTAAGAAAAATAGTTAAATTAAAATAATCGAATATAAATAATAGGTTAAGTTTAATATAATATTTTTTAAATAATTAATTTAAAATTCAACCTAAATAAAACGGCAATTGAATTGTTAAATCGGAAATGATTATTAATTTTAAGAGAGAGAATCGGCTATGATATGTGACTATGTGAGAAAGAAAGATAGATCAGGAAATAATTGGAAGTGGGACTTGATTGATTGATTGATTGAGAGCGAGTGTGTATGTTTTGGGAGTTGGGAGTTGGGGGTTGGGAGTTTGGAGTTGAGAGTTGGGACGAGAGAGGTGACTGGTGAGTGTGGCAAAGTTGGATACCAACACTTTAATCTACGGATTACTGTTTCTATAGCTTGTACATAGTTTTTGGTCTGCAAATTTGCATAAATTCGAACAACTATCAACAATAGTATGGGTCAATTATTTTTTTCACATGTAATTATTTTTATTTTTATGTTTTCTTCATTATCAAAATCTAGAGGCTTCAGGAATTATTTAGTCCGAATATTATATGTATGATAAAATTTTATCAAACTGAAAAAGATTTCTCATTTTTGTGAAATGATGCCCATGCTTTGTTTAATGTTCATGACTATACACATTACCTCTTAGCAGAACTGATAATATACATTCTTTCAACATAAAGTGGTGAGGAGTTCAAATTCAATCTCTTTACATGAGCTTAACCATCTCAACTTTTGAATTATTATAGTTCACTGTCCATTCTATGCATTTCAAATTGGAATATCTAATTTCAAATGTTGTAAATTTATTTTGAGTCATGGATACAATATTTATTAAAATCTGATCGAATCAAGTGATGTGAAATTAAGCTTTTTATATATAAATCAGAAATTAAGTTTCTAATATCGATGAATATATAGTGGCAAAGGCAAAATTTTAATTTTGCCGAATTTCCCCATGCAGGCCTGTTTATAGCTTTGCCGCTGATGATAAAAATGTAACTTAATTCCCTCCTCATATATAAGAAATTAGGCTTTTTTGCCTAATTCAATTGGAATGTAACTTTATTATTTTTTTTTTTTTCATTTTTATTAGTAAATGGGCTCTTAGATAAATGATATGGATTTGCAAATAAAACTAAAAGAAGATAAAATAGTTTCATGAAGACAATTTAGAATTCGAATTTTAATAAAATCTCCACGTTTTCATGCTACAACTTATGAACATAAAAAGACAAGTAAAATATTAGAGAGTCAATGATTAATGTATTTGTTGAATTATTTTTCTTAGAAGATATTTTTGAGCAAGTGAAAGTATGTTTAATTTACAGAAGTAAATAAAACTCCACGCACGCATTCTCCCTGGTATGGACGAGCATGTTTTGTTACATGCAGTTTGAGTTAAAGAGTCTTTGCACACGTAGTACATCAATCCAATTTTGAAAATCATGAACATATACAAAAATATAGATGTAGCATGGTTTTATTGAAAATTTATACATACATTTAATGTGTGTATGACAAAATTCTATTAAATTGGTTTTATCAAATGGATATGATGTCTTTTACCATTACGTGCAAAATGTATAGAATGTTAGTAACCAGACTCAAAAGCTCCCTCACGTGCAAGATCAACAAACTTACGTCGTAACTTGAGTCTAAACACATGTTAAATTCACATAATAAATAACAAATTCAAATATAATTACGTGAGAGACTCAAACCCAAAACTTCTTAATTAGACAAATCTAACTTAGACACAATGTTATTTTAGTAATTAACCAACAGACCCAAAACTCACAATTATATTATAAATAGACATGCAATATTAGCTATAGAAAATATACGAAAGGAAACACAATACTCACAAATATATTATATCTTTGAACTCTCTATATTTCTGTCAATGGAGTTCTTCATGGAATCGCTACTGTATCTGTTACCTTTTTTTTACGTTATATTGTACCTCTGTAACAACTTTGTTTTCCGGAAGAGAAACCAATGTTGCTACATGCTTGCATACGAGTGCTACAAGGCCACTGATGATGAAGAAGCTAGCAGGACGCTCGACTCACAATCCTGCGCGAAAATCGTTTTCAGGAACAAAAACCTGGGCCTGGAAGAGTACCGGTTTCTCTTACAGACAATTGTGAATTCTGGGATCGGAGAGGAAACCTACGCTCCGAAAAACATAATGGAAGGAAGAGAAGACTCAGCTTCGTTAACAGACGCGCTTTCGGAGATGGACGACATCATTTTCACAACCCTGGACAGGCTCTTTTCCAGGACAGGAATTTCTCCGTCGGAGATCGATATACTTGTAGTGAATGTCTCATTGTTCTCTACAATTCCATCGTTAACAAGTCGAGTCATGAATCGTTACAAGATGAGAGACGATGTCAAGGCTTTCAATTTATCAGGAATGGGTTGCAGTGCGAGCCTGGTAGCCATCGATCTTGCTCAACAATTGTTCAAAACTTACAACAACAAATTGGCAATTGTTATTAGCACAGAATGCATGGGTCCACATTGGTATTGCGGGAAGGACAGATCGATGATCCTGTCGAATTGTTTGTTCAGGTCAGCAGCGGCAAATTTATGAAGGGGCTTGGAGGGGCATGCAACTCCAACCTTTTAAAAAATTTCCTTTTAATCCTTTCATTTTGTTTAAATTTTTTATATTTGCTTTTTATAAAATCAACATTTTACTAGTTGGCTCACAAAACTTAATTAAAATTGAAATCCTGGCTTTGACTCTACAGGTCAGGAGGGTGTTCAATGCTGCTCACAAACAACAATTCTCTGAAGAACAGAGCAATCCTGAAACTGAAATGCTCTGTCCGGACACATTTGGGCTCCAACGATGAAGCTTACGGCTGCTGCATACAAGATGAAGATGTTGATGGCTACCAGGGCTTTCGTCTAACCAAAAAACTGACAAAATTCTAACCAAAAAACTGACAAAAGCCGCTGCTATAGCTTTCACAAACAATCTTCAGGTTTTGGTACCCAAAATCCTGCCATTAAGAGAGCTACTTCGCTACACAATAGTCTCATACTACAGAAATTATACGAAAACTAGTGCGAAAAGTCAAATGATCAATCTGAAGACTGGAGTGGAACATTTTTGTATACATCCAGGAGGAAGAGCTGTGATTGATGAACTTGGGAAGAGTCTGGAGCTAAACGAATACGATCTCGAACCTGCTAGAATGGCACTTCACAGATTCGGAAACACATCGGCTGGTGGTCTCTGGTATGTTTTGGGTTACATGGAAGCTAAGAAGAGGTTGAAAAAAGGTGATAGAATTCTGATGATCAGCTTGGGAGCTGGTTTCAAGTGCAACAACTGTGTTTGGGAGGTCATCAATGACTTGGAGGATGTCAATGTGTGGAAAGATTGCATACATCGCTATCCTCCCAAGTCCATTATCAACCCTTTTGTGGAGAAATATAGCTGGATCAATGATGAGTATTTGAGCTTCGTTAGATTCCATTAGAACCTTGGAATTTAGGCTTATGCAAGTTTATGGTAAACTAGAATTATGATTCTCTATTGATTTGAACTCTATTTAAGTTGTATACTGTTTGTTTTTAGGATCAGGATCCTCTACTATACTTATCTTTTTCCTTATCTAAAACACTTGATAATAAGATTTTGTACTTAAATGAAATAAATAAAAGAAATAAATGACAGCTATTGATTACACATGTCAACAAATCTATTTAGGACATGATAAAAATTAGCTTAGCAGAGGATCCAAATTCTTGTTTTTAAATAATATTAGTCACAAGTGTTCAACTTCTAATTGGGAGATCAAGATCCATATTTATAAATGTTTAGGGGCTATCATGTATCATTTTCCAAGCTCATTTTCGTTTTCATTTTTCGAAAATGATTTGGAATACTCGTTCGTTACCGTTTTCCATTTCATTTTTCATTTTATTTTCAAAACAAAAACAAAAACAAAAACAAAAACAAAATCAGTATTAAAAGTGAAAAATTTTCAAAACAAGTTTTAGATGTTTTTCATTTTGTTTTTCGTTTTGTTTTTCACTTTAAATAAAAAAACTCAATTTTTTTTTTTTGTTTTTTTCTTCTTCTTTCTTACTCTCTAGACTGATGTTCTTCTTCTTCCTCTCTTTCTCTCTTCTTCATTGTCACTCTTCTTCTTCTTCTTCTTCGAATCTCTGGTCTTCATCACTGTTATTATTCTTCTTCTTCTTCTTTTCTGACACCGTCACATTTGCCACCTCTCAAACCCTAAGCTTCACAAAGTTCCTTCTCCGACGCCACCACTACCTAATCTTCGTCGTGAACCTCCCGACCGAAGCACTTGCGCCGTCGTCTGTCAGATCCAGTTCGACCAAGATAGCTACCCGGACTCTCACCCGCAGGAATCGGCAAACGAAGCGGGGATCCAATGTGATCTAGTTCGCACCGCTATCCATCAGATTCAGTTCGACCAGGACATATTAATTTGCTGTTGCTGTTGATGATGTTGTGTTAGGCCTTGTTTGTGTATG
The DNA here is from genome assembly GCA_035582765.1 of Acer negundo. Classification (NCBI taxonomy): domain Eukaryota; kingdom Viridiplantae; phylum Streptophyta; class Magnoliopsida; order Sapindales; family Sapindaceae; genus Acer; species Acer negundo. The sequence goes on from CM069242.1 coordinate 15,156,305, forward strand.
GAAAGAGAAATCAAAGAAATTCTTCTCTTCCTTTTCTAGGCATTGCCCATATCTGACCCAAAAAACAAAAAAAAAAAACAAAAAAAAAAAAAATCAACTCATTAATTTGCTTCCTATAAAATGATACCAGATGCGTTTTTTACGTTTTCATATTCGGAATCCAGCTTTTATGATATGCTACTAGACACGTATTTGAATTTTGAAACTGAAATCAAAAACACTGTTTTTATTTTCATTTTTATTTTTGAAAAATAAAAACAAAACACAGCTTTGAAAAACGTTACAGGACGCACCCTTATTAACTTTGGGGTTGTTTGTTTTTTCCACTTAAAACTTATGGGCCTGAATTGAACTCATTAGATTGTTCTTTTTGTTTTTTCGAGTGGTCAAACAACTTAAAAATATCAAAAAACAACTTAAAAAATAAAGTAAGAAATCCTGACTTTTAATTTCAATCAAAATCACTGGATTACAATTAAAATATTCTCTTCCAAATCTATCCTCCCAAAGAATATATATTTCCAAATTTATCCTAACTTGATATGGTGTAGAGATCTTTCTTTTAACATATTTATTATTTTTAATGGCTTTTAGAAAGGGGAAAAAAAAACCAATCACTTCTCATAGAGACCAGTGCATATAATTCAAGAACCTATTTCAAAAAAACAAAAAAAAAACCAATAAAACTTTTTTTCCAGTGCAAATGAAACGGGAAATAAAAACAAAAATGGTTTCTTCAATTATATATGCTGGAAACATGAACAACATGCAAAATAACTTGAACCTATTTTTTTTACAATAAATTAAACTTGAACTTTGTTTGCATGACATGCAAAATTATATTCTTTGACAAATTTTTTGTTTTGTTAAATTGAACTTTGTTTACAAAAAAAACATGCATGCTAAATTACTTCTTTTAATTAGTATGTGTATTAATATAAAATTACTTGTCTTCATACAATTTTTTTTTTTTTTAAAAAAAAAACAAACTTATTGACAGTACATTCAGATGTAATAAAAAAAAAAAACATGTCATTCAGGTTCAGATTTCAGTCTCTATTCAGTCTTCAAAAAATTCAGGACTATTCAGCCTTTAAACAAAAAAACAAACGACCTATTTGTTTGTTTGTTTTGTTTTTTGTTTTTTGTTTTTTTGGAAATTTTGAAATTTTGAAATCTATGTTTTTTTTTTCTGATTATCAATCATAATTCTGATTTTTTTTTTTTTTTGCTGAAAAGATTCTGATTTAATATTCAAATTATTATATTGAATTTTCTCTTTTTCATCTAACATGTCATTATGTCAAAATTTGGCAATTACTTTTGTATTTCTTAAACCATACATTGGTAATTTATTTTCGTTTCGTACTCACAATGCAATTGTTTTGCATTGTTTTGATTTGAGAGACACACCATTTAGCCAAATTAATCTCATTTCATCAATACTCTATCTTAATTTGCTTAATATCGGTGTGAGTTTTGTCTTCCCCATGGAAACATAATGTAGGTAAATTATCAATGAATTGATGATTTTCTAGCGAACATATATCGTACTATCTACTATCTAATTAAGCATTAATATACAGATATCTAAACTTTATACAATGTTGTTCACGTTATGATTTGTCATTTATTTTTTGGATGAACTTTTATTACAAAAATATATTTTTTAAATTAATATGGCACCATCAAATCTCTGTCCTTTTGTATTTAAAATTTTGTGATAAAATTATATTTGTAAAATACTTTTTTTTTTCCCATCGAATAAACGCAATCTATATCAAATCTATAACCAGGGGTATTGATGTAGAACAAGTGGCAGATTTCTACATGGCTATGAGAGATCATTCTAAATTCAAGAGAGATCATTCTAAATTCAAGGGCAATTGAAATTTCAATCCTACTAGTCCGAGCGTCGGAGTCAGAATGACGTGAAACTTTCACGGTTAATGCGTTTCGGTGAGATCTTCAATAATCACGTTGTTTGGCAAACCCTTTTAAAGCTAAATTGCATTGTTTAGACCCCGAAATTACCATTTTTGTCGTTTTAGAAAAGTTTCGTTTTCGCAATAACTTTTGTTTTCTAAGTCCGAATCGATTTCCGTCAATTCTGGCTTGCTTAGGATTCTTAGTTTTATTTGTTTTCGTATTTATCTCAAATTTGCTGTTTTAGGTAATTTTTATTATTTAGTCATGTTTCTTGTCCAACAAGAATTGGTAATTTTTATTATTTAGTCTTGTTTCTTGTCCAACAAGAATTAGGGTTAGAGTTAAGGTTAGGGTTAGGGTTTTTGCTTTAAATATGCTTGTAAGCCGAAATGCTGGATTATCTTTCAATTTATAAAATCTCAGAGTTCGTTTAAAGAGTTTTCTCTTTGTTTTCTGGTGGATTTCAGATTATTACGGAATACAGACGTTGGTCTTGTTCTTTTTATGTTTTCCACTGCGTTAGGTATACCCAACATTTTTTGCTGAATGGACTAAAATAGAACTATATATATGACAAACTTAAACCCTACTTTTCGACATTACATGAAAAACTTGATCCACCCTCACTCGAAAATTGATTATCTTTTTTTTTTTCAAAAGTATAGAAGCATTGTTTTTTGAGAAAAAACCAAAAATAGCCATCGGAAACATTAAACTTTCATTTGTAACCACTTTTGAAAATTTAATTGTTAATAACCACTTTTTTTAAAAAAAAAATTCAGTGTATGTCCATAAATTACAAAAATACCCTAAGCATATTTTATTTTTTAAAAAAACCTAGAAGCAAACTTGAAATTATGACTAAAATCTAGAACAAAACTTGAAATCACAACTAAAATTTGGAAACCAAAATTGAAATCATGACTAAAAACTTGAAATCTTGAAACTTGAAATCTTGACTAAATTGAAATGTTGAAACTTGAAATGTTTCCCTTTTTCTTCAAATTAGGATTAGGTTTTTCTTCCTTTATTTATTTATTTTTATTTCTGTAGATCATATCACTGGCGGAGGGGGAGCTCGACGGCACTGCTGGATGGTCGTGAAGCCCATGCAAAGCACAACGGCACGACAGCGATGTGCTTGGGCTTGAAGCACGACGGTTCTGTCCTTGGTTCACGAAGGACAACAGTATGCACCGCTGCACGACGATAGTGATGTGGTTGTCGTGAAGCCCAGAAGCATGTCAACGCTCAACGACACCTTCGTCGGCGGTGCATACTCAGGCAACGACGTCGTTGATAGTTTTCAGGCGTTGGTTTGGACGGAGAGAGAGAGAGAGAGAGAGAGAGAGAGAGAGAGAGAGAGAGAGAGAGAGAGAGAGAGAGAGAGTGTGTGTGTGTGTGTGTGTGTGTCTGTTTGTGGATGATTTTTATGGAGGGCATTCAAGTAATTTCTTAAAAAAGTGGTTATTAATAATTAAATTTTCGTTTGTGGTTACAAACAAAACTTCCATGTTGGCATGTTGCATGTGGTCATTTTAAGTAATTTCCACTTGTTTTTCGATATGGTTATAATATCGTAACCTAAAATTATCAAACAATATAGTTAAAATGATATATTATAAATTATAATACAACACTAGAAATAATAAATTGTAGTTAGAAAATAAATTCATAAAAAAAATAACAAAACATTAACTTAAAATTATGACTAACAACTTAAGACCTAAACTTGTTAATTAAAAAGATAAATTTTAACTAAAAAAATTATTGATTTAAAATAACCGAATATAAATAATGTATTAAATGTAATATTTTACTATCTAAATAATTAATCTAAATAATACAATAATTGAGTTGTTAGATCGGAGATAATTATTAATTTCATGTGAGGGAATTGACTAGGGATATGTGAGGGAGAAAGAGAGAAATAGAAAGGATTGGGAGAATGGGAGTGGGACTTGATTGATTGATCGAGAGAGTGTATGTGTGTGGTGGGACGTGAGTGAGTGAGATTCTGTGTCGATACTAGTAAGTTAGTGTCGGGAGTTGGGAGTTGGGAGTTGAGAGAGGTTACTGGTTAGTAATAAATTTTTATTTTTATTTTTTAAGGCTTACCCCAATTAAGGTCAGCCCTATATATATAACAACCTGTTATGAAATTAGATGGATTTCCACCACTTTCCATTCTCTTGCCAACACAACAATTTCCATTCTCTTGTCATCACACACGTGGAGAAGAAGCAACCATTATTTGATAGCTTAATTACTAAGCCTTTAAGAGGAAGTGAAATGCATTTTGGTGACTAGCCTTTATGAGGCGGTGGACTTTGCCTATGGCTTTCTACTTTAAATGTAAGTTGTTGAATATATACAATCAGATAAGCATCCCCATATCATTTGTTCTCTTCTTCTATATTTATTTGTGGTTTTATAACATCAACAAAAATCATCTTGATAGTTATTATTATTATTATTTGTGATCGAGAGAAACCCATTAATTCCTTGCATGGTAGTATGGTATTGTCCAAATGACAAATATGAGAAAGGAATTTGGATCCTTTGTTGATTTGATTTTTTTTTTTTTTTTTTTCCTGACCTTATATAATCTTATGATACATAAGTATTACAATGAATTGGTGATTAAGATGTGATTGATTTTCATAACCACTTTAGCAATAACCAATCACATGTTTTAAAAATGTCAGTAAAAATATCAGATCAGTAAAAGAAGACTATCAGACAAAATGCACGGATCATTGAAATCATGTAACCTAATATGAAAACTTTGGAATCGAATCTTTTCCAAATAAACATACACAGAAATAGTAAGTTTGACTATCATAGATACACATTGTGGCCCATTGTGTTCATATCTTACAGCCAGGAAAGTTGAAAATTACTCTCTTTTCTTTTCTTTTCTCTTTTCTCAATAAATCATGATTAATGAGAGTACTATATCTCTTAAATATTTAGGTGTACAATTAAATGCAAAATGTTTGAGATGCATGCATATATTTTTTTGGTGATGGAATCATGTATAGCAAACATTAATGTTCGTCTTCAACCTAAACATTAAATTCGTCCACTTGCAACATTTAAAAGCCAGGCCCAAAGTTATCTTCAATAATTCATATTAATCATTAATGCTCCAATAAAAAGGGATAAAAACAGTGTAAGAAATTAGAGAAAGTTATAAGCTTATTAAAAAAGTGTGTGGTAAAAAATGGTGAAGTTAAATTTATATTTGTAATAGAAGAGGAGCAAGACATGTAAGACCCACATCGACAAGGAAGAAGCAAACTGCTGCCAAGCTGGCTGGAGCCATATGATGGAGCATTTGAATTATGTTAAAAATATGGAGCCATGCGGTGAGTACAGAGCAAAGAATAAACAAACTATTCTTTCCCCTTTTACCATAGAATACCCTGTGCTTATAAACGGTATATATACGCATATTTTTGGAGGGGTGTTCCTCTTTGGATATCCCCATCAAAACATAGTTGATCAAACATCACATATCCCGAAACGAATTATTTGTGTAACTGTCATGGGTTTTTCTGATTGAGTTTTGGTTGCATCGTGTATATTATCAGTTTAATTTATGCTATGCTATATATGTGTAGCTGGTGTTATATAGTTATATTATATGGGAGGAAATGGTGGAAAATATCATCTTTTCCGACTCATTTGGTGACTCTATGACCGGTTTAATAATTTAAATTTAAAAGACACCTATTATGGTGAACTACCAAAATTGCCCTTAGATAATCATTTATGTTATTCTATTTGTTTGGTTCTCTCTCCACACTTCCAACAAAAACGGTAACTGGGTTAGTCTCTCTCTCTCTCTCTATCTCTCTCTCAATACTAATAGAAGTTCAAAATCCAAACAACTGGACGTGCTTCATTACAACAAGGTAATATTTCTTGCAAATACTTCTTTTCATTTGTTCACATTTTCATTGTGACAATTGTGGATCTTCGAGACTTTGTCTCATTTTTCCGAGCTTTTTAAAGTAGTATCCTAGCTTCTTAAAAATCACTCTGAGTATTTTCATGTCTTCTCCGAGTCTTTTTAAAAATCACTAATCGAGCCTTTTCATGTCTTCTCCGAGCCTTTTCATATTATCTCCGAGACTTTTCAAAAATCACTAATCGAGCCTTTTGAAGTCTTCTCCGAGTGTTTTCAAGTATTCTTCGAGCCTTTTCATGTCTTCTCCAAAACTTTTCAAAAATCACTAATCGAGCATTTTCAAGTCTTCTCCAAGCCTTTTCAAGTCTTCTCTGAGCCTTTTCAAGTCTTCTCTGAGCCTTTTCAAAAATCACTAATCGAGCTTTTTCATGTCTTCTCCGAGCCTTTTCATATCATCTCTGAGACTTTTCAAAAATCACTAATCGAGCATTTTCAAGTCTTCTCCGAGACTTTTAAAAAATCACTAATCGAGCCTTTTCAATTCTTCTCCGAGCCTTTTCAAGTCTTCTAAAAAATCACTAATCGAGCCTTTTCATGTCTTCTCCGAGCCTTTTCATGTCTTCTCCGAGACTTTTCAAAAATCAGTAATCAAGCATTTTCAAGTCTTCTCTTAGACGTTTCAAGTCATCTCCGAGACTTTTCAAATAATCATTAATCGAGCTTTTTCAGGTCTTCTCCGAGACTTTTCATTGAATTACTAATCGAGCCTTTTAAAGCCTTTTTCGAGACCAAAAATGTCTTCTTCGAGACTTTCATGTATTCTCTGAGACTTTTCTAGTGTTCTTCGAGACTTTTAAATATCCTCACCCGAGGCTTTGTCAATGTAATTTGTGAAAATATTTTATACTCCTAAGTTTTTATTAATAGTTTTGATTAATTTAACAGCATCATGAATCGGGTTAGAATAGTAATATCTTACAATGGTCGATGGGAGCAACTACCCGATGAAAGTCAGAGGTTTGTTGCATCCGACAACCAGGGAATATATGTGTCAAAGAATATGACTTACGAAGAATTGGTGGCGATCGTGCATACCATTGTGAAGTATGATGTAAAAAAATTCAATGTTGATCTGGCATCAATATCGATCGTTCCTGGCAGTACATGTCATACATTTATAAGAAATAACGATGATGTTCAGTTTATGCTAGGTGAAGATCGGGTGATCCCTCAAGTATGTGTAAGTCTAACTCAGAGGACAGCTGGAGATGTGATAGGGAATGATATTCCTCCTCCTGAAAATACCCAACAATTTGGATCCTTTAGCGGTAGCAACCAAGTGTACCCCCAAAGGAGTTTCGTCGAAAGTGGGGAAAACATGTGTGGTGTCCCATCGGTAGCGATTGACCAAGTAGTTGAACCTCAATTTGGCGATGTATTTGGTTGTCGAATTAAGCAGTACAATGTGATGAACAATTACCCGAACCATGAGGTGGATAATGAGGCAAATAATAAACATGTAAATGATCTAGAAAATGTGGATGAAGAGCCTACACAAATTCAAACACAAGGAAGACATGTACAAGGAGTTAGTTGCACTGTACCAAATATGTCTGGGACTTCCGAGGTCCAACATAATATAACTGTATCTGATTCTGATAATACGATAACGTGGATTATTCCCGGAGCAGATTCATACTCGTTTGGTATTGGTAGAAGCAGCACCTTGGCAACGCAAGAACCTACATGCATGATTTATAAATGTCATTTTTTCTTGAGTAAAAAGGATTTGAAGAGGTTAGTTGGCCTTTTTTCAATGCGGGAGAACTTTGAATAGAAGGTGAAAATGTCTAATAAGACAACGTTACATCTAGTTTGCATCATTGATAACTGTACGTGAAAATTAAGAGCGGTGATGAGAGATGAAGGGACTTACTTCCAAGTCAGAAGTTTTGTCAACCAACACAGTTGTCCTTTGGAGGAGGTTCACCGTCGCCACCGACAAGCTAGTGCAGTCATAATCGGAGAAGTCATTGCACCTAGACTTCAACAACATGATGGTCGTCTCATGCGTCCGAAGGACATAATAGCTGATATGAAAACAATGTATGACATCCAAGTCATATACAGTAAGGCACATGATGCCTTGCAATATGCATTGTCATTAACCTATGGAACACATGAAGAAAGTTTCAAACTGTTACCATCTTTTGCCTACGTTCTGGAACAGTAAAATCCTGGCACAATCACCGACTTACAGTGCGCAGACGATGATACATTCCTGTACTTTTTCATGTTGTTAGGATCCTCAATTAGAGGTTTCCGGAGGTGTATGCGTCCTGTGATTGCAGTTGATGGTACCCATTTGAAAGGAAGATTCGGGGGTACAATGTTTGTTGCAACTGCATAAGATGGAAACGAACAGGTGTATCCAATTGCTTTTGGATACGGTGACTCAGAAAACAACCTTTCATGGGAGTGGTTTTAGGAATGCTTGAGGGGTGCCCTTGGTCATATAGATGATCTGGTTTTCATTTCTGATCGCTATGCAAGCATTGAAGCGGGGATTTCTAAAGTGTTCCTTTACGCAACCCATACTATATGTTGCTGGCATTTTGGTGAAAATATGAAGAAGCGATTCCACAGAAAGGATGTTACCGACATAATGGATTCAGCAGCTAGGACGTACAGTGAATTCAATTATAACAGGCACATGGAGGATTTACATAGGCTGCACAAGGGTGCATTCGATTATGTCATTGCTGACGGTCCATACAAGTGGTCTCGCGTACACTGTCCCCAAAGAATGTACAGGCTGATGACCACAAATGTTACAAAGTGCATAAACTCATGCCTAAAATTCGCACGGCAACTGCCAATGATGACACTAGCGGAGTTCATTTGGAATATGCTACAAAAGTGGTTTCACGATCGTCATGTAGCTACACGGTCCATGCGTCATCAACTGACTAACGCAGCACATCTTGCGATCCTAAAACATGTTGAGAAGTGCAATTATATGACCGTACATCCGATTGACTGGAACATATTCTCCGTCAAATTGAAAGGAAACCAATGGACGGTTAACTTACACTTGAAAACTTGCACATGCAACAAATTCCAAATGGACCATTTCTCATGTTCTCATGCACTCGCAACGGCAAGGTACATGAGATGTTACAGTTAACGATTTATACTACCCACAAACGTGAATATTATTGTTTTCATTGTTGTAGAGAGCGAAACTTGGATTTCACATCTCTGTGTGCGGACTACTACAAGAGAGAGACACTTATTGATGCATACTTTGTTCCTATTATGCCTGTTGGCCATCCTTTTTCATGGGTAGTGCCATCCAACATCGCATCTCGGGTGGTTTTAAATCTAAAGTCGAAGAGACAATCAGGTCGCCCGATGGAGGGTCGACATGTCTCGTCTTCGGAGAAGACAACCACACAGTCGTGTAGAAGATGTGGACAATCAGGACATAATAGCAAGCTGTGCTCCAACCCGCCGATGGTTAATGAAGGTCCCAGCATAAGTGTTCCCGATGAATACCGTCGCAAGTACGGCATCTGTCATTCAATTAGACACAACAAACAAACGTGCCTTGAGAAAGACTTTACCGTGGAATGAATGGAGCCGTTGAAGAAGGCGATCAAACATAACAAGGCAGTACAATAGGCCCCTGAATTGCCACCAGAAAAGCTTGTGATTGCTAATATGGGACGGCAAGATGCTACGAAGCACCTTGAGGAACATGTCTCCAACTTAATGTCTTCCAACATCGTCCAGACGTTGGGAACCATGCTCGATACAGTTGTGTTATGAGACCGTTGATTATTATGCTTTTTTATGTTGAACTATTATGATATATTTATTGGTTGTTCGTTTAATGCCATACTGGATCCTTTGTTGTAGTGTCTACAATTCATTGTATTGTTTATGGATTTCAATATATCAAATGTGTGTTCAAGTGTTAATTGCAAACAACTAAAATTTTTTTTTAAATCATTTCATTTCATTACTCAAATGTTATGTACATCAACTAAATCACTAACTGGAAGACCAATCATTCGAGTTACAAAAAACCTCCACAGCCATCTTCTCTCGGATGATGCCCATTTCATTTTCTGACCAGTCAAACGTATCCCTGTTCGCTGCCAGGTACTCTATCAATCTCAAAGTATGGGCACCACAGTTACCACTGCAATTCACCACATAAACAACCGTTAGAATTGAATGTTATTTAAAACAACTGAGATAGAATAAGATCTTTAAACAGTCATACCCTCTATCATGTTGGGGCACACGGTCTCTAGACACAATGTTGAGTGGAAAGGGCTTATTCTGCAATGTATACGTCATATCGCCCCTCCGTCTGCGACCGTGAAAGTCCAACGCATGCAGCATCGACGGTAAAAAATATCGTAAGCAAGCGAGCTGCGTTTTCCTATGGCGAAATGGTACCTCCTGTCTGAACGGGTCCATCAGGTAAATACTCCCTGTTGTGAGGTCGACGCTGGCTAGTGCCGAATGCGTACGTCCAAGGTTGCAAGGAATCAAAACATGTATGTGTTTCAACAAAGTGTTATCGGTGGGAAATTTATTTAAAATTCAAATTCAAACAATGTAAATAAAACACTTACCACGTCAACTTCGTTCCATGGTTTGGTTCTTGTCGGGACCAATCCACTTACCACCTTCAGATCATCAGCGGACCACTGATGCTTGAACAAAGACCAACTGCGATGGGGTTTGTCGGCCCCACTTCCCATCAATCTCTCCTAGTCATTCAATAACCATGACTGTACAAAGAAAATTTATAAAACGTTAGATAAAAGATGTACGAAACACATAAATAGATGTTCAAAAGCCGTACAAATTAAACACTTACATAGAACTGTGAATCCAGTATGTTGATCCTCGGACCGTAGACAGTGGAGTAATATCTCTGACGCTTCCGCAGAATATGCAAGTACGTGTCCATATGCTGACAATTTCAACATTTTGTATTGTTAGCATTCTACTATTTCAGAAACATTTTATACACAATGTTCAGGTAAGGACCATACCGTATCCTCCAACTCCATGATGTTGGTTTGAAACTGATGGAACCAAGGGACACCAACTGGCTCGAGTAGATCCACATCACGCCTGCATAATTGTTGAAGAAGTTAGATAAGAAAGTAGTTTTACTTAGGAGTTTCAAAATACAAAAGTTTTTTTGTAATATCTGCGATTATACTTACAATTCCCCAGTTGAGTTCCTCTTATAAGCTTGGTACGCCGCAAGGTGGTCAGGATCTATCAATGCATGGGGCAGGGCACCCATACATGTGGTGGTTGTGGCATAATCCTTGGCCTCTTCGGCAGAGAGGGGTCAATGTATGGGGGCTGTTACTGCCAACCTGGCCTGCGAACCCGATCCTGACGTTGAAGGGGTGGGGGAATCCGGTCCAGCTCAGTGCGATCCACTGGATGGGTGAGCTGTAAGGAGGAACTCTGTCCCCGTGTATTGCCTCCAGAGGTGCGATGTGTGGAGGGACTCTGTCCCTGTGTATCGCCTGCAGGAGTGCGTTGTAAGTAGGAACTATATCACCGTCGATCGCCTGCAGGTGTAAGCTCTTTGGGTGCGCTGAGACTGGGGATCTCTGTCCTTGTGGAATGAATGAAGGGGTGCTCTGCACTAGGATCGACTGGAGGGGTGTGCTGTAAGGAGGTGCTCTGTACCAGGTCTTGAGAATGAACAGGCTAGTCTGGTAAAACCTGCTGAGGTTCCTGCTCTATCTCCATAGGTGATGTATCTGTACCACTAGTACCACGAGTAACCTCTTTTCGTGGTGTCACACCAGGCTCTTGCTGATCACCTTGATGACTACCTGTCCTCCCTTTGGGACTGAAGTCTCGGTGTCCGTCTTCGTCATCGAAGGGTGGGTCATCGAACCGTGTACCTCGAGTACGGGCATGCGACGTCGAACCCTGAAGCCCTCGAATCAAATCTAGCAACTCCTGATGCTGTTGATCTCGCTTCTCATTACTCTTTTGCACCTCCTCCTGTAACTCGCGTAACGCATCCATCAGTTCAGTATATCGACGGTCCTGAAAGAATTTCGAAATTTTCAGTACTAAAACCGTTCACTCAATTGAAATTAAATAATACGGTAAAAAGAATTATACGTACCTCTGTTTGTCCTCCAATGCCTCCTCGTGAGTCATCTCCAGTTCGAGAGTCATCTCTAGTTCGAGGCTCTCTAGGCAACGTGAATCGAACCCGCCTAGTCCTCGCAAGACGAATATGACGACCGTCCGAGTCAGAACCCTCTGTATCACTGGGTTCGAAAGACGGACCCTCGGTGTCACTGGTTTTAGCAGTTGTATATCGTTCGGGGTCAGAGACGGGAACAGGTATATCACCGAGATCAGCATCATACAAACTGCCTCCCTGGGAAATGCCCTCGAAGTACCGTTCAGCCCTCTCAGTTGCCGTTGGCACCAATTTCACCCTCGCAAACATCTGAAATTGCAGTTAGACCAATGTAATTGTATACATACTAAAAGTTATGAACATAAAAAATATATATATAGATATTTACACTTTCGAGGAAAATGATATTCAACTTCTCCCCCCTCGGTCGCGTACTCAACTCCTATTTTAGAATTCGGGGGAAGAGCTCGATTTTCCTCCGCTTCCCACATCCGCTATTGCCAAGCTCGGGGATAACCTCGAAAGCAAATATCTGCGAAACATCTAAGAACGATAAGAATCCAATACAATACATCAGTTATATGGAACAAATAACAAATTCAAAATTCTCACCAACAGGGCGTGCGTTAGCCCATATATGTTGTATGTCTCCGTGGTGTGTACATCAACACCTTTTCGTCGCTGGCGTAGTTCAAACCGCCTACGTTGACCATCCAACGCATGCTTGAAACCGTATATAGACCGCCTATACACGTGTGCACCCCACGAGAACGCATCAAAAGCCCCAAGTCCTTGACTAGGCGAAACTGCCATACTGGAACTTTCTCTCTCTCGTCCAACCCCATCAATATCCAGTTAAGTATATACAATAAGCACAGCTTAACCGCATCGTACTGCTCAGAAAAAACACCAATCCATAGAACGACTTTCAGCTCTACATACTCGACCTCATCTCGATCATCAAAGTACCGCTGGTGTATGCCATTCTCTACCATATCATAGGTCGACGTGTCAGGAAGTTCTCCGAACTTCAATCCGGTGATCAGACAAAACTCAACCTTCGAGAACCGGACCGAATGCCTTCCTAACAGAAATCTCATCTCATCTTCAGGCTCATCGTGATGCAACTTGCGAATAAGCAACCAATGTATAATGCCAGCTGAAAACTTCATCCCACGATCCATCTGAAGGAGGTGTCCAAAACACGACTCAGTATACCGACGTCGTTCTTCGACCGCAAGATGTTCATGTACCTTGTTAAGTGCGTTGTCGATATCTGTAAGGTCATCAAAATGGTCATGTCGAGTTATTTTCCCCGAATACCTTTCTTCCTCTAGAGTTTTAAGCGAATCTTTTAGTTGATTCCTCATCTGCATATTGACATAAAAAAAAATATATCTAGTTAAATAAAATAAATAATATAAAAATGAAAAGTCTCGGACACTATATAAAAAGGCTCGGACACTATATGAAAAGGCTCTGAAACTATATGAAAAGGCTCGGAAACTATATAAAAAGACTCGGACACTATATGAAAAGGCTCAGAAACTATATGAAAAGGCTCGGAGACTATAATTCACAAACACAGGAAAAAAAATTAAAAAGCTCGGATTACTGTTCAAAAGGCTCGGACAGTGTATATAAAGGCTCGGAGAGTATTGTAAAAGGCTCAGAGCTAAAAAAATTTCCAACCAAATCAAACGGCTCGGATTACTTTTTAAAAGTCTCGGACGGTTATTCAAAAGGCTCGAAACCAGTGTTAAAAGGCTCGGAAATTCAAAATTAAAAATTTAATATAAAAGGCTCGGATTACTATTTAAAAGTCTCGGACAATTATTGAAAAGACTCGAAACAAGTTGTAAACGGCTCGGAGATTCTAATTCTAGAAACCTATTCATATTCCTTAAAAGGCTCGGATTACTATTTAAAAGTCTCGGACAGTGTTTTAAAAGGCTCGGATCCTATTTTAAAAGTCTCGGAGCCAGTGTGAAAGGCTCGGAGATTCAAATTGCAGAAACTTATTTAAATTGCTTGTAAAAGGCTCTGATTACATATGACAAAGGTCGGAAAAGGCTCGGAAAAGGTTTTAAAAGGCTCGGAAATTAAAATTGTAGAAACTTATTCAAATTGCTCGGAAAAGGCTCGGATTACATGTGAAAAAGCTCAGAAAAGGCTCGGATAAGGTTTTAAAAGGCTCGGAAACCCAGAACTTCATCGTGTTCAACAGAAATTTTTCATAAATTTAAACCCTAACCTAATCAAACAAACCTAATCAACAACAAAACAAATCAAGTCAAACCTAATATACATGTCTAACCAACATCCAAGATCAAACACACATAAAAGTTTCAACAATAAAAATGCGTGAGAAAATCATATAACCTTCTCGTCGACTTCAAAACTGTATCGCCACCGTCGGTAGGTTTCTCGTGAGATTTAATATCGGATTTCTTGCACTCAAGGTCTCTCTTTCCACTGTTCTCTTTCTCTCAACTTTTTTCTCTTCAGACGCAAAATGACAAAAATAAGGGTATTTTTGTCTGGTCACCTAAATAGGTGCATTTTAAACTTACATTAGAAAACCGGTAACATTCTCACAAAAGCCCCTCCAAGTAGTGACAAAAAAATTTTGAACCCTATTATATGGGCTAGCACCTTCCGCCTTCGCAACTCCAAATTAAATATCTGTTATTGTCCCTCCCCTCCATGATCGAATTTGGTTATTCCTAAACGAGTCATGAAGACCAACATACCTTAGTTTCCAACTTTCCATGCACATTGGATTTTAGAGGGATCAACAACCGCTAATATATATATAGAGTTGTATGTATTATATTGACAGAAAGCAAATGATCGGATCATTCAATACAACGAACATGATACCAAGTCAGACCCACAGACACAGTAATAGTGTAATACCCAAAAAAAAAACTATAACTTTATTGCATTCAAAAAATTATGCTATAACCGCACTTTTTTCACAGGATTATTTCGGAGACAGGTTACTATTTAAATATGTGAAAGAGTTTAGAATGCATTATGACACACATGTCACACAAACTTAGCTGAATATATAATAGATGAAATGGTGAGTTCTAGGTAACTTGCAAATGTCGTGAAACGGTGTGTTCATCAAGCTTAACTTGCTTCTCACCTTCCACGGATCATTGCTAGAATATGATTGCAGAGAAAATTGAAGCTGATTATTTACTATATAATATATATAAAACCATGGCAGTTGAATGCCAAAATTTCCATTTTTTTTCTTTCGAAAACAGTACAAGTGTTGGAGTTATTTAGCTATATTTCATTATTTTCACTTGTATTTTATCTCTGAGTGGTGCTATTGGCACACCCCCTACTGATCTAATAATGACTCATTTTAAAAAATTCAAAATTTCAATTGATTTTTTCCCAAATTACCCTTATTTCTTTTTCAAACTTCACACACCTCGTTATATGTTTACACAACAATAGTGCTCTTCCCGCCTTTTCTTTTTTGAAATTGCCTTTTTTTTTGTTTTGCTCTCAGTCTCAAATGCGCCTGCTACTGATCGGAATCATCATCATCAATTATTCAATCCTCTGCCTTCAATTCTGGATCTCCGATGAAAAAGCCCTCACCCAACAAACCTTCTTGATGCCGAAACTTTGTTTCAATGCTTCTAAAAGCCTTTTCTGGGTCTTGTCTTTTTCTTTTGTAGAGAATGGCTTCTCCTTCTCATGTGTAGTTTAAGGTCTCTCTCTGTTTTATGGTTTCAGTGAATTTCAATTCATGTTTTTTTTTTTGTGAGTAATATAAGATGCTCTGTGTCAGGTTTATTTGAACTCTCTCATCTGTTAGCTTTTGTTTCATGTTCAGTTAAAGAAAATTAGGGGGGCATTAACAATCAAGATCAAGACCAATGCTTCGTTTTCTTTCAAGAATTGAACAAAATGGTATTTAAAATTTTTAAATCATCTTATAACTCATAAGTCTCTAAATTTGAAGAAACGATACTATAGATATTAATTTACAAAGACTGATTTCGATAAATGGAAATAAGGGGGTGTGTGAAGTTTGTAAAAGAAATAAGGGTAATTTGGTAAAGAAATGAGTTAAATTTTAGGATTTGTAAAAGTGAGGTATTATTAGATCAATAGGGGGTGTGTCAATAGCACCACTCTTTATCTCTACATATGCTCATGTTTCTAATGTTTTGTTTGTGTGAAAAGCTTTATTTTTATGCTAATATCCATTATTCTCCCACACGAGAAATTATTGCAATAGGGAAGGTTTAATGGTAGTTCACAAATTTAGGATTATGAAAAATACTTCGAAAATTTTTAGAGATCGGAGGAAATTAAGAAAAATATGTGGGATTGATGCCAGACATGGCAAAGGTTTTTAACTGTTCAAGATTTCACCCGAAAAAGAAAACTATGGAACTAGTTGAATGCTATCCTGGCCTCCATAAATATCTTGAATATTGTAATAACATGTGAAATTTTATACAAGAATTAGTGAATTACTATAGCTCATATAATAATATATATAGTACAAATTTTGCTTTAATGTGAATGCTTTTTGCTCTAATTTGTATGATTTTTATTTTTACATCAAATATAGAATTAAAGAATAAATTTTTTATTTAAGGAAGAGGATCCTCGCATCACCTAAACTAGCTAATTCCGAGGATCTTCATCCATTTGGCCACTACGGAATTAAAGGTTAAAGATTTGTTTTAATGTTTGTTTTGCACTAAAAAAAATAAAAATAAAAATAAAAAATAAAAATAAAAATAAAATAAAAATAAAAAACTGTCATTTCGTTTCCACTTGCAAGACTTTTCTTCTCTTTCATGATCATTTATGATAAACTTCTTTTTATTTTTATTTTTTCTACAGCAATAAACTTCTTGATTTCAAATACTGAAATCACTTGAATATAAATAATAATAATAATAATAATAATAATAATAATAATAGCATTTGGCCACTTGCCAGTGCAGTGTAGTTCTCCACATGGAGATCTCTCAATCTATGTTCAAGTGACCATGCATGTATAGATATATATCAATTTTTCCACCATGAGTGTGGATGTTGTTCCACTTGTATGTGGATGGCCTCTCCCGTTTGTGGGAGCTGCTCGTCCAGACTACTTTCGTAGAATCTCATCTCGCCGGTCTCGACAATCATTGTATTATCAAAATTAATAATAATAATAATAATAATAATAATAATAATAATAAATTGTTGTCTCTCTAGCTCCAACATCTTACATCAACAAGCACTTTTTGCACCTTCACTTTCACGGCCTTCTGGAACTTGATAAACCTTTATTTTCGGTTTTACTTATAGTGACAGTAAATGATATCAAGGGCTCAAGTAGCATTTTGTTCCACTGCTGAGATATTTTTGTATCATTTGTATCTAGTTATATTTTTTTTCCATTAATGTGAATACAGGTTCGATCACTGGGCAGGAATACTAGGGGTTCTGTGGCCATGAGACTGAAAGAAGGGGACAAGGTGGCATGCATGGACATAATACCGGCAGCCATACGAAAAGGCTTGGAGGGGGTATCAAAGGATCCCCAGAGCAAGTAATTTAGTAAACATTATTTTTGTTATTCCTTGTTGATTTGTGATCAATATTTTGTTAAATATCTTCATTGCTAGAAATTCTAATATGAGATCTTTCCAATATAAAACTGTGGTGCTCAGGTAACCTAGAGTTAGTTTATAACATGGTGTGTTTGGATTGTCTCCCAAGTTGACTAACCTTTGCCGTATTATCTTACATCTTACAAGTGTTTGGTTTTAATAATATGTATGGTGTTTTGTAATTAATTATAGTTCATAAAACTTTCTTTTAAATATATTAATTGATTGGTTTATTTACGAATAAATGAGTCAACCATGACTGACCAAATCCAAAATTAGGGTATGTGGCAAATCTTGCTTAGTTCAAACATGAGCAATCCCTTACCTTAATGTTGAGGCTAGTCTATAGAGCTTTTTAGTTTTTATACTTATTATCAAATATTAATAAAGTTTTGTTGAGAATGTTTATACATTCTAGCCTTGCAAGCGTCATATTTGAATTATGTACTTAACTATCAGCCATAGGTTTAAAACATTTACTATGGTATTCTGACCATTTGTCTTATAGTACTCAGATTCTGTTCAGTAGTGGTACAATTAATGTGATGTAGTTCATTTTAATATGTTATTCCATGGCTGTGTCATGTCTGAGTTGTCATAAGATTGGTGGTGACCATTTTATAATCTTGTCATAAGATTGGTGGTGACCCTTTTATAAATCTTGTATAAAATTGGATTTTGTGAGAAAAAAAAATGATAAAATTTGATACTAGAGCAAATGCTCTAGTAACTGTTTTATTTTCATCATTGTTTATGTAAATATCAATTAGTTTTTTCTCTCACGTTTTCACCCGTGGAAAATATGGAGTATATAACAACTTTTGAATAGATTTCTGAATTTGATATATATGTACGCTTTTTTTTTTTTTTTTTCAGTGTGAAGGGTTCCAATGGTCCATGGTTGTTGTTTGTGTCTGAAAGCGGGTATGGAAAGCGGGTTCCTTTGAGCAGCTTTCGACAATTACCTTTGAAAAGAGTTGGTTTGATAGGTTATAAGGTATCTAGTTTTCGATTTTAAACTTAAAGCACTTACACTTTTGCCTGAGTTGTCTTTCTTTAGCATGACAATATGACATTGATTTTGCTCTCTGATTTGTAGTTTGCATCTGAAGATCGGTTGGCAGCAGTCTTTGTGGTTGGTAAGTTGGATGCTGTTTTTTCCTTAAATCGATTTCACTCAAACCTCCTAATGATGTTGGTTCTAATTAATCTCTTTTTCTCTCTGTAGACGATGCTGAAAGTGATGAGCAATTGGTTCTAGTAAGCCAAAGTGGAACCGTCAACAGGATTAAAGTTCGGGATATTTCAATACAGTCTCGTTATGCAAGGTACTAATGTCCCTTATTGTATCTGCCTTTCTGCATAGATAGATGAATATGCAACATTTTTGCTGAGGAATGAGTGAAGAAATTATTTTGCTCCTGGTGATAATGATTTGGTGTTATGTTTTGGGTTCTGGCGATTATGAGTTTGTCAAATACCAACAACCACCTTATTATGAGTGAGATTTGGTCTGAATTTTGTTAACCGATTTGCGGATTTATGTATCTAGATATTGAGTATAATATATTAGGATAAAAATCAATTAACTAGCTTGAAATTAAATGTACACTCTGGTGATGGTGGTATTTTTACAGGGGTGTTATTCTGATGCGATTGGAGTATGCTGGAAAGATTCAATCAGCTTCATTAATCTCAGCGACAGAGCCTGAACTTGATGAACAAGAGCCTGGAAATGTTTCTTTGGCAGCTTAATCACTTTTGGGGATTTATCTAAATTTTATTGTATGTATATATTTTGTTTACTATGAAATTAAATTTGTATTCTACTCAACTTATGTTATTTTGATGTTTTCAAGCAACTAGTATTTACAAGCAAAAGAGCATTTTGATATGGAATATACCAACACTAAACCAAAAACCTAACCGGATTGACCATGATGTTTTCTTGAAATATGAATCTATTGTTGCTTTTCTTTTAAAAAAATTCAAGTTCTCATTTCTAATTTTTTTGTAATACACTTAAAAGTTGTGGGTTTGAATTCTCATATTGCAACAACAAATTACTGTATTAAAATTTTTATATGATTAATTATATCACTTAATTAATAAATTTTGGGAGAATTTTAATAAAGTCCCTAATTTTTAATGATATGTTACTTATTTAGACGTCTTTATCATATTTGCCATTTTAGTCTTTTTTTTTTTTTTTTTAATTTTTAATTTTTTTAAATTTAAAATACATCACTTTAGTCCTTCTGTTAGTTAAAAGTTAGTTAAAATTAATGGAATTAGGGTTATTTTATTCTTTTTCATAATAACATATAATAACATATAACAGTATTAAAAAATTAAAAATTAAAAAACAATTAAAATTGAAGGGTTGTATAAACATTTTGTTTGGCAAGTTTGATGCAACTTTGAAACTACTTGAGAATCTGGTCTTTGCCTAGACAAGGATTGGACTTGTCGCCTTCTTGTTGCAGAGTGTTGACCGCTAGGGCTTGCGTCGGATGGTGGTAGCTCGAGCTTGAGCGCGCTTGAGCTTGTCGCCTAAGAAGAAAGGGGTCGTTGGAGATTGGATGCTATGAGACACCTTGGCGATTCTCAGGTTATGACTTAGAACTGTATCCATTTTTTTCGATTTGAGAACCGAATTTTGAGATCACAAATTAGGGTTTTGGTAGTATTGAGTGATTTGTGATGGTTATGTTTTGTAGTTTGTGGAGATTAGGCGATGGTAATCCATCGACTGGATCTCCATCGTTGCCCGAAACGATGTAAATGTTTTAGGCAGCTAGAGATGTATGTTTGGGGAATGAGGATGGATATATGTCCTCCCATCCTCGTCCCTATTTCCCAGACCCTTCGCCACCCCCCCACCCATTTGGGGAAAATGGGGATGGGGAATTTTTGGGGGACCTATATCCATCCTCATCCCCATCCCCATCCCCCAATTCCTCATTTTTCCCGTTTTTTCCCGTTTCCCCCGTTTCCTCATTTTCCCATTTGATTAAAATTTACAAATTAAACTAAAAAAACAAACATTCGATTACAAATACAAAATAAAATTAATTAATGCATTTTATATAAAATGTGTATATATATACTTAGGGAGTTAGAGTTTTCAAAGGGATAAATATATATATATATATATATATATATATATATTATAATTATATTTATATATGTTTGGGGGAAATGGGATCTCCCCCCATCCCATCCCCATTTTAATATAATTGTAGGGGAAATGGGGATGGGGAGGGGTCCCCTTATCCCCATCCCCATTTCAATTTGGGGATGATTTTCATCCCCATCACCCCCCATTTCCCCATTTTTCCACCAAAAAAAAAAATACCCAAATAGGGATGGGGACGTGGGAAATTGGGGCCTCGGGGAAAAAATGTGCATATCTACAGGTAACGATGGAGATCCAACGATTTTTTTTTTTATATTTTTTTATATAATTTGTTTTTTTTAAAAATTATCTATAAAACTGTCATTTCAAAAAAAAAATTATTATTATCTTTCCTAAAAAAAAAAAAAAAAATTCTATTATCAATTAATTTTTCTGTTTTAAAATTCTAACTATTTTTTAATATTTTCCTATTATCTATTAATTTTTTTTGTTTTCTTAAGATCTTGGTAAATTTTTGTGTATATTTTTTAAAAATAAAAGTAAATAAATTTTTGTGTTAATTTAATTTTATAAACAATTTAAATATATATTTTGAACAATATATTATTTATTTTTGAAATAATCATTTTAATGTTAAAATGTTGAAGTATTTGAATTTTTTTTTTTTTGAAAAGTAAAGATGTAATAACAAAACTTTTTAAGGGCAAAATTGAACTTTTAGACATGTACTATATATTAATAAGGGTAAATTCGTACTTATATATATATAATCAAAGTTGACCGTTAGTATTTTGATAAAAAAGATTTAAGTGATGTATTTTAGGAAAATAAAAGACTAAAGTTTCTAATATAACAAAGATATTTAAATAGACGATATTTTACCAAAAAGTTGAAACTTTAGTGAAATTATCCCATAAATTTTATACGGTTACAACATCACTTATTTATAGAGGCACCATTGTATCACTATATTAAAAATAAACCAAATATTTATTTGCCTTTGTCTCCGCTCATATCTTCTCACATATTTTCTATTGTCAGTACGTCCTAATATAAAATAGGGGTAATTACCCCGGTGGCCATCGAGTTTTGTCACCACTATCAAAATGACTATCAGATAAGGAATTGGCTTAGAAATGACCATTTTTGGCAAACAATGTTACACTAATGACAATTCTGTTATAACACCGTTAACTTTGTCTAAGAATGTTATACTAATGACTATCAATTTGTTCACTTGGTATCAAAATGACCATTATAATCATCTTTCTCCAAAATTACTCTAGTGGTCATCCATTTGGTCAATTGGTATCAAAATGACCATTATAATTGTCCCACTTTTTCTATAACAGGTGTATTGGTTAATTGGTATAAAAACAATCATTATATAAACAACTATATTCTATTAGAAAAAACAGAGTAAGTAATCATTAAAAATAAAATTTCATTCAATAGAGAAAATAAAGAATTCATTTGATTCAATATAATTTCAATCTCATACACATCAAATACTACTTGTTAAAAATCATGATGTCTTTGAGTCTGTTTATATTTAATCTTCATATGGACGTAAAATCTTAGGGGACGGTTGTCAATGAAATGTATTTAGTGATTCCTTATGTTAAAAGTTGATTTTTTTTTATTATTATTGTTTTGTCAAACTGCACAAGTATATCAAAAGTTATGATTTTAAATGTGAACAGACTTAAATACATCATGATTTTAACAAGTAGTATTTGATGTGTATGAGACTGAAATTATATTGAATCAAAAGAATTCTTTATTTTCTCTATTGAATGAAATTTTATTTTTAATGATTGCTTACTCTATTTATCTAATAGAATATAGTTGTACATATAATGATTGTTTTGATACCAATTAACCAAATGGATGGTCAATACACACGTTATAGAAAAAGTGAGACAATTATAATGGTCATTTTGATACCAATTGACCAAATGGATGGCCACTAGAGTAACTTTGGAGAAAAATGATTATAATGGCCATTTTGATACCAAGTGAACAAATTGATGACCATTTGTATAACATTCTAAGACAAAATTAACGGTGTTATAACAGAATGACCATTAGTGTAACATTGTTTGCCAAATATGGTCATTTCTAAATCAATTCCCCATCTGGTGGCCATTTTGATAGTGGTGGCAAAACTCGATGGCCACTAGGGTAATTACCCCTATAAAATATATCAGAACGAAGAATGTGGACCATTAGATTTATATATTTTAACTCAAAGTGTATGCACTTATCCTCATAATCTAATGTTCATATTCTTCGTTTGGATATATTTTATATCAGGATGAACTGACAGTAGAAGACTGTCTACCCTTATATCTACTTTTGGAGAAAAACTTGAGTGCATCTGATGCACTACACTAGAATTTGATTGTGGTGCATCGGATCCACTCATTGAGTAACACGTTTCTTCCTCCACCTCTTTTCCTCTCTCTCCCTCTCTTTACTATCCATTAGACTCTCTCTCCCATTTTCTCACGCTCAGTTTGGATCCGTCACCGGCGATCCTTCTCCAACTCCGTTTGACTCCGGTAATAGTCGGATCTGGAAAATTAGACGACGCTGAGTTCGTTGGCTCGATCGATTTCATCGAATTCGTGACGGATCAACGCAGATATGATAACGAAGGTTCAGTGACGGTTTCGGTTTGGATTTGGATTTGGATTTGTTTCTCTCTCCAAACAGCTCGAATATGAAAACGGACATTTGGGTTACGACGGCAAGCACCCGACGAACATTTTCCAGGTAATTTTGTCAGTCAACTCACTAGTGATGATGTCGACGACGGTAGTTTTGTCGAACTTCAAACGATAGTTTGACCACTAAGACGATTTCGTTTGGCAACGACCCTTTTGAGAGATCAAAATGTCGTCACATTTCGCATATTCCGATGTGGGAGGTGTCGACTCACTTGCTCTGTCGGTCGGGGATCGGGGATCGGTGATCAGCGGTGGTCTGAAAATGAAAGAGTGTGGAGTCTAATAGATAGAGAAGGAGAAGAAGAGAAAAAAAATAAAATTTAGAGTGATACATGTCACTCATTGAATGGATCTGATGCACCATCATCAGATTACAGTCTGGTGCATTGGATGCACCCAAAGTTTTTCTCCTACTTTTGTGTTAGTGTAAGCATACTTATATATATATATATATATAAATTCACTTTAAATATAAGCTCTCAAGTTCAGTATATATAAATTGGACTTAAATATTTTTATAGTTATTTTGTTGTTGATTTGTAGGTAAGAAATAAAGGGAATGATGAAGAACAAAACTCTCTTTGCTGCCTACAAAACCATTTATGTGACCATCTAATGGAAAATGTAGAAAAGCTTCCTTGTGACTGTGACACTAATAATGAGGTTGTGACTCATGACAGTCAAGACCCCAATAATATTGATGATAATTGATAAGAAGCTCCAAAAGGCAAATTACCATTTCAGCTTTTTATCATCAATATTTTCAAATCACCAAATTAATATAGAAAATATTGTATTCAAATTGTGTTTTTATCCGAATAAAAAAACATAATTCGAATAAAATATTCTCTATTTTGAGTAAGGAGTGTGGCGAATAGGATCAATTAGATTTTTCATGATCCAAGTTGATCTAATTGGATCGAATATATTACAATCCAATCCGATCCAATCTTAGAGCGGACTCTGATCCAATGGATCGGATTTGTATGAAGCAATTTTTAATATATAAAAGTTAAAACACTTCTACAATTAACAAAATAAAATTATTAATTCATACTTCAAATAAAATTTATAAACTATTAACATAAAAACAATACATAATTGTACAATTTAAAGTTCAAAAAGTCTAATAAATTATAAACATCAAACATAAGTTTCAAGCACAAACATAAATAAAATCATTAAGAGTTTGAAATAAAAATATAATCATTTGTCATAATAAAATACAATTGCACCCAAAATTTGCTCAATGTTCACTTATATAAAACAAAATAAATTGGCCGAATATAAATTATGCTTTATATTTTGGCGGATCCGACGAATTGACAGATTTTCATATGGGAATCTAAGATCTGATACAATCTAATAGATTTCAAAATTTAGGATTCAATCTGATCCAATCATGTCCTCGCATCTAATATAATCCGATAGATTAGATCGGATCTAATGGATTCGATTGGATCTTGCACACCCTTAATCTTGGGTCATTTGGGGTATGTAAATATATAAAAAGGCGGCTTGGCCATATATGGCAACAATATTTTATTGTAACAATGCGGTAGAATGTTTGAGAATGAATTGCTCTCATAAGTAGGGATATCAATAGGTCGTTTTGGGACATGAGGAGTTTCACCCGCCTAGGTCCCTACCCTCGTTTCTCACCTCTTCCCTTCCCTAGGTCACTACACACACCCATTCCCTGACCCACCATCATTCCTCGAACTCCATTGCATTTCCCTGCCCTCACCCACATTCCTTAACCCCATTCTCCCACTCACGTTTGGGGGAAACGAGGATATGGTGGTTTCGGGGGAAGTATACCAGTACCCACACCATTCTCTCTTGTCCTTGTTCTCCCATCCCCTCTTTATCCCATTTGAATAAAAATTTAAAAATATCATGATAACTATTTTTTCATTTTTATAATATAAATGTCATCGTTAACATAATGTTCATAAAAGAAAAAAAGTGCACTAGTGTTAACCTTTAGAACAAAATATTAAAAATAAACAAAAAAAATTGACGTTGCCTCCATATCTGACCCCAAAATTGGAACACTTCTTCTCATATATACTTTTGTGTTAGTGTAATTATATTTCTATATGCATAAAATAAGTTTGATATAAGTTTTTCTATTCTTTTAAGTCCGATATAAATAAAATACATTGGACTTAACTATTTATATAGATATTTTGCTCTAGGTATGAAATGGAGGGAAAGATGAAACAAGAAAACTACCCCTCAGTAGCTCTAAACACATTTATATCGCCATCTAATAAAAGTCGTGGAAAAGCTTCTGCTCGTGAGACTAAAAACCAAACTCTAGCTAATGGGAGCAAGGACCCCCCACAATGTTTATGATAATAATCCACCGTTTGAGCTTCTTATCATCAATATTTTCAGGGTCTTGACTACCATGAGCAACAACCTGAGTTTTAGTCTCACGGACAAATGCTTTTCCACGATTTCTGTTAGATGGTGACATAAATGGGTTAGAGGAATTTTGTTGTTCATCATTCCAATCATTTCTTACTTACAACAAAATAAATATAGAAATAATTAAGTCCAATATATTTTATATATACCGCACTTAAAAGAATAGAAGAGCTTATATTAAAAAGGGATTTTACTCGTATAGAAATATACTTACACTAACACAAAAGAAGATATGAGAAGAAGTGCTCCAATTTCGGAGGCAGATTAAGACGAACTGAATTTTTATTTATTTTTAATATTTTGTTCTAAAGTTTAACCTTGTCCACTTTTTTTTTTTTCTTTTATGAGAATTATGTTAAGATGATATTTTATTATATTATTAAGATGAAAAAAAAAAAATTTATTGGTGATTATTTTTAAATTGCCATTCAAATGGGATCAAATGCATTTTAAAAAAAAGGGATCAAATGGAGGAAGGGAGAATAAGGACAAGTGGGAAATAGGGAAATGCATTGGGGGTGGTTTCGATTTGAAACCAAATACGTTTAAACCACAAAAAATGAGTTTTTATATGTAAGAATTGTAGTCATTTTTTCATTTGATCACTTTTCTTGCTTATATTTTCATTGAATTTGTGATTTTAGTCTAATTTATACTCATTAAACTCTAGTTCAGCGATATTGATAGTTTCTATTTAAAATCAAATATGTCAAAGCCATTAAAATGAATTCTTATATTATATGCAAGTTTTGTAGTCATTTATTCATTTTTGTTGCTTAAAATGAGTAAGATGCATGATTGCAATTAAAGAAAAAAAAATACATATTAAATATCTTCATCAATCAAAAACTACTAATTTATTGATTAATTATATATCACTTAATTAATAAATTTTATATGATTACGACATAACTAATTTATAGAGGCTCTATTGTATTACTTTATTTATATATAAAAAAAAATCACTCTCCATCTCCATCTCCATCCCGAAATTTGAGCATTCCACATATCTACTTTTGTGTTGGTGTAAGCATGCTTATATATGCATAAATTTACTTTAAATATAAGCTCTCAAGTTTATTATATATAAATTACATTGGACTTAATTATTTCTATAGTTATTTTGCTGTAAGTAAGAAATGGAGGGAATAATGAAAAACATTGGCTGCCTCCAAAACCATTTATGTCACCATCTAATAGAAATTGTAGAAAAGTTTCTATTTGTAACTGACACTAATAATCAGGTTGTGGCTTATGGTAGTCAGGACCCCAATAATATTGTTGAATGATGATAATTGATAAGAAACTCCAAAAGGAAAATTATTGTTTGAGCTTCTTTTCATCCATATTTTTGGGGTCCTGACTGTCAAAAATCATAACTTGATTTTGTGTCACAAGCAGAAGTTGTTTCAAGATTTTTGTTAGATGAAGACATAAATGGGTTTAGAAGCAGCCTATGAACCGTTTTCTTGTTCATCATTCTCTCCTTTTTTTTTTTTTACCTAACACATAATAGTTACATAAATAATTAAGTTCAATGTATTTTATATATACCAAACTTAAAAGAATGGAAGAGTTGATTTTATGCATATAGGAGTATTCTTACACTAAATCATTAGTATCAAAAATATACTTACACCTTCACCATGAGGTTACGGGTTCGAGTCTTCTTCCCTCCTCATAAAATACCAAATTTATGTGATACTTCAATATATATATATATATATATATATATAGAAGACTATAAGTATAAGTGCATTTATTTTATGATTGACTTATTTTCGTGTCAAAACTATTGGGGTGCTTTTGTATGGGTAGTTTAGGTTCTTCAAGTGGTCATCAATGTTTTGATCATGATAGATGACAACTTTCTCGGCATTCCAAGATCTTCAAGAGCTGAGCTTCAATGGTATATCTACTCAAATTGTTCTCTTGAAGAGATTAGGTGCACATACACACACAATTCATTCATATGTGTCCCTGCATTGTTGGACAACCTATTTGCACTCACACAAACAATTCGCATATTTGTGTCTCTATATCATTGTGCAACACCTATACACACATATTGTTTATATGTTCATGCATTAAGCATTTAGATTGATTTCTAGGCTTGTTGCATCATTAGATTGTGTTGTGTTCATTCGCAATGTTCCATCGCGATTTGGTCATCATACTAACACTCTCACACATTTGATCTGTGTGATCATGCATTGCATTTCATCATGTGATATTTTGTTGTGTGCATGTTTTTGATACGTGTTAGATATGGTGTGGTGCTTGGAGTAAAGTGTCTAGTTTCGAAAGATTAATTTTTCAATGGTTTAAATGTTTTTTAAAATTGGCCTTTGTGTGATCTTGTGTTCATAACTCTTTATATAAAGATTCAAATTAATTTTTGAAAATTCTTGATAAACTAGATACTTATATTTTTTCCAACGGTATATTATTCATAAAATTCTATGACCGTTTGGATTAGTTTTGAAATCTCAAAAGACACCAATAAAATAGGGAAATTGTTTCATTCCAAATATGATCATTGGTCACTCAAATGACCATAACTCTTTCTACATACATTCAAATCTTGTTTTATAAAATGGAGTAGAAAGTAGACATCTATACCTTTTCAACAATATATTATACGATAGGTTTCGATGGTGTGTGGTCATATTCTTGGGAGCTCGAAAATGGAGTTGGTGATCGTAATCTCTTTCCAAAGAAATGTGCGAGATGGGAAAGTGCGAGATAAAATCATACTTTTGGAACTTGCATCATGTTGTGCAAGATAAATTCACACTTTTGGAACTCACAATGAGCTCTAGTAAGTTTTGCGACTTCACAAGTGCGAGAAAAAATCGCATTTCTTGATCATACTTTTTGCGACGGGGCGAAAACAACACTGTTTTGTCTAAGACTCTCTATACTCATTCTAGCCATCAAGAATCATGAAAATATCATCTTAAGAGAGAGAAAGCTAAGGTTTTAGAGAGAGAGAGAGAAGCATTCAAGCTTCATTGATTGACTCTCTAACCCTTTCCCATGTGCATTTAAGTCATCAATCATTCATGGATCTTTATTTAAGCATCTCCATTACTAGGTAAGAACAAATCTTCATCTCATTTATTGTTCTTTACATTCTAGATATATTCTTTGAAGTTGGAGATTGTTTAAGGGTTAGTTGATAACTAGGTTGTTGGGTAGTTAATTTCTACACATAGTTAAACATTGCATGTTTGTTAAGCATATTTTGCATTTGAACATCTCTATTGTTAGGTAAGAACAAATCCCCATCTTATTTATTATTCTTTCCTTTTTGACTTCACATTAATCGCATTTATTTGAAGTTATGGAGATTGTTTTGGGGTTAACTAATATTTAGGATTGTTGGGTAACTATTACCACAACTAATTAAACATATATTGTTTTGTCTTGCACTCTATGCATTGAGCATTCATTACAAGTTCATTTAGACATTTTAATCTCTTCATTGAGTTCAAGTCTTGTAGTCATAAGTGGTGGTTGACAAGCAAATTGGAAAATCTTGTAGCCAAGGTGTTGGTTGACAAGCAAGTGCCAAGTGCCATTGTAAAATGTATGAGGGTAGATTAGGAGGTGCTCATGCCAAGAGTAATGGATCAGGGAATATAACTAGGATTGAACCAATAGTGGTGAGTGAGAAGTGACCATAGCTTGAGGTTAACGAGAGTGAGAGTCCGTGTATCAATTGAGGGTGTAACCGTCTTTTGATATAGTGGATTTCTATGGTTTAAGTGGCTAGCGAGGCTAGTCCTGTGGGTTTTTACTAGTGGGAGATTTCCCACGTAAAAATCAAGTGTCCTTTAAATTCCACAACTCTATACTTGATTTTCATAGTGTTGTTTGTCATTAACATTGACCAATCGAAAAATCGGTAATTAATTGGTAAATAACATATTCACCTCCCTCTAGGTTAATTGTAGTCCCATAGACACATTTTCAATAAGAGAATGAATGCTTGTTTGCCATTAACATTGACCAATCGAAAAATCGGTAATTAATTGGTAAATAACATATTCACCTCCCTCTAGGTTAATTGTAGTCCCATAGACACATTTTCAATAAGAGAATGAATGCTCCAATTTCGGAGACGGAGACGACGATGGGAAAAATTTATTATATTCTTAAAATGAAAAAAAAAAATAAAAAATTATGTACGATTATTTTTAAATTTTGATTCAAATGGGATCAAGTGGGGGTCAAATATGGATTAGAGAACGAGGAAAAAGAGAAATAGGAAAACAACGTCGGGGTGGGTGTACTTCCCCTAGAATCACCCCACCTTCGTTTCCTTTAAAAAGTGGCAGGGGAACAGGGTCGGGGAATGAGAGCGGGGTTAGAGGAATGAAGTCAATGAACAAGAGTGGGGTAGAGGAACATCGACAGGGGTTGGGGAACGACAATGAGGGCGGGGACCTAGATAGGAATGGGGCACAAAACGAGGGCAGGAGAATCTCTTCCCTCTCCAAATAAGATATTGACATTCCTACTAGTGAGAGCAAGTGATGAAATGCTTAATTTACCTATCCTTTTTACGTTGTTATTTTTATTATTATTACTTTTGAAGTATTACATTTACAACTACTACAATATGACTGTTGGGACCTACTAAGATTAGACAATACATATGAAGTCCGGATGATTACTTTCACCAACCGGGAGAAAACTCCCCACACATGCTTGTAATTGTGTATAGTGAGACTCGAACCCTCGACCACCAAGTGTGGAAAGGAGGTGTACTACCATCTAGACTTGGCACCGGTTCTGTTCAAACCGATGAACCGAATCGAAAAAACCGAAACTGGTACAAGGGCGGTTCCGGTTCTAAAATATTATGAACCGTCCGGTTCGAACCAAACTGGAATCGACGGTTATGGTTCCAGTTATAACCGGCAGTTCGTACATTATTATTATTTTTAAATTGGTTGGACCGTTGGAGGCCCAATGGTGTGTTTAGGCCTCCAACGGAACAATTTTTTTTTTTTTTTCCTTTCCCCCCCAATTCACTTTTCCCCACTCCAATTTCCTCCCAATTCTCATTTCTCTCTCAATCCTCAACTCTCCAAGTTTCAAATTCCCTCTCAATTACTAAGTTATTAATATTTACTATAGTTGCAATTGTTTTATTTCCAAGTTATTAATATTTATTTTATTTGCAATTACTAACTACTACGTTTCCAATTCTCTCTCAAATTTATTTCTATCAAATTTTTAACATTTGTTGTTCAAGGAATTTTACAATTCAATTTTTTAAATGGCAAGTGGAAGTGGAAGGGGTGACGGTTCTAGGCGTTCCATTTCAATGAAAGGTAAGGGTCATATAACGGATCATCTTGGTCATGACGACACCACCTATCACGAGTATCTGCAACGCTGAGTCTATGCTAAAGACCTAGACATAAACTCTCTTCAGCCCTCTCTAACAATTTCAAAACACAATCCTGATGCCACCCCCCATTTGACAAGTCAATCAAAAAATATGTCTGAGAGATTACAGAACCGGAAGAGAGGTTACATAACCCTCTTCAACCCTGAGTCTATGATAAAGACCTAGACATAAACTCTCTTCAACCCTCTCTAACAATTTCAAAACCTGATTCTGATGTCACCAGCTATTTGACAAACTAATCAAAAAATATGTTGAGCAAAAAATATACCTGAGAGATTACAGAACCGGAAGAGAGGTTACAGAAGCAGGCCAAATTTGATCTCTTCGTATTCCATATGAAGAAAGTTCTGTAAGAATATGGAAGCACTATAGTGGTTTGCATTTACTGCAAAAAGGTATTTAAGTGGCACAAATCTATAGGATATGTATCATATTTGAAGCATATAACGAACAATCATTCAGACGCACAGACGAGATCGAGTACACAAACCCAAATTCTTAGGTACACTACCTCTAACCAACAATTATTTAAAAGGTATTTATGTGGCACAAATCTAGAGGATATGGCTCATATCTAAAACATATAACGAACAATCATTCAAACGCACAAACGAGATCGAGTACACAAACCCAAATTCTTAGGTACACTACCCCTAACCAACAATTATTTAAATATAGTGATGAAAAAAAAATAGGGAAGAATTAGCTAGAATGGTTGTAGTAAAACACCTACCTTTTAGTTTTAGTGAAAATGTTGGTTTTGTTAATTATTGTGGACAAGCATTAAATCCTGCTGCATGTCGTGTTCCTAGAGCCACGCTCACATAAACACTTGAAAAGATTTATATCAAAGAATAAAGAAAGTTGGAAATATATTTTGAAAAATATAATGATTGTGTTTCCGTTTGTGCCAACATATGTAGTGACCATTGGCAAATGCATTGATACTTGGGTGTCACTTGCCATTATATGGATAATGCATGAACTCTCCAAAAAAGAATTCTTGCATTTAAAGTGTTTGATGATACACACACTGTTCATAATATTTTTAGACTGTTTAGAATTATTTTTGCAAAGTATCAAATTGAAAACAAAATTTTTGCAATTGGTTTTAAAAATGCTTCTAACAATACCGCTGCTATTCATGCTTTAATTGATTTATGAAAACCTTATCTCGGTGGTAAATTTTTTCATCAAAGATGTGCATGTCATGTTTTAAATTTATGTGTTTAAAAAGGATTACAAACTCTTCAACGGTTTATTAAACCTATTAGAGATGCCCTCTATTTTTTTGTAAAGACATCCTTCTGCAATGAAAGCATGAGTAACATATTGCAAACAAAATGGTATGCATATCATTAGATTTCCTCGTGATGTTTCAACACACTGGAATTCTATTTATAAATTGATTGCTAGAAGTTATGATTATAAAGATTTATTAGTTACTTTTATGCAATATCATGTTAGTCACATTAATCTTTATCCAAGTCATTGAGATGTTTGTCACAAAGTTTGTAATTTGTTAAAAGTCTTTTATAATGCTAATAACAATTTATCTGGTGTTTATTATCCTACAACTAATTTATTTATTATTGAGAGTCTTAATATTACTGGTGCTTTTGCTCATTGTGCATCCGACCCACAGTTACTGGAGTCTGTTTCTTCTATGAAGGAAAAATGGTTACGATATTATAAGGAGTTTCCAAATATTTATTTGATTGCCATGTGTTTTGATCCATATTGTAGATTAAAAAATTTGTCTGATTATCTAACTGTTTATTATTCATAAGGTTTACAAATAGATTATGTTGTTGATATGTGTTGTAATAACGTTAAGACATTATTGTATGGGTTATATGATAAATATCTTAGAGTTTATAGTCCATCATTGAACATAGATGTTCTACAAACTCAAAATGTATCTTATTCCTCATAATCCTCCGGATTTATGAGTTTAGGGTATAATCTGTTATCCAAAAAAACCCAAAATATTATGAGGTTCTTCTTCATCAAGTTCCACCATGTATTTCGAGCTTGAGTCTTATCTAGGTACCTCTTTTGAGTTTATAAAGGACACTGAAACTAAAAAATTTGATGTCCTACAATGGTGGAAAGGGTATGAAAGATACTTTCCAATCTTGGCTATGATAGCCAAACAAATTCTTTCAACACTAGTTTCAATGGTGGGGGTGGAACAACAGTTCAGCGCCGGTGGGAATATTCTGGATGTAAGACGTTCACTTTTGAGTTCAAAATCAATACAAATGCAGGCTTGTGCTGATGATTGGACAAAGACGCAAAACAGACAACAGGAAATCGATCAAGACGAACTATACGATTTCTTTATAGATGACCAACCTGAAAGTGGAACGGATGATCATGACAACGATTAGTCAACGTCATCACCAAACCTGCAATAGAAGGTAAGAGAACTACGTGGTCTTTGATCCATTTAAACCCCAAGATGATACGTAGACAACTTAATTGTGGTAACAATAAAGTGTAAGACCAATTTTACATTTTTCAGTTTTATTTTAATTTAATTTTTTAATTTGTCATTTATTTATTTCATTTTATTTTCAAGTGACCCAATAAAATACATTTACAATTTTACATGTCTATTTTTTTTTATTAAATAAGATTAAATAGAAAGAAAACAAATACCGATTCCAAACCGACAGAACCGGAACTGACATCATGACTACCACCATCTCTTAGTAGAGGTTAATTTCATTCTAAAATATTACACAACCACGCATTGTTAGTTGTTACCATAAAATATTGTAGATTTCATATATGGTCCAGCGTGCCTTTTAATATTTACATACCCAAATGCCCAAAATAGAGTATATTATATTCAAATTGTAATATATATATGATTTGAATACAATATACTATATTTTGGGTGATTTTGGTGTATAAATATTTATTAAAGTAAATTAAGCATTTCATGATTTGAATCCTCTCATCACCTCATATTTTCCTCTTCTTATCCTCACCTAAATTAATGGCGTGCATAAATTCTATCTTTTGGCAAATAATAACATAACAATTATGAAAAATAATCTAGACAGTTGATTTATTATATTAGACACGTGTCAATAGATTAAAAAATTGAGGGTATTGTGAGGAGAGGATCCGAATCCTAATTTCACAGTCACATATTAATATTCTAGAATATTCACATCCACACATTGTTACCTAAAATTATTATACAATACATGGCAGTGGAACATTCTAAAATGAAACTAACCATGTATAAAACGATAGGTAAATTAAGTATTTCCTCAATTGCTCTCGTAAGTAGGGATATCAAGAGGTCATTTGGGGACGAGAGGAGTTCCCTCGCCCTCTCCCCTTCACTTCCTAAGGATCTTGCCCCCACACCCATTCCCCGATCCACCACAATTCCTCGACCGTGGAAATGGTAGAAAATGTCACTTTTTTAAACTCATGTGGTGACAAAGTCACTCCTTTAATAAGTTAAGTTTAAAAGACACCTATTATGGTAAACTACCAAAATTGCCCTTATTTTACACATTTCTCTTTCTTACTTTAAAGTTTTCAGAGCTTTTTTCTTTCACCTTTCTCTATAACAAACCTCCAATGGAAGTTAAACACCATAACCTTATCAAATCATCTTCATTGGATAGTTAATTTTGTGGCGCTACGCAGACGCATTCGGGGGTCGAGCTCCCCGGTGAGCTCGCGGTGGTCGAGCTTTTTTTTCAATTTAAAACCCTTCATTGAATTCATTTTTATTTGTTCTTCGTGTCTTTTGTAAACCATAAGTTGGTTGTGTGAATTACTCGAGTAGTGTATGAAAAGGCTCGGGTAGAGAATGAAAAGGCACAGGTAGTGAATGAAAAGGCTCGGGTAGTGTATGAAAAGGCTCGAATAGTGAATGAAAAGGCTCGGGTAGTGAATGAAAAGGCACGGGTAGTGAATGAAAAGGCTCGGGTAGTGTATGAAAAGGCTCGGGTAGTGAATGAAAAGGCACGGGTAGTGAATGAAAAGCTCGGGTAGTGTATGAAAAGGCACGGGTAGTGAATGAAAAGGCTCGGGTAGTGAATGAAAAGGCTCGGGTAGTGTATGAAAAGGCACGGGTAGTGAATGAAAAGGCTCGGGTAGTGTATGAAAAGGCTCGGGTAGTGTATGAAAAGGCACGGGTAGTGAATGAAAAGGCACGGGTAGTGAATGAAAAGGCTCGGGTAGTGTATGAAAAGGCACGGGTAGTGAATGAAAAGGCTCGGGTAGTGAATGAAACGGGTAGTGGCACGGGTAGTGAATGAAAAGGCTCGGGTAGTGTATGAAAAGGCACGGGTAGTGAATGAAAAGGCACGGGTATGTATGAAAAGGCTCGGGTAGTGTATGAAAAGGCACGGGTAGTGAATGAAAAGGCACGGGTAGTGAATGAAAAGGCTCGGGTAGTGTATAGGTAGTGAATGAAAAGGCTCGGGTAGTGAATGAAAAGGCACGGGTAGTGAATGAAAAGGCTCGGGTAGTGAATGAAAAGGCTCACTCGGGTAGTGAATGAAAAGGCACAGGCTCGGGTAGTGAATGAAAAGGCTCGGGTAATGTATGAAAAGGCTCGGGTAGTGTATGAAAAGGCTCGGGTAGTGTATGAAAAGGCACGGGTAGTGAATGAAAAGGCTCGGGTAGTGAATGAAAAGGCACGGGTAGTGTATGAAAAGGCACGGGTAGTGAATGAAAAGGCTCGGGTAGTGTATGAAAAGGCACGGGTAGTGAATGAAAAGGCACGGGTAGTGTATGAAAAGCTCGTATGAAAAGGCTCGAATATAAAAAGGCTCGAACTGAAAAGGCTCGAATCAAGTGTAAAAAGGCTCGAACCAAGTGTAAAAAGGCTCGAAAGTGTAAAAAGGCTCGAACCTAGTGTAAAAAGGCACGGAAATGCACAAAAAGGCTCGAACCTAGTGTAAAAAGGCTCGAAAACACATAAAAAGGCACGAAAAGGCTCGGATCTAATGTAAAAAGGCTCGAACCTAGTGTAAAAAGGCTCGGATCTAATGTAAAAAGGCTCGAACCTAGTGTAAAAAGGCTCGGATCTAATGTAAAAAGGCTCGAACCTAGTGTAAAAAGGCTCGAACCTAGTGTAAAAAGACTCGAAAATACTCGAACCTAGTGTAAAAAGACTCGAAAAGGCTCGAATCTAGTGTCAAAAGACACGAAAAGGCTCGGATGTTTTCTCTCAAAGGTTTTCTCTCTATGTTTAAAAAAGACATAAACTGACAAAAAAAGGGTATTTTTGTCTGGTCACCTAAATAGGTGCCTTTTAAACTTAAGTTAGTAATGTGGTGTCTGTCTTACAAAAAGCGCCTCAAATAGTGACAAAAAAATTTTGAAGCCTTCCTCGACCCCCGCCGCCGTTCCCTACTCTCGCCCACATTCCCAAACCCCTTTCCCCCACTCCAGTTTGAGGGAAACAAGGATATGGCAGTTTTGGGGGAAGTAAATCTGCCCCACGCCATTGCTCTATTTCCCATTTGATTCAAAATTTAAAAATAATCACCAATAACTATTTTTTTTTTTCATTTTAATAATATAATAAAATGTCATTGTTAACATAATTCTCATAAAAGAAAGAAAGTGGATTAGGGATTAAACTTTGGAACAAAATATTAAAAATAAACAAAAAAAAAAATTCACCTTGCCCTTATCTCCGAAATCGAAACACTTCTTCTCATGTCTACTTGTGTTAGTGTAATTATATTTCTATATGCATAAAATAACTTTTAATACAAGTTCTTCTATTCTTTTAAGTTAAATATACACAAAATACATTGGACTTAATATTTATATATTTATTTTGCAGTAGGTACGAAATGGAGGAAAGGATAAACAACAAAACTCCTCCTCCAAACCCATTTATATCACCATCTTATCAGAAATCGTAGAAAAGCTTTTGTTTGTGAGACTAAAAATCAGGTTGTGGCTCAATATAGCCAAGACCCCAAAAATATTGATGATAAGAAGCTCAAACGATGGATTGTTTTCATGACCCCAAAAATGTTTATGATAATAACTCGCCGTTTTTGCTTCTTATGATCAATATTTTCGGGGTCTTGACTGCAATGAGCCACGACTTGAATTTAAGTCACACAAATAGAAGTTTTTCCACGATTTCTGTTAGATGGTGACATAAATGGGTTTGGAGGAGTTTTGTTGTTCATCATTCCCTCAATTTCTTACCTACAACAAAATAACTATAGAAATAATCAATCCAATGTATTGTATATATACTAGACTTAAAAGAATAGAAGAGTTTATATTAACAAGGGATTTTACTTGTATAGAAATATACTTACACTAACACAAAAGTAAATACTCTTAAAAAAAAAAAAAATACACTAACACAAAAGTAAATGCTCTTAAAAAAAAAAAAAAAAAGTGCTCCAATTTCAAGAACAGAGACGGAGGCCGGGTGAAGTTTTGTTTATTTTTAATATTTTATTCTAAAAAGTTTAACCCTAGTACACTTTTTTTTTTCTTCTTTTATGAGAATTATGTTATCCACAATATTTTATTATATTAATAAAATGAAAAAAAATACTTCTCGGTGATTATTTTTAAATTACCATTCAAATAGAATCAAATGGAGGATGAGAGAACAATGACAAGTGAGAAGTAGGGGAATGGGGGCAGTTTCAATTTGAAACCAAATACAATGAAACCATAAAAAAAGTAAAAAATTTATATACAATAATTGTAGTATATTTCCATTGATTACGTGTTTTTAATCCAATTATACTCATTAAACTTGAGTTTCAACGGTATCGACATTTTCTGTTTAAAACTAAATCTATTGAAAGTTGAAACCATAAAAATGAGTTGTCATATTATACATAAGTTTTATAGTCATTTATTCATTTGATCATTTTCGTTGTTTATATTTATATTAAACTTGTTTTCTTAATCCAATTTTTATTTCATGTTTGTAACTTAACTATGAGAACTCGAGTTTTAACGGTCTCAACAATTTCAGTATGAAACCAAAACTGTTAAAAGCACACAAAAAAAAATAATTCTTATTTGCAAGAATTGTGGACATTTCTTTATTTGATTGTTTTCTTGCTTAAATTTTCATTAATTTGTGATAGTAGTCAAATTTATAGTCATTAAATTAGAATTTTAGTGGTATTGACAATTTCGAATCTGCAAAACCACAAACAAAAGTTCTTATATGCATGATTTTTAACCATTGTTTCATTTGATCGATTTTCTTGCTTATATTATCTTTGATATTATGTTTTTAGTCTAATTTATACTTATTAAACTCGAGTTTTAATGCTATCGACAATTTATACTCTTGAAGTTGCAAAATCTTTTTCAATTCTATTGAGAATACAAATTATAATAATAGTTTCTTTTTTATGCTATTTACTATCATTTAGAGGTTGGAACTAATAATTTATTCCTGGCCTATTGCAGCAGCAAAACGCTTCTTAAGGTTGAGGACCTCAATTCCTTTTGAAGCTAACCGGTCCTTCAGGCTTGCCGAGGCCTCCTCAAATTTCTTGTTCATGACATCTGATTCATCCACTGCTAGTTTGTATCTCAGACGAAAGGCATCTAACTGCGCTTGTGTCCCTCGAAGCCTCATTCTCAGCTTTGCCTTCTCCTTCTTATCGTAGACTTCGTCCTGTTTCAAAAATGCAGGTGCATTGACAATGAAGAAAACTATCGGGCGGTTGTATGTCTCATTGGGACACACAACTTGAATATACTTAACTATAACAAGTAAAACGGAAGAAAAGCAACAAACATAAGAGAAGCTATCAAACGTAAAGAAACGTGCTCAAACTGAGCATACTGAAACTTACTTTATGCTTCTTGATTTCCATGTCAGAAATTGTGCTTGACAATTTCTCTACTTGAACTTTAGCCTCCGATAACTGGTCATAAATATCTCATCATTGATCATATCACTTTAATCAAGAAAGCAAATAAGGCTTATGATCAACCTACCTCATCATTGCAATGTTTTCTGAGAAGTTCTACTTCAACCACATGTCTCTGTTGCGCTTCAATCTGAGTCACCAAGTTATCCCTTTCCTTTGTCATAACCAGAAGTAGGTTCTTAACATTCTGTCAAGCAGAACATGAGATCAATCAATTAGAGATTCCATGAATCTAAAAGAGTTAATACTGGTTCCTGACAGCCATAAGAAAACTAGTTCCCTAGTCCCAACTGACAGTCATCATCTATTCTATTTGTTTGTTCAACGAAAAAGACAGATATTTTGAAACCTGGAAGTCATTTGACTGGTCTGATCCAATATCTGACTTTCTAATTTGAGCAAGCAAATCTTCTCGTTCTGTGCTGAGACAACTAAGCTCCTTCTGGAGTGTATCCACTTTTTCATGAGCATGGTGAAGCTCCAAAGAGAGTGTCTCCAACTTTGATTTCAACATCTGAAGAGGAAAAACAATTTACTTCTTCAGTTATCACTACAAAAATAGCAT
This sequence comes from Acer negundo, assembly GCA_035582765.1. Taxonomy (NCBI): domain Eukaryota; kingdom Viridiplantae; phylum Streptophyta; class Magnoliopsida; order Sapindales; family Sapindaceae; genus Acer; species Acer negundo. The sequence goes on from CM069242.1 coordinate 15,196,219, forward strand.
AATATAAAGTGTAAACCAATAGAACTTACTTCCTGATATTGATTACTCTCAAAATCAGCTCCTTTTAGATCATTTCTTAGTTGATCAATCTCTAACGCCTTCTCCATACTGCAATTCAAGAAATTTATATTCCAGATGCTTACAACTAGAATAATTAATAAAATCCAGCAAAATGAAAATCAAGTAATTGTCTACAATATATGCTGATGAGCAACATGAATTAATATAAATATAGTTTGCATCTTGCCTAAGAAAAGTGCCGGAAAAAATTGAACATTTTTAAAAACCAAGAATTTTAAGCAATAAAGGGGAAATCTGTTAAGAAAAATGAATAAAACAACTGAAAAAGCGATTATAGAAGGGAAGCAGACCACAAGATCACAACTAGAAGCACAGAGGCCACAGGTCTTTATCTATAACGACTGCAGTTTGTTCACCAGTTGAGTGCTGAACAATCTATGGGGCTTTGCACAAAAATATTCTTGTACATCCTAGATAAGGGGCAACTGAGAGACATTTTATATTAAACTTCCTCAGCCTCACACATCAAAATATTCAATAATTCATATTAAACACCATTTTTCCCATTAAAGAAAAAGGAGAGAAAAAACAAAGAGAGTAAGAAAGAAGCAGATTATGTATTTAGAGTTTGTCAACCTCACACAATGCATCTGAGGGATGAACTCCAGGCTTAAATCGCATTCAAACAAGTTCCATGCAATGGCACCCTCTATGACATTTGAATGTTAAACAGATGAAACCAAAATTCCATCGTTTAGAAATTCATCATCATCCAACTGCCACCTCTCCAGCTAACAATAACAAATGTGGAATACACAGAATTAAGCATTTCTAAATCATTCATATTGCATGCAAGTGAAAGAATTAAGACAATGAATGCCCTGAGCCTGATAAATTTTGAACACCCAGAAGCTCTTTCTGTGCCAAACAGTAAGTAATGACAAACAACCAGAGATTCAAACATGACTTCTACATTGATCTACACAGAATCCCAACCTTTCGTAATGAAGCACTAACCATCCCATGGTGTAAATTATTGAGTGGAAGATATGTGAAAAATAAATAATCTAATCTTGTGCTCATTTAATAAATTAAATATGTGGAATATACACTTTCAACCCATGACATGATATGGAAGGGGTTGCATATCTATTACAGATCAAAAGACATAAGATACTAGGGTGATCTCACACGTGGGTATCCAGGGCAGACTGTGATAGAACTGGAAGTTGATCATGAGAAGCAAATATCAAATTTGCCTACGGCTTTAGTGTTTTACCAGATAGCCAAAAAATTTCCATTTAGCACTCATTTCCCCTCTCAAGAAAAACAGGATATGATGAAGATATGACTCTGGCATGATAAGCTTCTTAGTTCTTACAGCAATATATACAATTAAAATGTCATTTAGGCTAGCAACCAAATGAAAGTGCAAATAAATCCTATTAATACAACAATAGCCGAAACAAAGGAACAGTAGAATAAACCTGCATTTCTTCTCCCATTCTGCACTTCTTTCAGAGTGTGTCAATCTTTCTCTGAGTACCTTACATTCTTCTCTGCAGGACTCTAATTCATTCCTCACCTGTAATTTAATTTTTAATTGGTCAAATTATAAGATATACATGGAGGCTTTTATATACTTAAACCACAACATTGTGAAAATCTCCACAGAATAAGTAGAAACAATTTTTAGACATCATTTAGGCAAAACTAACTGTGATACCTTTCACAGAGAAACAACTAGTAATAAGAAAAACCATGAGGTCATAGAAACATTGCACAGTAGCCAAGAGAAAACTTACCCATTCCAAATAAAAAATTAGTGCATAGATTGACATTCATAACTACGTTAAGTAAGACTAAAAGAACAATGTCTCAATGTTCCCATATCCTATTTTTCTACAGTTCACAGTTACTGTTAACTTACATTAATATGGGGATAAGATATAAGCTCCAATAACTCTAAGCTAAAGATTACTTTAGGTAGAGAAAACACAATCTGAAAAAACAGAAAGGCCTCATGGAATACTGTACACTTGAAGAAAAGTAGAAAACAAAATGAAAGAGGACCTTTCAAGGATATGCAGGTGTTTTGCAGATCTCATGAGAACTGAAGTTAAAAATGAAGTAGATATCAGTTTCGATAGATATCTGGGGTCCAAATTTATGGAAATAATGGTGGAAATATCGATATTGATAAGATATTCTACACCAATTTATACAAAGACCAAAAAACAAAGAAAGTTTTAAAAAAAAATTGCTAAGCAATTAATTAAGAATCTGAGATTGAAAAAATCTGAAAAAACAGTCATGTAAGATTTGAAATTGGATAAATAAAAGATGGAAAACGGAAAGACAATCAAAATTGTTACGAATGCGATATTTACCAATATTTTAACTATATTTATGATATTTACCGAAATATCTACAATCTTTTGAATATTTTACACTCACTGATATTCAATACCAAATATTTTACCGATATCTCCCGATATTTTGGATGATTTATGTTTCCCCTCATTTTCGATATCAGTACCCCAAAATTCCCAAAATATCGAAGATATTATCAGTATTTACTTTCTTGGTTTGAATCTCACCTCCAACATTCCTTTTGCTCCCACTTCTATTGCTTCAATAGAAGCTTTCTCCTTAGAAGCCCATATGGCCTTTTCCTCCTCCATTTCCAAAAGGGAATTTGTCAATTGCTACAAAGTCAAAGGGAAAACAAATGAATAATTCTTCACCAGTACAAAAAAACAAAATTAAAATTAAAATTATATGAACACATATTCAATTGATAATTCTGCTACCATTGCCAACTCCTCCTTTTCGTCAAGCATCAACTTTATAGTGCTTTCCAATTTTTGCTGGTTGGACTTTGATTCTTCTAATCTAAGTCTCTGGACAGAGATAAAAGACTATGAAGACATACTAGAGAATTTAAAAAGAAAAGGGAAGACTAATCGTCTCAAACATGTTACAGCAATAATTTTGTAAAACCCGGGTAAACACAAGTAAAAAATGCCAAAAAGAAATAAGAAAAAGGAGCTTACAAGGTTAGATATCTCTTCTTGCAATTCATTCAGTTCGGTACTTGATATGTTCGATTTTTGAGACATGGCTTCTAGTTCTGAAGCCAAATTTTCATTTCTAGATATGGCCTCTTCTTTTTCACTGTATGCAGCTGCTAGTTCCTCTTCCAAAGACGCAATAGTTGTTTCCATTTCAAATGCAAGAACTTCCAGATTTTTGTAGTCCTCCTAAGAAATGAAAAGTAATTTAAAATCGGAAAAAATAAAAAATAGAACAGAACAGAATAGAAGTCTTCTGTGTATCTGAAAGGATTTGGTCATCCACTAGCTCATGAAAAAACGAAACTGCAATGCAAACCAAGGGGGGAAACCTGTTTCAACTAGCCAGGTAGGAGAACTCTTTGAAAGATCACTAAGCCATCATAGACATTATTTACACAAGATGACCACAGATAGCATGTCAAGACTCGATAAAACCATTCACTTGTGTTCAATGCATTATAGGTTTATAAATATCCTAGAATGTTTACAATAAATTCATGCTGTGACTGTATACTCTATTTAACTGAAAATGTGACATTGATAAATGTAAAACCATAGTATAAGTTTCTAGACCATATAATAGACTACCAACCATGGTGTTATCATGTCAATTTCTAATAAATTTGAATATGGCAAACAATAATTGCAAAAAAAGGTTGACTTGATTTCAACACCATGTATAATAATCTAACATACTTTGTTTGTTAATTCTTGAAAAACTCTAGTGATAATGGTGATAATTTTCCATTATTTCTACAAGCTTCACATTTGAACATAAGCTGTAATTTATATTAAACATGTCCAATTCACATGCTGATATCTAAATGAGATCACTTCTCATTGACATCACCTGCATCTGTTCATAAGAAACACCAAGATTCTTTCCCTTTTTTGAATCAAACACCTTTGAACTCCGGTCAACAACTGAATCACGCCTCCTACCAGCAAGTGAGTCGCGTTTGTTAATATCACGTTCAAGAAGAATCTTCTGACCATGCAATCGTTTTATCTCCCGTTCGGCAAAAGCTTTCTCACCCTGCATAAATGAAATTATTTTTGCATTTTGTAATATTTTGGACTAAAAACTTAAGGCATGTACGGTGATATTTTTTCGTATTCGTTTTTTGTTTTATCAATTTTCTTTTGAAAACAAAAAATTGAGTTTCAAAATTCGTATTTTAAAGTGATCATATTTCAATATTCATTTCGTGAATTGTTAACATATTGTAAGAGCGAAAGCAATATAGTGTGTAATTAAATTAATTTAAATTAACTTTTGTTAATTAAAAAATATAAGAACATAAATATATATATAAAGTCTTATAGTTTTTAATTAAAAAATAAATTTAAATTAATATGAAATTGATTGGTGTCTTTCGTAGAAATGTAGAATGATAATGAACAGGCCCTAAAATTCTACACCATAAATTAAATGCTAATGATATATAACCTCTAGTTTGGTTTTCTCCTGGATGAAATTCTTAAGCTTGAACTCAGTCTCTTTCAATTTTGTTTTTGTTTTATCAAGTTCTTTTCTCAAACTCTCTTTTTCCCTGGCCAAATAAGCGGATGATAGACAAGATATCTCCTTCTCCAGATTTTGAATTTGAGAAAGAAAATGTAATTTTTCCAAATTGTGCTGTTCCGAAAGTGCCTGCAACAATGCTGAATGTGTCATAAAAGAACATTTTACCAATGAATACTCTGTGGATTGTGAATATTCATACCGTCAATGACACTTCGTAGTTTTCAGCATTTACGCTTACTTCTTGTATCTGCTTCTGCAGATCAACAGATTGATTGTTCAAAAGAAGCTGCATAGTAGTAGAAACGACTACTTCTCAGAAAGGTTAGAGTGATCATAAACTCACAACTGAAATACAGAAAAGACCGATATAACCAAATAATAAATAAATGAAAACGACTAAACCTTCTCACTCTCAAGTTCAGAAATTTTCTGTCTCGTGTAATAGTGTAGCTTCTCATGGTTACAAATAACTGAATTTTGCTGGTCTGAAATGAGATGCATCAGAACCTTGAATTCCTGCAATATGATGCATGAAACTAGACAGTGAGTGGTCACAGAACACAACGATCCTAAAAAAGTGGAATATGAATTTTATACATGATACTGAAACATCAGAGAGCAAAATTCAAGAACAGGTTTTTGAGAAGTTTCAGGAGCACTCACAGAGAACTCATTATATACAGCAGACAGACTCTGGAAAACTTCATCGGCAAGTAATGAGACACTATCCATTACTTCTTTCGCATTCCGTAGTTCAGACGTGATATCTTGGACTTCCATTGAAAGCTTTATCACAATAAAGAGAAGCTTAAGATCAGTTTCTTAGGCTCGGAAAGAACATTTACATGTAACATATACAATTCATCAACTAGAGTCTGCAACTATGCTAAAAAATGTAAAGAACAAGAGATAATAGGTAATCTGACAAATATTAATATTAAGCAGAAGTTACATCAATTCTTCCAACAGATCCACTGGAAGCAAGCTGTTCATGAGCCACCCTAGCCTCCTCTTTTGCATTAAGAAGTTCTTCATGGAGCTATATTCATTATACAATGCATAGAAATTCAAAGAAAAATTAATGTGTTGGAACACAAAGGACAAATCTTATGCTTTAAACAACAAAACAAAAAAGAGCATTCTTATAGATCTTCTTGAGAGAGAGAGAGAGAGAGAGAGAGAGAGAGAGAGAGAGAGAGAGAGGGAGAGAGAAGAGGAGAAGCAGTTCTCTTAACCAAAATAAAAGTAAAAATGACTGTACATAAGGTTACCAAGTCTAACTCCAGCAGTGGCATATAAATTGGTGCATTTGTACTACTTACCAACAACCAACCTCAATTATACAGTGATAACCAAATAAATCCTTTAAAAATACTCTCATCAGATTTGTGAAGAATTTATCTACCCTGATTTGCAGGAGTTCCTAAAGCTGATTCTCTCAGAATTATTCAGAAAAGATTTTCACAATCTACATTTTTTAATTGCAATAATTTTATTGAGCAGGATAATGGCAGTCTTAGAGATTGGCATTCACTGTTCATCTACATATTGAGCTATGCAAAATTCAGAGTTTCAAACATGTCAGATAATAGACCATTAAGAACTCAGTAACAAAATTACAATTGAAACCACAAAAGAAAGAAAAGAACCCTCTTCTTGAATGGCCAAAGTGAGATAAGATAATTACAAGTGAGGAACATCTATCTAATGCACCAATGAAGTAAATTGTAGCAAGACTGCTCCACAAGCCAAGAAAAAACAAATAATGGTTAGATTCAAAAATCAGTTATACTTAGGGTCACTAACACATCTTGTCCAATACTCCAAACTCAGACATGAAAAAGAAATTTAGTAATTTGCTTTTAGCACCTCAAAAGAAAATAATATAGCATCTGCATCAAATAAGGGCTAAAAAAATGTTGTTCAACTGAATCCCATGGGGATAGATTATATTGGCTTTAGTGACTTGCATGAACCATGGTATATTGATTCTTGATACAGTGCAATTTATGCAAGTACAAGATTCGGTGGTTATCTCACGCTTTGCCAAGTTTTTCATCAAACAGGCAACAAAAGAAAAATTAATCAAGTAACACATAGTTTGATCGCTATTCACTGGGCTGAAAAGCACAAAAGCTTGTGCATGGTTGTCTTCAACTATAATTACCTCTTCAAACTTCTCTCTGGCACATATATTTTTCTCAGTGACTATTTCAACTAGACTGTCCAGATTTTGTTGGCTTGAAGACTTCTCCATTTCCAACATCTTAATCTACAAGAGAAAGCATATAACAGATAACAGTTACTACAAAGTCAGTAAGTGAGAAAATCACACAAGCTGGGGAAAGGAGAAAAGGAAAGAATCTAAAAGACCAAAAGAAAAGATAAAGACCTTCTCTTGAAGTTGCTTGATCACAATAATAGCCTCTGACTCCCTTACACTCACATTTTTGTCCCAACAAAAGGCACCTTTATTCACATGATGTGTGGATGGGTCGCTACAATTCACATCGTGAATTAAATCAGCCTCGGCTAGCTTCCTCCTCAAGCAATCAATATTTATCTCACTCACAGTTTTCTGCGTGTAAAAAGTATAAGCAAAAGATGGAGGATTTGTAGTGTATCAATGTCGAGAAAAAAAAAAAAAGCACCAATTAAACAATAATAACCTGAGATTCATATTTCAAAAGCAATTCCTCATACTCTGCTTGCAGTGCAACTAGCTCATTGTCCTCCTGACAGCTTAAAGCATGTTAGATTGTAAAAACTTCAATTATCCAAAGACAAGTTCTGTAAAAGGCATAGTACAAACCACAAAAGAGCTTTGCTTCCTGAGTGGCACTTTTCTCCTGTTTGTTACATGTAATAAGGCACACGGATCGGGAATATTACAATCTTCCGATGAATTAATTTTATAATCTTCTGGTTTGCAGGACTCATCCCCCACTTCAGTTTCATTCACCAACTCTTCAAAAGGAAGAAGCGGCCCAATATGACGCTCAGGTCTCATAGATTTTACGGCAGAAGCCTTTGGTTGGAAAGCTGAATACACCTAAAGTTCAGCAAAAGAATACTGTTGTTAGCTTAAATTTAAACCAGATAAGATCATATATTATATACCGAAAAAAGCTCATGCAGAATAAATGGCAATAATAATTAATGGAGAACAAGATTGGATTAGATGGAGCCATGGAGTTCAAGTTCAGTTAAACTAAGAGATCTATTTCAATGTCAGCCTGAGATCCGATCTCCTAAATTAGGCTTTGAGTTAAGCAGATCATCCCTTTGTGCTAGACATTCCAATAACTTACTTCAACAATTCTTACGAAAACATCTACCTTCTATACTCCTTATAGTCTAGCAGGAGTTCCAGAAAGTTTTCTTATAAGTTACAGAGAAAAAGAAAAAAAAAAACTAGCAGAATTTTTTTTGACCAACCGGCATAAAATCATTCTGAATGTTGCTTTATTAACTAATAATAAATAGCAGATTAAATTAATAGGGATAGCCAGATCTTTCTTCTTTTTTCAATGTGTGTGTTTGTGCAGATTGGATGGGGAAGCAGAATATACTCAACTCTTGTATTTGGTTAAACACATATACTAAACATGGCAAGTTCCCTGAACCACACTTAGAGCAGCACAGGTGGCACAGCCCATTTGCAAGCTTTTGAAAATGCAGAGTACCAGGTCAATAACGAACAAGATGAATAATAAACTCTGTAATTTTATCATATAAATGTAATATGATTCAGGCTTCTCAACCAGTACACTAACAAGTCAAATGATAACACTGAGAAATATCTTCTCGGCAGCATTCCCTCTCCTAGATTGTTTTGTGCAAAACACAGACTGCTTCATCAGTACAAATCTCTTAAATTTATTCTCCTCCTGAGCACAAAATCAGCCCATATCCTGTGAAATTTTTGCCCTTGTACTTCTTTCAGTGCAATGTTAAAGTGAAAATCATTGTTAGAAAGATCAACTATGAATTGTTGAACACAATGTGCTAAACACTTGGAGACACAACTCTCATGTCCGTCCATCTGTGTCATATGCTCTTAGGTAGAGTTATAAATGAATTCACTTCCATTAAATTGGACAGAATATGTGAGGTTGTCGTTAATTCTTGTTTAGAAACTTTCACTAGTTACTATGCCATATCACAGAATGTGGGCCAACAAAGGACAGGCCAAATCATGCCAACCTATGAGCCAAATATATATATATATATACACACACACACACACATTACACTCTTCTATTTCCTTTTGCAAACTATAGAAATGAGATGACAATTAAACCATTGAAAGTAATTTTATCCGAGCAAAATTTGAGATAAATTAGGTTTTCATATCTGAATTTAAAGATAGTTTTGGAAAATGTTCAATTATGATCATTCAATGTTGTGCAATCATCACTAATCTGTATTAAGATATTATAGAGTGCTTGTCATGCAATTCCTTGGAAAACAAAAGAATAAAATACCTGTTCAAGAGTCTCTCGTGAAAGATTACCGGGGCACCAGGTATCTCGTCTCTTCTCCTATAGCAGAAAACAGAAAATGTTCACCAACAATTAGGAAAGTGGGATAGTGAACTAATTAAACAATAAAGTAATAGCTCAAAATATGCACAGTTTAGGTTCATAATGATGCATAACAGTATATGTACGAAAGTTCAAAAAATAGCTTAAACGATCTATGTTACTAAATACGCACATCTAGCATCAGTTGATTCTCCAGATAAGGCTTATTTTATTAAGATCGTGATGGGATGTTCAATACCTATCATGACAGAAATTTGCTCAAATTACTCTTATTTCCGAAGTAAATACTTTTATTTGCAATGCTCTAACCACATTTATGAAAAATGAACAAAGAATAAATTTCAGTCCACTATATGAATTCTAGCTTCCTTTAGAGTACAGATTTATTATGCCAAAATATAATATTAGTGTTACAATTTTCAGTTAAGATACTTCCATGACTGTCTGCTAAACCTTAATGACAGAACAAATAGAAAATCATGTGTTTGTCAATAAAAGTCACTAGTATATTAATCTTTATATCCCAAGCAAAGTAAATTGTAAAACTAAGGATTGAAAAAAAATTATGATAAAGGAATGCAAAAAGATATATCTACCATGATACAAACCTTTTTAAGATGGTCACGGCTTTCATCCCTATTTGAATATAACACCATAGAGCTCAAGTTTTCTATTTTCTTTGCTTGCTCTTGCAAAACTTTCTCACGCTCGGCTTGGGTTTTCTTTTCCTCCTCCAACTCTAATGCTATGAGCTCCCTCTCCAATTCAAACTACAAAGCAATAGCATTTTCCAGCAAACAGCCACACGTTCTATAAAAGATAAATATTTATAGAAGGAAAGTTATCATACCTGTAATAAAGTATTTCGTAAATTGAGAATCTCTTCCTCCAAATGTTCCGAATGAGAACCCTAAAGTCCAAAAGAAAATGTCTGGCGTAAATACACTTTGTAAAATTATATATAGAAAACTACATTTTCACTACAATTATTCTCACCTGCAATTTGGCTCGAAGCTCCTCAATTTCTTTCTTTTGACGTTTTAAAAGAGCAGCATCTGTTAAAATCTGGATGGAAAAAGCAAGTTAGGGTAGAATCCAACTATCCAAGTAAATGAAGAAACAAAAAAAAGGGAAATTAGATAAAAATAAAAGGATGTAATATAAATTAGAGCAAAACCTCATTCACACGAGCACAATTTGAGACACATTTGGCTCTACTGGCAAATTGAAGACTGCTTTTAGTCTCATCTGCATGAATCTAGCATCAAATTCAAATAATCAAATAATTAGAATTGAAACTAGATCCAACAACTCTTAAAAACAACCAGAACCAAAAGGTTAAGCCTACAGGCCAAAACAACAATATTAAAGCCAAATATAAATCCAAATCCTATCCACAACAAATGTAGACAACAATTACAAATTCAATCATGTAGGGAGACTCGAACTCAAGATGTTCTAGTAAATCTGAATCTATTATCATGTTAAGTAGCCATTAGAGATAAAAGTTTATGCGTGCAAGTAAGAGCTCGAACAACAGTACTAATCTCTAAAACAATGAACCAAATGCTTTTAAGTGAATGTAGGTAAACATTAAAACAAAGAGTAGCTGCTATTAATTTATGCTTTCCTCAATTGATATACATCACATCTTTGTCCCACATTCCAAAAATTTGTGGAAACCATAAAATAATTTATATTCTCTGATTATGAATCCCTAAAATCAAAACCTTTACATAGATTTTGAACACAAACAAACCATGTATTTGATTGAGGGTTTTCCCGCATCATATATACAAACTAATAACAAAGTTCTAATTTATTCCTAAAATGAATTCAAAAGTTTTAGAAGTATGCATTTAAAGAGGTTAACCAAGCATTGTGTTTATCACTTTATAGAGTGCTACCTGTGCAAGGGTGATATTGCATATTATAGCTGTATTTGCATTTCCACCGAGAGCTGGTTGTAATATCCGTGTAAGTTTGCTATCTCGGTACGGAACATGACCCCTACATCAAATATTAGATGATGTTTTATATGTCTATGAAAACATCACTCCAAGTCTCAACAAATTTCTAAACAATTTAAAAACTTACCCTTGGCTTTCAGCCCCTTCACTCAACTTTTTAATTACAGTTCCTAGTGTCATCAGGCTTTTATTGATATGGGAACCCTCTTTGAGCCGAACACCTTCTGCACCGGTTTTTGCAGCACGCTCTGAACCAGCAAGGTCCACTAAATTCTAAAAACAAACAGAAAGGAAATAATGAGTTCATAATCAATATTAGTGAAACTAAAGATATTTTGTTATGGCAAAAATGATTTAAATTAAAGTAGACCAAAAAAGTAAAGATGGATGGATCTAGTAATCATATACCAAAACTGATACACGAACTGCATCACAAGAATTGCCAATAGCGTCATCTTCAGTTCTATGTCGACTCTCAATTATCTAGTTCAACCAAAACAGTAAGGCTAAGTAACACATAACTGTATGATGTGGAAAAATGATGAAAAAGCATACTCCATTACCATGCAGAAAATGGTGTGGGAACGACTACTATATACATTCATATTTGTCTCTCCAATATGCCTATGAGCTGAAATTTAGAAAACAAATAAATTAACAAATATCAATACACTGATTCAGTTTAGAGCATATATATATATTTATATATATAAGAGGACTGTGTGTGCACGCATGCATGTATATATGTGTGTCCAACGAGATGTGTGTAAGAATTCTCAGAACTGTTTGCATAATTTTTGTTTGATCTCCCAAGAGAAAATTGGTCCTTTAACCGGGGTAAGTAAAATCATTGACTCTTAAAAAATAAAAAAAATAAAAATAAATAAAAAAAGAGTAAAATCATGACATTTTGACTAGAGAATAATTGTATCAGCCTACGAAAGAGAGCAAGAGAGAGCATTTGAAATGGATAGAGATGAAAAGTTAGTAATTTGAATTTTTCTTATTTTGATTAGAGTTAAAAGTTGAAACAAGAACACAAATGAATAAAATTAAGTTCTAGGAAAATACATAAAATAAGTAAACTAAAAAGCACAAGTATAATTACACTCTCCGAACTCCATGAGATCAAGAACTTGCTGAGGAGAGGCAACAATTTCTTCTCGTAAACCCGCAACATATATTCCCCGCTGCAAATATGAAGGCAAATGTATTAAATAGCTAGTAAAACATTAGCAAATATCATGAATAGATACCACTAAACAAATATTAAGTACCTCCAGATTTTCATGAATCTGCAGTTTTCGATGCTCTGGAGCCAACAAATCATTTATGTCCTCATTATAGATCTCCATATATGACATTCGTAGTAGGAACTCTCGATCCACATCCTGAAATTTAAAAAAGTATCTAAATACATCCATGCATATACAATTTTATATTTTGAGCAAATAATATTGTACTTAGAAGTTAACATATATAATTCATTCTATGCCTGGACATAAAAGTTCATTCAATGGTCTCTTTGTCTCTTTATTCTTCTCATATGCACCTATGTTGTACTTGAGATTCACCCTTATGCCATTTTTTAAAGAGCAAACTACACCCAATCTATGAGCTTTTACACTTAGAATCAACTTATTGAAAAACTCACAAAGACCACCCCTCCCCTCCCATTATCAATAGCATTGACTGTTAAATTTGACTATTGACTTGTGTCAAGTGTGGTAAGAGACCAAAATACCCCTGATCAATGACATGATTGTTTAGCATTGTTTTTACCATTTTTCTCTTAGAAAAGAGAAAAAAAATATAGCCAAAAAAAATAGTTTACAGTGGTAAGGTTGAATGAGGGTTTCAGGTTGTTTCTTTTAGTTTAGGATAATAGACCGGATGCCAAAATATGAAATTAGGCAATAATTTGTTTGCAACAGTTTAGAAACAAATTATTTTTTTCCTGATATGGCTATGAAAGTAATATTTTTACATAAAAAAAAAAATTATATTTTACATTCATAATTATTAATTGAGCTATGATCCTCTTTGTTAACTCATACCCAATTATAACCAAGCTTCTTCCTTATTCCTCTATCATACAGTCCTATTTTGAATCCTCTAAACTACAATCACATTTTGAATATATATTCCCAAGGGTGACTGCTATTTACAAATTAGCCTCAAAAGTAAAAACCTTCTGGTATCACACAAAAATGAACTTAACATGCAGACAATAAAAGTGCTGAGAAAACTTCAATTGCATGTGAAACATATTCAAAGCAAATCCTACCAAAACAATTCTTACAAGAATCTTGTTAAAACATTTAGTTTGCATAATTTCAAGATCTTTCATCCACTATCTCAACCAGCATGATTTCACCGCTGACCAAATCATTTATTTTAAATACTTATCATGAATAAGATAGAAAAAACACCAGACTCATTAGGCCAAGCAAGGCCTCACCTGAGTTCCTCATCCACGCAGACCACACCTAACCATAATGTTTCTATGACATTTCAGATTGTTTTCCCAATTGGAATAAACAAGTAAACCTTCAATCTAAGTTCATTCACCTCCAATAATGTCAACTCCAATGAAAATGTATTCAGCGGTGCAATCAATTAATTCTAACATCTGACTGGTAAGACAGTAGTTTTACGGCCATCCAATCAGAAATATAGAGCGTCATTCAATACAGGTTTGATAATTATTGTATACATTATATGCGGAACACTTCTAAACAAATGAACACCCACCAGGAATCTCATATTTGATTTCCCACTCACAAAAAAAGTTGACTAAGATTTTAGCAGATGTACAAATGACATTCAAGAAAATGTAAGAGATAAAATAAAGTGAAGAAAGCATACAGTACCTCTTGTAAGATTTCAAACAAATCATGCACAGCAAGAGGAATAACACCAGGTTCAGTATGCGAGCCTCGCATAGTATGAGTTTTTCCACTGTTTGTCTGTCCATAAGCAAACACCGTTCCTACACAAAAGCAAGCAAAACGAATGCATATTACAATCTAAGATGCGCAGTTAAAAGGGTAATACACAAATTATTTATAAAACGTTGAAAAGGCATTGACCCTAGAAACCATTAATTGAAGTCAAATTCAGTGAAAAATAACTAACATATAAACAACTAACTGAAGTGAAGCGTACCATTGAATCCACGAACTGCAGCAGCCACAATGTCTTTAGTGCGATCTTTATAAACCTCTGCAGTTTTACAATGTTCTCCAAAAATCCGGTCTAAGACCCGAAAATTACATTAACAGAAATTGTTAAGGTGTCTAAAGTTGAATATATATATATAATGAAAGAGCAATTATAAAAAAAGAGTGATTGTTTACACAAAATTTACCAAATTCGAACTTTGAGGAATGATTAGTGATAGAAATGGAATTCCCGTTGATTCTCCACGGGCTTTTCTTTGCTTCCTCCGGAGAAAGAGGTCTTGCTCTAACTGTAACCTGGATTCTGTCCATCCTGCTATCAGGAGATTTCAGTGAAGAGGAAAGATTTTTGAGAGAATCCCAAATGCTGTCGATTTTAATTTTAGGGATTTATTAAAATTTTCCCGCCCACAAATGTCAAATTACGAAATTAGCCTTAACTTTAAATGACGACTCTATAAGTCTATAGGTTTTTAAAAGGTGAAATTCAAAACCAGACCTCCAAAATATAGAAAATTTGTTTTTAACAATATTTGATTGTTATTAACAAAATGACATATGTAATGACCCAAATACCCCTAGAGGAAGAAAACATTGGTTTCTATAGAGAGTGACAGAGCTTTTAGAGAAAATATTTTCATATTTCGAGTATATACAAACTGTATTTGGTTGTGATTTTGAATTGTGTTTAGGTTTAGGATCGAGTTCGTCATTTTTCAGAATGTTTCACTTTGATTACTAATTACAATTGTAAAAGCGTTATGAAAAGAACGAGTTGCATTAACGATATAGGCCGAAGCAAACCCCTCTCACTTGGGCGCGTTGTAAATTACTTGTAATTATGTATTAAGATTGAAGTTAAGGGGTAAAAGAAGATTTAAATCTTTTAATTCCGTTCTCTTGTTCGATTTTTAATAATCATGAAATGGTTTCTAATGTAATCCGTTTCATTATCTTCATTACAACAACAATCCCCACGAATACAGACATTTTCTCAGGTTTCCGGCTTGCTCAACTTGCAAGATTATGCAACTTTAAGGTCAAATTTACCATTAATGTTTAAGGGTAGGCATAAAAACTGAAACCGAATAGAACCGAACTGAAAAAAGGGTGTTTGATTCGGTTTGTAGTTTCTATTCGGTTCAAACCAATTTGAAATTTGAAAACCGAATTGAATTTGGTTTGGTTTCGGTTTTAAACATACAAAACCGAACCGAATCAAATAAAACGAATTGTCTTAATAAATTATTTTGTAAGGTTCAATTTTATTATAGACTGTTAGTTGATGATGTTTTATTTTGAACTACATTATATACTCTATTTTTTTTACTTAGAGCATCTCCAATGCTATTATGCATTTGGAGAAAATGAAGTGCCACATTAATGGTGGCCACGGTTCGGTTTCGGTTTGAAACCGGCGGTTTCGGTTTCGGTTCCATGGCCACCCAAAACCGAAACCGTAACCGGAAAACCGATTTGGTACACGGTTTCTAACCAGCGGTTTTACGGTTTCGGTTTAAAAACCGACTATTTTGGGTTCGGTTTCGGTTGGGTTTCGGTTTTTCAAAAAAAAATTCAAAAAAAATGCCACGTGTCAGCTTCTGATTAGTCGATTTTTTTTAATTTTTTGGCGGTTTTTGGAAGTACCCAAACCGAAACCATAACCGGTTCAACCGGTTTCCGACCGATTTTGAAACCGCTGATTTCGATTTCGGTTTCGGTTTTGGGGCGGTTTTTGGAAGTACGATTTCGGTTAACCGCGGGCAAAACCGTCTCGATTTAACCGAAACCATGGCCACCTCTATGCCACATAGAATAGATATTAAAAAAGTTAGAAAAACTCTCTCCAATGCTATTATCTAAGTTGAATATGGAGATGATGTGGCCAAAAAAAAGTTAGAGAATATGGAGTTGAGTTTCTAATTCTAGAAACTCTTCTAGAAATGCTGACTAGGATTTCTAACTCTTTCCACCAATAAGATTAAAGCTTTCAACTTTTTCCACCAATGAAATTAAACCTCATTTAATTGTAAAATAAAAGAGGAGAGAAAGTATAATAATTGTTTTATTATGATTGGACATAAAATGGATGCATATTTAACTTTAGATAATTGCATTGGAGATGTGAATATGTATTTCTTTAATTTTTTTTCAAAAGTGGGCCCATAATAAATAGAAATGCTAATGTAGCACTAATTAGAAACTTAAAAATGCATATTTGCATTGGAGATGCTCTTATATTTTAAGTTACGAAGATTTTATATTTTGATTGAACATGTAGATTGAATATGATTGAAATTTTATATGTTGATTGAAAATTGGGTTGTATTTTGTTTAATTTTTTTTTATTATTATTTTTATATATTATGTTTTCTTAAAAAAATTTAAACCTAAATGCCAAAAAAGCAACTTAAAGGCCCAAAAAATTAAAAAACATATAAAAAAACCTTCAGAGCCTAATAGACCCAAAATCAAATTGAATAGAACCGAATCGAAATAAAAGTGTTCAATTCAATTTGGTTTTTAGGTTCAAAATGGTTCATATTTTCAAAAACCAAATATATATATCGGTTCAATACGGTTTTGGCCAAAACCGAACCGAACCGAACCGATCCATACCCACCCCTATTAGTGTTCCTTGTAGCTTTAGATGGAGTTCCCTGATGTCACATTCTCAGCTTAAAAACCATTTTTGTGTGGAAGAAAAGTTGCTTGCAATCTGTAAGCTGAACCAAACAGACAGCTGAATCAAACAGACAACTTCTTGAGAAATTTCAACTCGCAAGAGGTTATTTCCAATATTGAACTGAAGAAACCAGGGACTTCCTATGTGGGGACTGGGGAGGCAATGCATATATTGAATAGACCAGCTTTTGTCATGGTAAATTCGAGATGGTAAAAACTCCCATCAAGACTCGACATAGAAACAGCTATTCCAAAATTAAGACTACAAGTCTACAAGTGCAATTGATTTATCCAAACCTTCGTGGTCGGCAAATTCAAAGAAACCAGCTCAACTATTTGACATGGAAAATCATTGATGTCCCCAACAAGACTCTTTTCTGGACCAAAAAAAAAAAAAAATCTAATTCAGGAAGTTCATGGTCACAACTCGCAAATCAAATCTATTTTGCAACAAGCTAAAGCTAAATATAAAACATCTGCAAATTCTTTCATATCATGTGAAATTTCATCAGAGAATGGAAATCGCATCTCTGAAACCAACAATCAACCAAAAATCTGCATCATCGACCTCTGTAATTGGTCAAAGCTGAAAGAACCTATTCGTGATATTCTTCTTTTCTGTTCAAACAAAAGAGCCTAAGTAACAAAATATTGGGAGCAAATAATTGCTTTTCTGGTTTATACAGAGGTGTTGGATTATTCACACTGTCTTTGGCTTCTTTGGACCGGCATCCTTCTTATCTCCCTCTGCAGCCTTTTTCTTCTCCTTTCTCTCCCTCTTCTTTAGAGCGGCCATGTGAGCCTTGAGCAGAGTCGCATAAGAAGCTTGAAAGCGCTGGTGATCCTTCGCACCAACCTTTTCACAGAATCAAGAGTAGTGGTTAATTATGAGATCTACATCCACTAGAACACATTACAAAATAATAATAAAAGCGGAACACATTACAAAATAATAATAAAAGCGGTTACATGAAGATCATCGGGAAGAAGGCTGAGAATGAAAGAATGTAAAAACATCAAAACATCCTACTCTACTAAGGAACTGATTTTCTATGTAGACAATTATGAAGTAATTCTCAATCCACATACTAATTACTACAGCTTGATCCAAGCCTCTTGTAAATCCTGAGATTCATGTTAATTATAACTTTTTGAAACCAGATAATAACACTACTGCAGTTCTTGCAAATTTTGGAATTTACAAACTTGAAAAGATCTTCTCTTCATTGCTGAAGAATTAAAGTGCAACAGGAAAGAGTAGACATGCAAAAATTGGCAACCTTTCAGACAAGATCAATAAAAGTTCCATTTCAAAATTTCTACACATATTAGCATAGAGAAAAACACTTCAGTCCTACCTCAAATCTAGTCTGATATCAGAGTCACCAAGATTATAAAGATAAATCACCATTTTCAACACCTTCATTTTAAACACAAAAATGTCATAAAACTGAAGTTTCCTTAAATATTTCAAATATTCAATCTGCAAGATCAGATATCAATCTGATGTCCTCTATAACAATGTTACCCACATAGATCACCGCCTAAAATGCTACAAGGCAAAACCCTATAACCTATTCTTGTTTCGTATAAACTACCAATAACTAGATTTCTTGAAGGATAAACAAAGTTCAAGGCAACAAGACAGTGAAACAGAGGGAAAAAGGTTCAGTTATACTCTTGCAACATCTGAAAAATTCCATCCAATTACAAAAACTAACTTAGTTCCCCCTATCCTTCCTACATCTACCATCTATGACCCAGATTTCTTTTCAAAGCCAAATACAGATGCTTCATCTACTTCTTAAAGTCCTTATCACATCCCGAGAGCAAGAATCCATTCCATTCTAACAACCCCCTCACCAATTCACGAGCATATATATATGGGCTTCCAATTCCAACCATTAATTGATGAATGACTAGCAAGTCGCTGATATGCACAGTTGCTTCTGATAAAAAGCCTTCCAGACTCAAATCACTCAATCCCACATATCTCATATGGAAACCAACCCCACATTGTCCTACTCCTAGCAATTATCCCCCTTAAACACGCAACATGAAATTTTTTCCATAAATACAGCCGATGATCACTCAATCCATCTGGAAAATCACTTTCCATCGTGCCAAATACCGAGCAAGGGATCTTTCCTACCAGCTTTGGTGAAAATTTAAACGCGTATATAAGCACTCAGACATCATTTCAGCATATAAAGACAAATCCTTCTTCAACTGAATTCAAATTTCTCATAAATCATAATATATACATGAAAGAATTGTCTAAAAAAATGGAGACATACTGTAGTAGAAATCTTCTGTTTGCCATCGGTTGCACGAATCAGGCATCTATATTCTGTGGATTCTCCAGCGGTCGTCAATTTTTTCCGTTGAACGTTAGACTTCATTGATGCTAAAGCACGCAAGAATTATATCCAAAATCAACACATATCACATACAATAAACACAAACACCTCAAAATTTCAATTGACTTAAATCAACAAAAGCAGGAAAATAAAAAATGAAGACATAATATAAAGGAAAGTTTGTGTATTTACATCGTTTGAATGTGACCCAAACAGAGCCCTTCTCTCTGTTTTGCTCGAACATACTTGTCAGTTCATTGAGAAATGGATCTGGTTGCAGAAAACCCTTGAAAATTCAAAGAGAACAAACAAAACAATCGGCACAAATCGCATAAGCAGATAGTAAAATCTTACACTAAACCCACATTTAAATTCACATAGATAAGCAATAGAAACCAATTCAGTGCACTGCAATTATCAATTTCCCAATTCACCATAAACTTAATAATAATAATAATAATAATAATAATCGTTTTTTGAACAAAATGAAAAAGAAAAAAAGAAGTCAATTCAAGTTTCAATAATCAGATACTGAAGAAGAGATTGAGACTCAATTTGAGAATTACCATCGCGAAGTCTATGATCTCTCTTGCGTAGTACGAAGCATCAACAATGGGGAAATTTGAACGGGTAATTGAAAATTGAGGAAATTTAATTTAAAATTTCTCTGCTTCCATTAACCTGTTTTTATTCTTGTTAGCTTCAGATACTAGTGTGACCAAAATGCCCTTATTTCTCTAGTCTCTGATCATAAGGTTTACCTGTTTTTCTCTTATAGATACACAATATAGACATATTTATAGTATACTAATACGTATCACAACAATTTTTTCATGCAAGCAACATAACTTCAATCATAATAATACACATGATAAAAGTGTGATTATGTATATTAATATGTTATAAATGTGTCTATAATGTGTGCCTAATAAAAAAAAATTGCAAGTTTTACTCTCTTATCGGTATCGTTAATTTTGATGTATATTAGCCAAACTATACAATTTCGACTCTGGCAACCTATATAGCACAGATACAGGTACTAGATACGGATACGGTACGATACAGAGATATGGTAAATTTTTAAAAACTTGGACACGGATATGGTAAGATATATCAATTAAAATAATATATATTTTATTTTAAAAAAATAATAATATATGAAAACATATTTGATAATTGAATTAAATTGGTTTTCAGTCTTTAAGTTGGTTCTTCTTCTTCCTCTTCTCTTCTTTCTGCGTTTCAACTTTCTAGCGGCAACCGATTGAAATTAAAAAAGAGCCCTAGATCTCTAATCTGATATGTTTCTTTATAATTTCATTATGACCTGTTTTATACTAAAATACTTATAATATTGCCCCAAACGTATCATGTCTGTATCTCGACGTATCCTCCCCGTTTCCCTTTGTATCCTTACCGTATCCCTAAGTATCCTCCAGTCAAATTTGTGAAAAAGTCAACGAATACGTCATTTGACGTGTCGGATACGAATTAACTCTACAAATATTTGGTAAATTATCACTTTTAAAAATCACTTTCAAAAAATATTTTATAATTATTGTTTTATTTTATTTTATTTTATTAAAAGCAACTTATTTTATTTTTATATAACGATGCATGAATTATAAATGGTCATCTTTTATAATGGACATTGGATAGGTCATAAAACTTGTTTAACCACAAACAAATTTTGATTGTTTATAACTATATTAGAGTTACAATTACTTATATGCCCTTCATTAAACATCACTCCTTCCCTCCTATCTAAATTGAAGAAATAGAAATCATTACTTGTGTAGAGATAGAAACGTCGACTGAGAGCTGTGCGTTGCCAGAAGGTGCGCTTACTGTGCTACTCGGTGACGCTACCCCTACCCTCACTAATTTCACCTTATTTTTTGGACAAATGATTTCAAGTTCCAAAGAAAAAACGCAATGATGATCATTTCATGTTGGGAACTATTGGGAACAATAGATGATTTCATGTTTGTGAACACATGATGATGTAAGTGTGTGGAGGGATATTTAAGTAATTTACAGGCCAAAAGGTAAAATAAAATTTTGAATATCTTTCTATACTCAATTTTAAAAAAAAAAAATTATTAAATAACAATTTTATCCTAATTAAAATTACTAAAGAAAACAAAAGATTCTAAACACACTACACACTCATTTTGTTAGACTCTAAACAGAATCCCTAAAACATTTGTATTATAGCTTATGTTTTCATTCTTCATAGAATCTCAATCCTCATCCCACTGTTTCCTGCTCTTTTTTGGGTTGGTGAACTGTGAAGACTGTGACTTTTTTTATTTATTATATTAAATAAAATTCCCAATAACTTAATCAATAGTTTCTTGGGACTTGCTACGGTACGAATAAGAATGTTGTGTTGTACCATACAACACCACTTTTGAAAATATATCAACCGGTTAAAAGAGAAAATCAGAAAACACAGGTCACCAGCAACCGGTTACGCCAGTTTCTTAGTCAAACAAAACAAACCTCTGTCTCTCTCCTCTCATTCTCCATCTACGATTCTCTCCCCACTCTCTCTCTTTGCAGATCTATTTCTCAGTCTCGCTTTGGTTTATGGCTTTCAATTTCTGGGTCTTAACACTGTATCTTGGTGCCTGGACATTGCGTGCAACTCAATCATCGAAATCCAAAATTGGAAGGTAATTTATTGTTGTTCAGTTTGAAGATTAGGGTTTTGTATAATTTGTTTCTTTTACTTTGTGTTTTCAAATCTGAAACAAAAATAGCTTTGTCTTTCTTGCTTTGAATTCCTAAAAATCAGGAAAAAAAAGCTCACATCCTAATAGATTTCCAGAAAACAAGGTCTCGAGTCCTTACTCAACAAATCTGACTCGAATAAATGAGTCGTGGAAGATTTTAATGTTGGCCTCTCCAGGTTCGTCACTAAAACGGTGTTAGAATTTTTCATATCTTTTTGTCAAATATTTCACGGTTCAAGTTTTGTTTTATATATTTCATGTTTTGGTCTTTTATATTTCACTTATTGTTTAATTTTTTTGCATTTTCAATTTTAGAAACTTATCAAGTTGAGTTTCTTTTCTGTTAATGGTTTTGCTTTTAAAGATTGTTGTGAATTAGGTCCAGAGTTGGCAGACATATGATTTTTGTTTCACGTATGGAAATTATTTGATTTCCGGTCTATCATTTGTTAGCCTCTGTGGAACGAGGAAGCTTTGAATAAAAGTGCAATTGACTTTTAGTTCTTAAAAGTTCCCTTAAAAGTTAGTTTATCCGGTTTGTTTGTTCATATTTGTGCGACTCTCATCAATAGTACAGACTCCATAGGATTAATGTGTTATGTTAGGTTTGGTGGCTACTGAGAATTGATAAAGAGGGATTAAGTAAATTAAAAAAAAATTTAGGATTAAAACGTGAGAGAGTTTAAGGAGAGAAAGGCGCATTACTTTGTGGCATAAGATGTTGAAAGAAAAAAGATGTTAAACAATTTTATGATCAAATTAATATTGAAAGAAAAAAGATGTAAACATCCGCACAAGAGAAATATTGTATATTAGAAATATGCATCCATGCATTACTCTCTAGATCATTGTCTAACAAAAAAAAGTATTGTTGATCGTAAAGGGACAACAGAGCGTTGTAAATACTACAGACCGTTGTGCGATGCTGCAGTAAGAGGTGACTGGAAAAGTGTTGAACACCTAGTGAATACCTCACATGGTTTTGCTTATTGTATTATCTATGTGGATTTATACAATCTTATTGATTTGTGTAATTTAAGGTTGGTTAACTAGATTGATATTATATTATTACATACTCTGCTTTTGTGTCTAGTTAATGGTAGAAATGGGATTCAAATGGCAATAAGAAGAGCATTTGTCTTAGTACAGTAGAATCTGCCATGAAATTTAGATAATGAATTGAAATGCCGACATTAAAGAAGAATCCAGACATCTAATTCAATAACTAATGTTTGACTATTGGCAATAAAATTTTGCATTCAATTGAATTGTTAATTGTCTACCTTATCGCCTTGGACAACTTCTCTTGCCTGATTAAATCCATACCATAAATGAATAGTGTAGATTTGTT
The DNA here is from genome assembly GCA_035582765.1 of Acer negundo. Taxonomy (NCBI): domain Eukaryota; kingdom Viridiplantae; phylum Streptophyta; class Magnoliopsida; order Sapindales; family Sapindaceae; genus Acer; species Acer negundo. Next base: position 15,219,678 of record CM069242.1, read on the forward strand.
TGTGTTATATAGATCGTATGGTTAACCTTAGTAACCTCTTATTGGATCACCATTTGATAAGTTTGATTGTTATATAGGAATTGAATTTAAGTTTTATGATAGTGACAATTGCATCAATATAGAAGAATTATATAAAAATTATGTTCAATGATTGAATGGATTCGTTATGATTATGAATATGAAGAAAATTCCACTATGTTGCTATATAAAATCCACTAATGTTGACATGCTGAAGTTAAACTACATTTTTTGATCAAATTCAGAAATTTGATGACAGGTGGAATTAAATGCAACTTGATGTTTGTTCACTGGCTTGTTTGATTGGATGAATAATTGTTTTAAACATGAAATTAATTAGAACTGTATTAATTTTAGTACTTTTTGGTAGATGCACTCATTTAGTTAGTGTCCTTATTAAATTATCTTTTGTTGCAGAGAATGACACTAGCCCCTTGTTCTGTTTATCTATCACTGATGCTTGATGGTGAGTATTTGATATCTCTTACTTATCCTCTACTTTCCGTATGTGTAGTTGTAGCATTTAGGAAATATATAGTTCTAATTTATTATAGAGGTACTCAGACTTCGTTATGTGTTAGAATTGAGTTGGATGTTTCCTTTTATTATGATTATTAGTCTTAAATATTTTTAGAAACATTGAAATCTCATAAAAGATATTAGGGTTCTAGTAATTAAGTAAAGTTGAGCTAAAACTTGTTTAAGAGTACTGTGTTTTCTTTGTCAACGAGGGCTAAAGATTGATTTTTGGCAGGAAGATGTTATTATGAATTTTTTTACGCAGTTTTATATGAAATGGGTGGGTGGGTGTGTAGCTATGCCATGTTTGGCAGTTTCCAATTTATATACAGCTTCTTGGTTGTTTGGGTGTGTAGTTGTGCCCTATTTGGGGTAAAGCTGTTTCTATCTCGAGTACACCAAGATACCAGTGGAGCAGATTTGGAGTCTAGTGCTCTTGGTCTGAAAACTGATCTTAAAGGACGAACTCATCAGAGAAAACAATTGGTTAAGGACAATTTTGATTGCTTTGTCTCTTGCAAAACTACAATTGATGTTATATTGGTATGTAAGCATTTCATCCGTTGCTTATGGTTTTTGCTGTGTATCGGTTTTAAAGATTACAACTGTTGGAATGAGTCCATGTTTATTGGTTTTGTTGTAAATTTGATGCTTGTGCAGATATTGAGTCAAAATTGAAACGGATTGAAGATGATCCCGAAGGTTCAGAGACTTCTCACTTGTTCAATCTGATGCAAGAAGTTAATTCTAGGGCTAGTTGTGCTTTTGAACCTCTACTTGAGAGACAGGTTGGTAAGATATAAATTTCAGATTTTCTTGGAAATTCATGCATCTAGATTCACCTAATTGTGAGTTTACTTGTTTCTTGTTTGAATCCATTGTAAGCACAAATGGAGAAGATAAGGTCTGTCCAAGTAATGCTTCAGAGGTTTAGAACATTGTTTAACTTGCCTAGTACGATTCATGGGAGTATTAGCAAGGGTGAATATGACATGGCAGTTAGGGAATACAACAAGGCTAAGTCAATTGCGTTGCCCTCTCATTTATGCTTTGCTATTCTACTGAGGCATATAATTTCCCTTATAATCTTTAAGTTGTTTGAACATACATAATTTTGATAATTTTTTTTATAAACAATCGTAAGCATGTCTATTTATGCTTTTTACATATTTTATTATGCAGATAACATATTAATTTTGGTCAATGAATGATCTACTAAATTAATTTTCTCCTATATTGTTTTTTTTTTTTTTTTTTTTCTTTTCATTTTGCCATTTCCATGTTGTAATAAGTTTTGGAATGTATCTTTTTGGATATATGCTATTGAAGATGATTCATGTCTATAGTTTTTGATCGATAAACTTGCTAGTATTTGATCTTTTGGTGGGATAAATGGTAAGATGAACCCCACATGTGTGTTCTCTTTTCTGTTTGCTGTTCCTAAAAATATAGTCCTTGATTCATAGCACACCATTAGAGTCTAACTCTTTGCTTATGCTTCTTACTTTTAAAGTTTAATTCTCTTGGAGATTTTAGATTCTACCTAGACTAGCACTCTATTGGTAAATATGCTGCCTTCAGGTAATTATTGAGATTTTCAGCTTGTAGGTAGTTTCTTCTTGGAATTTGAGTGATTTGCCTTATAACCTTGTCAACCATAGTTGGATTAAATTTGTTGTGTATCATCTTATCAGATATTTTTTTTATCTTAAATATTTTTTCTTGAAGTGGAAGTTTGATTTCTTCTCAATTAGTGACTTGGTAAGATCTAATTTGCTTTCAATGATATGATGATTGGTAAGATTTACAGTCAAACTATTGGTTTTTGAAACCCATTTTTCTAACTTTTGACCTGGTTCTACTCTGGTCTTTGCTGATTTGAAATTATTGGACTTGAAAAACACTTGTAGTTGTGATGGTAGAAAGGATGGACACAAGTTGAACGTGTTTTTACCTATGGCTGATGTTGTATATGAGACTGACCAAGGTTGTGTTGCTGGTTTACAGGCAATTCCACTACTCTTATTAACTTGTATGTGCTAAAAAAAAAAATAAAAAAAAAATAAACTTGTTTGTCACTGATTTTATGTTGCTGATTGTTTTTATATAACTATATTTTGTTTGTCAACACATGAAATTGATGATCTTGTGATTTGTTGTCACCGCCATTTATTTTGAATGTTCTATATCTCATAGAATTCAATCTTGAACCTCTTGGTTTCTAGCAATAATCTTGCCTCCCTTAAATCAATGAACTTTTTTAGTTGGTTTCTTTGACATAAATTTGTGATGGCTTTTTCTTAGTTAACCTTTATGTAGTCATGTCTTTCACATTCATTTTATACCTCACTTAAAGTCATTTTTTGTGTAACTTAGTTAAATATAATTACATTTTCATTCATAGAAGTCTTGCAATTCAAACTTCTTGATTGTGTGTTTTCATCTTCTTATGGCATTACTCCATAGTGATTATTGAACCTTATTTTGTGCAGGTTATGTTGAATTTGAAGATTCTAAAGACTAAGCATGTTGTTGGGATCTTGGCAAAAAAAAAAAAAAAAATTGACAATGAGGGATAATTGTTAATTATTAAAATTATTACTTTAAATTTTAAACTGAAATTAAGAGGAAATATTGACAATGTGGGAAAATATTTTTATATTAACTATTGACAATGTTAGATTTTTTAAAATTAATTTTCCGGAATTTTATTATTATGTAAATATTTATTCATTAATTGATTCACTTTTTTTTTAGATAAAAAGATTCATTAAGGAAATTCAAACTACAAAATACTCTGTCAATCAGTTATAGCTGGAGAAACAATAGAGTGTTAACCTCTTTTAACAAACCAAAAGCTTTAGGAAGAGCAATCTTTACAATACTTTACGCAACATTATAAGTAGACCTATGAGGCAAATAAATAGAAAGGAAACTCAAACCCACACACTCAAGGAGATAGAGGATGGCAATCCATATGATTACTATTAACATGATAATGAGTAAATTACTATTATGTATTTATGTTTTACAAATTAATTATTGATATATATTATTAAATATTTACTAAATTTCCTATTAATTCATTAAACATACTATTTGCAATAAGTTTATAAGTCAAGTATTTTTATGAATTGTTACAAGTGAAAATTTCAAAAATAAAAAAAATTGTTACCAAAGTCGGTTACGGAGCCATGAATATGGTTATCAAAACCGTGAAAATGGTTACATGTTAAAATTTCAAAAATTATAAAATGGTTACCAAAGCCGTAAAATAGTTACTGGAATTATGAAGGTTGTTACCATAGTCAATAAAATATTACAAGTCAAAAATTCAAAAATTGTTTGAAAAATGGTTACTAACGCCGTACAAATCATTACCATATATGTGAGGGTGATTACTATATAATTTTGATAAGTTATTCATTTTGATTTTGATTTTTTAAGTATTATAAGTTACAACTATTATAATAAGACTGTAGAGACTTGCCAAAATCAAACAAAACAAGTGTGGCTCAGATAAATACTCTAAAAAACCGAGAGAAAACTCCACACACATGTAAAACTCCTCAGCATCAGTAACAGATATAAACTTTTTTCCCATAATATCTCTTACTTGTAAACTTATAAACTTGTAAGTTCACTATGTAAGAGATCATCAGCCGGTTGCACCAAATTAACTTCACACAAACCTGGGGATGTGGAAACATTACCATGTGCTAACGGCACATGATATGACCATTCATTGTTGTTGTAAGTGTCATTTGGATTATACTCCTCATTGTCTGTATGTGTTGTGTCTGCCTCATATCACCTTGCGTGTCCTTCATTGTTCAAATCCAAATGTCCAGTTCCATTGCTAAACATTCCATGACTTATATCCATATTACTACCTACAAGCTATGAACATTTAATATTTTGAGTGGAACTATATTCAGGATACAGTTACTTATGAAATATTGAACAATTACTTATCAATTTCACTTACTTGGAGAAGGTTTAGAGGTGGCTCAAACGTTAGTTGCTTGGGAATCATCTATTGAAGGTTTCATGTTTGGAAGAATGACATTTAGGTCCATAGAAATCTGGTGGAAAAATCCTTAGTTTGAGTGTTTATGCTGAGGATATTTTGGTTGGTTTAAGGGTTGGTGGACCACATTAATAAGGTAAAGACTTAGTAATGGTAAAATAAATTTTCTTCAAATTTGACGTGTGTGATTGAAAGCGACCCTAGGGTAAGCTCCATCAACTCTCCCTAAGGTCGCCCTTATTAGTCAAAAATCCATTAAAGAAACCGAGAGGATAGCGACCCCAGGGAGAGCTCAGGGCTTTCTTCATGAACATATGTGCTTTATCCCTGGGGTCGCTATCCTCTCGGTTACTGGCGTAACCGAGAGGATAGCGACCCCAGGGAGAGCTCATGAAGAAAGCCCTGAGATCGCCCTTATAAGGCAAAAAACCATCCAAGAAACAGAGAGGATAGCACCCCAATGCTCACGCAGCTCTCCCCAAGATCGCCTTTATCAGGCAAAAATCCATCCAAACAAACGAGACAATAGCGACCCCACGACGGATCGCCCTTATCAGTAAAAAATCCATCAAAGAAACTGAGAGAATAGCGACCCTAGGGCGATCTCACCCAGATCACCCCAAGGTCGCCCTTCTCATTGAAAAACAACTTTCGCTTCTTTAAGTATTGTCGTTTTATTGCTTTATGAACATATGTGTTTATTTTGGACTACTATTTTGGTTTAAGTTATATTTCTTTTTATTTTCTCTTTATGTATTTATTTATTTGTTTTTACAAATTAAGAGTATGGATGATCTTTGAGCATATTTTTTAAATGGTGTGTCGGTTTTGCGTTTCGCCTCCCGCTTTTGTGCAAACATTAGAGACATTGTTCAGTTTAAGTTTGTGGGTGCAGCCATCGATTCGGTTTATATTTTTCCATGAGTATTTTGTTTGTTCTCATTTATTTGAATTTTTTGTACATTTTATGCTTCATTGTGTGTTAGTAGACTAAAAGCATTTTAATCTTTTCAAAGTGTAAAAGTTGCTAAAATGTAAAGTAAGGTCACAATTTAGCACAGAATGGTTATTTGAATAATTAATCAAAAAAATTTATTTTATTTTATATTAAACAATTACGACATTTTATTTTATTGCTTGTACGCACCTTACTAGACTCGAAATTGTCTTAGTAATTGGTATTCTAGATCATTAGTGCTGAAAAGAAAAAAGAATAGCATAACAAGCATTTTAATCTTTTCAAAGTGTAAAAGTTGCTAGAAAGAAACGTGGCACATAATGATTTATCGAATAATTAATCAAAAAATTTTATTTTATATTAAACAATTTAAAATTTTTATGTAGATTTACGTTGACTTGTTCACCAAACAAGTTTAGTGTTAGGATTAACGTTAAACTCGTTTAGCTTACGTCGAACTTGTTCATGTAGGTTTACGTTGACTTGTTCCCGTGGAACAAGTTTAACGTTATGATGACTGTTAAACTTGTTCAACCTACGTTGAACTTGTTCATGAAGGATTACGTTGACTTGTTCCCGGAACAAGTTTAACGTTAAGATGAACGTTAAACTTGTTCAACGAACGTTAAACTTGTTCAACCTACGTTAAACTTGTTCAACCAACGTTGAACTTGTTCATGAAGGTTTACGTTGACTTGTTCTTGGAACAAGTTTTACGTTAGGATGAACGTTAAACTTGTTCAACCAACGTTGAACTTGTTCATGAAGGTTTACGTTGACTTGTTCATGAAGGTTTACGTTGACTTGTTCCCGGAACAAGTTTAACGTTAGGATAAACGTTAAACTTGTTTAACCTACATTGAACTTGTTTATGAAGGTTTACGTTGACTTGTTCCCGGAACAAGTTTAACGTTATGATGAATGTTAAACTTGTTCAACCTACATTGAACTTGTTCATGAAGGTTTACGTTGACTTGTTCATGAAGGTTTACGTTGACTTGTTCCCGAAACGTGTTTAAGAACAAGTTTAACATTAGGATGAACGTTAAACACGTTCAACCTACCTTGAACTCGTTCTTCAAATTCAAATTTTCTTAATTTTTATTTTATTTAAAAATTATTTTATCAAATAATATATTATTTTATTTTATTTCAAAATTTTCACATATTAAAATTAATTTTTCATATAATTTTTTTATAAAATATCATTTTTTATTAATTATTATGTAATATAATATAATTATATTATTAATATATATATATATATATATAATATTATACATGCAGCAACGGGTTTCAACTGGTTGCTTTTTGGGCTTTCATGTAGTAATATATATTTTATTATCATTTTTGTTAGCTTTTTCAAGTGTTGTATGGTACAACAAATATATATTATTTGTACCATAGCTAAGGCCTCTTTACTGATTCAAAATTTGATGAGTTGTAGAGGATCTAAGTGCATGTGACAGTTAAATAAAGAGTTCCTTAAAATTTCTAGCATCTTTTGGTGCTTACTTGGTGCAAGTGTAAGTGTAACTAACGACAACTAAATAATTTGAGTTTTAAAAACATCAAAATAAGTTTTTAATAAAAATGTCGTTCACAAACACAAAATAAGTTTTCGTGCTTTTTTTTTTTCAAGTGTTTTGGTCGAGACTTATTAAGTCGTAGTCTTTTTTTTTTTTTTCTTCAAGTCTTTGGTCGAGACTTATTTCCTTTGGTAGAGAATTATTTCCTATGATTGAGACTTTTTTGTTTTTGTCTAGACTTATTAAATCTTGGATCTAAGAGCTATTTATTGTGTTCTTTTCTTTTCTTTTTTCAGATTTATAATATCTCTTTTGGTTTCCTCTACCCATTTATTCATTTTCTCTTCAATCAGTCGTATATTTTATTTTTTTTGGGTGTTTCTCTCTCTAATTTCCCTCTACATTTTTCTCTCTAATTTCACTTTGCATTTTTGTCTAATTTCCCTTTACATTTTTCTCTCTCTTATTTCAAACAATAACCAAATAAATTTTTTCAAGAAAAATGACAATAAATAGCTAGAGAAAAAGGTGGGAAAAAAGTGTTGTTTTTTCTATTTTTTTTTATTTTTTACTTGGGTTGAAGTGAGTGTTTTCCTCTTCTTTGGAACGCTTTCCCTATAACCCAAATCCCATCTACCAACAAATAAAATATAAAAATGTTTGTCGCGGTAAAACAAACTCTTCAAGAGAAATGTTAGATTTTTTTATCTTTTATATCCCATTTGTATACCAACCGATGATATGATAATAGATAAATCGATACGTACAAATTATTAGATAAATCGATAAATTAATACCAACCGATGATATCAAATTATCCGAACACAAAAAATGTGCGTGTATATATTATGTCATGTGTACTATTATCAAATTATTAGAACACAAAAAGTGTGTGTACTATTATCAAATTATGTCGTGTGTACTATTATCAAATTATCCACATATTTCACATGCCTAATTTTTCGACAGAGAGTATTTGGACCACATTCTTCTTCTATTTCCACACTCACTCAATGTTTTGTATCCCAAAAAATAATCTTCTACAAATTTATGTACTTTTTGACATGTTTTTTATGCACCTAACTTTTGAGGTTACTTGAGTGTACGTGGACAAAATTCACAGCAACATGCATTTGATCTTTCTTTTTGACAAAAATTTCAAGTTTCAACTAACATTTGATATAACGTGATTCCATATTTCCATGCATTTGAACATTTGATGTTTATTTTTTTCAGAAAAAAATTGTTTTGGTTCTATTGAATTCAAAAACAAACTTTTGGATACAATATATAAATATAAATAAAGGTTAGTTTTATCTCCTTTCCTTTTATTCAGTAATATTATATCCTAATCATCCCTCAAAAAATAATATAAATTCATAATTAGTCCTTTAACTATAGACAATTATAAATTTAGACATCCCCAATAAGTTTAATGTTTTTGTCAATATGTCTGTTTTGTTGATAAAAATACACTTGAATGAGTTGTAGTATATACAATATGAGGTTGGTTAAGTGGTTTGCCTCTCACACCTATGGTATGAGGTTGAAGGTTCGAATTTATCACCCTTCAGCTCCACAAGTCTTGAATTATTATAATATTTCAACAAAAAAAAAAAACAAAACGAGTTGTAGTATGTAAAATTCAAAGATAGAGATAGAAAGTGACGTAAAGAAGAGAGTGTAGCGAGGTAGATAGATCTCGAGATAGAGAGAGAGAGTAGATAGATCTCGGGTTAGAGAGAAAATTAGAGAGACAAAGTTACTTAGAAAATTGGAAGAGGGAGAAAATCATTGGTACATGAAGAATATTGAAGTTCGATTTCAAATTTTACATGCTAAATTATACATGATGAATTTTACACAGCGGTTATAAATGGAATTTTACACACAAATTATATATATATTGAATATTTACACACTATTTCTAAATGAAATTTATAGACTAATTACAAATGGAACACACTAGTTATAAATGGAGTTTATAGGCTCATTATAGATTGAAATTTTATGAGAATTGAAATGAACGAATTTATTAGTGTCTCCCTCTCTTCCAATTTTTTATCTTTTACCAATAGAGGTTTTTCAAAAACCTAACCAAATAAGCTTTTAAGACTATTAGATATATCATCTACTTTATAAAGAAATTTTAGGTCACTGGTCCATTCTCACCTAAATTCTTCCTGCCCTCCATACTTTCATTTACGATAATGTGATTTGAATTCCTCCCCAAACTTCTGTCAATTCTTTCATTTATTTGTTTTAATTAAACAAGTGAATTTTGCACTTGTATGTTCTGATCTTAAATTATTTTACTTTAAGTACATCAAAATTGTGGTTTGCAGTTGGGGATATACATTTTAAGAGGGAAAAAAGAACCTAGTAGACTATCAGTTAATTTAGTGGTAATTTGGCATATAACTAGGTTTGGGTTGATAAGATTAGATTGGATTAACTAAATTAGTATTAATTACACTTTGTTGGGTAAAAATAGGTTTTAGATATGTATAAACATTTTAATTTATTTCTAAGAAAAAAAAAGTTGTACTCCTAACACCGTGAAAGCTCTAAAATGTTCAAAAACTTTTAACTATATTAGAATTAAAAATCAGTTAGTTAAATGTAGACAAATAATTTAAGATGTGCATTACCCATTATTTTTTCCTCAGTTGTAGAACCCAGAATTTCTGGGATTTTTTCTTTGGTGAACACCAAATGTTTGAAATTTAATTTACTAAAATAATAATTTCGAAAATCCCATAATTTTCACATGAGAAATTATATTACTTGTAGTTAAATTATCATAAAAGATTATTGAAATGTAATTCTCATAAATATGGCTGCAGTCAATGGTTCATCCCCATTTATTCTTATATTACTTGTAGTTAAATTATCATAAAAGATTATTGAAATGTAATTCTCATAAATATGGCTGCAGTCAATGGTTCATCCCCCTTTATTCCCACCCCGCCCTTTATTCCTATATTCATCCCCATTTATGAGCAAGAGTCTCATTTTTCGTTCCACTCAAACATAAAAGTAAATTTACATGTAAAATTTCTTTTGGGGTTTTTATTTTTATTTTTATTTTTATTTTTTTTATTTTTTACTACAAGAAAACCTAGAAGGCTAGAAGTACTTGGAACTTGGAAGTAGTTGTTAGAATTAATGTATGATCATTGATCAATGATGTCGGCACGGCAACTAACAATCGGGGGTCGGCAAAGGTGACTAAACAACAACTATATATTGTGCTTCCTTTTGCATCAAATCCAATTCACCTATTAATCTATTATTAAGCTAATAATACAAAATTTAATAATTGAAAACAACCAAATGAGTAATAGTAATTAATGCCGACAACATTTAATTTGTATAGATTCGATGTATATCTTACTCCTTTTTTACATTTTAAACTAGATCTCCTCCACCTTAGTATATGTGAATAATTCAATTATAAGATACCAATGATGTTCTAGTGGGTTAATAAATTATATTACAAATAAAGGTGCAGCAACTCGAATATAAGTAAAAAAAAATCTCCTTCATCCTAATATATGTAGCTCGTTATTGAAGATTTTAAAGTGTTATTATTTATGTAGCTCTCACTTTATTATAATTATTTATTTGATTTTTTTTTTTGAAACACGTTTTTTTTTTTTTTTTTTTTTGTGATAATTATGTGTTACTCATTTATAACATGTGATTTTGTGCAAAGATCGCCCACACTAAAGCTAACGTCACTTTTCCAAACGAGACCCAAAAGAAGAGACTATGGTCCCGGCTGTCCCATACTTTGCAATATTTACGTGTGACAAGGTCTGGCAACTATCACCAAAGAAGTTATGGTCCAGTATATGAATATTATATTATTTTAGTGGTCATACAGTCACATCTTTATTAATAAAGTTGTGGTCCAGTACATTTTACAATCATGTATGATAAGTTTTCTTCTCGGTGTTATTATGTGAGTACGTAGACATCCGAATCACACTTGTATTGTTTAATTTTGATAGGTACAGTCATACCCCTAATCCGATTATTTATGTCAGCATTTACTGTAATAATAATAATAATAATAATAATAATAATAATAATAATAATAATAAATCACTGTCACCTGCACGGCTCCACCTATAAAAACACCTCTTTTGGTGCCTAATTTTCATGCAAAGCAATTAACTTCCTTTCATTGAAAAGAAAAAAAAAATGCCTTGCTCTACCACCATCACCACCACTTCCATGGTTATCACCCCCACCCAGTCCACAAAACAGCACCAAAAATTCGTGGCAGGGGCGATAGCTGTGGAGGAGAAAGAAGAAGAAGAGTTCAAGTTATTAAGCCAAGAGTGCAAAGAGTTGCTTCTCTCTCTTCCAAAAGAGAAAGGTTGGCGAACTCCTTTTCTGTATCAATTTGAAGGGTTTTGGTGCCAATCAAAACAGATTCAATCCATAATTTCTTTCCAAAAACACTTCAAATCAAAAGAATCTGATGTTATTCTAGCCACCATCCCCAAATCAGGCACCACCTGGTTGAAAGCCTTGATCTTTGCCATTATCAATCGAAAACGTTATTCGAATACTCAAAACCACCCTCTTCTCAATTCAAATCCTCATGATCTTGTGCCATTTCTTGAGTACAAACTCTATTCAAACAACCAAGTTCCCGACCTCTCCAACGTCTTTCCTGACGATCATGATCAGCCGAGAACTTTTGCAACCCATGTTCCATATCCTTCCTTGGAGGAATCCATCAAGAATTCTGAAAATGTCAAGATTGTTTATTTGTGTAGAAACCCTTTTGACACCTTCATTTCTTCATGGCATTTTATCAACAAATTGAGACCGGAGTCTCTGCCCGACAAGCTTTCTCTCGAGGACGCTTTCAAAATGTATTGTAATGGAGTTGTTGGGTTTGGTCCATTTTGGGAGCACATGTTAGGGTACTGGAATGAAAGCTTGAAGAAGCCTGAAAAAGTGTTGTTCTTGAAATATGAGGATATGAAGGAAGATATTGTGTCAAACTTGAAGGAATTGGCAAGCTTTTTGGGGTTTCCATTTTCTGTGGAGGAAGAGAGAGAAAATGTGACTGAAGAGATTGCAAAGCTTTGTAGTTTTGAAAAGTTGAAGGAATTGGAAGTGAATAAATCTGGGAAAGCAATGACATTCTCTAAGCAATTTGAAAATAGGCTTTTGTTTAGGAAAGGAATAGTTGGAGATTGGGTGAATTATCTCAACCCTTCAATGGTGAATCAATTATCACAACTCATGGAGGAAAAATTTGAGGGTTCAAGTTTATCTTTCAAGGTGCTTTAATTTAATTTCCTAGCTAGCTAGGAAAATAAATTAAGATCTATCATGTGTATTTAATATTTATTATAATTTGCTTGCTAATATTTGCTTTATCAAGTGGGATGATTATGAGATGTACATTCATTCAGTTCAATATTGTTCTAGAATTTCCTTTTACTCTTGAGAAATAAAATGATACACAAAATTAGATGTGTTAAAGAGTTTTTAAATGTTGTTGTTTTATGTATATTCATTTTATGTTAGTTAACTTAAAAAGTGAGAATATATGAAAATGATCACATAAATTATATGAAATTTAATTTAATATTTTAAATTACAAACGAAATTTTGATTGCTAATAACTACTTTGTAAAAATTTTAGAGATTTTCTTTTTACAATCCAATTTTATTTTTTTACATTCCTTTTTCTAAAGACATTCCATCCAAAAAAACTTAAAAATTCTAAATATATTCCATTTTGTTCCAAAATTATTCTTTTTTATCTTTTAACACTTATTTAAAAAAAAAAAAAAGTTCATCCTTAAACCCTAATTTTTAAAAAAATTCTAGAAGTAAAATAAATAAATAAAATCTGTACATAGATATTTTTTTATAGATGCCATTGATTTAGCAAGAAAAAACAAAATGTATAGAAAAAGAGAAAAGAAAGAAAAACCATCAAGGGAATGAGAGATTCATGGAGAAAATTCTTTCGAGAAACTCTTCTGTGGGGGCGATTTATGCAAGTCTATTCACCTTTTAAGCTATTGTTGTCGTTCTTTAAAATAAAGTAAAGCCTTTTTTGTCAATCTTACTAATGTGTCAAATTATTAAACAACTCTCATAATTTTAGTTTTTGAATTCAATGTAGATTCATAGCCATATATATATATATATATATATATATGAATTTTTGAAATGGTGGATTCTCCACGGAAGCCTTGCATACCTCAATGATGGAATTGAGTGCCATGGCCATCTCTGTTGCAATTGAGAGTTACCATAACCTGAGCCTTACTCCTCGGTGTCTAAGCAGATTAATGGGTATCACTTTGTTTCTCTATACAACCATCCTGCATGTCTTTATATATATGAGTTATTTAGATAAGATCAAAAGCCAAAATGCATTGTAAAAATAATTATTAATGAAAAATTATATCATTTTATTACTATTGGACACCGAAAAGTTCTTATCGGAAACCCAAAAGACATGCATGATTATTTATTACTTATTTAATAGAGTTTTTTTAATTTATTTTAAAAAAACAATCAATATTACTAATATATAGGATTATCTAAAATTCAATGTCAAAGTTCTCTCACACAGTATTCTCTGCGGGGCCCTACTCCGAATTGGACAGGGATGGCGGATAATATTCGGGGACGGTGACGGGGGAAGCACTTCTTGCCCCGATATATATATTTATATATATATATATATATCATACACATATATATAATATAATATTTTAAATTCATTTAATATTAATTTTTTAAACATAAATAGTTTTTTTTTTTTAAAACTAAAAAAAAAAGAGACTATTTATCTCCTGATTATGTTTGCATATGTTTAGATTCTAAACTTTAGAAGTTGGTTTGTTTTATTGAATCTCAGATTTTAGACTAAATTCTATTTTATTCTTTGTTTTAAGTTGTAATTTTTAAATGTATAGTTATATTAGAAGGGAATGAGGTAGGTATGGGGAAGGCCCCTCCAACGGGGAATCCCCAGCCCCGGCCCTACTTCTCTTAATGCGGGGATATGGACGGGGATGGGGATGGTTTTGGGGGATAGGGATGGAAAAGCATGCCGACCTCAACCTGCCCAATTGCCATCTCTACTCACACCGACACGTGGCGCCGTAAGAGTTCCATTTTAAGTATTATACAGATGATAAACTTGGATAAAGATAATCTTGTATTTAAAAAAATATATGATTTTAATTATATATTCTACTTATATCATAACGTTAAAAAACAAAAAAAAACAAAAAAAAAAAAAAACAAAACAAAACAAATATATACTCCTATCTAATTATTATTTTTTTGAACGCTAGGATATTTTATTGAAGCCACAAAAGGCAAACAGAGGCAAAAACAAGCTGCCACCAACAGCCGGACCACAACAAACAAAGAAACACCACCCGCTAACTACCAGGCACCAACAACAAACCCCACAAAAAGACTCACCAGCAGCGGGAGCAAAAAACCACGCAACACTGAACACAAAAACAAACAAACAACAAAACAACACCGAAAACAACCGCCCCAAAACAGAGCCACACCGCCCAAAACAGGAAGAAAAAGGAAGGAAAAAAAAAAGAAAGAAAAAAAGATTTGCTATATGATTTAGAGATGTAAAAAAAAGGGTAAGGTATGATGTCATAATCACATATTTCTCATTAAACTGAACTAGTTTATCATTCAACTTAAATAGATGTAAAGTTCAACTTCAATAATTAACCTCAACTAAACATACGGCAACTTTTAAGTTTAATATTGAACCTAACATTTCTATCACTCTCCTAACAACTGATAGGTGAACCACGTATAGAAAGATGTATAAGAGAATTTTAATTCAATCCCATCCAATTCACACACCAAACCCAAATTTTTTTGAAAAAAAATGTCACGGGTTTTAATATTCATTTAGTTTCATATAGGACCACTATTTCCTTCTTCAAACACATGCATAATTTTTCCGCAAAGAGTAATTGGACCACATTCTTCTTCATTTTTTATACTCACTCTATGTTTTATATACATTTATGTACGTTTGACATGTTTTTTTAGGCACCTAACTTTAGAGGTTACTTGTAGTGGTCAACCCATGAGCATATGTATGTAGAGTACGTGTAGACATAATTCACAGCTACATGCATTTGATCTTTCTCTTTTGACAAAAATTTCAACAAACATTTTATATAAGGTGATTCCATGCTTGGAACTTGGAAGACACCTGACTCAATATCGAAAACCATCCTCATCTTGTTTGACACCCTCGTTTATGTTACCCACCAAAATAGATCTTAAAGGACCAAAAAAAATTAACATAATACCTAATCATATTACATCACTTATATTAAATAAATTATAAACTAGAAGTTTGCATTTATCTACTCATAATAATTCTCATGTTCTTAAAATTTAATTAATAAAAAGACCAAATTACCTCTAATTATTAAAATTTTAAAATGAAAATAATTTTTAAGAAATACTGGTTGATTTACTTTTTTGAAAAAAAATTATATTTTAAAACCAACAAAAAAATTATATTTAAAAATGAAAATAATTTTTAAAAAATAAAAAACCAGATTTTTTTATTTTGCTTTAAAGTAAAATTTTTTTTAAAAAATAGTTTTTAATTTTTCCATTTTTCCATTTTATTTTTAATTTATATTTCATTTTATGTTTTAAAAAACACACACACATTAGACAACATGCATGTGATGTTGTCAATAAAAATTTCACAACAGTCATGAATGTTGTCATATCTTAAATGTATGACAACTTTATTTGCTTGTTGTAAAAGATCAAAAATGTTTTAATTCGAATAGAAAAACCTGGAAAGTGGCTGAATCGCAGACAATGTCGCTCTATTTAAGACGCTTCGCGGCTTTGCCCTATTTGTGCAAGTAATTCCAAAGTTGCCATGTCGTCCCCGGGATAAAATAGCCCAGAATCACCTTTGTCTTGTAACTTCTTTGCACGAAGAAGAATCGGAATGCTCAAACTTAGTCAAAGATTGCTCGGAATACTAACAAAGAACACTCAAGAATTTCTTTTAAAAATATATCAAAGAGCCTTTGTTTTTTTCAACTTCTTGTGTATTTTGTGAATGAGATAAAGCCTCTATTTATAGGATTTAGAAAATCGAAATTGAAAAAAACAAAGGGTTAACAGCACCATTGGCCCTTGAACTCTTAGAGAATTTGCATGTTGCCCTAGAACCTTTATTTTAGACAATTTACCCCCTGAACTCTCTTTAATTGACAAAACATGACCATAGATATCCTTTTAAATAGGCGTTTATAGGGCAAAAAAAACAAACTGGTTTACCAATTAAAGAGAGTTAATGAGGCAAATTGTCTAGAAAAAAAAGATTAGGGAGTAACTTTTGCAAATTCGCTAAGAGTTTAGGGGACAATGGTTCTGTTAACCCAAAAACAAATTGACACTGACCATTAAAAATGAAATAAAAACTGGTTTAGCAATAACCACAATTTTTAAATAAAAAAACGTTTTATAATATTTAAACAAAATAAAGTTGTTATCGGTTAACAACATTCAAACAATACGTTTTATAATAATTACAAACATTTAAGCAAAAATCATATTATAACAGTTTAACAAACAAACATAACTATTATGCAATTTTTGACATGAATTCAAAATTTTTAAATGCACTTTTAACAGGATCCAACTTCTAGCTGCCTCCATCAGTTCCACTCAATGTGATACTAGTGCTGATAGCGATCTGGGTCCTGGTACGAGTTATTAGGACGGCTATAAACGTGACTGTACTGTTAACAAGAACGCATGTTCATGTTGTTAAATACTTGTTTTGTTATAGTGACTATTAAATATACCGTCTACTATATAAAGAAATTTAGGTGAACGGTCCATTCTCACCTAAATTCTTCCTACCCTTCATTCATATTTTCATTTGTCACGTGATTTGAATTCTTTTCCAAACTTATTCTGTCAGTATATATATATTTTTTTGAAGTTTTTTGTCATCAACCGGCAAAGCTACGACCCCGAGACAAATTATTTTACTTTTAGTACATCAAAATTGTAGTTTGCAGTTGGATGTATGATCATTAATTCATTATCTCCGCAACATCTTAAAAGAGAAAAAGAACCTGGTAGAATATATTTAGTTAATTTAGTAGCAATTTGGTATGGAGATAGGTTTGGGTTGATTAATATTAGATTGGATTGAAATAAATTAGTATTATACTTTGTTGTGTAAAACATGTGATTATACTAAATATAATAATTATCTTAAATTTGATAATATATAGAATGAAATTGAATAACAAATTATTGAGAACAACGTATTTTTTGGATGATATAAACATTTTAATTTATATATTAGTAAATTAATAATATTCAAAAATATTTTTAAATAAAATAAAATTTTTATATTTAAAGAAATTTAAATATATTATTAACCCTCAAAAACTATACTATTTTTATTTATTTATTATTAAACTATCCTAAAAAATTTTGTTTGTCTTTCATCAAATACCATAAAATATGAGTGATTACACTTCTTCGAGATAGCGTATATACAGAAAAGAAGAAGAAGACAGTATATCTAGCTCCCTGCCTTATTATTGTGTTTTAAGTGTATTCATACCAACTTTATATATATTTTTTAGTAGGTGTCCATAACAAAATTACTTGCCTATTTATTATTATTATTATTTTCCTTTATGATAGATATGTCTACTAAAAAGATGAATTGTGATATGAAATTTATCTGTACTTTATATTGTAAAAACTTAGTTGGAAAAATTAGAATGCAAAATTTGAGTATTTTTAACCGGAAAAAAAAAAAAATATTTTTTAAAAAATTTAGTATTAAATACAAAAGACCTAATTTTAGGTTTTTATTTTTTATTTTTTTTATTTTTATTTTTTTTTATTATTTTTTTTATCTAAGGTCTCAAATACCCTAAAACCGGCCCTTGTTATTATCCCAACCCTCATCCTCATTTACAAGCATAAGGTTTCTTTTGCCTTTTTGGGGAGGTACCCCGCATTCTTCATTCGACTCAAATTAATGTAAGAGTAAAAAAAAATTTACAAGTACTTTTACATGTAAAATTTCCTATGAGTAAAAAAAAAAAAGAAGAATTAATCTATGATGTCGGCACGGCAAATAACATTCGAAAGTATAACAAATATCGTCCTTTTTGCATCAAATCCAATCCACTTATTACTGAGCTAATAATGCAAAGAGCTGGTCTATTTATACCCCCACTTCCTTAATTATTTAATATTATTTTTTATTCTTTATCAAAATTACTAAAAGAAACATATAATTTTAAAAAAATATATATTCTATAAAATAAATCTAATAAAATCCTACGTTCCTTTTCAAAAAACAGCCCAAACGTTTTTTTAATCGACACTAAAAATTCTACAAACAATTAAAAAATATAAATTATACTTTTATATTCTTCGAATATCATAATATAAATATTTGTTCAGAAATAAACAAAATACAAATAAATAAATCCAAAAACACTTGTACGGTGATGGGGATAGATTAAAATGGACAATCTTTGCTTTTTTCAGAGGTTCTTTTTGGGTGCTTGCTCGCCTTTTGGTGTAGTGTTTTTGTTGTCTATTTCTTTTGCTATGTTTTTTCATTGACTTCTGTTTGTTTTTGCTCTGCGAAGTGGGTTTTGCTTTCTTGTTGTTTGTGTGCTTGTAGTCTACTTGTCTTTTTTCTCTGAGAATAAAGTTTGCTGATTTCAAAAAAAAAAAAAAAGTATATATATATATATATATATATATATATAGCAGTAGAGAAAAAATAAATTCGTTCATGGGAAATGAGAGAAAGACGAGATCAATAGATAGAGATGTTGTGTATTAAGTTTAAAAAATAAGTAAAAATGGTAGTTTTGAAAATAAATAAAATAAATTAATAAAACCATTTAACTTTATTTAATTAAATCAAAAATTAAAAAAGTGAGACACAAATAGACTAGTACAGGGTGTGCCAATTGCACCACTCTAATGCAAAATTTACTCATTGAAAACAAGCCAAATAAGTAATACTTGTTAATTCCGACAACAATTAATTTGTAGAAATTCAATGTATATCTTACTCCTTTTTTACAATTTAAACAAACTCTCCTCCAACCTCATATATGTGAATAAGTTCAATTATAGGTACCAATGATGTTATAGTTGGTAAGATTTTTTATTTTATTTTATATATATATATATATATATACACGTGGTGCGGTGAATCGAATCTTATGCTCAAGCCACATTAATAATTATATAACTCTAATGTTACTTTGTTTTTAGATAAGTGTGGATTGGATAATAATTCAGAGTTTTGGATTGGATAAGTGTGGAACCCACAACTTTATAGCATTGCGACGAGTGATATACCGCTGTGATAATTTGTGATTATGTACAAAGAGCGCCCACACTAAGGCTTACGTCGCTTTCCCAAACAAACCAAAAAAAGGTTACTGGATGTCCCCTATTTGGCAATATAAACGTGTGAGTGAGTCAGTTGTGACAAGGTCACTTGATCCAAAAGAAGGTGACTATGGTCCCGGCTGTCCCATATCTTGCAATATAAACGTGCATGTGACAAGGTCTGACCACTATCACCCACACACACTCAAACTTGAAATTCATGTACATACATATCCATTCCATCGGGATATGGTTATTCTAGTGGTCGGTCGCATTCGCATCTTTATTAATGAAATTATGACCTGACATCCTCTTTCCCAATCCCAATATATAATAGTTCTAAGGAAGAAAATAAATATCCATTCAAATCCCACAGTTACCTTCTCCTTTTCTACATTGGTGGGAAGAGTACGAGCTATTTCATGCATATTTTATAAATATATGTGAGTAGTTTTTTCTTTAGAGTTATTGGATAGATATCTAAACACTTGACTGTACATGTATTGTTTGGTTTCGAAGGATCCTAACAAACCCTTGACCCCATCAGAAACCCACTGTCACCTCCACTTACCTATTTAAACACCTCTTTTGCTCTCTAATTTTTATGCAAAGCAATTCTCTAGCTTCCTTTCATTTAAAAGAAAAAAGAAAAAAAATTGCCTAGCTCTACCACCACTTCCATGGTTATCACCCCCACCCACTTCACAAAACACCACCAAAAAATCGTGGCGGAGGCAGAGGAGAAAGAAGAAAAAGAAGAGTTCGAGTTATTAAGCCAAGAATGCAAAGAGTTGCTTCTTTCTCTTCCAAAAGAGAAGGGTTGGTGAACTGCTTTTCTGTATCAATTTGAAGGGTTTTGGTGCCAACCGAAAGAGATTCAATCCATAATTTCTTTCCAAAAACACTTCAAATCAAAAGAATCTGATGTTATTCTAGCCACCATCCCCAAATCAGGCACCACCTGGTTGAAAGCCTTGGTCTTTGCCATCATCAATCGAAAACGGTATTCGAATACTCAAAACCACCCTCTTCTCACTTTAAATCCTCATGATCTTGTGCCATTTCTTGAGTACAAACTCTATTCAAACAACCAAGTTCCCGACCTCTCCAATGTCTTTCCTGACGATCATGATCAGCCGAGAACTTTTGCAACCCATGTTCCATATCCATCCTTGGAGGAATCCATCAAGAAATCTGAAAATGTCATGATTGTTTATTTGTGTAGAAACCCTTTTGACACCTTCATTTCTTCATGGCATTTTACCAACAAATTGAGACCGGAGTCTCTGCCCGGCAAGTTTTCTCTCGAGGACGCTTTCAAAATGTATTGTAGTGGAGTTGTTGGGCTTGGTCCATTTTGGGAGCACATGGTAGGTTACTGGAATGAGAGCTTGAAGAAGCCTGAAAAAGTGTTGTTCTTGAAATATGAGGATATGAAGGAAGATATTGTGTCAAACTTGAAGGAATTGGCAAGTTTTTTGGGATTTCCATTTTCTGTGGAGGAAGAGAGAGAAAATGTGATTGAAGAGATTGCAAGGCTTTGTAGTTTTGACAAGTTGAAAGAATTGGAAGTGAATAAATCTGGGAAAGCAATGACATTCTCTAAGCAATTTGAAAATAAGCATTTATTTAGGAAAGGAATAGTTGGAGACTGGGTGAATTATCTCAACCCTTCAATGGTGAATCAATTATCACAACTCATGGAGGAAAAATTTGAGGGTTCAGGATTGTCTTTCAAGGTGCTTTAATTTAATTTCCTGGCTAGGAAAATAAATTAAGATCTATCATGTGTATTTATTATAATTTGCTGGCTAATATTTGTATTATCAAGTGGGATGATTATGAGATGTATATTCATTCAGTTCAATGTTGTTCTAGAATTTCCTTTTACTCTTGGGAAATAAAATGATACACATAATTAAATGTGTTAAAGACTTTTTTATTTTTTTTATTTTTTTATTTTATTATTTTTTATTTTTTATTTTTTTTTTTATGAAAAGAAAAGAACTTTTATTAAAAAAAAAAAAACACACTAAACAAGAACCTCATCCAGGATAAACCTCTCCGCACATGAAGGGTAATCTATTAGCAATATCACATAATCAGCCACATAAGTTGCCTTGTACACATAGGACTGTATATATTGATTGTAATCTATATCCTGACCTGTTTAGGCTCAATTACTTCACTGCACTGTTAGGTTGTAATATGTATAAATACCCTCTTATATCAATGAATAATTAAGGCATTATTTACACAAACACTTAATCGTATTATGGTATCAGAGCAAAGTTAAGAAATAGCTTAAGATCCTAAAACCCTAAAAATATTCTTTTCTTATTTTCTTCATCTTCTTAATCCTAAACCCTAAAACAACCGCTCATCATGATTGGTTCAACTCCCGCAGCTGTGTCTTCCTCCTCCACTGCTGCTACAAGTCCGCAAGTCACCCTCATGGGAACATCCAACAACAGCATCAACCAACCACAGTCACTCATCGTTATAAACTCCACTCAAGTTCCTATCAAATTAACAAAAAGAGGGAACTATACAGCCTGGAGATCTCAGTTCAAAAACTTGTTCTTCGGCTATGGCCTTATGGGATATCTAGACAGTACAAAACCGTCTCCCCTTGAATTCATTCTAGCCACCACTGAAAATACTGCTGGTCAATAATTCGACTAAGACACTATTAACCTAGACTATTAACTCTGGCTTCGCCAAGACCGACTCCTCCTTCATGCAATCCAAGTCTCTTGCATATAAGTGGCACAATCCATCGTCACCCGATCAACCACCTTTGCCCAAGCATGGGAGAAACTTGAAGTTTCCTATGCCAACCGGTCAAACACTCGTAAACTTGGCCTACTTGATTCCCTCACCAATGTCATCCTGGAAGATAAATCCGTAGCAGACTACATGCAAGGAATCAAGACTATTCTTGACAACCTCGAATTGATTGGCCATTTCGTGGATGATGGTGCAAATGTGATACACATACTAAATGGTTTGGGAGTAGCCTACATGCCCCTCGCATCTGCCATTCAAGCTAGAGATACCCCAATATCCTTTGAAGAGTTATATGACAAGCTACTTGATCATGAGGCTTTCATTCACTGATATGAAACGAAAAAGAATGGAACATCTGGTGGGACACCTATCATAGCTCAATTCAACCAAAGAACCTTTAATCGACGAGGCCATGGTCAGCAAGGTAATTATCCGAACAATATGGGACATCATTAAACCAGCGGCATCAACAATCAAAGTCAGCCGCACCACTCAAGTATTATAACCAGCAGCGGCAGCCGTGGGTTTCAACAGGGTAACTCTTATCGACCACATTCTTCCTATCAAAATCAATGGCAACCATCCTCTTCCTCCTACAACACTCGGCCGGTATGTTACCTATATGACAAGGTATGCCACATTACTCGCACTTGTCGCTCTCGTCCACCACCAACATCTCAACTTTGGCCATAGGCACACAATATGACAACTGAACAATCTGGCTCCCGCAACAACAACTATATACTTGACTCTGGTGCTTCTCACCACATGACATCAGATCTCTAAAATCTATCACTCCAATTTGAATACGGTGGACCGGTAGACATCATGTTTGGTGACGGTAAAACAATTCCTATTACTCATACTGGCTCCACTTCTTTAACTGCTTCTAATAATTCTTTTCATCTAAACTATGTTCTGTGTTCCCCTAACATCTCTCACAACCTAGTTTCTGTATCCAAATTTTGCTCACATAATAACACACCCATTGAATTATTTCCTGATTGTTTTCTTGTGAAGGATCTGATTACGGGGGCATCTTTGGTCCACGACCTGAATAAGGGGAACCTTTATGTTTGGCCAACTCCAGTCAGTTTCATCATTCATCGTCAAACGTCCACCTCAATTCCGCGTCAACTGTCCCTACTGCCTCTCCTCTGGCGTGGCACGGTCGTCTAGGTCATCCCTCCCTACAAATCCTCCAAAAGCTCCTAGTGTCACACCAACTTCCAATTACCAAGTTTGAGTCTAAATTTTCTCATTGTTCTGCATGTCTATGTAATAAGAGTCATAAGTTACTATTTGGTAAATCAACTTTGACCTGCAATAAACCTTTAGAGATTTTATTCACTGAAGTGTGGGGTCCGGCGCATATATCGTCCTTTGATAATTTTCGTTACTATGTTATTTTTGTGCACTATTACACTAAATACATATGGCTATATCCACTCAAACATAAATCTGAAGTTCCATACACCTTCAAATGCTTCAAAGTTCTGGTTAAAATTTTTTTCAACTCCCGCATCAAAATTGTTTACACTGATGTTAGCGGGGAGGTTCAATCCCTTGGAATTGACCTTAGAAACTTTGGTATTCAACACCTCAAATCCCCACCACACACACCTGAACATGTCGGCATAGCAGAACGAAAACATAGACACATAGTGGAAACGGCTCTAACCCTGCTCCATCACGCGTCTATGCCTCTAAAATACTGGTCCTTAGCCTTCCAAGCTGCGACTTACTTGATTAATCGCATACCCACTTTTTTCCTTAGTCACCAAAGTCCCTACCATCACCTCTTTAAAAATGTTTCGAATTATCGAAAGCTTCGTGTATTCGACTGTCTATGTTACCCATGGTTACGTCCGTATATGTCTCACAAACTCCAACCTCACTCCAAACCGTGTGTTTTTATGGGGTACTCCATCGAACACAATGCGTATCTATGTCTAGATCGTCTCACAAACTGTATCTTTGTCTCTCATCATGTCGTATTTGTTGAAACGAAATTTCCATTCACCAATACGGCTAGTCGCATGTCTTCCTCCACATCTCCTATTGTCAACACATGGTGTCAACCCACTCAATCTCCCGTTGTCAAGTTTGATCAGGAAATGCAACCTTCCCTTTTTCATGATACTCCACTACATGACACACTCACCAACCTAAGCTCCACCATTACAAACAGTTGTACTGAACCAAATTACACCCCTCACACTTGTCCTGGATCAAATGCACCACACCACTTCACCAAATATACCACACTCGGTTCCACTACCCTCTTCCTAGCAGCCCACTTCTACTGCACCCACTACAATAGAACCAAACCGAACCAAACCTCTCTCTCTCAAGAGTTATCCATACCCGGTCCAAGAGCTAGATTTTCAAACCGAAAGCCATCTTTGACCTTAATACCACCTCTCACACTCCACCACAGTCTGAACCAACATCTCTAACACAGGCTCGAAAGCACATGGAGTGGCAACAGACCATGAGTGCTGAGTATGATGCTCTTGTTAAAAATGGAACTTAAGACTTGGTTCCATCGCATCCATCTCAAAATGTTATAGGTTGTAAATGGATATTCCAGATCAAACGTCATCATGATGGCTCAGTGGCTAGGTACAAAGCCAGACTTGTGGTGAAAAGGTTTCATCAGCGCCCTGGCGTCGACTTTAATGAAACCTTCAGTCTAGTGACGAAACTTGTCATAGTTCACCTTATTCTAACCATTGCTATTACTAACGGTTGACCTCTGCGTCAACTAAATGTCAATAATGCTGTTTTGTAGGGGACCCTAACTGATGATGTGTACATGGTGCAACCACCCAATTTCATACACTCCACCAAATCGTAGCATGTGTGTAAGTTACGAAAAGTGATCTATAGTCTCCGTCAAGCACCGCGTGCTTGCTACATTAAGCTCCACATCTCCTATTGTCAACACATGGTGTCAACCCACTCAATCTCCCGTTGTCAAGTCTGATTAGGAAATGCAACCTTCCCTTTTTCATGATACTCCACTACATGACCTCATACATGTTCCTTCACACTCACCAACCTAAGCTCCACCATTACAAACAGCTGTACTGAACCAAATTACACCCCTCACACCTATCCTTGATCAAATGCACCACACCACTTTACCAAATATACCACACTCGGTTCCACTACCCTCTTCCCAACTGCCCACTTCTACTGCACCCACTACAATAGAACCAAACCTCTCTCTCTCTCTCTCTCTCTCTCTCTCAAGAGTTATCCATACCCGGTCCAAGAGCTAGATTTTCAAACCGAAAGCCATTTTTGACCTTAATACCACCTCTCACACTCCACCACAGTCTGAACCAACATCTCTAACACAGGCTCGAAAGCACATAGAGTGGCAACATGCCATGAGTGCTGAGTATGATGCTCTTGTTAAAAATGGAACTTGAGACTTGGTTCCGTCGCATCCATCTCAAAATGTTATAGGTTGTAAATGGATATTCCAGATCAAACGTCATCCTGATGGCTCAGTGGCTAGGTACAAAGCCAGACTTATGGTGAAAAGGTTTCATCAGCGCCCTGGCGTCGACTTTAATAAAACCTTCAGTCTAGTGGTGAAACTTGTCATAGTTCACCTTATTCTAACCATTGCTATTACTAACGGTTGACCTCTGCGTCAATTAGATGTCAATAATGCTGTTTTGCAGGGGACCCTAACTGATGATGTGTACATGGTGCAACCACCCGATTTCACACATTCCACCAAATCGCAGGATGTGTGTAAGTTACGAAAAGTGATCTATGGTCTCTGTCAAGCACCACGTGCTTGCTACACTGAGCTTCACACTTTTCTCTTGGCCGTAGGCTTCACCAACTCCAAATGTGATGCTTTTCTCTTCATTCACAACAACTCCGGCCATACATTATATCTACTCATGTATGTGGATGACATCATTGTCACTGGCACTTCCCACACGAGTTCAAGCCTTTATTGCCACCTTGGCTCACAGGTTCTCACTGAAGGATTTAGGTATGCTCTCATTCTTCCTAGGCGTCGAGGTTTACCGATCTCCGCATGGCCTGTTTCTCTTTCAGTAACAATACATCTGTGACCTTTTGGTTAAGACAAACATGCTTGAGTCAAAGCCCGTTTCAACTCCTCTCTCACTCACTGAGACCTTGAAACTCAATGATGGAAGTGCACCCATGGATACTACCCAATACAGGCAAGTTCTCGGTTCTCTTTAGTATCTCTTCCTAACTCGCCCTGATGTTTCATTTGCAGTGAACAAACTCTCCTAATTCATACATAGACCGACCGCTACTCAATGACTCTCTTGACCACAATCTCTTGATCTCTGGTAACACATCTCTTTCCCTTCATGCCTTTGTCGATGCTTATTAGGCAGGTGATCCTGACGATCGGCGCTCCACCATAGCCTATATTGCCTTCCTTTGATCCATGCCTATTAATTGAGCTCTAAAAAGTAACACACTATTGCGAGGTCATCCACTAAGGCAAAATACCGTGCCATTGCTTCAACAGCTGTAAAACTCAATTGGATCACCCAACTCCTTACTGAATTGTAGGTGCAGGTACCTATCACTCCTGTCATTTACTGTGACAATGTCAGGGCCACATATGTCTGCACCAATCCTATTTTCCACAACCGTATGAAGCATGTTGCTATAGACTTCTTCTTTGTACGGGATTAGATGGCTCATAAGCAGCTTCGTGTAACACATGTCAATATGAAGGACCAACTGACGGACTCTCTCATGGAGGCTCTCTCCCGTAAACAATTTCATGATCATCAGACCAAGATAGGCATCCTTGCCGGAAGCTCTATCTTGCGGGGGCATATTAGCGATATCATGTAATCAGCCATATAAGTTGCCGTGTACACATAAGACTTTATATATTGATTGTAATCTATTTCCTTACCTGTTTAGGCTCAATTACTTCACTGCACTATTAGGTTGTAACATGTATAAATACCCTCTTATATCAATGAATAATTAAGGCATTATTTACACAAACACTTAATCATTTTATAATCCTCTATCCAAAATTGGTCATCAACAATGGTCAATGCCAATTTAGAAAGGATGTGTAGAAACGTATATTACAACCCCCCAAATACGCTTTGAAGCTTTTTTTAGAATCTTCCTAATGATCAGACCAGTATCGGCTAAAGAAGCTTTTCCTACCTAAATCAAATTCACCACAGACAAAGCATTAGTCTCAATCACGAACGGAGTCAACCCCGTCTCAATTGCCAAGTTAATGCCTTGCAAAACAACCACTACTTCTACCACCAAAGGAATGTAACTTACATAAATTTGTTAGGCACTAGTAGCCATCACCGACCCGAGGAAATCACGAACCACAAAGCCAACCCCCACCACAATTTGATCGAAATCAAGCGAAACATCCGAGTTAACTTTGAAAACTCCCTCCAGAGGAGGCTTCCATACAACATCCCTAGAGCTAGATACAACTCTGTTAATACCCCCCTTAACATTAGTTGCTCTATAGGTAGACATGAAATTTTATGACCAAGCACAAATAGATTCCAAATCAGCAATATTATTCCCATGAATAATCCGGTTTCTCAAGTACCACAAACGCCATCACTTAACACACAAAAGAGTCATTTCATCACCAACAAAACTATTGAAACAATAATTGAAGAACTCTAAGAAACTCATAGTGGAATTACAACGAATACCTTTCAAAAAACTACTAGAATTACGAGTATGCTTCAGTAGAGAACATCCAAGAGAGCATGCATCGTTGATTCAAATTGCTTCTCACAAATAGGACACATTCCACTAACCTGCATTTTCCTTTTTGCTAAGTTGATCATAGTTGGAATATAATTTTTACAAGCTCTCCAAAGGAATATTTTCACCTTTTGGGGGATTTTAATACGCCATACGTTATTCCACCATGGTTCTCCATTACGAGAGCCTAAAGAGGCCTCCATACATGTCATCCCTAACTTGCAACCACTCTTGACAGATGATGGTATCCATATCTACACTTAGTGTAGCCCATATTTCCTATTGTTTTCACTTGTTTCTCTGGTATTATTGTTATTTAATGTGTTTTGTGTAGGTAATAATCCATAAATAAAGTGTTTGAGCTCAATTGAAGAGTTTTGGAGGTTAAATGACTAAAATTAGAAATCTTCGTGTAGAATATTAAATTTTTGGCGGCCATATCTCCCTCTTCAAATTGAACTGCATTTTATATAGCCTATTTCTGAAAAGCCCCAGATATTTACTTTACAACGCTTTTTACAGATCGTGATTTTGAGTTATCTAGGGGAAGTTATGACCATTTTTGTAACAGTGCTCGAAGTTGAAAGGAAAAGCGACCTCAGGGCAACCTCAACCAGGTCACCCCAAGATCGCTTTCCTCTTGGGTTAGCAATTCTTCTTTTCGACCAGAGAGTAAAGCGACCTTAACCAAGTTGCCTCCAGGTTGTTATTTTACCTAGAAAATGTATAATTTTAGTAATTTACCTCATTGCCCCTGACCTAATTCATTCCCGGCCCTATATAACCCATTTGCTATTTTTAGACCTAACGACCACTCTCTACCCAAGAATATTCACCAAGACATCATCTTTACATATTCCTCTTACATCACCATTCATTTCCCAATAAAACTACCAAGATTCCACTTTTCCTTAAAATCCACCACATCCACCACATCCATTAACTACACATATCATCACTTCTTGTTTTTCGAAAAACAAGAGCTGAAGAAGATCGAAGGAGAAGAAGAACCAAGAAGAAGAGGAAGCTCTCCATATAGTCTTCTCTACAACTCTTTCTCTTTCATTTTTATTGTAGAGCTATGTTTTTACTTTCTTATATGTTTTGTATGGCTCTAATTTGTAACATGAGCTAATTTTTTTGTGCTAAGGCTTGATAAAACCAAACCCTTAAATTTATATATAAAGACCACCGATTTTATCAATGTGTGCTTTTGTTTTGTATGGGTGTTTTTGAGTACTTAATGTTTTCATTAGATTGATATCTTTTTTAATGATTTTTGGTTGTGTGCTACAAACTGAGGGTGATGCACACCACGTGTTTGATGAAATGTCCTCTATGCATGACTAGTAAGGTAGACATATGCGAGGCTAACGTAGGGATGACAATTTGACCTGTACTCGCGGGCACCCACCCGAACCCAACCCTGTAGGGTCAGGTTTGGGTGGTGAATTTTTGGCCCGCGAACATGCGAACCCGTATAAATAAAAACCCAAAGGGTTCGGGTGTTGGGTAGGGAAAACAAACCTGCGGGTGAACCCGCGAACCCACATAAATAAAAATGATATAATATTTATTATTTCAAATATTATAAACTTAAAATCCAATTGAACATTTTTAACCATATAAAGAATAAAATTTAAAAACTCCACTCTTTCTAAGTTAGAAAACTACAATTCTCAACTCTCATTTATATATAGCTAATGATAGGTTACACTTGATGGTTTTACTCTTATGAAATATCGTGCTTGCTTATTTGTTTTGCCTTTGGAGATTCATTTAGAGTTTTACTTGGTAGTGCTTTATATTATTGTATTTATAATTCTCCATGATATATTATAAATAAAAAGGATTTTACAAAAGCCGCCTGAACCTGACCCATTGTCGTCACTAGGCTAGCGTATAGGGCTCTTTTGAGTGTGCTAAAGTTCATGTAAATTTCTCATTTTTTTGATTGACTTATTTCATCATAAACCACATTGGGATTGGTATGTAATGGGTAGCTTAGGTTATTGTGTTTGGCAAGCTTCTGGACTTTCTAACATGACTTCAGAGTATTAACGAAAGGTAATCACTTGACTTGCCTCTTGAAGAGATTTAGTTGTACACACACACACACACTACATGCATGCTTTGTTCTTCTTGCATTTGTGTTCTAATTGCTTATATATGTGCATCATTTACATAATCACACTTGCACTTCATTGTTAGATATAAATGTGGTTTTGTGTGATGTAATTCGTTTATTTTTATGTGATCGGAAATGTCCGTGCTTGTATGATGTGTGCATGTCTTAGCACGATAATTGACCATTTGAGAATGTCTCATTCTTCTTTTGAATAAGTGTTAGATTTGGTTTAGGTATTAGGAGTAAGTGTCAAGTTTCAAAAGATTGGATTCCAATGATTTAAATGTTTTTTAAAATTGACATTTATATGGTCTTGTGACCATAACTTTTTATAAAACTATTGAAATTGATTTTTGAAAATTTCTGTACAAACTAGGCACCCATACATTTCCAATGGTATATTATTCGTACATTTCATGACCGTTAGGATTGGTTTTGATATCTCCAAAGTGACCACTAAAACAGGGCATCTCTGCTATTTTCTAAACCCTACCTTTGGTCACTCAAATGACCATATCTCTTTCTACAGACATGGAAACATCATTCTGTAAAAAGGAGTAGAAAGTAGATATCCATATCTTTCCAACGGTTTATACGAAAGGTTTCGATGCCGTTTGTTCATGTTTTAGGGCACTCGAATATTGAGCTAGTGCACTGTCGTGTGTCGTCGAAGTGTACCGCGAATGTTGGCAGAGGTGTCCCCATGTGATTTCACAGTACGCTTGTCGAAGTGTACCGCCAAAAGTACTACGAAAATGACCTATCTTTTGATTTTTTAATCAAAACGTTGTCACTTCATCTAGGGCTGCTATATATGTATTTTCTTCTTCCTAGCTCATTTTTGAGAGCTCTAAAACTGAACTTAGTTAGAGAAAGCCATATCCTAGAGAGAGAATCTCCCAAGAACTCACCTTTACTCAACCAAACACCTTCCCATATTTCATTAAATAGTTGTATTTCATTAGAGTTAATGGGATTTTTTTTGTTGATTATTCAAACCACGATGTTTTATTTGGTATTGGATCAAAACTCAGGAGTTATTTACAATTCTCCCCCTTTTTTTTTTCTTACTTGATTTTTTAGATATTTTTAATTTTTTTTCTAATTTTAATTATTAGTTGATTAATAAATATATATATATTAATCATTTTTAATTCTATTTTTGTTTCGTTAATATATCCTTAATAAAATTTCTAGCGTTTCACTTTACATTTTATAATTTTTTTTTACATTTATTTTATTATAAAGTTGCCTCTTAAAAAAATTAATCTTAAATTTATATTAATATGTAATGTACTCCATAAAAAGTTACTAGACATTTAATATGCCGACTATGCTCCCGTGAGCTCCCGGCCTCCCATGAGAGATCCGATCGAGATTTAAATGCCTCTGTGGGTAAATATCTACATAGTTAAACTGTCATGGGACATGGCTTTTTTTTTTTTTTTTTTTTTTTTTTTTTTTTTTTTTTTTTTCAAATATTGTAAGGTTTGGTACGGTCTCTGGTATTGAACTCTGGTTCGTTAAGCAAGTTCACATACTTTTTTTTTATGGCTCAACAAATTTGAACACTCTTTGGACGTGTTTGGTATCGTTTTTAAAATGGTGTTTTTGAAAACTTAAAAAAAAATTAAAATGGAAATCATGTTTTAAAAATGATGTTTTTAAAAATGTAATGTGTTTGGTAGTGTTTTTTAAAAGTTATTTTTTGAAACGGAAAGTGATATAAAAGTGTTTAGTTATTTTTAAAATGGGTAAAATAGTTGTTTAGAGGGAAAAGTTGATTTGTTTTGAAATGATGTTTTTGAAAATAGTGTAAAATAATAAAAAATTGTTTTTAACTTTTTAGTTATACATTTCAAAAAGTTGTTTTTTGTTTTCAAAAACAGTTTTATAAAACGTGTAAACAAACAATATTAAAGTTGTTTTTTATTTTTAAAAACAGAAAACCATTTTTAAAAATAGTTCCACTCCTTTGCTTCCTCGTTTTTGGAACTAACACCAACTTAATAATTTTTGTGGTAATAAAACCAAAAGATACAAATGCTCTCATCTTTATTGTTAATCTTTTTTATGTCGTTTTTTTTTCTTTTTTTCGAACAGTCCTCCATTGAAGATCAAAGTCAATGAAGAGTGATAAAAATAAAAAAATTGTAGAAATTTTCGAATTTGCAAAAATGACCAATAAATCTTGGAGTATAACAAAATAAGTCTTAGATTTCAAAAATAAGTCTTGGATTTTACAAATAAATCTCCGATTTCAAAAAGAAATCTTGGATTTCCTAGCCCAATTTTTTTTTAAAAACAAAATTTTTGCAATAAGTATTGGGTAAACCACAATTTGCACCCAAGACTTACCGCAAATTATTTATTTATTTATTTATTTTATTGTCTTCTTCATCGACTTCCAATGGAGATTGATTCTGTTCAACCTTCAATGGAGTTCAAAACGACTTCCATTGGAGGTCTGTCGTAAAGACCTCTGTTGGAGGTCAATGAAGAAGATGATAAAATAAATAAATAAATAAATAAAAAATTGGGATGGCCAGTAAGTAAGGGCATTTTTGTCCCATCGCATACTTTTGTGTTATTTCCACAAAAATTATTAAGTTGGTGCTATTCCCACCATTGCCTCCCCAAATGGTGCTATTTATCTCTATTAACTTTTTTTTTTTTCCGATTCATTGATTATCTCATGTGATAATTAATTTTGCAACACTTTTCACTGGTTATCATATGAGATGATCTGTTTCCTTACATTTCCACTTTATCATATAAGATAATCAGTTAATCCGTACAAGAAAAAATTAGGTCAATCCTGACTAGAAAATTATAATATATGTACATAGAACTAAAATCATTCAGCTTCATCAATTTCCCCTTAATACATGAAATTGCACACTTTTTAACATGTGATCAGAGCATAAATTCTCTTCTTTTTTCTTCAGAAAAATAGAACAGTTATTGACTATAAATTTTGTGTTTTGATTTGCTGATTCTAATGAGCTTGACTTATGTGCGTTTTTATTTACTTAACATTTAATTAGTATTGTTGCGTGATACCATACCAACATTTCTTCTCTAGTAACAATTCTATATACATACCTGATACATGCGTGTCATAGAATTAGAATGATAGAAACATTTTGAGAAACATTATACATATATTGCAGTGATAAAATGAGCTGACCTAAACAAAAACCTTGTATTATAGTGAGGTGTGTGGGATTCAAACCACCATTGTTGGCCATTGGTTCAACCTGGCTCTGATACCAGATGATAATTTTTAGAAGGGCTAAACACATTCAAGAAGACTTCTCTCAACAACTGTGAGGTAGTGAGAGGTATAACAAAATAAAATAGTGAAAACAAAGACAATATTTAGGTGAATTTACTTGACATTTCATTCAACATAAACAAGCCTTTATATAGGCAATTACATGAAACTAATGACCAACAAATAAGGACCCATGACTACCACTAACTTTAACATGACCCATTAACAATTACTTGCCCACAAATTAATCACACCACTAACTAGAAAATAGCACCATAACCCAACATCCCACTATACCAACAAACTAGTAAGTGGGGATAACTTATTTGACTCAATCTAAGGACTCATGTGATGCTAAACTCAAGCACCACTTACATATAATCTCTGCATTAATTTTAACACTCCCCCTTAATGCAGAAATTCACAACACCAAGCATGTCTCTGAAATACACAAATTTTTCAGAACCCAAAGGCTTTGTAAATATGTCTGCAAGCTGCTCGTCAGTGTTGCAATAAGACATCTTGATACTTCCTTTGTCTACCAATTCTCTGATAAAGTGATGACATGTTTCTATGTGTCTCGTACGACTGTGGAATACTGAATTTCTTGTCATTGCAATTGTGGACTGATTGTCACAATGAACAACTGTTGGAACTTTTTGATGCTGCTTCATATCTTCTAGAATTCTCCTCAGCCAAATAGCTTGGCATGCTGCTGAAGTTGCTGCCATATACTTAGCTTCTAAACATGACAATGCAGTTGATAGTTGCT
Source organism: Acer negundo (assembly GCA_035582765.1). Classification (NCBI taxonomy): domain Eukaryota; kingdom Viridiplantae; phylum Streptophyta; class Magnoliopsida; order Sapindales; family Sapindaceae; genus Acer; species Acer negundo. The sequence goes on from CM069242.1 coordinate 15,253,942, forward strand.
TTTTAGAATTCCAAGCGATAGCAACTGAACCAAGGTTAAAAATGTAACCTGTAGTGTTTCTGCGATCATCAACTGAACCTGCCCAGTCACTGTCAGAATAACCACACAACTGAAAATTATCAGCATTATTAGTGTACCAGATACCATAGGAACTTGTCCCCTTCAAATATCTCAGCACCCTTTTGGCAGCTTCATAATGAAGTTTACTTGGATTTTGCATGAACCTTGACAAAAAACTTGTTGCAAACATAATATCAGGATGGCTATTTGTCAGATACAACATACTTCCAATTAAACTTCTATATAAATGACCGTCAATTCTTTCCTCCCCATCATTCAAGCTGAATTTTTGATTGGTATTCATAGGAAATTTTATAGGATTACATTCTTTCATTTTAAATTTCTCAAGAAGATCATTGACATATTTTTCTTGAGAAATAAAAATTCTTGTATCACTCTGTTTCACCTTCAATCCAAGAAAATAATTTATCAAACCAAGATCAGTCATCTCAAATTCACCAATCATAAAATCCTTAAATTCAGTAATTAAAGCAGCACTATTACTTGTGTAGATAAGATCATCTACATAGAGACACACAATAAGTATCTCATCATTGCCCCTCAATTTGATATACAATGTAGGTTCACTTACACTCCCGTGAAATCCATGAAGCTTGAAGTGGCCATTAATTTGATCATACCAGGCTCTCGGTGCCTGCTTTAAGCCATAAAGAGCTTTCTTTAATTTGTACACCTTATTTTCTTCACCTGCAATTTCATAACCTTAGGGCTGCTGGACATAAACTTCTTCATCCAAAACACCATTCCAAAAAGCAAATTTGACATCAAATTGATAAACATACCATTTGTTATGTGCAGCTAAAGCTAAAACAGTTCGAATAGTATCAAATCTTGCAACATGAGCGAAAGTTTCTTCAAAATTAATACCTTCACGCTGCATATACCCCTTTGCCACTAACCTGGCCTTGTATTTCTGAATTGAACCGATGGATCTATATTTGGTCTTATAGACCCACTTTAGCCCAACAACTTCTTTGTTGTCTGGTAAATCAACGAGCTCCCATGTTTTGTGTTTTTCCAAGGCCTTGATTTCTTCATCCATAGCATCACACCATTTCTTGTACTTCACAGCATCTTGAAAAATGTTTGGCTCTGTGACTTGAGTAAACTGGTATCTTTTAGTTTGTTCATAAATTTATGTAAGGGACTTTATCATTTTTCTTGGTGGTGAGGAAGGAGGTGTAACGCCTATAGAGGTAAATGAATCAAGTATTGGTGTGGAAAAACTTGAATCATCACCATTTTGAACTCCCTGCTCCATTATGCTGTCATCTTCAAAAATTACACCTGGAGAATACTGCAGCCCATCCCAATTCCAAGCATTTTTCTCATCAAAAACAACATCACGACTAACAATTAGCTGCTTGGTTAGTGGATTAAAAAATCGATAACCCTTTGTTTCATTGCTATAACCCACAAATATGCATTTGACACTGTTATCATCAAATTTCTGCTTCTTTTGAGATGGAACATGGACGTAAGCAATACAACCAAAGATCTTGAAATGAGTTACCTTCGGCTTCCAACCATTCCAAGCTTCAAAAGGGGTTTGATGGTCTAATGCTGATGTGGGACATCGATTGAGAATATAAGCTGCGGTGTGAATTGCCTCTGCCCAAAAATAATTTGGCAGACCTTTAGCTTTGAGCATGCTTTTCGCCATCTCTACAAGACTTCTATTTTTCCTCTCCACTACACCATTTTGCTGAGGTGTGTAGCTAGCTGTTAGTTGTCTCCAGATGCCACATTCTTCACAAAACCTCCCAAACTCATTAGAAACAAACTCCCCACCACGATCTGTTCGTAAAATCTTCAAGGACATGATTTTTGAATTTTTTGAAAGTTGAAAAAGCCTCTTATTTTGCCTTGACAAAATAGACCCATGTCATCCTACTAAAATCATTAACAAAAACAACAAAATATTTGTTATTGTTAAGAGAATAAGTTTGCATAGGCCCGCAAACATCTGCATGCACCAATTTGATAGGTCTAGTAGTTCTCCTTGCTCCACCTTTTGGAAAGGAATTTCGGTGTTGCTTTCCAATTACACAGCTCTCACACACTTCACCAACACGTCTAATCGAAGGGATTCCATCCACCAAATTTTGATCAGACAAGAACTGCAAACTCCCAAAATTCAAATTCCCAAATCTAAAATGCCACAACCAATTTTCATCATAATAAGATGCCTTCAATGCATGTATTTCACCATTAAGAGTAAGAGGAAAAATCTTATTTTTGGCCATAGGAATTTTCATCAATAAATTTTTCCTACTCTTATCATGGTACACGAGACATGTCAAATCTTCAAAAACAACAGAAAATCCTTCCAATAAAAATTGTCCAACACTCAGCAAATTTGTATCCAATTCAGGAACATACAAAACATTTTTTATGTTGCCAATTTCACATGATTTTACCTTCACAGTACCTTTACCATGTGACTCCAAACATGTTCCATCACCCATCTTCACTGTTGTATTCACCGATTTGTCTAAATTGACAAAAGTCTCCAACTTTGCTGTCATATGATTGCTGCAACCGCTATCCATATACCAAACATCGTTATCACACTCCTTAACAGAATAACATGCAAAAAATAAATTTTCAGATTCATCCTTTCCATTTTCTTTTTCCTCAGCAAATTTTGCATGTTTTTCCTTTAATTTGCAATATCTTTCAATATGGCCAAATCTCTTGCAGTAATAACATTGGGGTTTTTGGTAAGAATTTTCACCTTTATCACCTGACTCGTTATTGTGATGAAAATTGTTACCTGAGCGTGACTCATTGTAGTGATGGAAATTGTTACCTGAGCGTGAATGTGACTCATTATTGTGATGAAAACTGTTACTAGGGCGACCGCCAGTTTTTCCACCTCTCCTACCTCGAAACGAATGGCCTCCACGTCCTTTCTTGTTGGCTTCACCAGACGGGCCACTGTATTTTTCTTTTGAGAGCTACAATTTAGTATGAAAAGCATTTTCTACAGAATTCTTTTCATACCGTTTCATTCTATCTTCATGAGATTGAAGTGATCCGAGCAATTCTTCAACTGTTAGTATGCTCAAATCTTTTGATTCTTCAATTGCTGCCACCATATGATCAAACTTCCTAGGCAAACTTCTCAAAATCTTTTCAATAACTTTTGCATCAGTTAACTCTTCACCAAATTTTCGAATATTATTCACAGTTTCCATTAAATTGCAAAAATAATCTTGCATGGACTCATTTTCTTTCATGAGAGAAGTTTCAAATTTTCTACGAAGAGTTTGAAGTTTTACCGTTTTCACCTTAGCATTGCCTTGGTATCTATTCTTCAATGCATCCACTGCTTCTTTGGATTTTGTTGCTGCTGTAATTCGAGGAAAGATTGATTCAACAACTGCTTGTTGAATGAAAAACAAGGCTTTGACATCTTTCTTTTTGACATCTTTGAGAACGTCTGCTGCGACTCCTTCTGTAGCATAGCCTTCCTCCACATACTCCTATAAATCTTGAGAGATAAAGAGAGTCTTCATTTTTGTACTCCAAATTTCATACCCACTACCTTGAAACAAAGGAATAGTGAGGTGTGTGGGATTCAAACCACCATTGTTGGCCATTGGTTCAACCTGGCTCTAATACCAGATGATAATTTTTAGAAGGGCTAAATACATTCAAGAAGACTTCTCTCAACAACTGTTAGGTAGTGAGAGGTATAACAAAATAAAATAGTGAAAACAAAGACAATATTTGGGTGAATTTACTTGACATTTCATTCAACATAAACAAGCCTTTATATAGGCAATTATATGAAACTAATGACCAACAAATAAGGACCTATGACTACCACTAACTTGAACATGACCCATTAACAATTACTTGCCCACAAATTAATCACACCACTAACTAGAAAATAGCACCACAACCCAACATCCCACTACACCAACAAACTAGTAAGTGGGGTAACTTATTTGACTCAATCTAAAGACTCATGTGATGCTAAACTCAAGCACCACTTACATATAATCTCTGCATTAATTTTAACATATATGTTAACATATATGGCTTCATTACAAAGTAAAAATGAGGTAGTTAAGTATGTTTGAGAAATTTTGAAGTTTTATTTGGGTATCATTTATCAGGCACAATCTCTCCTTCCATATATTGCAGATGATCCCTTGTCACCTGCTAGTGTTGGCAACTGAAGTGCCATAAGAGGTGAATCCTCCTTGTGACTCACTTGGCTCGATGACCCATTGCTGTTGCCATTAGCAGCAGCAGCCTTTCTCAAAACTGTATTCTTTTTCGCTTGTTTCGCCCACCCCACCAGCCCCGTTTGTATATGTTCATCAAATACTTGTTTCTTGAATGAACTACCCATCTGCATGCAACACTCATATTTATTATTAGTCTATTGAAATATTGCAAAACAGTTACACACAAGAGAAGAATGCAACTCACCTGTGTTACAATTGCATATAGTGGCAGTGTACTATAGCTGCACAGGAACTGAACAAACACCCTGAAAATTGCAATTTGGCTAGTGAGAAGATTTTTCACTATGAGCATCAACTGAGGACAGATCGAGTACTTATGACTTTACCCGATGACCAGTCTTGGGATGATGTAACGTACTTCTCCCATTATGCATGAGTCAAATGTGTATTGAATCTGTAATGCAATACGGTCCATTAATGATTGTATATATGTGGCTATGTGAATGCGAATATATATTTATAGTTATTCATACCCAAATCCAGAAGAAAACAGCGAGTTCGAAAGAATTCTGGAATAGAATGATATGAATGAGTAAGAGAATAAGGCGGGGCCTCTTGAACCAGAAGTGATCATCTGAAGGTTTAACTACCAAGTCTCCTTCAATGGCTACATGTGTCTCAGCTACTTCATGAGCCAGTTGTGTTATTACATGCTCTAGCTTTGTCCCCACAGCCAGTAGAAGCTACAAAAACAATTCAAATTACACTTGGTCTTCTTAATTAGTGAATTAAAGCACAAGAATAAATGTGTTTGATATGATAACTAAACTTACGATAAAGGGAATGAATGATATATAAAAATATGCATGCCAACCTGCAAAACAAACTCATCGATCAGTAGAAAAAAGATACTAGAGAATGTATATATTTATTTTTTGACAAATCAAATGGTGGAAAAACAGCTTACCGTAAACATTGAGCAACAAGAAAATGACCACAAACAACCAAAGATACCAGCTACATATCATGAAACAATTAGTAGCTAGAAGAATCAATTAATGGTCTTAATTCTGGATTAGATCATAACTAACCAACCTTATTCCAACAACTTTCTTGAAATCAGCTTCGAAGACACGCATCATGTACTTGTGGAAATCAAATTTGGGGTTTCCTCTGCAATGATTCATAATGAAACTTAGTCTGAGAGTGGTATAATCTGTCTTGGTCACAGATCCATAGAATTGCTTGCAAAATGATTGCAAACCAAAGCTCTTGCCAACACCCCGAAAGCGATTCTTGATAAAATCATGATCTTGGACATGAGTAAACTCTTGTGCATCAATTCTGTCTTTCGAAACAGACTCCTCCCAATGTTTCCATTGACGTATCTACACATTATTATATATTACCAAATTAAAAGAATAATAATTGATCGATCAAGTAACAAAACTTGAGATAGATTGATTACCTTGGCTCCTCCAAAAAGAATGGTTAGAGCACAGAAAGTCACATGCGCAACGGCTAGGACAAAGATGAATATATGAAGATGATGTAATGCTGTGGTAGATATCAATGCCGCCTCTCCCTGTCGTATATTCAAATCAATCACAACAGGTCTAAAACATTGCATAATGGCTTTACAAGAATCAGATCCAACAATTTCACACCAATAACATTATCCTGTTATACTTAAAAGTATTTCTGGCACATTAATTAGCTAATTCATGTCTATAAATATTATAGTTATTTAATTAGTTAACGACATAATTTGACTGTTAGTTACATGTTATTCAATTATTATAAAGAGTGTAGTTCAAGTGGCTGTTGTTAAGTTCTAACTTGTTAAAAAGTTAAAAATTTTCGGGCAGGTTTATATATTAGAAAGTTGACTAGGTCTAGACTTGTATATATACAGGCTTGATTCGCTTGAAGCTTGATTGCACAGAATTCAAACTATATATGCATCATGCATGTGATCATCTTGAAGATGATTATAATAAATTAAATAATTAATTGAACCAAAGCCATCCTCTTTTTTTTTTTTTTTTTGCTTTAAGCACCGGAAGCCCATCTGTCCTGACTAATCCGGGTCGAGCCGGATCAGCCCACTAAGGAGTAAAGCTCTTCCATCGTAAGTTTTCTCTATTCACAAGACTCGAACTCGAGACCTTGCTTAAGGGAAAGACGTGCCGAACCACTAGAATCAACCTGCGTTGGTAAGCCATCCTCTCGACTTTAACCTTCTAACAATATTATCCAAATTATCAAAAAAAAATTTATTATTAAAACATACGTATCACATATGCAACGCAATTAGCATAATTAATTAAGTCCTAGTACTCCACCAAAAAATAATCAATTCCTCACAATTGGAGACATGAATTGTTGTACCTTTTGAGAACAGTAAGCTTGAGAGGAGGAGGAGGAGGAGGAGGAGGAGGAGGAGGCCTCGGCGAGAATGTGGCGGTGGATGCCATCAGGAGAAATGAAGGAGAAAAAGTGAGAAGTCGTTTTAGTTTGGTTGTCTTGTTGTTTCTTGCAAGGCATCCATTTGGTGGATAAATGTTGAGGTATGCAGATTTTGGCAATTGCGTTTTGACACACTGTTAGTAGCAGTGATATGAACCCCAACAGCATCAACTCTGCATACCAAATCAAGAACATGTGTGATATTGATCATGGTGAAGTGTTGTGTAATTTTAAGGGTACGTACCTTCTTTGATCTTCTGTAAGGCTTCAAAAAGAGGTTTCTGGTTCTTTCTCTTGAGAAGCTGCAGCAAGCAACAACAACATAACAAAGAGAGATTAAATTAAATTCAGACCAAACAACAAGACATCGGACATCAGACATGCCTTGCCAAGATAATGGAGGAGGCGTTCAACAGCAAGAGAAATGGCAACGATGACGGTGCATACAACGGCCACCACCCACGTCGGCGTGTACTCCAACGTTGTTCCTCCCTCTCCCATCTCTCTCAAACTAAAAATACAACAAATCAAAGCACTACTGGTTTATATATGCAACATAAGGCAGCTTTGAACCTACACTACATACGCGTTGTTATCAATTTTATTCAATGACTAATATTATTAAACAACTTCATTCTCTTGTTTAGGCCCCTTAATTTTGTGTTCAAATTATTTAATAATTTTGATTTGATATAGACCTTCGGTAATCTAACAAAAGTATTATAATAATCTGTATTGATTTGATAACGGTTTTAAAAACAATATGAATGATTATATTTGGTAAGTGATTATTAAATAATATGTTTTGAGATTTAATGAGGATCTCCCTCCCCATCCCAAACCTCATTTTTCCCATTTCTTTTAATTTTCAATTTTCAGATAAAATCATAATTCATAATTTAGAATCCTGTCATTTCAATCTCTAGTTCGACCCTATTAAAATATTCAATCCAAAAAGTAATTAAAATATTTGTTCTAATATATATATATATAATTGATTTAAAGAAATCCAAAAGAAATACAAATACTTCTAATAGAGTATTACAGAATAAAAGTCAAAACAAATCAAATTTAAAGTTTACATCTTCGATCAATACTTATATACTAAGTACTAACTAGTAACGACTAATTAAGGTTAATATTATAATATATTAGTTTTATTTTTTTTAATTTTTTAATTTTTAGTTTTTAAAACTTTAGATATAAATTAAAATTAAAATTAAAATTATATATATATATATATATATATAGGAAGATATGGGGGTGATCCCCCCACCACCTCCCCCATCATCTCCCCCGTTTATAAAATAGGGCCAAGTTTACCCCACCCCCAACCTAAAAACTCATTTAGGAGCAAATTTTACCCCCAAAACCCTATAGAAGCCCGTGGGGGATGGGGCCTATAGGGAAACGACCATCCCTACTCATGACTAGTTTACAAATCTCAAATTTATCAATTTGTTTTTTATGTCCCAAGGACTCATATGAACGTCACAACAATTACCAGGTAGGTACTAGGGATGGCAAAAGTTCGGTCTGGGCCGGCTGTTGCCTGTGTTTAAAAAGTCAGAATTATTAGTTTAAAAGTCTAGAAAAATCTTTATATGGTAATTGGTTGATTGGTGTATCTAAGTATAAAATTAGGAGGGGTCAGGTTTTCTTGTCATCTCTATTAAATTAGGGCATTGTTTATATAATAGTTATTGATAAAAGGAAAACTGATCTTATCTTATGCTTAATATGGAGAAGAATGAGTCAATTAGATACACTCAAAACCTCGAGGATATAAAATTTTATAAAGATTTTGGCATAGCTCTTACTATAGATTCTCAAATTTATAGATTCTCAAATTTCAATTCATCTGCATTTTCAATTTCTAAACTCTATAAATAATTTCAATTACAAGTAGAGACTCGGTCTCTACGTAGAACATTGATATATCATGACTACAATATAACATACATATAGTGTTAGAGAAAATTTTAAAATAAATAACATTTAAAATTAAATTAGAAAAGACACAACTTTTTGTCACAAATAAAAGAATGTGTTGTTTTAAACAGACATTATGTTAGTGGTGGCCACGGTTCGGTTTCGGTTCGGTTTCGGTTTGAAACCAGCGGTTTCGGTTCCGTGGCCACCCAAAACCGAAACCGAAACCGTAACAGGAAAACCGGTTTGGTACACCGTTTTTAACCGGCGGTTTTACGGTTTCGGTTTAAAAACCGACGGTTTTGGGTTCGGTTTCGGTTTTTCAAAAAAAAAATTCAAAAAAAGTGCCACGTGGCAGCTTCAGATTAGTCGATTTTTTTTTAAAAAAAAAATCCACGGTTTAACTGCCGGTTTTTGGCGGTTTTTGGAATTACCCAAACCGAAACTGTAACCGGTTCAATCGGTTTCCGACCGGTTTTGAAACCGCCGGTTCTGGTTTCGGTTTTGGGGCGGTTTTTGGAAGTACGGTTTCGGTTAAACCACGGGAAAAACCGTTGGTTTAACCGAAACCATGACCACCTCTACATTATGTAGACAACACTTGAATTGCTTTATTTCTCTTCTCTGTTTTCTAAAAATCACACAGCAACAGTATTTTATTCACTGCAGAAAATAAAATATTGTCATAAATAGACTTGCAACTTTTAAAGGTGTTCTGGTTTTTTTTCGCAAGTGCAAAGCATAGACAAAACAAAGGCTTCATTGTATCTTGGAGGCATATTTGCAAACTCAGTGCATCACATGATTGGTGGAGGCGAATAATGTCTTAAGGAGAGCGACAACATCTATATCGTGCCTCAAAGCCAATTGTATTAGTGTTTTTTATTTTGAACTAATTTTGTTCTTTGCAGTATTTATCTGTTAATAGTGTTTTGGTTTGGGATCAAGAAAAGCGATATATCATTGACAAAATATACCTAACAATCTTAAGACATTTATATTTTATCATCAATGGCATGAGTTTCATCATTGCATGACTTCCCTGTAGATTTTGTCAAATTGGATCGTTTCGATGGTGGAAATTTCAGACGCATGTAGAAGAAATTTCATTTCCTGTTGACAACTTTGAAAGTTGTATATGTGCTCACTACACCGAAGCCGTTGGAACTTGAGGATGAGACATTGGCGGAAACTCGAACCCGGCAAAAATGGGAAAAAGATGACTACATATGTAAGGGATACATTTGTGAGAGCACTTTTGCTTACCCCCTTTAAGGGAGGTAACCATTACCACCCCCTACCCCCCCTTCTTTTCTAAATGGATGGCATGTGTCCATGGAGGGGGTAAATTTGTCCAAACACAGTTATTTTTTGGACAAATTTACCCTTCCTTAGACACATGTCATCTTTTTGGGAAGGGGGTAATGGTTACCCCCCTCGTAGGAGAGGTGAGCAAAAATGGACTCCACATTTGCAATGCCATGTCTGATACACTTTTTGATCAATATCACAGCAAACCAACAGCCAAAGAAATATGGGATCTCCTAGAGGCAAAATATATAACAGAGGATGCAACATGTAAGAAATTTTTGACCTCTAAATATTTTCAATACAAAATGGTTGATGGTAGGCATGTTGTTGAGCAATTTCATGAGATCTTGCATATCTATAATCAATTTCAACAACATAAATTGGTTATGGATGAGCCAATTATTGTTGTTTCCTCTATTATTGACAAACTTCCTCCATCATGGACAGACTATAAGAATAGTCTCAAACATAAAAAGAACGCATCTTGTAAGTTCCTTATTGTTGATTGGCTTATTTCGGTGACAAACCATAAGTGGGGTTTGTTGTAAGGGTAGCTTAGGCATTTGATGGTTGGTGCTTTGTGATCAGTCTCTCAAGTGACACTCGCAATAGGACAAGGTCGGAGAGTAGCACAATGATAAGTGAAATTCGTTCCCACATGGATTGAGTGACTGATTACCAAAATTGATTAGTCTAAGTGCTATTCAAACAATCATATTGAAACATTTTCATTTTAAACTAACTAAACTAGATTTATAAAAGGTTTTATGCTAAAGCAATAGATAAAAGGCACTAAATAAATTCGAATGTGATTATGGAGAGAAATATACTAGGACTTGACTACACCCCACCCTAAATTGACTTTCGTTCTAAACTCAATTGAACACCCAAATTATGCTTATGCAATTCATAGATTCATGCACCCTAATATTAACCTACAATCTCGGTTGAGTAAAATAGGTTACACCCAAAATCATACCCAAGCCTATCTCTCGATTACTCGAAATATATGAATGGGTTCGTTAAGGACATTGGCACACTAACGAATCATATACGCTAGCCTAAGTAGGTCTACTTTTCTAGACATGCATAGAGGACGTTTTGTCGATCACGTGGTGTGCATCTTCGGTCGGTATATAACACACCATCGAAAGAACAATCAATAGGAGATCAATCTATTAATATAACATTAAGCATACTAAAACATCCATACAAACTACAAGTAGCAAAATGAAGGATAAACGAAGGTTAATATAAATTTATTGTCATAGGGGGGTTTCATCAAATCCTAGCACTAAGTGATTAGCTCATATCACAAAGTGTAGCCATACAATGAATATATTGAAATAAATACATGGCTAATATAAATAACATAGAAAAGAAAAAGTGATAGAAGAAACTATGTAGAGTAGCTCCTTCTTTGCTTTACTCTTCTTCTTCCAAGCTCAACTCTCTTTTGATTCCAAACGATGAGATGATGTTGGTTGTGATGTAAGGAAGGGATTTATGTATTTGGATGTTAGGGAAATTCAAAATCTTGGTAGGTTTCGAAAGATGGAAGTGATGATGTAAGAGTAATGTCAAAGGTGATGGTCTAAGTCTAATTTGAAAAAAGAGTTGGTTCCTTTGAATATTCCAAAGAGTGGTATATATATGGGAGCCAAAAATAGGGCAAAAAGTCATTCAATTGATGTAATGACAGACTGCCGCGGTTGGCATTTCTTGGCCACCAACCGCGGCAGTAAAACCGCGGCAAGCTACAGATATCTCTGTCGCTCGGGTGCCGCGGTTCCTCAGACCGCGACACTTCGACCGTGGCATATGTGGTAAATCTTTGTCACTCGAGTATTGATGATAGAAGACCGCGGCACTTGATGAGCGGCACTCTAGCCCAATGCTCAAAACTTTTCATATTTGCATACTGACCCCTCGAATCTTCTCTTTTAGTACTAAGACACCCCTGCTAAAACAAAAACCTCAAACAAGCCATTAAACACATGATTTTACCCGAGAACGATCTCAAAACGATATGGAAATGGGGCTACATTTTGTGTATAAATGAACCAATCAAATACCCCCAAACTTATCTTTTGGTCGTCCTCTAGCAAAACCAAAACTAACAAACAACAAAAATATATATATATATATATATATAAGAAAACAAAAGAAAGTAGAAACATAAATAAATAAAATGCACGCGATAAGTCTTTTAAACCCCTGGGTGATCCCTAGTAGGACGAGTGAAGTCTCGTGAGGGTTTACAGTACAATACCCATAAACGTCTTTCCTACTAAGCCAACTATAGATAAAGATGCAATAATGGGCAAACCGAATTGAGGCACATGCATGCTAAGACCCTTAAGAAAAAGCTTGGGGAATGCAAGCCAAGGTGCTACAACAAGAGAGATTGCAATTCCATACTTCTTAGTGAACAAAACTTCAAAAAGTATTGAACACAAGAGTCTTATGATAGCATTTCCCCTCGACTCTAATCCTTTCAGGATCTCTCTCATTTTACCACTCAGAACCTAGGTTCATTCAAAAAACATATGCAATTGGAAATTAAGCATAAGAAATTTTCAAATTTTACATGCATATGACAAATTTTAAAAAACCGCTAATGTTTAAATGCAATTGGACCACAAGAACAGATTTGAACATTAAAAACAAGAGCAGAGAACCATTTGATACCTTCGTCCACAAGCTAAAACTCCTCCTAAAGATCAATTAGGACTTCTTTAAAGTTCAAGGGGTGCTATGGTGAATTGGTGGTGGAGAGGCTAGGTGGATACGGGATTATGGGCTAGCTAACGACTATGCTTTAAACTTTTATTTTGGTATGCTCATCACAATTAAAACGTCTAGGCATGATTTGTTCAATTAATCACTTTGTGCTAATTTTTAAGTTGCTTTATATTTTGGCAACTTTTACACTTTTGAAGATTAAAAGGCTTTTTGTGCTATTCTTTTTCTTTGAGCACTTTTTAATTTTTAATTTATTTTGAGCCTTATTCTTTGCACAAATTACACATCTAGCCTGAGTACATGCTATTTTTACATTTTTGAGTTCATTCATGAGCTTCATCTTGATATGATAACAAGCCATAATCATAGCAAATGAGATGGTCTAGTGTTTATGTAAGATATAGTGATGTGGTTTAGTGTGTAGGTCAACATGGATAGAACATTTAAGCACACACACAAGGCATGAGACGTGTTTGGGATATTTGTAGTGACTTAACACACATAGCCTACATCATCTCTATAGGCACAAGTTAAGCAAGCAAGTAAAGGCAAAACAATGGTGATGCTCTTAAAATGACGTTCTTTAATGCCTAAAGCATGGAGTGAGGTCCTTTTAATATTTATGCTTATATAACTACAAGAAGAATGCTTAAGATGAAACAATTAAATAAATCACACTCATAAGGACGCTATTTAGGCTCTGGCCTCATACGGGTAGTCTTCACTAATGATCTAGACATCCTAAACGCGATACCTAATTACTAAGACACTTTCGAGTCTGGTAGAGTGCGTGTAAGCAATGTGGTGTAGCTTTAACTAGCACAACCTTTGCCCAGACTCAGGGATTTAACACATGCAAAAATTTGCCTGAAAAGGCACAACTCAAAAGCATCTTATTAAGCAAGTTAATGCTCCAAAATTTGGCTCAAAACAGGAGAATGGACTCATCAAACACATAATCATGCAAAAATTTGAAAAAAAATTCACAAAAAATAAACACAAACAAAACAATTATACAAAAATGGTCATTAGATGGCCACACCCTCAAACCTAAATGAAACATTGTCCCCAATGTTTGCACAAAAGCGGATTGGACAATATAAGCTTAGAAACGGGAGGATGGACTCATCAAACACACAATCATGCGAAAATTTGAAAAACAAATTCACAAAAAATAAACAAAAACAAAACAATCATACAAAAATGGTCATTAGATGGCCACACCCCCAAACCTAAACGAAACATTGTCCCCAATGTTTGCACAAAAGCGGATTGAACAATATAAGTTTAGAAACGGGAGGGAGGCTAAGCGCACAACAAAAAACAAGCACGCTGCAAACCTAAAAACTAGGCACAATACAACGTCACACACTTAATCTAAGCAAGAAAAATAAATAATAAGACTTAACAAAAACAAAATTAAACAAAACAAAAATAGCTTAAATAAAATTCACAAAAAAGATATTCAACACTATGCACATGTGCTAGGAATGTTATCAACTAAGGGAGGCTTTACCAAGTTTGGAAATTCACCACTTCTTACAACTCAAACAAGTGTAGATGACTTCACCATCCTATCCTTGCTTATGCTTCTTGCTTGGTCAAGTCGGTCTTTCCTTACCCAAATTTTCCTCATTCTAGGTGGACTTCTCTTACTCCTAGATTTCTCAACCCATATTTTCCTAACGTGCCTATAATTTTCCCTATATTTAAAATCCTCTCGTGTCCCATGCCTTTCATATGCGAACAAACCGTTTTTTCCCTACAATAGTGACGAAACACAAATCACAATTTTAATTATTGTGATTATCGTGCGTCAAACCTGGCACTCAAGAGAGAGTGAGACAAGCCTTTTCCATCTTGCTATTGTTTTGAATGTGATAATAGAAGCATAATTTGTATATATAACCTCTACTTGTTATTAAATTTTTGTTGATTTTTTTTCAATCAAAATATTATTTGTAGATTGATTCCACTAATTTAAATTTTATTTTTATATGATAAACAAATTGATATTAAAAAACGTTTATTATAACATTTAATTAAACTATTTTGTTCAAATCATATATTGTCAGATTAAATAGTCAATCGTTAATCATACTCAGAATTAGACATGACCCCAGTTCCGATTCTCGATTATGAACCAGCGGTTCTGATTTCCGATTCAGAACCAATGGTTTCGATTTTTGATTCGAAACGAACAATTTCGATAGTTCAGTTCCTTTTTTAAAAAAATAATAGAAAACCTTTCAAGACTAATAGTTATTGATCCTTATGAAGAACTTATAGGGAAAAAATAAAATTTATCTCAATAGAGAACCACTTTGGACGAACAAAATGATCCATATTGCATCATTTTCTAATTTATATGGTAATTTAATTATTAATCTATCTTTAAGGAAAAACTTCAAAAATAAAAATCAAGAATTTTCAATAAAATTAATTAATTATTATAATTTTAAATAAAAAGGAAACCTATTGGGACGAAATAAATTTGTCCCAACAAGCAGTCTATTTGGACGAATTATATATTTCGTCCCAACAGGATGTCTATTGGAACGAAAATAAATTTGTCCCAATAGGCAGAGACGAAATATATAATTTGTCCCAATAGACTGTCTATTGGGACAAATTTATTTTCGTTCCAATAGACATCCTATTGGGACGGAAAAAAAAAACGTCCCTATAGATTTTCGTCTCAATAGGCAATTTTTCTTATAGTGAGCTGACCAAAAACAGAGCCAGAGCAGGGAAGCGATATGATAGATCTTAATTTATTTTCCTAGCTAGCTAGGAAATTAAATTAAAGCACCTTAAAAGATAAACCTGAACCCTCAAGTTTTTCCTCCGTGAGTTGTGATAATTGATTCACCATTGAAGG
The DNA here is from genome assembly GCA_035582765.1 of Acer negundo. Lineage (NCBI taxonomy): Eukaryota > Viridiplantae > Streptophyta > Magnoliopsida > Sapindales > Sapindaceae > Acer > Acer negundo. The sequence continues at coordinate 15,269,563 of CM069242.1, forward strand.
GTTGAGATAATTCACCCAATCTCCAACTATGCCTTTCCTAAACAAATGCTTATTTTCAAATTGCTTAGAGAATGTCATTGCTTTCCCAGATTTATTCACTTCCAGTTCTTTCAAATTGTCAAAACTGCAAAACTACAAAGCTTTGCAATCTCTTCAATCACATTTTCTCTCTCTTCCTCCTTAGAAAATGGAAACCCCAAAAAGCTTGCCAATTCCTTCTAGTTTGACACAATATCTTCCTTCATATCCTCATATTTCAAGAACAACACTTTCTTAGGCGTCTTCAAGCTCTAATTCCAGTACCCTAACGTGTGCTCCCAAAATGGACCAAGCCCAACAACTCCACTACAATACATTTTGAAAGCGTCCTCGAGAGAAAACTTGCCGGACAGAGACTCCGGTCTCAATTTGTTGATAAAATGCCATGAAGAAATGAAGTGTCAAAAGGGTTTCTACACAAATAAACAATCTTGACATTGTCAGATTTCTTGATGGATTCCTCCAAGGATGAATATGGAACATGGGTTGCAAAAGTTCTCGGCTAGTAATGATCGTCAGGAAAGACGTTGGAGAGGTTGGGAACTTAGTTGTTTGAATAGAGTTCATATTTTGTCCAAAATCAAAGATTCCATAAAACAAACCAACATCTAAAGTTTAGAATCTAAACATATGCAAATATAGTCGGGAGATGAATAGTCTCCTTTTAGTTTAAAAAAAAAAAAACTATTTATGTTTAAAAAATTAATATTTAATGAATTTAAAATTCTAAATATTATATATTATATTTATATGTATATAATATATATTTATATATATATAGACCTGACAATGGGTCATGTTATTACGAATTCATGTCGTTTCGTGTTTGAGACGTGTTAAAATTGTTCAAACCAAACATGATCCGTTAGCTTAATGGGTTTAAATATAAAACCCGAAACCAATTGTTAAATTATTGGGTAACCTGACCCAACCCGTTGTAAAATGCTTTATTTGAAATTTAGTAAAAAGTTGTAAATAAATAATACCGAAGAATAATCAAACTCATGCAATCAAGTCCACCATAGGCTCCAAAATTCTATCGAAAACATATTATTTTAAGAAAAACAAAAAATAAACAACTTGAAAATGAAATCTAACATGACTTCCATAAATCTTCATTATACTGCGATTGAGAATCTCAATCCTCACTTACACTTACAAATGTTAAATTGCTTGTGTTAGGTGACGATTACTTTTAGGGTTATGGGTTAGATTATAGTGATACAATCAATTTGTAGTCTTAGAGTTTTTAATTTAATTTTTTTAATTAATTATTAAAATATATCCTAAATGTAATTATAAAGATATTTTTTTCTTATAAATTCAACAACTTTAATAAATTTATTTACTATTGAGTCAATAAACACAAAGATTTTTTTAATAAATTTCATAAACATATATATATATATATATTAAAATACTTATATTAATGTGTTATAACGAATTAATGGTTTTTCAAAGGTGAACCCAAAATCAACCCATTATAATATGGGTTGACCCATTAACAACCCGATCCGATAAACTAGATCCATCAACCACTATTTTCGAATGGGTTTGGGTCGTGTTAATGGGTCGTGTTAAATTTTGCTAGGTATATATATAAATATATATAAATATATATACATATATATATCGGGGTGGGGGAGTGCTTCCCCCGTCGCCGCCCCGCTTCACCATCGGGGACAAGACTTTGTCCCCATCCCCGTCCTCGTCCCCGTCCCCGTCCTCATCTTCGAATATTATCCCCTATCCACGCTCTGTTCGGAGCAAGGCCCCGCGGGGAATACTGTCATCTCTAGCTATGAGAGAACTCCGACATTACATTTTAGATAATCCTATATATTAGTAATATTGATTTTTTTAATAAAAAAATTAAAAAAATTCTATTAAATAAGTAATAAATAATATTGATTGTTTTTACTATCTTTTGAAGGTATAACTTTTGGGTTTCCAATAAGAAATTTTCGGTTTCCAATACAAATAAAATGATATAATTTTTCATTATATATAACACCATGCAGGATGGTTGTATAGAGAAACAAAGTGCTACCCATTTATTTTCTTAGACACCTAGGAGTATGGCTCAGATTACGGTAACTCTCAATTGCAACGGAGATGGCCATCGCACTTAATTCCATCATTGAGGTATACAAGGGTTACGTGGAGAATCCGCGATTTCAAAAATTTATATATATATATATATTTATTCGAAAATTTTTCTATGAGGATGCTCTTATATAATTATATAAGGACATTGAATGTGAACCACTCGTTTTATATACTTTGACTTGGTATGTATGCACTTGTCAAATCACTTTTATAGTGGGTTACATTCAATATTCTGATAAAGTTATATAAAGATGCCCTGATAGGAACGGGACCGTATGTGTATATATATATATATATATATATGGCTATGAATCTACATTGAATTCAAAAACTAAAATGGTGAGAGTTGTTTAATAATTTGACACATTAGTAAGATTAACACAGAAGGCTTTACCTTATTTTAAAGAACGGCAACAATAGCTTAAAAGGTGAATAGACTTACATAAATCGCCCCCACAGAAGAGTTTCTCGAAAGAATTTTCTCCAAGAATCTCTCATTCCCTTGATGGTTTTTCTTTCTTTTCTCTTTTTCTATACGTTTTGTTTTTTCTTGCTAAATCAATTGCATCCAAAAAAAAAAAAAAAAAAATCTTTTTACAGATTTTTTTTATTTATTTTACTTCTAGAATTTTTAAAAAATTTAGGGTTTTAGGATGGATTGTTTTTTTTTATTATTTTTTATTTTTTTATTTTTTATTTTTTATATTTTTTAAATGAGTGTTAAAAAGATAAAAAGAGGAATATATTTAGAATTTTTTTAAATTTAAGTTTTTTTGGATGGAATGTCTTTAGAAAAGGAATATAAAAAGATAAAATTGGATTGTAAAAAGAAAATCTCTAAAATTTTACAAAGTTATTACTAGCTATCAAAATTTCGTTTGTAATTTAAAAATAAATTTCATATAATTTATGTGATCATTTTCATATATTCTCACTTTTTAAGTAACTAACATAAAATGAATATCCATCAAACAACAACATTTAAAAACACTGTAACACATCTAATTTTGTGTATCATTTTATTTCTCAAGATTAAAGGAAATTCTAGAACAACATTGAACTGAATGGATATACATCTCATAATCATCCCACTTGATAATACAAATATTAGCTCGCAAATTATAATAAATGCACATGATAGATCTTAATTTATTTTTCTAGCTAGGAAATTAAATTAAAGCACCTTGAAAGATAAACCTGAACCCTCAAATTTTTCCTCCATGAGTTGTGATAATTGATTCACCATTGAAGGGTTGAGATAATTCACCCAATCTCCAACTATTCCTTTCCTAAACAAATGCTTATTTTCAAATTGCTTAGAGAATGTCATTGCTTTCCCAGATTTATTCACTTCCAATTCCTTCAACTTTTCAAAACTACAAAGCTTTGCAATCTCTTCAATCACATTTTCTCTCTCTTCCTCCACAGAAAATGGAAACCCCAAAAAGCTTGCCAATTCCCTCAAGTTTGACACAATATCTTCCTTCATATCCTCATATTTCAAAAACAACACTGTTTCAGGCTTCTTCAAGCTTTCATTCCAATACCCTAACACGTGCTCCCAAAATGGACCAAACCCAACAACTCCATTACAATACATTTTGAAAGCGTCCTCGAGAGAAAACTTGTCGGGCAGAGACTCTGGTCTCAATTTGTTGATAAAATGCCATGAAGAAATGAAGGTGTCAAAAGGGTTTCTACACAAATAAACAATCTTGACATTTTCAGAATTCTTGATGGATTCCTCCAAGGAAGGATATGGAACATGAGTTGCAAAAGTTCTCGGCTGATCATGATCGTCAGGAAAGACGTTGGAGAGGTCGGGAACTTGGTTGTTTGAATAGAGTTTGTACTCAAGAAATGGCACAAGATCATGAGGATTTGAAGTGAGAAGAGGGTGGTTTTGAGTATTCGAATAACGTTTTCGATTGATGATGGCAAAGACCAAGGCTTTCAACCAGGTGGTGCCTGATTTGGGGATGGTGGCTAGAATAACATCAGATTCTTTTGATTTGAAGTGTTTTTGGAAAGAAATTATGGACTGAATCTCTTTTGGTTGGCACCAAAACCCTTCAAATTGATACAGAAAAGGAGTTCGCCAACCTTTCTCTTTTGGAAGAGAAAGAAGCAACTCTTTGCATTCTTGGATTAATAACTCGAACTCTTCTTTTTCTTCTTTCTCCTCCACAGCTACTGCCCCCGCCACGAATTTTTGGTGGTGTTTTGTGGACTGGGTGGGGGTGATAACCATGGAAGTGGTGGTGATAGTGGTAGAGCTAGGCATTTTTTTTTTTCTCTTCAATGAATGGAAGATAATTGCTTTGCATGAAAATTAGGCAGCAAAAGAGGTGTTTTTATAGGTGGAGGTGACAGTGGTTTATTATTATTATTATTATTATTATTATTATTATTATTATTATTATTATTATTAAAAAAGTATTATAATAAATTTTGACACGAACAATCGCATCAGGGGTCTAATGGTACCTGTCAAAATCAAACAATACAAATGGGATTCGGATATCTATGTACTCATATAACACCGAAGAGAAAACTTCTCATATATGTTTGTAAAATATATTGGACCATAAATTTATTAATAAAGATGTGAGGTTCTGACATAAAGATGAATAACCTAATATTCATGTACATGAATTTGATCACGTTTGAGTGTGCGTGGGTGATAGTGGCCAGACCTTGTCACACGTTAATATTGCAAAATATGGGACAGCCGGGACCGTAGTCACCTCCTTTTTGGTCTCGTTTGGAAAAGTGACGTTAGCTCTTTAGTGCGGGCGCTCTTTGCACAAAATGACATAATAAATGAGTGACATTAGAGCTACATAATTATCACCCCAAAAAAAAGGTGTTTCAAAAAAAAAAAAATATATATATATATATATATATATCACCAAAAAAATTATTATAACGTGAGAGCTACATAATTAATAACACTTTAAAATCTTCAATAACGAGACATTTATTCACATATATTAGTATGATTGGATGAAGGAGGTTTCTTTTACTTATAATTTAACTAATGAATCACCATCCAATGTGATTTAATAATAGGGCCGAAGCCAGGATTTATCGTTCGGCCGGGTGGGCTAAATTAACTATACTTTTTTTTTTACACCGATTGCGTTGTAGTGACTTAAATCTGGGACATTATTATACTAAATTATCGTAATTTTCTATCTAAGCCACATGTGGCGGTAGTACAAAGTTTTTTAAAGCAAACCTAAAGGAAAATAAAAAATAGCAAGTAAAATAAACTTAAATAATTGTTCGGACAAGCATACAAAGTAAGGAATTCAAAATATATTTCATTTATCTATGGAAGAACAAAGATTGGAGAGGAAAATGAAACTTTAATGTATTTGGGTCTCAATGTCAATAAAATATTAAATATATCACTATAATAAATCTAATGAGATTATCTTAATTAAATTAAATTATAAAGTAGACTATTTTTTATGAATTATCAAGCAATGTTAATATTGTAATGGTCTTTGATTTATATTATATCTATTAATTTTTTTATAAAAAATAATAATAATAATAATTAAAAAAAAAACCCAAATCATTAATTTTTTTTTATTTAAAAAAAAATAGCTTGGGCTGCATTACATGTACCTCCGCCCCTGCTTAATAGTAAAAGACACTTATATTCGAGTCCCTGCACCTTTTTTATATGGGAGAATTGTAAATAACTCCTTGATTTTTGATCAAATACCAAATCAAACTCTCTGATTTAAACAATCAACAAAAAACTCTCTATCATTAGTTGACTGTTAGTTAACTTTAATTACATCTAATGAAATGTAATTATTTAAGTGCTTTTTTTCTACAAATAAACTAAAAAAATAATGGAAAAATATACTAAAAATATATAAGAAAATATAAAATAATAAATTTATTTTAATGAAAATTAAATATATAAAAACATATTATAACAAATCAATAAAATCATTATAAATTTAAACCAAAAAAATTATTTTAAAATATAAAAATTATTTTTGTATGAAATTGATTTTATTATTATTAGTATATAATTTTATTATATTTTTATTTTTTTAGTATGTTTTTAATAAAGGATTTAAATTGTAATAGTTTATATTTATAAAGTCAACTAACTATTAACTAACGGTATAGGGTTTTTTGATGATTGTTCAAACCAAAGGGTTTGATTTGACATTTAATCAAAAGGTAGGGGTTATTTACAATTCCCCATCATATTTATAAATATATATATATATATATATATATAAACATATGAGTGAGTCAAACACCTATATATATATATACACAATTTTTTTATTGTCAATTTGTCTTGATATATAATTTATCACGATGAAGAATGTGGACTATTAGATTTACATATTTTGACTCAAAGTGTATGCACTTGTCAAAACTTCTTTATAATCTTCTTTGTCTTGATATATTTTATATTAGGACGAACTTACTATAGAAAGACTATATATATATATATATATTAAACCACCATAACATCATTGGTATCTTATAATTGAATTATTCACATATATTAAGGTGGAGGAGATTTAGTTTTAAATGTAAAAAAAGGAGTAAGATATACACTGAATCTATACAAATTAAATATTGTCGGCATTAGTTACTATTACTCATTTGGATGTTTTCAATGATTAAATTTTGTATTATTAGCATAATAATAGATTGATAGGTGAATTGGATTTGATGCAAAAGGAAGCACAATATATAGTTGTTGTTTTGTCACCTTCGCCGACCTCCGATTGTTATTTGCCGTGCCGACATCATTGATGATACATTAATTCTAACGGCTTCTTCCAAGTTCCAAGTAGTTCTAGGTTTTCTTGTTAAAAAAAAAAAAAAAAAAAATCCAACAAGAAATTTTACATGTAAATATACTTTTACGATTGAGTGGAATGAAAAATGAGGGGTACCTCACTACCACCCCCAATAAGGCAATATTTATTAATTTGAGATCATGTATTTTTTTAAGAGCTTTCATCATTGATAGAATTCTGACATAGTGGGATATAGCGGAAATAAAAATGATTACTTTGTCGAACCATGAGACACACTCAGATGAACCTTGATGCAGCGATCGGTAGTTACACAAGCATGGACTACCATACAGGGGCTATCATTCCCTAATTTCCATTAGAAAATGGTGCTCTAGAATTCTCATAGAGCATGTCGAATCCACGACAAATAAGCATTCCAAAAGAACGATTTTATTGATTATAAAAAAGTTACAATAATTGGAAATAATAAGACTATTTACAATAAACTAATCATAATACGATTCGAATACGACATTCCTAAAAAGACTAAAACAGGAAAAGATAAAAACAAATCATAATCTTCTAAGATTCGTGATTCCTAACTTGACTAAAAAACAAAAATAAAATCTTACCCAAAAGGTAAATTTGATTTATTTCCAAAACCTAAATTTAATTCCTAATCAAACTAAAGTAAATAAATTTGCTAAACAAGAAACAAAGAGCCAAATTAGTAAAATATGAAAACACTCAAAACCGTCTGAATTTGAAGTTCAGCACGGTTGGGCGGCAGGACACCGGTAGCGGCATGGGACGTCGTTCCTCCTTCTTTGTCCTACATCAGTCACCTCTTCTTAAAAAGAACTCGTCCTTGAGTTCGGTTAAAGTACGAAGATTGACAAGTAAACAAAGAAAACCCCTATTCGTCTTGTGGGAGTGGTAGACCCCAACTGAAAAATCTCTCTGTAGTCCATTCAAGATCCACAATGGCACCACAGTAATCCTCTAACGAAATGTAGAAGATGCCCAAGCTATTTGCAATTGGCGATTCCTATCAGTCGTGGCTTGGGCCATTGGACACCTGCGGAGGTTTAGACGGCAACGATCCCTCACTACAAGCTTTTCCCATCCCACATAGTATTCTCCTCCTCTTAAAAAAAACTCATCCTTGAGTTTGGCAAGGTTTTGTTTAGGTGGATAAAACTTGAGATGTACCATCTTGTCAATTACTGACTTGAATGAACATTCTTTAATTGGTAAGAACAATGTTGGATCTTCAAAATCCGAATGAAGAAAAGCAATCTTCAAATTACCTCTGAAAGAATTATGTGGATTTTCAAATAAGTTGTCACCCTCGGAAACCTTTTCAATGGAAATTGATTTAACTTCCAGTTGTGCTTCAACCACGGTTAGCTCACAGTCTTCAACCTTTAAGATCAGTTGATCATCTTTAATTCCTTCGACAGTTTCCACTTCATAAGAAATATCTTCAACTATATTTTATGCATAACAAAAATCTTCAAAATAATCATTTGGAAGATATTCCTCCTGCATTACATATTTCATAATAGGCCATGATTAGATCATATCAATTCCAAATCTTTTTCGATCTTTTTGAAAGTCTTCCCACCAAATTAATGCATCGTTTTTCAAATAAATTTCTACAACTATAACTTTTAGACGTTCTTCAATTTTTTGATATTCAAAATAATCTTCAACTTCTTCCAACCAATTAAATTCTTCAGTTTTCATATGTCCAGTAAAAAATCGAAGTCTTGGCTGATAATCATTATAGCTCGAAAAATAATTATTGAAACCAAGTGAACCATTGAAACCCATTGAGAACTGAAATCGAAATCCAAAAAAAAAAACGTACCAAAAATTGAACCTTGAGAACTGCTTACGAAAAATAAATTTACTCGTGGCTTCATGTGCATGCGACTTTGATGGGTGAGAATGCACGACTGTCTTTGGGGCCTGATCGTAAATTCTTTGAATTATCACATACATTTTTTTCGATTTTTTTTTTCTGTTTTTTTTTTCTTTTTTTATGGGGAAATATGGAAGGTGAATATGGTGTTTAGGAAGGTAGTTAGTTGTGATACGTGGACCTAGCACATAGGTAGACTCAGTAGCTTTGATACAAATTGACTCATCGGGGTATGGCGGAAATAAGAATGATCACTTTGTCGAACCCTGAGGCACACTCAGATGAACCTTGATGCAACGACCGGTAGTTACCTAAGCATGGACTGCCATACAGGGGCCATCATTCCCTAATCTCAGTTAGAAAATGACGCTCTCGAATCCTCAAAGAGCATGTCGAATCCACGTCAAATAAGTGTTCCAAAAGAAAGATTTTATTGATTATCAAAAAGTTACAATAATTGGAAATAATAAGGCTATTTATAATAAACTAATCATAATACGACTTGAATACAACATTCCTAAAAAGACTAAAACAAGAAAAGATAAAAACAAATCATAATCTTCTAAGATTCATGATTCCTAACTTGACTGAAAAACAAAGATCAAATCTTACATAAAAGATAAGTTTGATTTATTTCCAAAACCTAAATTTAATTCCTAATCAACATAAAGTAAATAAACCTTCTAAACAAGAAACATAGACCCAAATTAATAAAATATGAAAACACCCAAAATCGTCTGAATCTGAAGTTAAGCGTGGTTGGGCCGCAAGACACCGGTAGAGGCATGGGCCGTCGTTCCTTCTTCTTTGTCCTACATCAAATTCGAGCCGCTGACTTGAAAATCATTTACCCAAACTTCAAGCTCGTCCATATACCAGTTGAGCTACGCCCCTATTGGTACCTCCCCCAATAAGGCAAAAGAAGCTCTTGCTCATAAATGAAGATGGGAATAGTGCCAGCTGAAATGGTTTACAAGGGCGGGGTGGGAGAGTCGCCCCCTACCCAGCTATAAACCATTGACTGCAACCGTATTTATTTATTTTAAGACCTTCATAGAAAACAACTAAGGAAGAGAATCTTCCAGGTTTACAGAATTAATACAGGGAGAGAACTCCTCATTCGAAAGAAAGTTTCTATCAGCCAACAAAGCAAACTTAGCCAGAGCATGGGCTGCCTTATTGGCTTTCCTAGAAACAAAAGAAACAGGGATAGAAAACTTTGTCATAACACCTACAATGTCCTTAATAATGATACCAATATTAGCACAAGAAGGACAACTGTCGTTAATCGTATTGACCACCCACTTTGCATCACTTTCTAATACAGTCGGGAGAAAAGCAAATTCTACTGCCACTCACATCCCTCTTAAAATAACAGACGCTTCAATGGCCTAAGGAGAAAGGCATGCAGATAAACACTGCACAGAATAGACCAACACCTGCAAAGGAAATTTCTGATAAGCATACCAGCCCAACTTTATGATTAGTACCATTAATCGTTGCATCGGTATTGACCTTAAACCCCCCCCCCCCCTTTCGGTTTGCGCCACTTAATCAACAAACTAACATTGCTCTAAGAGATAGAAGGGCTCTTATCTTGAGCAATCCGAAAATCATCCAAAAAGCTAATTGACCAAGAAATCACATTATCATCACGCAATCTGTTAGGGGAATGCACCACTTGATTCCTCTAATACCAGTAGCACCAGAAAATGACACAAAGGAGTTCCAACTCTTCAACTTTGAGAGACTGAAAAAGGAACCTCATTAGATCTTGAAAGTAGAGATTGTCACCAAAACCAAGGCTGTTAAAAAAGGACCTCACAGCCTACATGCATTTATAACCCCAAAAAGCATGAGTAGTAGATTTATGACATCTTAAACAAACGGGATAGAACACCTCACCCGGAACTCCTCTACTAGCCAAATTAAGCTTAGCGGGGATCCAGTAGTGACAACACTTCCAAATGAATGTCCTAATTTTCGGAGGGATACTAAGCTTCCACAAAGCCTTCCACCACAAAAATTTTTGATTGGCCACCGAAACATCATCCCTGCCTTGAAGCAACCTTCCCAACTTGTATCCATTTTTGACATAGTAAGCACCACCCTTTTCATAGTGCCATAGCCATGAGTCCTCCAAAAGAGAAGTCACACGAAGGATGCTAAGAATGGCTTCGGACTCCTTACAAGGGAAAGAGGAATTGATTAAAGGGACATTCTAATCCCCTGAAAGAGAAAATAAGCTACTAACCAAAGAAGAAGCTCCTAGAACCGGTTGAGAATGAATTGAGAAAGAATGAGGATACGGAATCCATCTGTCACCATAGATCCTGATTGAGGGCCGAGACCCTACCCTCTATCTTGACCCCGCTTCCAATAACTCACTACCCCACATGAGACTTCTTCAAATAAAGGAACCAGCAGCACACTTATCAGCTCGAAGGAAGGAGCTAGTTGAGAAATATCTTCCTTTGATCGCTCTAGTTGCCAAAGAGGAAGGATTCGAGACTAAACGCCAGCCCTGTTTCGCAAGCATGGCTTGATTAAAGATGACAAGGTCCCGAAACCTAAACCCACCCATAGCCTTATTCATGCACAATTTAAACCATGCATAATTTAGACCAAGAGCCTCAATGTATTTTATTCCCAAACTCTGACCTGCCCCACCAAAAGCGAGCACACATCATATTAATATCCGCAATCAGACCTTTCAGAAGCTTAAAGAGGGACATGGTATACTTAGGGATAGCCTGAACAACGGCTTTTAACAAAACCTCATCCCTAGTTAAGAAGAGATAGCTTTGCCAACCTTTTAGCTTAAGTCAAATCCTTTCCTTAACATTAGCAAACACCTGTTTTTTATTTCTACCAGTGAAACCAGGAAGGCCCAAATATTTCTCATGACACCTCACAAATTTAACCCCATAATTTGAGCCAACTCCACACTGACTGCAATAGGAACCAACCGACTCCCACACAAAACAGACTTCTTAAAATTCACAACTTGTCTTGAAGCTCGAGCATACACATCCAGAATATGACGAATCACTAGGCCCTCATCCCTCAAAGCCTTAACAAAGATCATACTGTCATCAGTAAAAAATAAATGGGATATGGAAGGACCGGTCTTACCACACCTATAACCAATCCACTTTCGATCAAACACCGATCAAACACAGCTTTATTGATCAAACTCAAAAGCCCTTCCGCACAAATCAAAAAGAAATAGGGAGACAGGGGATCACCTTGTCTTAGACCCCTAGAAGCTTCAACTTACCATAAACTTTTCCATTAACAAGGAAGGAAAAGTCAACCGAAGAAACACACCTTATAATCCTATCAACCCAAGCCTTCGAAAAACCCAACTTTAGCATCATTTCAGAGATAAAATTTCATTTGACGTGATCGTAAGCCTTAGACATATCCAACTTCAAGGCTGTAGAACCTTTCTTTCGATATCTAGACTACAGACTGTGGATACACTTAAATCCGATGACCGCATTATACAAAATGAGTCTGCTAGGAACAAATGTGCCTTAAGAATCCGAGATAACCTCATCCAACACCAAACGAAACCTATTAGCCAGAGTCTTTGCCATCACTTTATATATAACGTTGCATAGGCTAATTGGCTTGAAGTCAGACAAATGGTTGGCGACTGCAGCCCTATTTATGAGAATTACATTTCAATCATCTTTATGATAATTTAACTACAAGTAACATAAAATATGGCATTTTTTGCTTTAGTAAATTAAATTTCAAACATTTGGTGTTCACCAAAGAAAAAATCCCAAAACTTCTGGGTTCTACACCTGAGAAAAAATAATGGGTAATGCACATCTTAAATTCTTTGTCTACATTTAACTAATTGATTTTTAATTCAATTATAGTTAAAAGTGTTTTTTTTTTTAATTTTTTGTTATCATCAAATTAAACATTTTAGAGTTTTAAGTACGAAGGGAAGGAAGAATTTAGGTGAGAATGGACCAGTGACCTAAATTTCTTTATAAAGTAGATGATATATCTAATAGTCTTAAGAGCTTGTTTGGTTGGGCTTTTGAAAAACCTCTATTGGTAAAAGATCTACTTGTAATAGATCTATTAAAAATAGAGTTTTTGAAGAAAAAAAATTATAGTTGTTTGGTTGGTAGACTTTAAAAAAATGATCTATTTGGAGAAACACCTCCCCATGAGCTTTTGCCTAGTATAGGTTTAAACCCGACTAGCTTCTACTTAATTTAAAATAGACAATCTCAAAAGCCCAACCAAACAACTCTAAAAAAAAAAACTCAAAATAGACGTTTGTAGACCTATTGAGGCCGTAGAAAGTTCAACCAAACAAGCACTAAATTTATTATGTAAATTGGAAATGCAATCTTCTCTCACTTGAGGAATAAAGAATGTGTTAGAGTAAGACATTATTAATGCTTCTTATTTGGCCTCAGGGGGCGTAGTTTAGCTGGTAGATGGACGAGCTTAGAGCTTGGGTAAATGACTCATAAGTCAACGGCTCCAATCCTACCAATGGCAAAAAACTTTTAAAAAAAAAATTACATAATCTAGATATGCTAATAGATAGATACCGTAATAAAAATAAATAAAAAAATAAATAAAAATCTTATTTGAGTTGTGTACAAAATATGTTGAAAATTGGATAAAAGAAAATATTAATGGGGAGTCAAGAAGGGAAAGAAAGAGAAATACACTCCATCAATATATATATGTTGTACTAGGGAGTGCGGACTACCGGTTGGTAAACAACAGAAGAAATTCATGTTTTTAGCCTTATTATGGGAAATTCTAAATATGTCCACCCTCAATGGCCAATGTTTTATATTTGAGAGTTTCTCCTTACAATCCAAATTTTTCTTTCAACACTCTTTTTCTAAATACATTTCATTTTAAAAACTTAAATTCTGAAGACACTCCATCTTTTTCCAAAATTATCCTTTTTATTTTTGACACTCCTTTTTTGAAAAACACTTCATAAAAACCTAATTTTTTTTAAAATCAATTTGTTTCAAAATTATATTTTTTAATTGAATACTGAAGAATGATAAATTAAAGTCAATATAATATTTATTGGTGGATGAAATAAGAGGTTTTGATGCTTGGGTGGATTGAAAATTGAAGATTGAAGCCCTAAATCCATAAAAATAATAACAAAAACTAGAATTAAATGAAATTTTTTTTTTGATAAACCTCCATTAAAAGTTTTGGATATATAGAAAACCTATAATTTGAAAACTAATAATTGGCGAAAAATAAATGAAAAAACAACGATTTGGTTTATGGAGAGTGAAAAGTGGTAGTGGGGACATGGAGGGGTTTCGTGAGGGATTGTTGAGGTAGAGAATGTCGAGAGAGAGTGGATTGCAATCGGAGTTTGAGGTGTGTTCCTCATCAACAAAAGTTTGTGTTTTTTACTGTAAATAAAAAAAAAAAAAATAAATAAATAAATAAAATAAAATAAAAAGTCTTTTTGTTAGAGTTGAAGGTGTGTTCCCCATCAACAAAAGCCTATGTTTATTACTGTTAAAAAAGTCTAGTTGTAGTGTACTTAGATATTTTTGTACTTATTAGTAGTTTTAGTTACGATAAAAATGTCATATAATTAAAAAAAAAAAATTAAATGGAGTGTAAAAAGATATTTACTGGATTGTCAATAGCATCTCTCCTTATATTTTCTTGTAACTTAGTCACGGTGTGACCAAAATACCCCTCTTAATTATGTTTTTACTTTCTCTCCCCATTTGGTTTCTCTCTCTTCTTTCTTTTCATTCTCTACTAGGTTTCTCTCTTCTCTCTTTTCCTATTATCTCTTTACAATTTGCTATATTTTCATACCCAAGTTTTTTTAGTTTTGCTATGGTATGTCAATATTTAAAAAGAGATAAAGTTAAAGATATAGAACGTTTGATTTTCAGCAAATTAAGAAGTTAGAGAAAAAAAAGCAAAAGTTAGAGAGAGAAAGTTATGAAGAGATGTAAGAGAGAGAAGGCTACTAAAAAAATTGTAAGAGAGGGAGAAACTAACAAATTCGTTCATTTCAATTCTCATAAAATTTCAATCTATAATAAGCATATAAACTCCATTTATAACTAGTGTGTTCCATTTATGATTAGCCTATAAATTTCATTTATAAATACTGTAAAAATTCAATTTATATATAATTTGCGTGTAAAATTCCATTTATAACCGGCGTGTACGTAAAATCCATCATGTATAATTTAGTATGTAAAATTTGAAATCGGACTTCATTCTTCATGTACCAATGATTTTCTCTCTCTTCCAATTTTCTCTATAACTTTGTCTCTCTAATTTTCTATCTATCCGAGATCTATCTACTCTCTCTCTATCTCAAGATCTATCTACACTCTTCTTTACGTCACTTTCTATCTCTGTCTTTGAATTTTACATACTACAACTCTTTTTTTTTTTTTTTGAAATATTGTAATAATTCTGGACTTAGGGGGGAGGGGGACAAACTTAAACCTTCAGCCCTATGGTATAGGTGTAAGAGGCAAACCACTGGACCAATCTCATATTGTCTATACTACAACTCATTCAAGCATTTTCATCAACAAAACAGAAATATTGACAAAAACATAAAACTTATTGGGGATGTCTAAATTTATAATTGTCTATAGTTAAAGGACTAATTATGAATTTCTATTATTTTTCAAGGGATGATTTGGATATAATATTACTGAATAAAAGGAAAGGAGAAAAAACTAAACTTTATTTATATTTATATATTGTATCCAAAAGTATGTTTTTGAATTCAATAGAACCAAAACAACTTTTTCTGAAAAAACTAAAGATTTGTGTTTAACCACACATCAAATGTTCAAAAGCATGGACTCAAGGGCGAATCTAAAATTTTCTATCCAGCGGGGCTAAACTAAGTACTAATTAGAAAATTTTTTTAAACAACATTAATAGGAAGATATATTTCATTAATAAAAAGTAAGAGCATCTCCAATGTTGTGCCAAATTATTGTGTCAATTCTAAAATTTAGCATAGGGTGCAAAAACCATCCTCCCATACAGTGTTAAACGATGTGCCAAATTTGGCACAACAATAAATACTCCCTTTTTAATTACCAAAATACCATTATATATGTTTTTTAAATGAAATAATGAATGCATTAATGGAACTTTGCATTGGAGTATTAAAATAAATAATGAATGCATTAATGGTAAGCGTTTACTTTTATAATTTTAATTAATTAAAAAAATAGCATTGTAAATAGAATTGTGTATTGGAGCACAATGCTAGATTGATGTGTTAATTATAGCATTTTACTCCTTTTTGTGCCAAATTTGGCATTATCATTAGCATATGCATTAGAGATGGTCTAAATACACAATTTATGAGATATAATAAATCTAAAAAATGTATATTCTCACAAAATAAAATGAAGTCAAGAAAAAATCAAGGGTTAGTCTTCCCGAAAGTTCTCTCTCGTGAGAGGAACAACCGTAGAAGTTGTGGTCCGATAGATAGAGAGTCTCTCTAGCTAAGAGGAGTGGATTTTTTTTTTTTAAAAAAAATTATTACAAGAACTATTACAAATTTACAATAGGACTGTCGGGACCTGCCGAGATCAAACAATAGATATGCGCCTCAAATATCTACTTCTATAAGTCGGGAAGAAAACTCATAAATACGTATGATGTAATTTGAACATCTCACCACTTATGTGGAAGGGAGTGCACTATCAACTCTGCTAAGAGGTGATGTGCAAGAGGAGTGTATAATATTTTAAATTAATATAAGAGATTATGAGATTGGACTGCACTTGACAACTTGTATATATATATATATTGTATAAATTTAACATATTAGTAAATGTTGTAAATGAATGAATAATAAATAACAAAGAAAGAGATGAGAGAGAGAGACAAGAGAGACCATAGATTTTCAAGAGAGTGCAGGCTTTTCAAATATATATATATATATATATATATATATACACGATTCTGTTCCTATTAGGATATCCTTATATAACTTTATCAGGATATTGAATGTGAACCACTTATTTTACATACTTTGACTTGGTATGTATGCTCCCTAGATAGAATTATATAAGGACATTGAATGTGAGCCACTCGTTTTACATACTTTGACTTGGCATGTATGCACTTGTCAAATCACTTTTATAAATTAGTGACTCATATTCAATATCATGATAAAGTTATATAAGGATGTCCTGATAGGAACAGAACCGTATATATATATATATATATATATCATTTGAATATATGCGGAAATTGTCCTATAAAGATATCCTAATAAAATTATATAAGGACATTGAATGTGAGCCACTCGTTTTACATACTTTGATTTGGTACTTGTCAAATCACTTTTATAAATGAGTGGTTCACATTCAATAACTTGATAAAGTTATATAAGAATGTCAGAATAGGAACGGGACCGTAATATATATATATATATATCCTTTGAAACTAACCCCACTTGCATCGTTAAGCCAAGGATAAGATAAACAATAGCAGGCGGGTAGGCGGTTGGAACAACCTGTGTAAATCCACACAATATTTACGATAGTATAAACTTAAATTTTTTTTTTTTTTTTTAAATGGCAAACTGGGATGTAGAACTGTGCAGGCCCCATTATGATTCGCCCAATTGGAGTCACATTATATCCAATGTTAGAGCATCTCCAATGTTAATATGGGTTATGAAAAAATTAGATGCCATATAGAATGGACATTCATTTTGTTAAAAAATACATCTCCAATGCAACCTCTCTAATATAACTTTAAGCTGAGGTGACAACTTTTATTTTAAAGGCTATCAACATGACTCTCTGATTTCAGACGATCTATTGGACGACCGTTTTGTTGGCCTAGTCAGCAACCACTCTTATCTTTTACCTTGTTTTATTCAACAATTCTAAAGTATATTTAAGGAGACCAATAATAAATTGACACGTCATTAAAAACATATATTTTACAAGTAAAGCATTAAAGACCACTTTTTTATTTGGATGTCTATCAAGTTTAGTTACATGCAACATATGAAGTAATTGGCATTACAGTATTGATATATCACCATTTTTACAAATGTAAGCAACATTACCATCGGAGATGCTCTTAGTTTTAACTTCTTGAAATTTGTGTTAAAAAGAAAGATCAAATGCATGTTGTTGTGAATTTTGTCCACGTAACCTCAAAAGTTAGGTGCGTAAAAAAAATGTCAAAAAGTACATTAATTTGTAGAGATTGAGTGAGTGTGGAAATTGAAGAGGAATGTGGTCCAAATACTCTCTGTCGAAAAATTAGGCATGTGAAATATGTGGAGTGATAGTAATGTCACATATGTATAGTTCTACTGTATATTAAAGGGATATAATCACTTTCTCCCCTGTAGTTTGACATATTAGACACTTTACCCCCTCTAGTTTCAGTAATGGTCATTTTCCCTCTTGAAAACTAAAATATTAGATATTTTAACCCCCCTCTAGTTTCAGTAAAGGTCATTTTACCCCTTGACTGTTGTAAAGTCCGTTAGTCAACATCTTTGACCGTCAAAAAATCAATTAAAAGACATTATTACCCTTAAATACATTAGTTATGCTCCTTAATGACATTACTAATTGTTTTTAAAGAAAAAAAAATCATAAATAAAAAAATTAAACTAACAAAAGTATTTTCTTAAAAAATAATTGAAAATAAAAATTATAAAATTTAATTAAACTTTAATAAAAAAAATATTTAAACAAAAATAAATATAAAGAATTAAATGTACAAATAAAAATTTATTTTTAAAAAATTAATATAAAGAATAAAATGTAAGAATAAAAATTTCATTTAAAAAAATTAATATAAAGAATGAAATGTAAAAATAATCAAAAAAATTTAATTAATGTAAAAATAATGTAAAAAAAAACATTAATATATATATTTTTGAAATATTGAATAATTTATTTTAAAAACATTAATATAAAGAATGAAATGAAAAAATAAAAATTTCATTTACAAAACATTAATATAAAGAGTGAAATGTAAAAAAATTAAAAATTTTAATTAATGTAAAAATAATGCAAAAAACATTAATATTTTTTTTATTGAAATAACGAAATTTTTTTTATTATAGTTTAATTAAATTTATAATTTTTTATTTTCAATTATGTTTTTTTTTTAAATACTTTTATTAGTTTAATTTTTTTTATTTCTAATTTTTTCTTTAAAAACAATTAATGGTGTCATTAGGGGGGCATAACTAATGTATTTAAGGATAATAATGTCTTTTAATTGATTTTTTGACGGTCAAAGATGTTGACTAACTAATTTTCTAACGGCCAAAGGGTAAAATGTCATATATATTTTTTTAGGGTGAGAAATGGCCATTACTGAAACTAGAGGGGGTAAAATGTCTAATATTTTAGTTTTCAGGGGGAAAATAGTCATTACTGAAACTACAGGAGACAAAATGTCTAATATGTCAAACTACAGGGGGGAAAATGATTATATCCCTATATTAAAGTTATAAGCCGTACGTGTAGTTGAGGTTACACACATTTTTTGTGTTCTAATAATTTGATAACAGTACACACGACATAATTTGACAATAGTACATACACACTTTTTATGTTCTAATATAATTTGACAATAGTACATACACTCTTTTTGTGTTCTAGTAATTTGATAATAGTACACAAGATATAATACACACATTTTTGTGACTGATCGAAACGAAAATGAATAAATGGGTAGTGGAAACCAAAAAAGAGATCATAATCTGAAAAAAGAAAAGAAATGAAAAGAACACAATAAATAAGTCTTAGATCCAAGATTTAAAAAGTTTAGACAAAAAAAAAAAAAAAAAAAAAAATTCTCAATCAAAGTAAATAAGCCTCCACCAAAGAAAACAAGTCTCGACCAAAGATTTGAAAAAAATAAAAAAATAAAAACGAATTAATAAGTCTCCATCAAAACACTTGAAAAAAAAATTGCTGAACTTATTTAGTAGGTGCTAGTTATGCTTACACTTACACCAAGTCAGCACCAAAAGATACTAGAAATTTTAAGAAACTCTTTATTTAATTGCCACATGAACTTTGATCCTCTACAACTCATCAAAGTTCAAATCAGAAAAGAATTTGATCATTTGAATCCTAAACGGAGACACATTTTTCACACCTCTACATGAAACAATTACCATTAATAAATGTTCAAGATCATTTAATATAATGTACATCTACTATTGGTTTAGTGGTCTATATCTCTCCTTCAACGTTTGAGATAGCGCATGTAATATTTGATCTCGACAGTTCATGACAGCGATCAATGTCGGTTTTTTTTTTTTTTTAATAAACATAACATTTATGTATCATAGTTAACTTTTCCAACTTTAGTCAAGTAAAACATCAAATAAAAAGAACAACAATCTAAATAGTTTTTATTAACCAAACTTATAGTTAGTATTTGGACCATGCAAGGGAATCCATCTTCAATCACAAAAATATTTTATAGAAAAAGGAGCAGCATCAGTTACAGTTAATTTAGATGCACTTCTACACTAAAAACAGACAGGACTGAGCTGTTAAATAACTCCAAGCTGATAACATTCTGATTTCAACATACAATTGACAATTCTAATGTCACATAACTTGTATTAGAAAATGTTAGATGAGAGTGAATAGTGTAATACTTACCCGCAAGGTTACATACATATTCATTGATTCCGCCTTGTTGAGGCAACTGATTGTATCACTTCCTCTTGCCTTTCACTTCCCTCTTTCCTTTCAGTCCAAGGATAACAGAGCAGAAACTCCAATGGTGATGCAAGTCGACACTGAGCAGAGGAAAAGCCACTAAACATGCTACTGTCAGCATATTTCTCACCATATGTAGAAGAATAAACGGAAACAAACGTGCAGTCGAGCTCGCATATGTAACAGCGGGCACTCTTGAATGTCTCATCTAAATGGACCCAAATGGAAAGTTATAGCACAACCATAAATAATGGCTCAATGGCAAATAAATCTAGATAACAGAGAATCACTGTTATTCCGATATCTTCTTTACAAGAGCTAAAGCTCACTGCAGATGTAACTGCACCTCTAGCTCATTGCAAGCCTCAATTTTCATCATCAATTCCAACTTAATTGCTGCATTTAGATGATTATTCTTTTGTTGCAAGCAAGAAAAGATTTAGACCATCTCAACTGCTGCATCCTCACTCAGCAACGCAGACTGGTGCCCATAAATAGAATATGAGCAAAATAGGTTAACCTCAAATTTTGAATCTTCAATCAAGTGTTGTCAGAATAAACTTTCACAGCATTTTCTGCTCTGCTATTCACTGCAGACTTAGCTGAAGAGGGGAAAGATGATATTTGCCTTTAAGGCCTTAATATGTTTATTTGTAACCCAACTACTCATGCATACCTGTGGGAAGCAAATTTCAAATCTGTTCACTCCATTCGAGAGGAATCTCTGGAACCTTCACTGAGGGCAAAGGAATACGCTTGTTTTCTTTGAAAGGGAGGAGCTTCCCTAAATGTAAGCTCTTTATGATCCAGCCGGCTGTCATCATGGGTATCTTCCTCTCTGAAGCACAGTGCCTCAAGTGCCGTGATACCCTCCTCTCGTCCTCGGCAACAATAGCTGCCACAGGTATATTTTCAGTTTCAAGACTCTGGACTAACCAATGAAGGGTTTTAAACACGATCCCACCTCCATGCATAAATATTAATGTAAATTTGGTGCAGAAACTATGTGAACCCAGAAGCATGATTCCTACTCTTTCAAAAATACATCTGTTGTTATCATGAAAAACAAGCTTTCCTATTCCTGTTATCTCAACATCAGCCTGATTTGAAAGAATCATGTACTTTTCTGGTGGTATAACTGAACCGGCTGCAATTGAATCAGAAAGCCACTTAACTTTAAGTATGAAGGCATTCACTGCACACCCGTACAAGAACTGGGTGGTTTTTAGCTTCTTTGGACATAAAATGACAGGAAGTTGCTGGAAATTAGATTTGGCAATTCTCTTTCTTCTTGAATTTGGAGGAGGAATACCTGAGAGAACTATACCACCGTATTTTCGAATCAGTCCTTCAATTTCCTTTTCCTTCTGACTCGAAAATCCAGTCAACAAGAATTCAATACCCTGAAATATTAATTTCTTCCCATTCTTTGCACGAGTCATCAAACGCCTTTTTATATCTTGAGTTCGTGAGTGTAGCCATGCATTAGAATATTTTGACTTCTTACTTGAGTGAATTTCTTGTGAAGATCGTGGCTTTTGGATGTCCTCATTCTGCTGAAGCTCAACTTCAACTTCCATGAAGTGAACCTGCTTCCTAGCGGGAGCCTGTGTATCAAGAACATAGCACTCAGATAGTACATTTTGGGAATTGTTTCTCTGATGAAGCTTAGTTACAGTTTCTTGTTCTGCAGCCTCTTTGGGGCCTTTCTTTCCAATAATATTGTCAACAGGAAGTTTGGAAGAATGAAGACGACAGCGTGTCCTTCGGTTTAGAATACGAGGTGACCTACTTTCCTTCAAAGTCTGGAACTGCAACTCAGCTCCATGACTTTTGTTGTGATTTTCTGTTTCTTCAGTTTCTCTCCTAACAATAGATGTGTTACAAGCTTCCTCATTGCCTGTACCAACAACACAATTTGATGCAGATCTGAAAGGCATATTCTGTACCAAGGGAAGGAGTTCTGCATCATATTCTGAAAGGAATGATTGATTATGGTAAAGTCTCCTCCTCTCCAAATTGGAATCATGTTTGGGCAATAGTGTACTATAATTCTTAAGTAAGGTCAATTGCCTTCGAACTTGGGTCTCAGAACTTTTTCCGTCCAATGTAGGTGTATGATTCCTGTCCCCATGGAAAGATTCAACATTTAAATCTGTTGTTCTCCACCAATTCTCCACCTCAAGCGGCTGCTTTTCAGCATTAACTTCAATATCATTATGTTCCTCAGCAAGTGGAGAATTGGTATTCATTGAAGAAATACTGCAAGGAACAACAGAACAAAGAGGATCCACCGAGGATAGAAAAGAAGAGCTCACATCTTGAGATATCAGAATCCCCTCGTCAGCTTTCTTGTAAGAACCTTCAAAACGTACACTAGACTGTGAAGTTATCTTGGACCCAGTTTCATGTTTTCGCACAAAAGAATTCTCATCTGGGGCAATATCTGCAGATTCGGAAATAAAGCTAGTCTCATTAACATAGAACTTTGGGATGCTTTTGTTATTATTCCGTTCCAACTCTGGAGGAGCTTCTACTTCCTTCTAAGCATGAAGATGGAAGAGTAAAGAAAAAGATTAGAAATCAATCAGAATGTTCAACATAATATTTTGAAACAATTTCATGCAAGTGATATGGATGCATAAATATAAATATCTCAATATAGTCAAACAGGTTTTAATAACAAAAGTTTTTTCAATAACATGGGTTTTGTCCACACCAAAAGAATCAATGATTAATTAACAGCATCTCCGTTACTAACAAGAGAATTGTGAAGGAGGTACACCCACTGAAAAATTATTAGTTCTGAAGAAGCAGATAAATAGTGGGCATTGTTCTCATTGAAAAAGCATGCAAGCATAGTTATCAAGCCGCACATCTAAAACATTGAGAAAGCACTTATGATTCAAAAAATAAAGGTAGTTGTTAACGAGGGCTAGACCACAGCTCAAACCAACCATCATTAGGTGCACAAAGTCAATAGAACATAATTGATAGAAAGTAGATCTTATTTTTTACATCTGTTTTTAAAACAGACTGTTGACTAAGGTTGCATGCATCCCTAGACTAAAACAAGATCATTATGCTTGCCATTTGAAAACGAAAGAAAAAACAAAAGAGAGAGAGAGAGATATATATACAGATAGAAATGAAGCATGGTCTAAGTACAATCATGGGGTTCTTGTGCATTCTCTTACACAATAAAGCTACTTTTAGTTCTCATTGAAGAAAAAGAAAAACCAGATAAGGGCACTGTACAGGAAAAACAGATGACATTGTAAGATAAAATAAAGCGAAGCACATACCACCCCTGTCCAACCACCGAACCAGCGGCTACTGAATCGATCCTCAACAGAGTAACTTGTAATATCTTTTCTTGCTGCAGTAAGAAAAGAACAAGGAAAAGAATATATTATTACAAATAACCATAACCGGAAGAAAATAATAAATGATGAGATAAGGCATAACCTCACCAGCATTATCTGAATCCCAAGAAAGAAATGAGTCCAAGCCAGCCTCAGGCTGAAATGAATTTTCCACCATGACATAAGAAACCAAAATGAATCATTTATAACAAAGTAAGGAAACAAAAGAGCAAATCCAGCACCTACCGAGCCTGAAGTTCTGTCCTTACTAATTTTAGCTAACATAGCCCCACTATCAGGGGAAAAAAAAATTTCAATGTTTTTTATTTTTTGTACAAGAATGATGAGAAGTTAATAAAAGGTGAAAGGATTTTTACCTGTGCCACAGACAAAACATGTGAAATCTCATGGGTCGATTGATGCAACACAGGATCATTGTGGCTTGCCAAAAGAGAGTTGTTCAAAGCTAAAGCTGGATCAACATGATGCTTCTCTTGTTGAGCCTGAACATCTATATGTTTAAATTCATTGTCACACCCATAGTAATTTTCTGCTGAAGGAATAAATTTGACTTGAGATGCATCAGATCCACAACTAAGCTTATTATCAGGATCAATAAAAGATAATCCTACATCTTCACATGCATCAGCAATATCCCAATCATCCAAGTCTGAAAGGATATCAATCTCATCAATTTCCTTGAATGCCTCACTTGGGTAATGAAAGCCATCTTCTAATCCCTCTAACCGTGCTTGCTTCACTCGAAGAGCAGCTTCAATTACAGCTGCAGCAGGCAAGGCTTCTGAAGCTGACTCACTCTTGACTAGTTCATGTATAACCAGTGCTTCCGATGCAGAAATAGAGAGTTCAACAGCATCACTAACATCAGCAACTTGGAGGTATCTGACATTGGAATTTCTTTCACTCTGCCTCTCACTATCCAGCTTAAGGACAGGTGATTGAATACCAAGACTCTCTGAGACTTTTTGAATGGATGTTGGAGGTAATGAATTTCCATCACCAGCATTATTGTCAGTTTTTAATTGATAGGACTTATCTTCTGTGCCAGCAGAAGTTTCAGCCTGTTGCAATGGTAAAACCTTATTAATGTTGGTCTTATTCACATTACTAGCTGAAGTTTCATCTTGTTGCCCTGGCAAAACCACATTATCATCAGTCTTCCAACCAGCACCAGCTGAGGTTTCAACTTCTTGTGCTGACAATAGTTTATTACAGTCACGTTGAATTTGAGGTTCATGGAAAAGTTCGGTTTGACTATGCTGTGAATCACCATACGAGGAAAGATGTAGATGGAGATGAAGAACCTATAGAAAATTAAATATAGAGTTGGTTACAAAAAAATTCCAACAAGACAACAAACAAGTTAGACTTCCATGAAATGATAGGCATGTTGCATGAGTAGAAAATTATGTGTCAACCATCTCCTTACAAATTAGCAACTGAAAAAAAAAAAGGCTGGCTTATGAATCTTTTTGTTTAGTGTTGAAGAATAACAGAGAGAGGACGAGAAGTACCACTTGACTTTGAAAGCTGGAAATGACAATGATTACAGGAATAACCAACAGAACAAAATAGTTCATCTAGCATGAGTATGCTTCAGAGCTTACATTTTCAGAAGATGGCGCAAAACTTGTCAGTGAATTGTTGTCTTGTCCAGATAAGAATAAATGACAACCGCTATATCTACCTTCTTCTCTTGATATCAGATCCACTTCTTTTCCTTCACTGATGCTTCCTTGTAGGATTGCCAAATCCTATCCATCGTAATGAAGACATGTTAGCACGCTTTACCAAATAAAACCTCTAGGTCATATTCAGGGGTAGCACATAGTCCGTGCATCTGAATTTGTAGATTACACAAACAAATATCCAATTATCATCTTATTCCATGGCTGTCTTGTCTTATGTGACAAGATATTATGACAAAATAGAAGAGGAAACATAATTTAGGCCACCCTTGTCATCTACCTTTGACTTGCCCATGGGAGTACATGATATAGGCTATCATCATCAATGCAGAATAACGCAGCCTATTATATTGCAGGGTTCGAATGACAATAAGATAAAGAAGACAAACTGAGAGAACGAAGAAGTACGCAATTATTGTGCAAATTTAGAACTCATAAGACAAGCTTATACAAGGTCCCAAGTAAAACCAACATAATATTTACACAAAATTACTTCATGTCTTCTCTAGCACATTCACTACAAGAAACAGACATTTAGCAATAGGGGCATTCTGCTTTTTGGCAATATGATTATCAATAATACGAGATCGTGTTTTGCGAAAACTTTTAGCAACTCAAATTGCATATTGTCATTTGCGTCATAAAATTGAACAATCCCTTGCTCCCTTCCATTTTACCGACTCAATTATCTATCTCATGAATAACATTTCAAACTAACCAATATTTCCTACCAAATTCCAATGCAATCCCTAGAATATAAGTCTAAAAACATGTAAAATTAGGATTACGATTTACTAATTTTGAACTTTAAAGATAGACTCAGCATCTTTAGTAGTGAACAAAGAGATGATAAAGTGACTAATACATAGCAAAAAAAAATTTATTTAAAATTAAAATTGAAAAGGAGAAATGAAAACCTTAAGTGATTGACTGGTAGTGGCCTGAGATTCCTCGGACACCTCTACTTGATGCCGCTGAAGCCAAACAGGAAGCCAAGGTAAATCCTGCGATTCGCAAAACATATATTTTTTTGGATTCAAAATCGACTTCTAGTGAAGATTTGAAAACGAAGAAATCGAACCAATCAAACACTAAAATAAAATGTTTTTGTAAGATTTCACAGAAAATATGAGATAATTTACCTCGGAGAATTGGGGATGACGAAACCCTAAGCTCGCCATGGAAGCGCAAGACACACCTTGTCTTGCCTTGCCCTAGTTAAATCAGTAGGGATTTTCGCGCCAAAAAGAAATAGCAACTTCATCTTCTGTCTACTGTACCGGAAATAGGAATTCCCAAGTACGATACTGGCTCTCAATTTTGACACCTTGTCAGTTTGGCTGCCACGTGGCTGTCGAGAAATTTAAGCAGCGGTGTTTTTTTTTTTAATAAAACATATGATTGAGGATAAATTTGGTAAATAACATTTTATAATAAGAAAATTTTGGACAATTCATTTATATGTAAAAGTGTAAAAACATATAAAAACTAAAAACGTTGAAGGGCAAAAATGACATTTTATCTTGATTAAATAGCTATAACAATTGTGGAGATTGCTAAAAATGACCACATATATTATGGGAAATTTATTTTTTAACCACAAACGAAATTTTAATTGTTAATAACCATGTTTTTATAAAATTACTAGAAAGCCCTCATATAAAAACCCTCAAATCATCTCTCTCTCTCTCTCTCTCTCTCTCTCTCTCTGATTCTTTCTCTCTTTTCTTCTTCCATCCCGCCAATCATCGTCGGAGCTAGGCAAGCATCGCCGAACAACGTCAACTGGGTGTCAATCATCTCCGGACATCGTTAGCGAGCTGCTTGGGCTCCGCGCAAACCAGTCGACGTCAGCTTACCCAGCTTCGACAATGATTGGCGCCCACCTTGACGACGCCGACAATGATTGACGGCATGAGAGGAGAAAACCAAAAAAAAAAAAAAAAATTTGGGAAATAAGGGGAAGAAGGGGAAGAAGGGAAATTGGGCATGATTTCAAGTTTCACATATTTCATTTTAGTCATGATTTTAAGTTTCACATTTCATTTTAGTCATAATTTCAAGTTTCAACATTCAAGTTTTTAGCTATGATTTCAAGTTTGAGGTTTTTTTAAGAAAAAAAAAAACAAAAACTAATTTCAGAGGTATTCTTGTAATTTACAAATATACACTGAAATTTTTTTAAAAAAGTGGTTATTAACAATTAAAGTTTCAAAAGTGGTTACTAACAAAAGTTTAATATTTCCAATGATTAGTTTTGGTTTTCTCTCATAAAGATTTCTGTAAAAGAAAAAAATAACAATAAAGGGTAAAATTGTATTTTTGCACATTCTGTTATAGTTGACCATTAGTTGTTTGATCAAATGAACTAAAGTAATGTATTTAAAAAAAGCAAAAGACTTAAGTGACTAATATGACAGACTTTAAAAAGGTGACAATTCATGAAAAAATAGGGACTTTAATGATAATCCCCCTTATTTTAAACCGGGAACAACCTCCTCATCCTGACATCCTCCAATAATTTTTTTGAATAATAATTTAATTTATTACATTTAATTTTTACATAAAATCTAAATTTCAATATCTAACCACCGGTCAAAAAAAAGAAATGGCCTTTAAAAAAAAAAAAAAAAAAAATCTACTCTTTGCAAATAAAATAAAATAAAATTGAATACAAAAACTTAGGTGGTGTTAAGATATTTTTCAGGAAAAAAAAAACAAAAAAAAAAAAAAACTGTTTATGTGTTTTTTAAAAATGAAAAACATTATTTTAAAATTTATAACTAAAAAATTAAAAATAAGAAATTATTATTTTCTATTATATTCAAAGCATATCAAAAACTTTTCCATAAAAACAACTATTTTATCATTTAAAAAACTATACTAAACATTTACATCATTTTCAATTTTTTAAAATTACTTTTAACAAACATTAGAAAAAAAATATTATTGTAATATTTCAAAAACAACATTTTAAAAACAATACAAAAAGTAGGGGTGGGCACTAAGTTTGAAACCGAACCGTATCGAAAAAAATGTGTTCGGTTCGGTTCGGTTCATAGAGTGAATTCGGTTTAAACCGATTCAAAGAAATGAAAACCGAAAAGTTTTCGATTAAAACCGGTTTAGGTGTTCAAAAACCGGTTTGAACTGATTAAACCGTATATATAAATATATATATATATATATAATATATATAAAAAAACACATGTTTAAACCGGTTTGAGTTGTGATGATCTGCTCTAGTGTGTCTAGTTGTCTATTGTTGTTGTTGGGTCTTGCTTTTTGTTATCTATTATAGTCTGTTGCAGTGAAGTCCTACTTATAAGCTGTAAATTACAATGCTGCATAATGGTTTAGATATAACATGCTGCTAGTGTAGAATGAACCTGCTGCTATGGTTGTTTTGGAAGATGATTTGCCGAATTTTGATGAACCGTGACACAAATAATGTGAACTGTGATGTATCAGTAGTCCATAATATGTAATTGATGAAAATGCAAATGGATATCAATGGTTTTTAATTTATCAATAACATCTATAAAAGTTTCTATCAGTTTGTCAAATTTAAAAACATATTAAAAAAACTCATTAAGTCCAAGACCCAAAACTGAAATGAGCCGAACTGAACCGAACTGATTTTAACCAAAATTAACCGAACCGAACCGAACCGATTAAAATCAGTTCGGTTACCATTTTTTATTCGGTTTAAATCGGTTTAATTTTGTATAAATCAAAATATTTTCGGTTTAATTCGGTTTTACCCAAAACCGAACCGAACTAGACCGTGCCCACCCCTAACAAAAAGCACCTAATTTTAGTCTTTGTATTGATGCGTATACAATACCATAAACATTTGTTTTCATGATTAAGCTCTTAATCACTATTTGAGTCTAACCAAACAAAAAGATGAGTATTTGGATCTAGGAGGTCCCCAAATCAAGGAGTAATCTGTGGTGCTACACCACAAGGTTACAGGTTCGAGTCGTTCTCATCCTTAAAAAAACTCCGAATTATTATAATACTTAAAATATATATATATCGGTCTCGTTCCTATCAAGATATCCTTATATAACTTTATCAGTATATTGAATGTGAGCCACTCATTTATAAAAGTGATTTGACAAATGCATATATACCAAGTCAAAGTATGTAAAACAAATGGCTCACATTCAATGTCCTTATATAATTCTATCAGGGCATTCTCATAGAAATTTTTTTGTATATATATATATATATATATACATCTTGTCTATTGATATCATACCATATGATGTTAATATTTTAAATGAGACACTCAAACCACATAGCATGATCTTATCGTCCGAATTAAGAATCCTTTTACTATAAAAACTTTAATAAAACACATGAATTTGAGTGGAAATTGCCAAAAATGACCATATATATTATGGAAAATTCGTTTTTAACCACAAACGAAATTTTAGTTAATAATAACCATATTTTTAAGAAATTACTGAAATGTCCCTATATAAAAACCGTCCCCAAACACTCTCTCTTTTTCTCTTTTTTCTTTCTCTCTCCTCTACTCTGTCTCTCTCCCCGATCTCTCTCTCGTCAACGTACTTTGAAGGTCGTCGAGCGCCGACGAAGGTGTCGCCGAGCGCCGGCGACCTTCTGGGCTTCGCGACAGAGGTTGTGGCCTTCACACAGAGCTTCGATTCACGCCCAACCGTTGTGTCGTCTTTCGCGAACTAGAGCGATGTCGTTCTTCGCAAACCAAAGCGACACTATCCTTCACGCCCAACGGTCGTGTCGTCATGCGTCGAGCTATCGGAGCTTCCCCTTTCATCGGCACACGGATCTACAGAAGAAAGACTAAGAAAAAACCTAAAAAGAAAAAACCCTAATTTGGGGAAGAAGGGATATTGGGTATGATTTCAAGTTTCACGTATCCATTTTAATCATGATTTCAAGTTTCACATTTCATTTTACTCATGATTTCAAGTTTCAACATTCAAGTTTTAGGCATGATTTCAAGTTTGAAGTATTTTTTTTTTAAAAAAAAAAAAAAAAAAAAACTAATTTCGAAGGTACTCTTGTAATTTATAGACATACACCGAATTTTTTTTAAAAAAGTAATTATTAACAATTAAAGTTTCAAAAGTTGTTACTAACAAAAGTTTATTGTTTCCGATGGTTACTTTTGAATTTCTCTTAATTTTATGAATATTAGTGAATCATCACATTTCTGATTTCTGATTTTGAATCATCACTTAATGATCAAATCATCAAAAAGCCCTATGCTCTGATTTTGATAAGGGGATTCACATTTCACACCCAATTAACAAGGAAAGGCTTAATAGCTTTTCGGTGTTTATTTTCTATATTTCATATTATTTAGTGCGTTCACTAAAGACACAATAATAATAATAATAATAATAATAATAATAATAATAATATACAAAGTTCTTTTAATTTTAATTACAATCCAAAATCTTTAATATTTGGAATATATATATATATAAATTAAATTAATAGGAAAAAAATGACCACAGAATACTAAAAAACTTGCTTAAATTTTATATCCAACGGTTTCTAAAAATAAAAAAATAAAAAAATAAAAAAATAAAAAAATAGAAGCGTTGGGAAATTTTACCGGAGAAAAACTTGTGTGGGACGGTAATTATCCCATAGATTATTTCCCATCCTATATATGACAAGTGTCGAGATACTGCAACACATTTGCCTCTACAATTCGGAGCTTAATTTTCTATAACATGCTGCAAGCTGATTTCAAAGTAAAATGAACAGTGAGTCTCTGAATATCTTCATCATCCAAGTCAGTGCAGCATGTATTCTTGAGATCAAATTCTGCAGTGGAACCTGAATGGTCTACCTCGTCGTTTCTTTGAGATTGGATGAAGAACCGCGACAACATCATGCCTCGGCTAGTTTCAAACGAGGAACAATATTCATGGATTGAAGTTCCTATAAGTATGATCAAATGGTAGATCAAGAAAGCAACCAAAATATTAGGCAGCTATTCTCAAGAGCTGATAAGAGTCACAAGATAATATTCACCAGCCAAAAAAACATGACTAAAGCAGCACTAAATTTCCTACCATCAAATAGTAAAATATTTATATATATATATAATTCACGAGTGATCATATCAATGTCGTCAAATAGACCTACGCAATATCAAACTTGAGAAGAAAAGTACACAGTGATTTCCTAATGCAATACAAGACAAATTAAGTCTCTCAAAAATCATTTTTACAAACTCAATTTCTCATTTTACATATTATTTTACTGTCTCTTTGATCCTTGTTACATCTTCTGAAGCAAGCATGAATAATTGCAGAAAACCAACCATATCACTGGTCCTCTAATAATTGTTAAAACTGGAATACATTCAATAAATGTTTTATGCACATATATTAAATAATAAATAAATCAATGTTTTATGTCAATTTCTATCGAGTAAAGTTCATTGACCTTGAGAGAGGTTTGAACAAATTTTGGGTGGAACTACCTAGTTTGGAAAAAAATTATGAAATTTCAGTGGAGATCATTGACATTTTCTAAGGGAGGTTTATGACAATTTTAAGAATTTTTATGGTGGTTTCTAATGAATTTAAAATAAGTAGTCTACCATATTCTAATCAAACCTCACAACAAAAATTTCCCTTTTAGATAAACTTCAAAACAATAAGAAGAATATTGGTAACATATCCATTGACTCAGGATATTTCCCAAGAACACTTAGAGCATTACTGACATGAGGCTCCCAATAAATCCAACAGATTGTAAGAACTCAACCAAGCTTTGGCTTAAGGAACATAGAACATATCTGAAAATTATCAGCATCTCTTACATCTTCATACTGAATGGCAATACCACCAAAAAAAAAAGGCGGACTTTACCTGGATTAGGAGCTTGCATGCATAAGGCAGTTTCATAGTGGAGATATTATTCCCATTTTTACATGTTGAACAAATCCCAGCTTTCAGTTTATGATTGTAATAACCCAACAAACCACACACTCTGCAAACCTGCATAAGGTAAATATTATCAATTATATCGAAGTTTCTGCTTTCTCTTGCAAAAGATATACACTTCTCGTAGAGCTAGTTAAATGATCACAAGTTTTACAAATCGATAATCAACCATTTATGTAAATAAACAAATGCAGGATGTGTTAAGAGTATCATGAATAATTATTAGCCTTGGTTGTAGGGATTATTTCATAGTCATAATCCCCTGATTCTTGGCTTATTATGTATAATCCTTTAATACTAGCTAATCAGCTAATCAGCTAATCACCTATAACTAATTGCCCAATTCTAGGCCATTTATGTGTAATCCAACTTTACCTTAACTATGTAGTTCACCAACTATACAAACCCCACCTCTTGTACATTTCTAAGATAGTGAAATACATTTTTGCATATTGTTTCTCTCTTTTTTATTCTTTGATTAAGTTTTCAAGATGCTCATAAGTCATATATTGAACCCTTTTAAATTGCAACATAATAACCAGTCTTCTAAAATAACAGTGATAGACACAGAATTTTCTCCCCTGATATTTTACAACTTAGTCTTTTCATAATTCAAATGGTTATCTAATGACTCCAAGGGAAAGGAGGATATCCAATCATAGTGAAAGCTAATATTTGCACTAACATAGCTGGATTTCAAGTAATGGATTCTCTTGAGATAGCTCCAGTGATTGCCTGATTGGAATGTGGAAATATCTCTGCTTAAAAAATTTCATTGCTAAAGTGAATTTTAGAGAAAAAAAAAATTAGGAACAGAGAGGAAACATTCTCATCATATAGAAGTGTCCTGTTTGTTTCCTTTCAAATAATTTTAACATAAAAACATTCCCATGTTTTAAAGGAATGGTTGTGATCCAAATGGTCACCAAGCAACAAATGAACTACAAAGTTGATAGATGTGTGAAATACATTTCACATTAGTCTGAATGTTTTAAACAAAATAAAAGATCCTAAAACAGTACTCAACTTGTAAATGCCTACAAACATATACTCTGATTACTATAATCTACTAGCACAAGCATGAGAGAATACCTGAACTTCAAAAGGATCACTAGAAATCATCAGGCGCTCGAAAATCAACATGCTAGCACCGTAAGCAATTAAACAATCGCGTTCCATTTCTCCAACTCGTAGTCCTAAAAATTAAATTCTTATTGGAACAAAAATAAAAATTTAAGGTGAAAGTATAACTATAAATCTATAATTTAGGTATAAATAATAAAACCTCCATTTCGAGCTCTCCCTTCAGTAGGTTGCCGAGTTAGCATAACACGGGGGCCACTACCTCGAGCATGCATCTTATCTAGGACCTTTTTTGATAAGAAACATAAAAGAAAAAAAAACTGGTGAAATGAATATCATTACAATATTGAACCAATCAGTGCACCAAAAGTACAAACTGAACAGAAAATAAAACATTCTATCTAGGCCCTAGTCATAATTAAAACAAATGAAATATTTTGACAGGGATAATAAAAACTTACTAGAAAAGGCTAGAAATCTCACCATATGCTTTAGCTTTTGGTAGTAAATTGGACCCATGAAAATATATGCTTGCAATGGGCTACCTGTGATACCTGAATGAAGATGAAAGTTATCAGGATGCTCCCCAACAAATCCACACAGAGATAGTCTATAATTTCGATAACAATAGAGAAAAGACGGTATCTATATGATGGGTTAATTTCATTAACTTTGAAGTGTTTAATTACAAATTAATACATGTTCTCAAAAAGACCTTGACATTAGTCACTGTTTGGAAAAAAGGAGTGATGAGGCCCATAAAAGTAGATGAAATGACTCTTATACCCTTCCTCGTAGTTGTAACACTAATTGACCATTTCACCCTTACATGAACAGAGAAATTATATGAAAATACTGATCAAATAGCAAATTGAGAGTATAATAGTATTTTCAGATGAAAATACTAGAGTAAAAAAATAAGTTATAACAAATTAAAAAATCTATTTAATAATTGAGAAAAAAAATTAATTTTGAAAAAAGAAAAGAAAGCAAGAGTAGAAAACGTATTTTAACCATATAAATTATAACACACACACAGAGACACAATCACAGACCGGAAAGAAACGTAATACCTCACAAAAAAATTCTTCATGAAAAAAAGGGAGCAACAAAATCTGGTTTTTCAAACATAAAGATCAAAATAAACAACCAAAATAAAAATTACCCATCAGCTTTCAATGGGATTCATCAACAAATGAAAGCAAAACTAGCCATTTATTATGAATAAAAAAAAAAAAAAAAACCTACCTGACATGTAGAATACAGACAACCCAGGTCTGTAAGCTTAAGCTAAGCATCATCACAAGGACTATTAAACAATAAAGTCTCCACTTAATATCTCATGACCCCATAAAAGTAACAAGTCTCAATAACACCAACAAAAGTCTATCAATTTATCAGCTTGTCTCTACTCCAAGGACCTCTCAAAATGCTATCAAATAACTAATCGCCTAACCAGAAATCCATGACCAAGTGCATAAAAAACAAATCTTCATATGTTCCCTTGATCTCCACAATGTTTAATACCTTTTTGATGGTGCATGATTTGAATATCTCTCCACACATCATCATAATTTTCAGTTCACAACATAAAAGTTTGCACTCTAGCATTGATTTGCAAGTGAAATGAGCTTTTATAGTCTTTTGAATGCGCATATCTAGGAGGACTGGAGGAGGCAAAAGTTTTTGGGAGATTTCTGCCTCCTTGAGACCTAGTGGGAGAAGGCTGGAGGTGTCGGCCTCAAATTTTAGTTATCTTTTTCAATTTTAAAATTGCATGTCAAATTTCCTAAATAATCATTCTATGTCAAAATTAATGGTAGTCAACTAACAATCAATTAACGATAGGAGTTTTTTTGCCTGATCTTAAAACCACTTGTATTTACCCTTACATCTGAGGGCTAAAGGAAATTAACACTTATATGACTTATCCTGTTACATAATAGGAATTGTTTTTTGATAGGATACAAAATTTTATAAACAAATTGAAATCTATACATCAAATTGAAAGCTATACATGGGTGTGAACAAGCAGTCCACAAAAGGGAAAAACAAGCCAGGGGCAAGAAAAAGGAGGTCATACAAAATAGAAATTGTTGAAAACAAACCAGCCATATTTAAACAACAAACCTGAATAAATGAAGTCCTTGCCACTGTAGCTAAAGCCATGCTTCACTAGGGTTTCACTGTCACCAACCATGATACTGCATTAAGAAAATAAAATTTGGAATATTGATGAAGGAATTCATGCTGGAGAAAAGTAAGGGCACCTTATAGTTTCAACCCTGTCAGCATGACCACTTGGTTCGCCAAAGGCACTGCCATAATGGAACCTACCACATGACACTCCAGCTTTACCCCCAAGAAGCTCTATCATCTTACCTACCGTCATTCGACTGAAGACAACAACATAATATCAAGATACTGTACTATATTTTGAGAGCTTTAAAAATCGGATATTGGAGAAATTTAATTTCATTCATATGAAAATGACTATTTCATAAATAACCACATTTTTTAGTATCAGACTTTAAGTTTGATAATAGAAAATTAGGAGACAAGATAGAGCAATTGTAGTGAAAGCAAAATGTATAAAGATTGATCTCTCTCAACCGATTATTGGAGGGGGATTTGATAGAATTTTATTTGGTGCATAGGGTTGGATGAGGTGAGGTGTGTGTCAAGTTCAAATATAATAATAATACTGATGATAAAGATATCCCACATCAAAGTGAAAAAGATTAAAGTACAGTATCAAGTTAAAGCTTTTGAGAAAAATCTTAAGCAGAGATGTCATTATGGCATTTTGCACGCACAATATCTCATATATTTTATTTAATCATTTTCTATGTTTTTTTTTAAATATATAGCAGAACTGTTTTATGGTAAATCCAAAGAACTTTTAACTACTTTTGAGAGATGTCAGCAGGACATCTTGTACTCGCAGTATTTTATAAATTTTATTTAATGGTGTTTTATCATATATATATATATATATATATATGTATATATATATATTTGAAACCAATTGTTTCATAGTCAGTCAAATGCAAAGAACTTTAATTACTTCAAACCATTTACAACACAAATTTAGTTAGCTAATATCCTAGCGTAAGTCAGTTGCATGTCCTCTGCTTGCTGAGAAAAAAATGCTCAAGCAACCGTGCATACACACCCATCCAGCCACGTGCATAGATGGACACTCAAATACTATCCGATAAGATTTGTCATTTTGAACTTCTTGTTCTAAGAATGTACAGATTAGGAAGAAAATTCGAGATTTTTCAGAAGAATGACTCTTTCTAAAAATGTAGAGACTTTGAAAAGTATTCTAAAAATGTATAAGAAAAGGATTATGGGCTTGAAAGAAATTGGTTGTACAAAGAAAACATGAAGGACATAAACAGCATCTGTGAATAGTTACCCTTGGCAGTAGTGTGAACAGATATTGTAAACAGTAACTTGACCTTTAAGAGAAAGGGGATCAGAAGGAAGAGGTAGAAGAAATAGTGCACACTAATTAAAGAGAAAAAAGAGAGAAAACAATAGGCATCCTTCTCATTGACAACAAATAAAAGAACTTTAACATTATGTTAATCAACTATGATAATCCAAAAAGGAGAAGTAGAAATAAAAGTAATTACCTCGGAAAGCCATGAGGATTCATAATTAAATCAGGGCAAATGCCACGTTCAGAAAATGGGAAATCTTCTTGTTGAATTATGGTTCCACAAACACCTTTCTGCCCATGTCTACTACTAAACTTGTCACCAACCTGTGCAAATTTGATAACAAAAAACTCAAACCAAATGTTTGTGATGAAGAGTAGTATCCAAAGATCAAATCAAAATTAAAAAGTTCTGTTACCTCTGGCCTACGAGTATGGCGAATAATTAACTTGATAGATAAATTGTTTAATTCATCTGCACATAGAGCCACTCTATCCACTACACATGTCTCTCCTTCAGGACCTTTGTATGTTTGTTTGGCGGACCTATATTTACTGGATATTGAAAGTGAGATATATCAGTATCAGCATAACACTATGATAACATTTTCCCCATAAAGCAAATGACTGACCAATCTTTTGGATCAGCAGCAGAATTTATTGGACCTCCTGTCTCAAGAGGGGATTCTTTATTGACATAGATGTCATTTGGTCTAATAATTTCTCCAGGAGATGCAATTCCATCATCATCCAATATCTACGCAAGGAAAAATATGTGAAGAAAAAGTAAATATAACTTAATATATCACAGATGACAGAATTCTTTTAGAAGATGTTTTTCTTCATTGTTGAAATCTTGGTATGCAGACCCTTAGAGATTGAACAGATTATAATTAGCTAAACTAGCCATGTCACATATTGCTAGTGGTGAGGAGTAAAATAAGAAAATTTAAAATTACCTGCACCCTTTCAGCACCAGGTCCTGTTCTATCTGGCCTCAGTATTCTGTCTAATGCACCATTTTCGTACTTTTGTCTGATTGCGGAATACCTGTTCAATAAAAAGAATTTAATATAATCACCGCATATACCTGATAGTGCTACCAAAACCATGCAGTGAAAGAGAATAAATTGTGCAACTGCAAGAAAATATAAGGAGTCAATAGGGTGACAAGGTTATGTACTTTTTCAATACAATACAACGACCAAAACCACGATCTAGAGACGACTTGTTCATAACTATCGCATCCTCTATGTCATAGCCACTATAACTCATCACAGCAACAGTTGCATTTTGACCAGCACCAAGCTTATCATATCCAACCTAACAATAGCACAATTATCAATTTACAAGCCACGAAAGCTTACAGATTCCATAAAATGGCTCACTTACCAATTCAATTGTCCTAGTTGTCAGTAAAGGCCGTTGAGGATACACCAACAGGTAAAGCAATGTGTCCATCCGACATAACTACAGAATTAAGAGAGATAAACAACTTAGTCTGGAATTAATGGGAAAGAAATATATACCTTAATTTACAAATTGTATCCTCATCATGTACACAAAGAAACCCATGCATGAGTTCCATGTTCATACTCATGAAAATCGATGAATGAAATGTTATAACTATAGCCAAAAAGCAAAAACAAGTGAATGTAAGAATAGAGATTGGCAACAACAAAAATAACAACAATTTTTTTTTATAGGGCAAAATAATAATAGTGTGCTTATCTTGATGGTTTGGTGTCTGTAGAACTAAGCCGAAGGCAAGGGTTCAAACATTGACACACACTATCAACTATGCCATAAAAGAGAAGCGCACAAGAACAACCGACAAATACTCATACAAAGACAACATGAATCACAGCAGCATCAGGTTGGTATGCAGAAACTTTTGCAACTTACTGAATTTGTTTTCTCTATCGATGCACACTACAACTATGCCATAAAAGAGAAGCACACAAGAACAACTAACAAATACTCATTCAAAGACAACATGAATCACAGCAGCATCAGGTTGGTATGCAGAAACTTTTACAACTTACTGAATTCTCTCTCTCTCTCTCTCTCTCACACACACACACACACTTTTATGTTCCCTAATAGTTATCAGGGCCAAAAGCGTTTTGTTGAAGAAATCAGGCTGTTTTGAGAAAAAATATGAAATTTCATTCTAAGAGGAAAGTTGACTAGTCTCACAATTATGTGAGATGAGCTTCGAATCTGTACAATTAGGCAGTAAATCTTTTTGGTAGTATCTTTATTCTAGAGCTACCAATTGTACAATTATTTCCTTTATTTGTATCTAAGCTGCTAACTATATATTGTTTTGGATACTATGAACACGAATAAGAGAGATAATATTCTTCTTCATGGTATCAAATCTATTTTTGGCCTTTGTTGCAATACAAAAAAATAAATATTAAATTGAATTAAATTTAAAAAAATAAAAAATAAAAAATAAAAAATAAAAAAAAATAGAGAATTCAGACTTCATTGCTGAAGAAAGGGTATTTCTCCATTGATCCTTCATTAATCCTTACCATTTATCTGACTGAACCATGTCTAGTAAAACTGAACCCACTTCTTCTACCCAAACTATAGCCATGGTAACAAACCCATCATTGGGTGAGTATCCTCAGACCAGAATCGTGAAGCTCCCTTCAAATTAAATAGAAGCAATTACCTTGAATGGTCACAGTTGGTTAGGACCTTTATCAAAGGGAAAGGAAAGCTGAGTCACCTTATTGGACCAAAACCCAGCAAAGAAGACCCCAAATTTACTTCTTGGGATGTGGAGAGTTTTAGGACCTGCATGTTACATACCACTACTAAAGAAATCTAGGATGCTGTTCGTCAAACATACTCCAAGGTACAAGATGCTGCTCATAGTTATCAGATAGATCAAGATCAATTCTCCTAAGCAAGGTACTTTACCCATAACTCAGTATTACAACACTATGAAAGGTCTATGGCTTGAATTGGTTCACTATCAAAGTTTTAAAATGGAGTGTAGTAAAGATGCTACAATATTTCAATTTTTTATTGAAAGAGAGCGTACTTTTGATTTTTTGGCTGGTTTTTATGTGGAATTGGATCATGTTAGGGTCTAGGTTTTTGGAAAAGATTCCCCGCCTTCTTCGAGAGAAGTCTTCTCGATTATAAGAGTGGAGAGTCAAAGAAATGTGATGCTAGAAAACCACACAGGAGGGTTCAACCCATGTTATTTCTAAGCCAAACAAAACTGGAGCTATTGCAGACCTGGGAAAGGTTGAAGTGAAAAAACCAAGCAGCAAAGATGGCACTTGGTGCACTTATTGCAAACGATCAAAGCAAATGAAGGAGACTTGTTGGAAACTCCATGGAAAGTCATTTTTGTTAGGAAAGGGAAATGATGGAAGAGAAAGCAGGACAGGACAAAGGGAAGGACAAGCCCATTACCAATTCCTCTAATTGTTTATCACATACAACCATTGTCCTGGAAATAAAAAAATCAAAGTAGCTGCTGGAACATTGCTGTTGCTAGCCAATGAACCATTTATTTGACACCTTTATCCTTAAAATCAGGGTTGCATGTGCCCAAGCTCTATCAATTTTCTATCCATTTATAAAAGCACTGAAAACTTAAATTGTAGTGCAACATTATTTCCATCTCACAGTGTGTTTAAGGAAAATACTACAGGGAAGATGATTAGGCATGCTAAGGAAAGAGAAGGGGTTGCATTACTTGGAAGCTGATAGTGGCAATTGTGATCATCCACTTTCTCACATGTCAAAAAACGTTTCATCAAATAAAGCTCAGATTTGGCTGTCATTTCATCTTTTTCATTTTGGCCATCCACCCCTTACTCTTAAAAAGAATATTTCTTTGGTTGTTTAGAGAGTTAGATATTAATAGTAACCGGCAATGATCTGGACATCTTGTAGAAAAGTTCGAAATAAAAGATATTGGAATGCTCAAGTATTTTTTGGGAATTGAAGTTGCTCACTCAAAAAATGGAATCTTATTCTTGATCTTCTCAAGGAAATTGAAATGTTGGGGTGTAAGCCAGTTGATACACCAATTGAGTTAAATCATAAATTGGAAGAAGCAAAGGAATATACTGTAGTTGATACTTGATCAAGGCATGATCAAAGATTGGAAGGAAAAATGATCTACTTATCACACACAAGACCGAATATAGCCTGTGCAGTAAGTGCGGTAAGCCAATTTATACACTTACCAAAAAAGATACATTTAAAGGTTGTCTATAGAATTCTCCGATATTTGAAGTCAACTCCCTGGAATCCTATCTCAGAAGAAAAAAAACTTGATATGGAAGCATACAACGATGCAGATTGGGCAGAATCATTGTATCATAGGTCAACTTCGGGATATTGCACTTTTTTGGGTGGGAAATCTGGTTACTTGGAGAAGTAAAAATAAATTTGTGGTGGCTAGATCTAGAGAAATAAAATTTCAAGCCTGAGTTACTTTCGTTAAAGACTATATTCATTGATCTTGGAATCAGATGGGAAGGAACAATGAAGTTATATTGTGGCAAAAAATCAGCCATTAACAATGTTCACAATCCTGCTCAACATGAATGTACCAAACATATGGAAGTGGAATGACATTTTATCAAAGGAAAATTAGATAGTGGCCTTAGTTGTACATCATGTCTCAACTAAGGATCTTGATAATCATTCATTTCAAGCAATCACAAGTAAGCTGGAAATGGAGATATCTATCTACCAGCTTAAGGGGAAGTGCTAGTGCTGAAGAAATCATGTTGATTTGAGTAAAATTAGGAAATTTCCTTCTCAGAGGAAAGTTGACTAATCTCACAATTATGGCCGTGGTGATTTTAGCAAAATTGTCGTGCCTAGGCAGCCAGCGCCTAGTCTGGCACCCCTAGGCGGGCGCTTAGGCGGTCAAACACGGCGTTGACCGCCTAGAAGGTCAATTTTTTTTTTTTGTTGGATTTGATTGAGTTTGTTAATGGATTTTAGATTGATTTTGTTGGATTTGATTGAGTTGTTTACGGATTTTAGATTGGATTTTGATTTTCAATATTTAAAATATATACAAATAAGGTTTGAAGAGTATATTAAAAAAAAATGAGCCTAGCGCATTCTACAACACTGACAATTATGTTAGATATTTTTTTAATTTGTACAATTAGGCAATCATTTTTTATTTTTTATTTTGTAGTTTCCTTATTCTAGAGCAACCGACTGTACAATAATTTCCTTTATTTGTTTGTGCCTATATATTTTTGTAGATACTATGAAAATATATATACTATGAACATGAATAATAGAGATACTATTCTTCACGTCATACTAATAACAATAATTAAACCAACTTAGGAACGTGAGATATATCAACTTCTTGGCATGTATGATTCAACTTATGAAATAAGTTAGAGTTTGTAGTAATATAATTCGCCACTACTTCTTTGGGGAGGTTGTCGAGAACTTGGCAGTAAAAATGATGACATTATAGCAAAGAACCCATGTTATTTTTGAACAAAAAATACACAGTACTTTTGTTAACAGTCGGATTAAAGCATTTTGAATGGCCAAGATTGCATTTGCCATGTGTTCCTTCAAATGTTCATTAGCTTCGCATGTTAGAAGTAATTTTAGCTTTGAGTAAAAAAAAACAGAAACCGTTGACCCTTTACTATACATGAATAGACCAGTTATTGCTGCTGCTTAAAGAAAAAAACAATTTAACTACAAAATAAATTGCATACCTGGTTATAGGCGATGTTTCCCATGGCTTGTTTCCCCATAGCACACTACATATATATATTTTTAACATCAATGTCATTTTAATTTCTTAAAATGAGTAATTGAATATATATATAGCTATATAGCAGGATCCCACACTTAAAATAATTACATATATATATATATATATATATATGTAAAAGAAAAATGTTGTAACCAAACCTGATAGGTATTTCTTGGTGATTGATTATGATGAGGGTATGGAATTAGCCCAGCACAAACACCTAAGATGGTGAAAGGCTCTATCTCAATATGGGTTGTATCAAGTGTACCCTCTCCTTCATATAAAGCAATCTATAAAACAGAAAACCAGTCACCAAAACTCTTATCTATCATATCCATTTCCATTAAAGGAAAAGACATCAAGAAATTGTCAGGTAGGAACAAACCAGTGCATTGTTCTCCTCATTAACATCAAGATACTCAATCAACCCATCACGTAAAAAGTCATCAAATGTGCGGACCCCATCCTTTAAAAAAACAAAAATTATATTAGATTCAAAGTAACCACCATTACTTCAGGAATCAATAGAATACACACTTACTGACAACTCCTTCATATGGTGCTCTTTAATCCTTGAAATGCCCTTGTCGGCAATGACAAGTGGACGACAAACTCGACCTCCATCAGAAGCAATGTAAACACAGCGCTGATAACATACATTATTGTTCTCAGAGTCAACCATTTACTAGTGAACATATATTACTTAAGAAAGAATAAAAGGAAATGCATAATAGTGCAGCCAAAAATCATAAAATTATTCATAAATGATGTACCACCTCTATGGATCATGTCAAAAATATTAGTTAAAACAATATATATATATATATGCTAATGTAAAACTTTCACTAAAACTATGAAAATATCATCCGAGTTTCGAAACAACAGCATATTAAGACAAGAAATGAATCACCAATTAATGAGAATGTTAATTTGTGTTTAGAAAATCAGTTTAACCGTCCTATAAAAAAAAAAATCAATTCAACCTATGTTTACACAAAACCATCATCATGTTTTATATGGTCACATGTCTAACTATGGAACTTCTCAAAATTAAACA
This sequence comes from Acer negundo, assembly GCA_035582765.1. NCBI lineage: Eukaryota > Viridiplantae > Streptophyta > Magnoliopsida > Sapindales > Sapindaceae > Acer > Acer negundo. The sequence continues at coordinate 15,313,578 of CM069242.1, forward strand.
GAGAAACAATAGCACGTATGCTGCAAGGTTAAAATTCTAGAATGGTCCATTGCTCTAGAAAAAGTCGATCCTATCAACTTAGTGCAAATGAAAAATCCAGCTTTGGCCATCTATACCCACGGTTGTATCTTCTGTAAAGGGGCTGCAGTCCTGTTGCTAGCCATTTGTTGAGCAAGATGTTTGGAAGTTTAATCAGAGCTGGAAGTTCCTTATAAGGGGAATTCCTAAAAGAAAATTGGAAGACTTTTGGTAGTGGAAAGGGAGGTATAGAGTGTGTGTGTGTGTGTGTGTGTGTGTGTGATGCTGTGATTCTTTGAATTGGGGAGAGCTAGGATTAGGGGGGATGTTTTTTAAAATGCTTTTGCTGGTTTGCTATTAATATGATGATTAAATATTCAGTTGTTATATGAATTATGATGCGTCTTTAATAGTTTCATGCCTTATATTTTGCTTAATGACTTGAAATTTATATGGAAAATTATGTTAATACAACAATTATGAATTATTCCCTTTGGGAAATTCATATAAAAGCTATCAAGCACCTTTTTTAAAAAGTGTGCTTCGCTCGCCTTGCGACTTGTTATTAGTCTCCAGGAAGACCTTGCACCTCAGTGCGCTTTTTGCCTTTAACAACTATGGGCCTTGGTGTAATTTTGTTTTGGTTGGCTTTGTCCTTTTCTAGTGGAGGCTCTACATGGATATTACAAAGATCAGTGTTCTAAAACACGTTTTAGTTTTGAGGCGATTTCCTCTACTAAGGCGAGGCGTAAGCCTCATTAGGGAGAGTTAAAATACATAAAAATATATATATAATCATATAAAATTCATAATTCACAAAACAACCACTAAGTTGGGCAGCAACAGCAGTCGGGCAGCAGCAAAGGAGGAAGAGAAGTCTAGTTTTTGACTGCTTGTTGTCTTTGAATTAGTTTAGGGTTTCTCTTCTTCTTTTATTCAATTTTAATTTTACTGATGGGCCTCTTTTTGGGCTTTAAAATCAACTTAAAACCCACCTGCTTTAAATTCTACATGGGCTTAACCCATAAAAACAAATTAGGCCCATAAAAAAGATAAAAACCCTAACATAACTATAAAACAATTGTTGCGGCCGCCTCAAAACGCATAGAGGCTGCATTTCAAAACGGACCGCCTCACTACCCTGAGGCACACACATCATTGACATCTTATGAGGCTTACGCCTCTTCACGGATTTTTGAAAAACGCCTCTGAGGCACGCCTCAATGCACGCCTCAAAATGCCTTTTTAAACACCGACAAAGATAGATAGTTTTATTAGTTGACTTTTAGATACTTAGGAAGACCTAGGTTTTCCTTCTTTTGGGTTGTAAGATCTCTTTAGTGGATCATTCATTCACTTATTTCTTTTCATAATTTCTATTGTTTGTTACTAAGTAAATAAATAAAATGGAAGTAAAGTCAAAGTGACAGAAGAATTTACCTGTTTCTCATGTACAAAAATACTAACAAACTCGCCAATTTTGCCAGCTCTACGCAGCTTTCTCATCACATTAGAAAAATGCTGACCATAAGAAATAATTATTGAAAGACTGTAATGAAATTATTGTGCATGTATGTAATATAAACATGTTACTTTCTTAATATGTACCATGCATGTCCACATTTTATCAGTGGTATATACCTGTGGTCGTCTATGCTTGCCAAGAATAAGCCCATTGAATATAACTAGAAATGAATATGGAGTGTGAAGCTCTTCCGCAGAAAGTACTTCCAAGTCCTCGACACCCAAACAATAGCACTGCTTGTCATAATAAAGAATAACCATTATATATATATATATGAAATGCCAAAAATAATCATTGTTATGATTTAAACTAAGAAGCATAGATACGGACACAGATACAGGAATACGACACGGTAATAATACGGGGATATGGCAAATCTCCAAAAACTAGGATAGGGATACGGCATGATAAACCAATTAAAATAATATATATTTATATTTAAAAATATATATATGAAAACATAATTCATTCAAAACATATTCTCAATAAACATAATAATGTCATAAAACATGTCACATAAAAGTTATAACATATTACCAAAATCCAAATAAAACATAAATAAAATCTCATATATTTTCGATTTTGACTTTTATATATACTTCTTCATCTTTGAATAAATTTTTTTGTTTCCTATCAAAAAAATAAAGCCTGAATCAAATTGTTCTTCACATATAATTTACAAAGAGAAATTACTGTCAAAATTAATTTTGAGACAACAATTGAACCATGACAACCCTTTCATATCCAAAATGACTCTTGTGCAAGTGAACACATACCAGAGAAATTAAAGGACCTTCCTCTTCATCAGTTGTAACATGAGTCATTAGGGCCAAATTTTTCACCAGTCCACAAGCCTCACCTTCCGGAGTATCACATGGGCAAAGCATACCCCACTGCAACAGAAGTAATAAAAACAGAAATAAAGCTAAATAAAAATATACATATCTGAAAACAGACAAAGCAAATACTAATCAGCCACCTAACGATAATCCTTACTTGGCTAGGTTGCAGCGCTCTTGGTCCACTAACTTTCCTGGATTTCTCAAATTGTGGTGAGATTCTTGTCATGTGGCCCAAACTACCGATAAAGGATAGCCTTGCCAGCACCTAACATTAGAGATTCCATCAAAAAGGACCTGGATAAGGAAATGATAAAGCAAAACAAATAAAAATCGAGGAGGATGCAAACAAACCTGTGTCATGCCTTTCCTGTGCATTTTGAACCGCTTGACATCGAAGTTCCCAGTAGAAAGGGTCCTTCTTAGCCCGTGAGAAATAATCTCTTTGTTTAAAACCTATAAAATGAAAAAAGAGAGAGAGAGAGAGAGAGAGAGACTTATTTAGGAAGAATCCAAACACTTTGTATGAGATGCAACAATTCAGACATTGGCTGAAATGGTTCTAAAAGAAGATGTAGTAATAATTCACTAACATCTTGAATCATATAAAAGCACAAAAAGTTTGTCAAAGACTTCAAGTGGCCAAGAACAATGCATGAGCACAGAAAACTGCAACAATGTATGCGGTTTTTATTATAATTTGGCAGAAGAAATTTGTTTAAAAGACACTTCAATAAAGAAATTTCAGTTAATTTTCCCCCATGAGAAATGTAAATGAATGCTCAACTACATGAAAACCACTATCGTTCCTCACATGCCAAATTCCTAAAAAATATAAAGGTTTTTCTCCCAATTTTACTACTGATCCGCTCAGAAAGTCCTTTAGCTTCAATAAATGAACAACAAAATGGGAAGAAAATCAACAAATTTGCAATAGGAAGATGGAGTAATAACCAAAAATTATTTTTCCATCTCCTTCTCACAAATAGCAGCAACTAGTTTTATCTTTCCAATGCTATAAGAAATTCTCAGCCATTAAAATTTGAAAATTTGTTGTAGTCCAAATCTATATAAGAAAACAAAAATGAATTTCCTGAAATCCCACTTGTCAAACAAACTTCAACAAAAATCAGCTATCTGATCCACACTATCACAGACATACATCTGTTTTAAATATCTTGAACAAATATATCACCCCTTGTACCACATGTTGAATCTCATTATACAAGCCACATTTTGTTCTTTCGCCATTCTTAGTATTTGGTAGCTTTGCTGTGATTGTTCATCTTTTCCAGCAGATACCATGATAATTATTTTAGCTGTAGACCAAGCCATGAAAAAGGGTTGGACAAACTTATGGTTACCGGTTAGGGTACATACAATTCTAAAGCGGTTCTTGATTGTCTAACCAGCTCCAGTTTTAATCCTCCATAACTTCTTCATAAAAATCATTGGCTTGTACGGCTCAGACAAAGGGTATAAATTTGTCTCAACACACATTTATAAGGGAGCACGATTGCAGATTCACCAGCAACTGAAGCTTACAATTTCTTACTCCCCATTTCTAGAATGCGGCTCCTAGAGGCTTGTCAAGGTTCTAAAGCATCTCCTACCACATGAACATTTAAAAAATTTAAAAGATAAACAAAAAACTTAATTTTAATTTGGTAAAATCCACCACTTACTGACGAAGTAGGGTCAAACCGACTAGCCCTGCTAGGCCTTCCTAGGATGATATCAATTGCCTTTTGAGCCTCGGTAATCAACGTCTTGAATAAATCCTACAAAAAAGTCCAAGTATGAAGTAAATTGGAAAAATATTCAGAAACACATGATAATGTAAATTTTTTACAGGTTGTACTAACTTTAAAACTACCATACCTCAAAAAGCAATGAAACTAGCTGGCCCGATAATTCCAAACGTTTGTTGCCTACATAATCCTGTAAAAGGGAAAAAAAATCATTATCTAAAAATTAGTGTGCTCGCACACATACACATACATATTACCAACACTAGTTGTTAACAAATTAAGTTTTCAAGTTTGCTTGTGTTCCCTGTGGTCATAAGTATGCATGGGTAAGAGATATAGAACTCAGCCCATATATCCTCACAAAAGATACAAAAAGAGACTTACATATGTGAAAAAAAGAAATAAGAAACTGCAATTAACATTACAAACATCCCCATTATCTTTCTTTTCTATTTTTTTTTTTTCAAATTGCATAGCAACTCCTTGGAAAAAAAAAAAAAGGCTTTATGATACAATCAAATGGCTTTTTCTTTGTTCAGGGTTGTCTGGATGATGGGAGAGTGGTGTCAAGAGTTACATGGCAAGTTATGTGACAGCTTGAAATAGAGGTTTTAGCAATAAGAGAAGCTATTCCACAGCACTTAAGAAGCAGTTTTTGCAACAAGAAGAATAGCCAAGTTTGAAAGTAGAATTCTCATCCTTAATGTTTAGAATAGGATCCAAAGATATTAGTTGATGTGGGTGAGGCTCTCAGTGGTCAACCATAGTATTATCTTCTAGAAAAACAAGTTTAGAAAAAAGTAATTTACTATATGTTTTGGGAGTTTCCTGACACCTCATGAAGTTTGGTCAAATCCTCTTACCGACTTTTCTATTAAATCTCCTTACTCATTTGATAATTAGTTAGAATTAATATTAAAGCAGTGGAAAGAATAGATAAAGAGTTTAGTCACATTTGGTAATTCAACAAATTACCTTGTCATCCATTGCATCCTTATTTAACATTGCTTCCATCATCCTTCTCAACATTACCCCAACATACAAACATTTTGGACGAAAGTTATTGTTACTCACCTAAAGGGAAAGAATATTATGAAATACTGTCAAAGTTGGAAAGTGACACCAAAAGTAAAATTTTAGAACAGAACTTACTGGAACATTGGCAAGAAATACATCTCGCAAGATAGCCAAAGCTCTCCCTTCCTAATAAAAACAGTAAGAATGGTGGCTGTTAAACTTGACAAGCAATTCAAATGTTTCAAACAGAAAGATTCCCTTTTCCGGATAATATTATAAAACTTCATGGACTTAACAAAGGATAGCGCATAGGTCACGCAGAATGTGATGGAAAAAATTCCTATATGATATAACCAACACTATTAGGGGAGTAAGACTTAGTTAAGTAATAGAAAAAGGTTTCAGACACACAGACATATGCACACTTTCATGTATCAACTTAAATACACAAGCATATATATATATATAGAGAGAGAGAGAGAGAGAGAAGTGAAGACGAAGGGGGGAAACCTGATTAGATGATGGACTACCAAATGTAGACCTTTTAACCTGCAACAGGAACAGCTGATGAAAATTTGAACACCAAAAACATTTGTTCTTCCAAAAATAATACACATTCATCAATAACATTATACATATAACATCAAGAAAGGCATAAACAATTTGTGGCGGCTGCTTTTTCTAATTGTACAGCTTCCTTTGAAATGAAAATGAATAAAAGTTTATGAACTTTAAAAGAGTATTTCACCTTTCCCTCAAGATATTCCGAGGCTTTCTCTTGAGTATATATATCTAGGCTTGCACATTCCTGAAAATTTTATCACCAAACAACAGAGATAAGAATATTGCCGAAAATGTAAGAAGTTGATCTAAAAGAGGTAATCATAATCAGTTTACACAGTACTTTCTCCACTTGAAGCGAAATAACTTCTCTTCCAAATCATTCACTTCAGAAACTCAAGATAACAAATATTTTACAAGACATCCATTAAACTTCTGAGCAAAATAACATTTTCACAGGAGTTCCTTTTTCCTTGATAAACCTTAATTGGGAGGCTGCTGTTACATAGAGAGGGTCTTGTCTTGTTGTGTTGTGTAGGCTCATTGTATGAGCCTTTCTTTTGGCTGTTCTTTTTTCTTTTTTCTGCTGATCCTATCAGTTTTTGTGAGTTGGGATTGGCTTATTCTCCATACACTTGTATAAGTTGTTTCTATTGAATTATGTAGTTTTTGTTCAAAAAAAAAAAAAAAAAACATCTTCATATACATGTGATGGTCTAGAGCAACCATTCGTGAGATAAATAAATAATGCTTTCAGGGCAGTAGCAACCCAGGATATCATCGGTACACATTATATGTATAAATAATCATAGAAAAGCCCCAAAAGTACAGTGTGTAGATCATGAAGGTGACAAGGCACTGCATGATTACAGTTATGTGACCTCTAAAGTATCACCCAGAGTCTCTTAAGAATATGAAAAGTTTGTCAACCACTGCACAAAATAAGATAGAGAAACAAATAACATACATTCTATCATATTACCTTTAAATTTGGATTAATCAATTCTTTTATTAATAATAATGATTTAGTTGGGAGTATTTTTTACGAAATAGGAAGAATCCTTCAGTATGTGAAGGGGGTATTTGAAAGACTTGAGTAGATTGCAAATTTTTTTGAGGCTTAGAAGTTGATGTCTTTGATGGTTTATAACTTCCATCCAATGACTTTGGCTAGACACTCATTTGGAATTAATAGGAGCAAGGTATATGAGCAATGCAAATGGTTCCTGAAATCACATGGATCCCACAATCCATTTATTCAAGAGAGTATGATACTAGAAGTCTAGAAAAAATGCAAGGAAAATGAGAGGCTACTGGCTTCTATTAAAAGGGGAGAGCCTATAGAAGACCATGAAATCAGCTGCTAGAGAATGAATCAGCTTATATATAAGTGTGAAGACCTTGGATTTGTAGATGACACATGAACCAATAAATAAAGCCTTCTTAACTGAACACACTCTACACAAGTTCTAGCACCTTCACCAAACGTTTGCAAAAAACCAACAAGATCCCCAAAAATTTCAATAGTTCTCATAAGAGCTCACCAAGCTGTCCTATATAGAAAGCCTCTTAAGTACTTTTTCTATTTTCTGTTTGAAGAAAGTATAGTACCTACAATAATTTTTGTGATCCCTAAAAATATCCAACCTATATGGTCAAAGCTTGGTTCAGTCAACAAACTGACCTAAATCCATCCAAATAACTGCGTTCAACTACAAATATTGACTTGCCAAAGAAAAAAACAATAGTTAGAACATTGTTAGAGAAAGTCTAACAGTAATATAAATCTATGCATGATGCTTAGCATTTTTTTGCAGTGATTTTAATTAAATTTGTTAATTTACATAAAGATTAAGGAAAATAAAAGTAACATTATATAAAACTCGTAATAAGAATAAGGTTAATTGTGCTAAATATTAGCAGACCCGGAGGATTGCAGAAACCATAAAATAAACCCCTGTAGTAATAACATTCGTTAAAACTAACATAGGGAGGGTGGTAATGTAGTTTTTAAGTTACAGATAAATAGAACATATAATATTCACAAATTAAAAATAAGTTTAGTTAAAAAAACTTATGGTGACCTCTACAAATAGCCTCCATTGTGGATGACGACCTCTCCATTGAAACCAGTGGAAGAGACCCCACACTTCCTCCACTGAAAGAAAAAAGGACAAGAGTCTCGCCTACTCTAAACCACACAACTAGTGCAAGAGGTCACAACTCCTCCACACAACAAGTGGAGGAGATGTGAACCAATCGAGGAGGACACAACCCCCACCCCACCACTGGTTTCAACGGAGGAGGCATGCCTTCTCCATGGATTTAAGTGGAAAAGGAGTGCCTCCTCCATGGATTTCAGTGAAGGAGGCTGCCATCTCCTCCATACTTATTGTAAGGTATTGGAGACTTCAAATTAATTTTGTTAGGAAATGATAAGCTTTTAGTTTAATAGGGCTATTTTGGACTTTTTATGATTTTAGGGGTATTTTGGAAATTGCATTGGCAAAATGAATCAAACTCCAAAAGCAATTCATGGATGCTAACGCTAAGGACTTTAAAAATGACAAATTATACAAGAATTGTTTCCATCTATGCAAATGCATCATATGGCCTTGGAAGTTCTATGAAACAATTGTTATAGAACATATATACTATTTAAGAGGAAACCACTGTAGTAATGAAATAATGATGTCGCATATTAGCATATTTAGCTTCTCTTCCTGGCTAAATTAAATCAGCACATCTTAGTGTGTACCATATCAGCCCCTGGTGTGAACAAGAAACCGTGAATCATGCTTCATAAGCTATCAGCCAGATAAAATACCAAATCAAATGAAAATACAGCTAAATAAGAATCACATTTTACCACTATCTTACAATTACATGTTCTAAATATTTGGAGTTATACATGACTCAACAGTAAAAACTTTCTAGGTATACATACAACTAAACACAATAAAAAACTACAAATTTTGTCGCAATAGTTTGATTTTAAGACTCTAGATTCATAATGCCTAGTCAGTTACAATAGAAGTGATAACTTTGTCATGAAATTTTCAAGTAATTTAGAATCAATACTTTTTTATGTTATTTGATATATGTCAAAAGCATAACATGATAGATTTGGTGTACTTGACTGATTACCTCAATTGAAGGCAAAAGTAAGGCACTAAATCGAGGATCTCTTCCAACCATTTGTACAACTTCTTGATCACTTTCCATCCCCATAGCCTTCAAAACAACCATGATAGGAATCTACAAAAATAATTTTGAAAAAACATAATTAAAACCTATCCATATGATGATATAAATATCGGAAAGGGAGGGAATGGGTAATTGAAAAAAATGAGAACTTAGAATTAAAACGAAAAACTTCTGTGGCGCATGGACCTTTTTCGCAAATTGATTGAGAATTAAATACACCTTCCCCTTCTCCATTTGAATAACTGTTTTACTTTTTACTAACTCTGTGCTGCTTGTAACAGATGCATTTATGCTGAAAAGGATAAAACACATTTAAAGAGATTATAAATTAAAGCATGTTTTTCTTTAACAAAATGCTTTCCATTGGCATACACAATAGACAAGAGATTCTACAGAAAGGAAAAAAGAAAGGGAAACAAAATGTTTACAAATCCAAAAGAAAATAGTAACATTAGCTTCAGTAAAAATACAAATCCATGACATTGAGTTCATTCATTCTGCAAAACAGCAAATGTCTGTTCCATGCAAATTAATTACTTTAATGACCTTTCCAAAAAATATGAAATGAAAAACTCTAAAATAAGCTCATACACTGAATCAGGCTTCATATAATTACTGAACAACTGAACAGGCTTCCTCAAGGTTACTACTAGATTTTCCAAATAATCAGCATTACTGCCAGCAGTTAAGAAATTCTAAAGCTAGACCTGTTGACATACGCTATTGGGCTTTAATGTATACACGTATCATATGTAAAACAAATAATCTTCCTATAGACACCAACATTGAACACACTTAGTTTTCTGAAAACTAGAATCTTTCGTTACTCTTCTATCATAAACAACCAAATTTAACTTATCACTACTTTATCTTTCTTATCACATATCTGAACTTCAATGAACAAACTGATTTCCCACTTAACTTAGTTTCCAGATCTCTACCTGACAACTGTATTACGGGACCACGATTTCTCCTTAAAAAGGAAAAATTAAGAGGATAAGGAAACAAAGAGGGAACAAGAAGAAAGAAAGGGTGAGAGAGAGGAAAAAGAATCCTAGTCATCAAGAGAAATAGGATGAAGAGATAATTGAAAGGTAAAATAGGAAAAAGTGTAACAGAAAACCAAGAACTTACTTGCCCTTCTTGTCTGTATCAATAATTATTCGGTTTTTTGAAAGTTGCTCTTGTATTAGTAACACCTGAAAGATACAAATTATCACACACTTATAACCACAAAATATAATGAAAAAACAAAAAAAAACATGGAACAACCGTCAATGAATCTACGCTCTCTTTTTATTAGAAGAAGAAAAAGATATCACCCTCTCTGATTGAATCCAAGTAAAATTCAGAGTTCAGCAAATGATGCTTAAACAAAAAAGTTGTCACACCGTAATACAACATTGAAGATTATAGCAAAGAAGAAAGATTGAATATCCAAGTGATAACAAAGTTCCACGTTTCAACAAATTTTATCTCAAGTTTCCTCTTATTCAATATTATCTAAATGTTTACAAAGCATAAAATGAAAGAAAGATACAAAGATTTGCATAAGCCACCAAATGTTCACAATTTTTGCATAATTTCTTTGAAACTTAGTATGATTTGATGCAGACATAACCACCATCATGATTCAGTCAATTGCAAGTCAACTACTAATGGCTCTCCTACAGAACATTCATGTCTAACTTAGCCCTTGAGCAATAAAATTGTACCATACAAGCTAAGGCCCGCCAACTAATCAAGTATTATACCCATTCAGTACCTTAATTTTTTTTTTTTATCCGAAACTGAATATTAATTATTAAGTGCAGTCACTATAAAATACATTATGTAGTTAAAAATAAATAAAGAAGTTGAATGATGGGATAAAAAAATTGGATTGAACCATATTTTGTCATCATTTTATGAAAAAGTTTACAAGTACCAATTAAAAAACTTATGCATAAGGAGTTTGACAGGTTCACTTCTTAGCACAACTAAAACAGATAACCATAGTGTTACCTTCTCAGTTCCTTTGATGATAAAATATCCTCCGGGATCAAGGGGGCACTCACCTAAAGTCAATGAAAGAAATTAATAATAATTATCATGCCACAAGAAAAAAAAAAAAAAAAAATGGGGCACAACGGAATAGACCAAAAACCAATAAATTTTAATTCCCATGCACAAACCAAGTCTTCCAAGTTCAGCTTCATCTTTTCCGTATAAAATGCAGCAGCAACTCCGCAACATAATAGGCATTTTTCCAATAGTAGCGTTTTTCTGCAAAAAGAAAATGCTACATAATATCCAAAATGTCTGGTGTCCACACAAAATCAAGAATATGTCCCAGAAATTTCTGATTACCTTCTGCATGATGGTCTTTTCAGAACGACTACCTAGAGTAGTATACTCAATATCAACCAGTATTGGTGCAGAATACCTAAAATTTACAGCATATCCAAGAACTAAGTATCATGTACATATCCAGCTTAAAATATATTTTATGTACAATCCAAGAATATAGAACATATACAGTATATATACATTAGCTTTGAGGTGCAATGAACATACTACAAAAGTGAAATTTTCTCATAGTTGGATGAGAACAAAGATTAAAAAGACAACTTACGTTGTATCGGATAATCGACACATCTGAGGAGTGATCTTTTCACTAACACCACTCACAATTTCAGAAGGCTGGCCAATTCGGACATCTTTAAACCTGTATGCAGAAAGAGGCCAAAAAATTCTATTGGAGCAATTGAAATGTGAAATCAATAAAACAATATAAATAAATAAAAAAAGAACCCGTCAACTTCTAAAAGATATCATTTTGCAAAAGGCATGGTACATTGGTACATAGTACACAAAATTCCCAACATCCAAATGCTACATAGTAGCACAAAGGAGCAAAAATCTTAATTTTTACCATATGTATATACTTGGGTCCACTGTAGACACCAAACGATCATTTGCACGGACAATCTTCTTGATACCCGTGTTGATAAAGTAGTTGAATGAGTCCAGATGCTGCTTTACAAGCCCTCTCACCTTCAAACAACCAGAAAAACAATTAAAAAAAAAATTACAACTATAACAACAACAACAACAATAGTATCAATAGTAAAAAATTATCAAAACAATAAGAGAAGCAGAGAGGTTTGTGTTTACCTTTAAGAACTCTGGAACGAGCTGGAACTTGTCGACGGCCGATTTGACGGAAGCAGCTCGCTTTTGCTTGTCATCGACGTCTTGCTCATCTACTTGCATCAACCCCATATCCGATTGTTACAAGTTTTTGCGATTATGTCACTGGTTATTGGAGTACTCTGCAAAAACAAAACAAATGAAACCATGTTTGATAGCTTTTAGAGAAAAATTAATCACCTAAAACTCGAAAACTAACCAAAAAAAAATGTAAATTGAAGGCTAAATTACCCTTAAAAAATGAAGAGAAATTGTGTGGGAATTTCAAAGAAAATGAGAGCAAACAAGAAGAGAGAAATAATAATCAGTGAATGAATTAAGATTTTTATTTTATTTTTTTCCTTTTTGGGTTTCTAAGGGTTTTACAACCCGACTTCAGTGGAGCGGAACTGGATACTAACCGACCCATCAGTTTGGATCCACATCAATATTTATAAGGGAAAGCAACGCAGTGAAAATTCTTTTTTTTTTTTTTTTTTTTATATCAAAAACATTAATTTCAAATTTTACTTTTTAAAAAAAGAACCTTTGAGTTTGACTGTTGTACAAAAACCTTCTCTATAAAGATTTTTATTTAAATTCATAATTAAAAGTTTATTTTAAAAAAAATTAGGTGGGTTTTGTGAATCTCTTTTACACTGATCACACACGTGTATATATAAAATAGATTATTATTATTTATTAATTCTCTGATTATTATTAGTAGTAGTAGTAGTAGGATTTAACTAGTATACTGGATATGTAATTATAGGAGATAGTTACACGGTAGACATTAAATTTTTAGTTTTTCTAATTTTTAAAACTTTTCATTTAATTGTTCAATTAGATGAAATGTAATGAATCTCAACCACTCTTGTATAGTTACAAACCTTGCATGTTAGAAGCACCCTTTTTATTATTATTATTATTATTATTATTATTATTATTATTATTGTTGTTGTTGTTGTTGTTGTTGACTGTTGTTACTATCGAAGTTTGTAGACGAGACGATTGTGTTATTAGAGTTTGTAGAGGAGATGTGAGTTGAACCTTCTATCTTATAGGTGTTGGTGTGATGGCATTACCATTAAATGATCTCAATTTTGGTTTTTCTTTTATTTTCTTTTTAACTTTCCACGCTATTATAACGATGCAATGAAACTTTTATGATAAAGTTTAGTCTAAAGATTTGAGAAATACATTGAGGGTCCTTTGGTCCATGATATGGTGTTAGTTTAAGAATAAAAAAAAAGGCTCTATTACCGTTTTACCATCCAAAAAATCATATATTCATGTTTTAATAAAAAAAATTTATTTCTAAATACCCTTACATTTAATTATTTAAAGAGGGTTTCTCCTTACAATCCACAAATTATCTATTTACACTCCAATTTAATTTTTTTTATTAATGACAATTTTAAACTGAATTAAAATTACTAAACAAGACAAAAGAATCTAAAGACACTCTAAACTAGTTTTGTTTTAGAAATAATGATTTTTCTTCTTTTGTGTGTGTTTTTTTTTTTTTTTAACAAACCCTAAAATATCTTCTTCTTTTCCGATATTTTAAAAAATTTATTGATTGAGGACCGAGAATTGATGGACAATATTGTCCATAAATAACAATGTTATAACTCATTATGTCGTCATTTAGTTCATATACCAATACCATACATTTTTATGCATACTCTACTATATATATGTACACGCAAGTACGCAACTCATCACAATTTCCAACCATCAAAACTGAAAAAAAAAAAATAATAATAATAATATAGTTTTTCAATTGTGTTCGGATACTGTTTTTTAGATTTGCAAGTTTATACCTTATTACAAAATAAAAAATAGAGGGAAGAGTTTATTATTATTATTTTCTTAATTCTACCTATGCAAATCATATTTCTCAAATTTCTCAAATTTTAAAACTTTTACTTACGATTAGAAACTATTTTCAAACTTTCAGATCATGAATCAAACAATTCAAGTAAATTTCACAAAAAGCAATTTGTGCCTCTAGCTTCTTCTAGCCAACTCTGGTATGTATCAGGTAATAAATGGACAAGGCCATTGTATGCTACTGGATTATCCATGTATTCCTGATGCATGTCAGAGTTTAACTAGTCTTTGAATTCTAGTCTTATGAGAATCGTCATGACAAGAGGAGATTTCAAATGAATTATTCTACAGAAAGGGTATAAAAATTTCAATCGATATTCTAACCATATAAATTTTAATGTTCTTATTATATTTTTATATTGTGTTTTCTTTATTTTGCTACGGGCAAAAAAATTAAATAACAAGTGTGATATATTATATTATGTAGGAATGATTTTTGCTATCCATATTAAAAAGTGGAAATATAAGGAAATATAATTGTACGAGTTAGACTGTCCAAAAAGTTTTATGGTTCATTGATGTGTGATGTGTCTAGAATTGAGTGTCTTTAGAAATTTTATTTTTTAAAATGAAGTATCTTTAGAATAGGAGTGTCAAAAGATAAAAATGATAATTTTGGAACAAAATAAAGTGTCTTTAGAATTTTTTAAAATTTAAATTTTGAGAATGGATTGTCTTTAGAAAATAAGTGTGAAAAGAAAAAATTGGATTGTCAAAAGAAGCTCTTTTATTTAAAATACATGATTTTATAACCGAGAATTAAATTTATTTCCTACACTCATAAGTTGAACACTCAATCTATCATAAACCCTAATAATATATACTTAATCAAACCCAACATCAATCGAGAAATATAATTATTTTTCACATATAATCAATGAATGGATGAACAAAAGAATTGATTTCATAGATTCTGAATGCATTCAGGTATGTTTACTTTAATTTTTTTAAGGGCCTTTGTTTTTATGGCATTTCCTAAGTTTCAAAGAGTAAAAATGTCCACTTTTTTAAAAAAAATGGCATTTGTGTCTTTTTTTGAGTTGTTTTTACCAAATTACCCTTAATTTGATTCATATCAAAATGACCTAGTTACCCTTCTTTATTCCCTTAACTCTATGACATTACCAAACTACCCTCCGTAAGAAAAAGCTTCATTAACCCCTATTCATGATTTTCCCTTTAACACATTAACCCAACAGTTGGGATTGAAATTCGAAACATCAAGCCCTACATCACCCAAACATTCATCAGAACCAGAGCCGAGAAGAAGAAGAAGAAGAAGCTTGGAAGAAGAAGAGAAGAGACTCAGCGACGCTACTCGACATCAGAACCAGAGCCAACATCGTCCAATCATCCATCAGAACCAGAGCCCCGAAAAAGGAAAAAAAAAAAGCCCAGAAGAAGAAGAAAAGTGACTCAGCGACACTACTCGACATCAGAACCCGGGCTTGAACAACGAGGAACAGAGGTATTGTTTTTATTATTATCTTGTGGAAATGTTTCTGAGTTTCTTTGTTTTTAGAGGCATTGTATGTTTTATGATATTAATTTGAATTTGGTCTTTACGGGGATTTGATAGTTGTAATTCAGGGCTCATGTTTCTCTTTTTCTTTCTTCGTGTTTGTTGTAGTAGTTGTGGGGCCCCTATTCTGTTCTGTTGCTAGTTGCTATGGTATGGTGGCCTCAGTTCTTCTTGGGGCCCTCTCAGAATTATATGTGTGGCCAGGGAATTATAGTTGTATCCCAGGAATTATAGGTATGGCTCGGGAATCTGGTGAATGTTAATATGAAGCTTCACATCTCAATTTCACACTTCAATTTTCTAGGCTTCATACAATATTAATAGGCCTTACATGAATTTCCTTGGCTTCAATTTACACTTGAGATTCTCGTTCCTTACATGCATTTCCCTATCTCTTTTCTTTTTACAATGCATTTTGTTCTATTTTGCTATATTTAATCTCTGTTTAACTTTGTTTGTTTTTCCTGTTTTGCAATGCTCGACCCTAAGCATAGGTTATTTTTGTTTGGTGTTTAAGCAGATGCCTAAAAATCCAAACAATAATCTATGGCGTTTCCCAAACCACAAAGAGTGGGTGGTTGATGTGAGAGTAAACTCTCAGAGCAAGAAAAAACTAATTACAGATATTAAGGAGGTCCTAAGGAGTTGTGGCATAATGGAAAGATTTAAACAAGGCCCGTTTGGCAAATACTGGGATTTGCCATAACCGTTGAAGATTCATGGATTACTTATTCACAACCTTTTAAAAAGGGAGGTTATTATTCCAGAACAAAGAGAGGATGAAATGTGGCTAAGTATTGGGAGGTCGTAGGTTCATTTTGGGAAAGAAGAATTTTGTGTCTGCAGTGGTCTGAGAATGGGTCCACTGCCTCAAGCTTTCAATAAAAAAAAAAAATGCTAAAGAGGGTTCGTTGTTAAAGAGATATTTCAAAGAGAAAAGGCCGACTGTTGACTCGTTGTATGCCACTATGAAAAGGTTCACGGACGAGGAGGGTGAAGACGTATTAAAGATGGCGTCCATCTTTATGGTTAGCCAATTTTTTGGCACAAATGATGGACAAAAAGCCATTTCTGGATAAATGTTTGCATTAGTTGAGGATGAAGAAACTTTCAAAAAGTTTCCATGGGGGTCTTACATATATAGTATTACACTATTTTGGCTGAAGAGATTTACACAACAACACATTCACAAACTAAAAGGTACAACTAAGGAGGAAGAGATGAATAAGGAGGAAGAGAAGAAGAAAGAGGCAGAAGGAAGGGGGGAAATAAAATAAAAGGAGAAGATGGAGAAGAGGAAGATGAAGATAAGAACAAAGAAATGGAAGGGCAAGAAGAAGTGGATGAGAACAAAGAAATAGAAGGGCAACAAGGGCGTGGATGAAAACAAAGGAGGGCAACTCCAGAAATTCAGGTGCCTATAGTGAAGAAGAAGAAGAAATACCATACCCTAAATATATTCAGGTTTACTCTACCATTTCAGGTATGACTTATATTTTCTGGTCCTTTGTACATTACACACAATATTCATGTATATAATAATAGAATAACATTGAATGATATTTAATTAAATAGGTATGGGCCGTGGAGAGAATTATTCGATTGTCGAATGTCATCGGTACACAGTCTGGTACCGGGTTTCCATGTTGTAACAGATGAAATTTCAATAGAAGGGTTACCGATATCGAATCCAGATTCATATCAATGATGTGTATGTCACTAGTTTTCCTTTTTTAGTTTAATAATAATACCGAATTGTTACAATGTAAGTCCATAACATTGATTTTCGTTACACATGTAGATATCATTTTTTCCTTGGGAGGTTAAGACATATGAGAAGGGGACAGATTACTATAAGTCCTTGAAGTCGGACTATGTGTGTGGCCTACTGATACACAAGGAGAAGGGTTTGTTAAAGGCAACTCAAATTGTAATTGAAAAAGAAAAGAAAGTTGGTTCTGATGAGGACTATGATGAGAATTTTAAATTGGATGGGGGGATGAATATATGTACAACCGTACAACAGCATCCGTTGTGAGATCACCAGATGATCCCCCATCTAGGAAGAAGTTGTTTGATGATACTGATTTCCAAACTCATAAGGTACGATTTTATTTTACGAGAATATTAAGTGTAGTTTATTATAATTGTTTAGTGTCTCTTATTAGGGGCACTTGTAGGCTTTATATATTGTGAATGGTTGATATTGTGGTGGGCAATGCAATTCTTGAATAGATATTTCCAATAGCATTTCAAGATTCTTTCTGGCTCTCAAAATTAAAACATATATATATAAATAGACTTTGGAAAAATTATTTAGGATAATAATTAGTATTGCTTCAATGTGCATACTCACATAGGAAAACTGAATGTATCATGACCACAATTGAGTTTGAGCTCACCTCTAAGTTAGAATTCTTTTCCATTTGATTTAGCATTATCTAAATGACAGGTGAGGAGCAAAAGGTAGACATATGTATGGGTTAGCAGGATATATTTGTAAAAAGTGAGGGAATATTATCTAGGACAGTTTCATTCTCCCACTAATTATTTTAATTATGTTGTAAATGTTGACACTCGTATTTTGGTCATTGTAGTCTACATTTCAGACTTCTATTCAACTGTCCACCATCGTCGTCCTCTATTAAGCTATTACTTCCCTGATTAAGGAAAGCGATTCAAATACTGCGTAATTGATCAAAGAAAGCGATGAACGACAACTATCTTCTTTTAGAGCAGAACTTACAACACAACTTACTAAGATAAGAGAAGAAATCAAGGTAGGAGAGGTAAGAGAAGAAAACACCGACCAAGAAATCAAGGTAGGGGATACACCGACCAAGAAATCAAAAGAGGAAAACTCAAGAACAGGCCCGGTGAAAATGAATGGCAAGGTTTCTGAAGAGGTAATATATTGTCAACCCCTTAACTTGGTTCTAATCTAATCATTCTTTTTCTGTTTATGATATTCTAATCGTTAATGGAATACTTATACTTGTCAATGTAGGATCTCGATGGTGAGATTTTGTGCAAACCAGTGACATTATGTGATGTTCAAGGTGATGTTGCAAGCAATTGGAAAATGAAAGAGAGTGATGCTGATAAACATTCAAGTGATCCTCGGGCTGATGCTCCAGCCTATTCAAAAATGGTTGAGGTACATATGCTCATCAAGTTTTTGTATGTATATCAATTGCATTCGAGTGACTTAATATCTTTGTACATTTAGGATGTGGACAACCAAACTATCCTTGATGAAAATGAGTTGAAGGAGATCAACGAATGTGTTTAGCTTTACATTGAAGATATGGTTCAGAAGACAAAACCGTTGACAAAGAAGTCTGTCCAACATTCCATTGATTTGGATGATGTCGCTTCCCCGAGTGTTGTAGCTTATGATGTGGCAGACCCAAGTGTGATATATAAGGATCAGGACAAGGCTAAGGCCAGAAAGCGAATAAGGTATCTTAACAACCATTGGATTAATCCCTTGGCGGGGAAAATATTGAAATTAAGTGCATCAGACAAACCTTCCACCCAAGACAAAATAACTGTTGTTGAGTTCATGGCCTTTTTGAAGACCAAACAACCCACCTGGTAAGGGTACATTCATATTCTTTAAAATATCCATAGTATAATGTATTAATGTGTGAATTTGTTTTCCCGATATAAATTAAGTAATGTTGACAATTAACAATCTATGTACCGGGCAATTGCAATTGATGGAGCATCATGAGTTCAAAGAGTTGGTCGACCCAAGAAAGTTGGTATCGAATATGGTAAATTGTTTTCAAATATCTCTCTTGTTGATCATTTGCAAAACAATTGTCTGTTAGGTTTTTTCTGAGTGGATTTGTTTGAATGCTATATATGACAAAATATAGTACTACTATTAGGTCAGTTATTCCCTGCATCTTATCAAAACCCAAAAACCGGTTTTATCATTTCATTTTGCTAACCAAAACAGTCCTTCATTTAGATTTCAAATATATAGAGCTTTCCATGAATTCACTCCGCAGCAACCAACTAACTCCCCACATATCTTTCTTATTTCTTCGTCACTCTTCAAATGGTTACATGTATCGTTTCATTTTTTATTCATAGCACATACACAGCTATTTTGACGTTTTATGGATGAGGCGTTCAACTCCAGATGTCAACTACTTGCAGAATATCGCATTGGTCAACATCTCATTTTTCATAAGTAACATCCATATATTTAGAATGGCAGATAACTTAACGTCAAATTAAATTACATATTTCATGGAAACTTTAGACTTTAAAGGTGAACCTATAATTATTTGCTTGTATTTCTAACTTTGTAATTCAAATCATTACATAGGTGAACCTAAATAGGAGGTAGGATATTCTAATGGAGGAAATGGATGCTGCAATGGTGATACAAGAAGTTGAGATGTATGAACAGGGAAAAGCCAATGAGGGAAAAGTTAAAGAAATATGGAAAAAAGACAGCAAAACAACAAGGGGCAACAAGAAGAAGGATCCACCACCTCTAATGGTCGAGGTTTGGGAAGAGTATTCGAAATTCAGTCTATTAGAATTTGAGCCAGACACGGATTGGTTACAATATGTTTCAGGTCACAAGCTTCTTTACACTGAGCCCTGGTGGAAATTTGATTCTGTAAGTATGGTTTAATGCTAAACTTTCATTCATAATGTGGTAAAAAATTATTATATATGTGGGCATAACATTTGTATTGTATAAATAGGTGTTGATACCATGCAACACTGTAAATCACTAGGTCTTTTGTCACATATTTCTAAAGAAAGGAGAAGTAAATCTTTATGATTCATTGTGGCCCTGCAACGGTAACAGTGGTCGGTTAAAAGACATCAGATGCCTACTTTACTTGTTACTATCCATATTGAAGCACTCGGGTTACTACCTAGAAACGAAATCCGATCCTCACACTAGTGTATTCACTGCTACAAACATCAATAACACCTTGGTTCCAAAAAAAAAAAAACAGAATGATGGGTATTGTTCTTTCCTTCATTTTCACTTGCACAATTTCTTTATTCTCCTTTAGA
Source organism: Acer negundo (assembly GCA_035582765.1). Lineage (NCBI taxonomy): Eukaryota > Viridiplantae > Streptophyta > Magnoliopsida > Sapindales > Sapindaceae > Acer > Acer negundo. The sequence continues at coordinate 15,334,137 of CM069242.1, forward strand.
ATCTTATGTTTGTCTAATCTTAACATGTTGCAGTTCTAGTTGTGGTGTCTTCATGTTGAAGTATGCTGAATTAATACTCTTCGGAGTTAGATTACCGTGGACGGATGAATTTTCCTAAAAAGATGTACCTGCAATTCGTAAGGCAATGTCAATTGATATTTTCACAAATGAGCAAATTGTAAATTCCCTTTAAATTTGTGTACGTAAAAACTAATTGTGTATGTCATAGATGGTAGGCAAAATAGTTCATTGTATATACTTGTATATATATGTTAATGTTTTGAGCCCGAGACCTAGGTGGGCATTTTTGTTTTGGAGGGAAGATGAGAATATCAGGACTTAGAAGAAGCTGGGAATATCTGAAGCACATGAATGAGATGAAGAATGAAGTTATTATTTTGTTTTGATTTTGTGTCCTTAAGATTAATGTTGCATGTTTAAGCCCGAGAATTAATATTTTGTTCCTCATTATCGGCTTATGATATGAAACAACTTTCACACAACAGAAACACAAAGTGTAATTCCCGGGCATTACGATGTAATTGCTTAAGCTTTACATATGTATTCTTGGGCTTTACGACAAATTTCTAGAGCTCTACATATGTATGCCAAGGCTTATTATTAAAACATCTCACACAAGACTAACACAAATGGTAAAGGGTAATTCCCACCCGATCCATATGCGACTTCAAATATGACTTCATTAAAGTCGCTTCTAAAGTGAAATATGGATCGGTTTTTGTGGTTTCTACTTTTTAATCTCACGGGCTGCAGATTTTAATTTCTTAGGCGTTACGATAATATTCCAAGGCTCTTCATATAAATTCTCAGGCTTATTATATGAAACAACTTTCACACAACAGAATCACAAAGTGTAATTCTCGGATATTACGACAAATTTCTAAGGCTCTACATATGTATTCCTAGACTTATCATTGAAACATCTCACACAAAACTAACACAAATGGTAAAGGGTAATTCCCACCCGATCCATATGCGACTTCAGATGTGACTTCGTTAAAGTGGCATATGGATCGATTTTTGTGGTTTCTACTTTTTAATCTCACAGGCTGAATATTTTAATTTCCCAAGCGTTACAATAATATTCCAAGGCTCTTCATATAAATTCTCAGGCTTATTATATGAAACAACTTTCACATAATAGAAACACAAAGTGTACTTCCCTGGCATTACGACAAATTTCTAGGGTTCTACATATGTATTCTTTGGCTTATCATTGAAACATCTCACACAAGACTAACACAAATGGTAAAAGGGTAATTCCCACTCGATCCATATGCGACTTCAAATGTGACTTCGTTAACGTCGCTTCTAAAGTCGCATATGGATCGGTTTTTGTGGCTTCCACTTTTTAATCTCACGGGCTGCAGATTTTAATTTTCTAAGCATTACGATAATATTCCAAGGCTTTTCATATAAATTCTCAGGCTTATTATATGAAACAACTTTCACAAAACAGAAACACAAAGTGTAATTCCAATCTCATGGGCCACGTGTTGTACATGATAGGTTTTTTGTGATTACAACCGGTTCCCACAAAATCCTACGTGTTGCCACACATATGTATTATTGCCACGTGTTATTACATGATAGGTGTTAGTGGATTACAGCCCGATCCCACAAAATCTGGGGTTCTTCTTCGTCTTTTAAGGCTGGATCCCACAACCACAAAATCTTCTTCTTCTTGTTAATGTGTTATTAAATTGAAAACCTAAAATTGTCAAACTTCTTCCTCTTGTTTACGTGTTCTAAAAGCAAAACTCCACCCACATACTTATCCTCATGTCCGCATCTGCAGGTAAAAAATCTTCAATGTTAATTATTTTTTTGTTTGATAATCTAAAAACAAAAAATTCATTGTTAATTATTTTTTGTTTAAATGACTATCAAACTTTGTGTGTTGTTTGCAATATAAGGTTGGTATACTAAAACATTCATTGTAAGATTTTAATTTTTTCGATTTACCGAGGTAATGTGTGAATTGTGAAATGGGGGAAGAAACATGTTTATGTTGTTGTTTTAGTTGTGGTGTTGTTTAATAATTATTTTTCCAAAAAAATATTAAACGAAGATTGCATAATGACACAATGTTTTGATACATACAAAATCTGTTCATTTGTTTTTAGAAGTAATGTATTTCTACTCGGTTTAATAACCTGTGGGAACATGATCTGTTCATGTTGTGTTTTAGGGGACTTGTTGTCTAACCATCAGTTTAACTCTATTTTGAATTGTATAAGCTAACGTTTGGGGTTGAGTGATGATGTCATTGTGCTATAGTGTGAAAATTTTGTCATATCAGATATAACATGTTCAAAACTTAACCGATTTAGGAGAAAATGTCAAACCCTATAGTGTTCTTAGACCTCAACATCGGCGACGAACCAGTGAGTAGACTTGTGATCGAGCTGTTTTCCGACAATACCCCTAAAACAACATAGAACTTTCGGGCTCTTTGCACCGATGAGAAGGGAATCGGTAAGAACGGGAAGCCACTTCACTATAAGGGAACAACCTTCCACCGCGTGATACCCATGAGCATGTTCATTGGAGGAGACCTCATCGAAGGTAACGGACTTGGAGGTGAGTCCATCTATGGCGATAGTTTCGCCGACTAAAACTTCATAAACAAGCACATCGGTTCTAGGATCCTCTTCATGGCTAATAATGGCCTAGGAACCAAGAACTCCCAGTTTCTCATCTTAACCGAGAAGATTGAGTGGCTCGATGGCACTAACGTCATATTCGACATTGTCATTGAGGGATTTGACGTCATAAAAGCTGTCCATAAGGTTGGTTCCATTGCCGGCTTGTCCTCTAAGCCTGTAATGGTCGTCGATTGCAGTCAATTGTCTTGAATTATTGTAACTTTTATAATTTTACTCTTTTGACATATTATGTATGTGTTGAATATATTTTTTTAAGTCATTTTTTTATAATCCTATTATCAATATGCAAAGCCTAGAAATATGTATTTTGCGCATGTGAATATCTCTTATATGCATGGAAACTTAGTCTCCTCCAGAAAAGCGATGCATTTGTGTCACGATCACACTTTATATCGCGTAAGCTCGTGGAAAACAATCTTTTTTGTCGAAAAAATTATTAAAAATTTCTTAAAATTAAAATTAATAAAAAACACAGCCACATGTCATGTGTGCCATGTGTCGACACATGATAGGGCTATATTGGTTCGAAGGTGGCAAAAATTTGAAAATCTTTGGTCCTGGTAATATCTCTTGGAGCGTGGGAAACTGAGCCTAGGAAATTTGACAGTTGTTCCATTTCCTAAGCCAAGGATTACTTTTTTTAAGCCTGGGAATTATTTCGTTATGCTAGAGAATTACACTTTATGTATGTCTTTGTGATAGTTTTTTCATAAAGTAAGCTCGGGAAGACATATGTTAGGCCAAGATAATATATCCAAGTCACTTAAGCAAATGCTTTTACCCTATGGTTACTGAATGCAATGGTGGAGTTTTGAATGTGATAAGTCACTTGTTGTCAGATGATAGGGCTGTAGTGGTTCAAACGTGAAAACACTTCGAAATTTTTTTAGCCTAGGAATATCTCTTAGAGCCTGGGAAACTGAAGTAAAAATGCGTGGGAAAATCAAATATGAATTTGAGCGCAAAGATTGGAAATTCAAAGTCAAACAACACTATTTTGCCTCAACCAATAATATCTCAGCACTTGTCTATCAACCTAAAATAACAATTTGGCTTCATGTTCCAGGCTTTAAGCAGGGAGATCCCGGGCTTAATGGTTGTATCACGGGCCTAACAATAGAATAACCGTGTATCTGATCGTGTGTGTCCCATACCGTTTTCACCGATCGGGCCCGGTGAATAGGGATGGGGGTTCGACAGGCAACTTCACGTTGTTTTATGTGACCATCAAACGGTCGGATACATCTGCCCCTGCCAACTCCACTAGAATTGATCCCTGGACACTGTCTTTATATTTGTAAAGTGCTTACAGGTTTTTGGACTTAGTCCTAGGAAAGATCCATTTGTCGCACGAACACACTTTATATTGTGTTAGACGAACCCGATGATTGGCCACTGCTCGTGGAAAACAACATTTTATGTCGGAAAAAATAATTAAAAATGTCAACAAAATAAAATTAATAAAAAACACAAACATCGTGGCCCAGGATGTCAATCCCAGGCTTTCAAATGTATTCCGGGGCTCCAGTCAATTGTCCCGAGCATTTGAGCATTGTGCCACATGTTGTCAAATGATAGGGCTGTAATGGTTCAAACGTGAAAAAACTTTGAAAAGTTTTGTGCCTGAGAATATTTCTTATAGCCTAGGAAACTGAAGTGCAAAAGTGTGGGTAAATCAAATTTGAATTTGACCGTAAAGATTGAAAATTCAAAGTCACACAACGCTAATTTGCCTCAACTAATGATATCTCAGCACTTGTCTAGAAAGCCAAAATTACAATTTGGGTAAATGTTGCGGGCTCAAAAAAAGGGAGATCCCGGGCTTAATGGTTGTATCACGGGCCTAATAGTGGACCAACCGTGCATTCGATCATATGGGTCCTATACCGTTTTCGCAGATAGTAACTGTGGATAGGGATGGGTCTTCGACGGGAAACTCCATGTAGTTTTTCGAGAGCATCAAACGGTCGGATACGTTTCCCCCTGCCAACTTCACTAAAATTGGTCTGAGGACACTGTGTTTATATAAGTAAAGATTTTAGGGATTTCTGTACTTGGCCTCAGAAACTATGCATTTGTGTCAGGAACACACTTTATATTGCGTAAGACGAGTCTGATGATTTGCCACCGCTCGTGGAAACACAACATTTTTAGTCGGAAAAATAATTATAAATGTCATTAAAATAAAATTTAATAAAAACCACAGACATCGTGGCTTGGGATGTTAATCCCGGGCTTCCGAATGTATTCCAGGCCTCATAACTTTATCCCGAGCATTTAAAACAGTGTGCCACGTGCTGTCACATGATAGGGCTGTAGTGGATTACAGCTATCAAAACTAAATCTTTATTCGTATTTATTCTTAATTAATTGTTGGATCCTACTAGATCTTCTTCTTCTTCTGGTGTAGTCAAACTAACATTGAAACCTAAAAAATTCTTCTTCTTCACGTGTTTTGAAACCGAAAACATTAACCTCAAAAACTTCTTCTTCTTCACGTGTTCTCAAATCATTAAATCTTCTTCTTCTTTCTTTGTTTTGTATACCAGTTCAAAGCAAGTTTTGCTTCTCATATTTGGATTCTCCCCAAAACTGTTCCTCACGTTTACATCTGTAGGTAAACAATCTTCATCATTTATACATATCCTTGCCACACCTATTCTTCTTCATTCTCCAGTCTGAAACACCATTTTGCTTTGTATACAAGTTCTCAGATCTAAAATACTCAGCCTATATTATTCATTTTTTTGTCTTTCGATATTTTTTAAAAATCACTTTGAAGGTTTTGTGTTCTTGTTTGTGAAATATGTCCCTAGTTAGAAAGCCAAATTCAAATTCATTGTTAATTTTTTTTTTTTTTTTTTTGGGTTTAAATGACTGATTTTGTGAAACCAAATTCATTGGTTTACGAAATATGTCTTTGGTATTCTACAAAGTTTTTTTTTTTTTTTTTTTGTTTAAAACATATCGGTTTTGTTTAGTTGGAAATAGAAGCATGGTATACTCAATCATTCTTTGTTAAATTATAATTAATTTTTTTCGATGTACAGATATAAAGTGTGTTGTTTGCAATGAGGAAGAATTCTGTTTATGTTGTTTTCAAAGGAAGGAAAACAGGTATGTTTAATTCTTGGCCTGAATGTCATGAACAAGTGGATGGTTTTCAAGGAGCTTCTTATAAGAAGTTTAACTCAACTGATGAAGCATATAAAGCAATAAGTAGTCGTTCTGTACATTCAAGCCATTATAGGTCTGAATGTTCTCTGAATGTTGAAGAGAATGTATTTAAGAAGAGTCAAAGCACTGGAGTCATGTTGTTTTCATTTCTATTTATTTTTATTTTTGGAGTGATAGTAGACAAGATTTTTTTAAAGGTGTTTTGTTTATGTGAATAGGGATGGTGTTGTTTAATATGAAATTAAATATGTTATTATGTTCTGTTGTTTAACATTTGTATACCCCCTTATTCTGTTCTGGTCGTATGTCTAAAATGATGAAATATAATGATAAAAACAAGCAAAAAAAACATAACTTTTATTTTATGATATTTTTTTTCATGACAGGACAGCATGTGATTAAAAAACATTAGACAGAACCATGGTGTGTTTTTCTTCAAGTTGCTGGAGGAATATTGAAGTCCATCAACTGCTTCTGCATTTTTTCAACAAGTTGGTACAGTGCATTGAGCTTATTGTCCTTTGCTTCGATCTGAACATTTAAATTGATAATTTCTACTTCCAGATTCTGACATTTCCCCATCAAAACACTATAATCAACACTTAGCTGTTTTGCCTTTTCACGCTCCTTGATGACAGTGGCCTCAGCAATTGCAATCCATTCCTGCATACATTTGAAAATGGAATTTCACCTGTGGTCGTCAATACTTCTATCTTTTCCTTCCATTTCCACTTGTAAAACTGGAAAAAAATAAGATTGATAATTGAAGTGAGGAAAATATGTAACATAGATGGGATATTTATAGTGGAGGTAAGCTCAGGAATGAAAAGTTACCTTTCATTTAAAAAGAAGTTTTTCATTGAAAATTGCATCCATTGTAACTTAAAATGAACATTAATTTTCATCGAAAACTGAAAAGTCACAAATGAACCGATGTTCATTAACAAAAAGAAATGAAATGAACATTCATTTTCATTGAAATCTGAAAAGTCACAAATGAACCAGTGTTCATTCACAAAATAAAATGAAATGAACATTCATTTTCATTGAACACTGAAAAGTCACAAATGAACCAGTGTAAATTAACAAAATGAAATGAAATGAACATTTATTTTCATTGAAAATTGAAAAGTCACAAATGATAGTTGTTCCATTTATAAAGCACAAAAATTCTTTTATTCAGCCAGGAAATTATTCAGCAATGCCTGGGAATTACTCTTTATGTTTGTCTTGTTTGATAGTTGTTCTCATAACCTTTAGCCCAGGAATACGTAAGTTAGGCCCGGGAATTATGTCATAAAGCTTGGGAATTAACCAAATCATTTTTGTTCGTATTGTCAATCGTATACATTTGTTCCAATTTATTAAGCCCATGAATTATTTTATTAAGTCTAGAAATTAGTCAGTAATGTCCGGGAATTACTCTTTATGTTAGGCTCGGGAATTATATCGTAAGCTCAAGGAGATAGCGACTTTAAAAGTGACATTATCCAAGTCACTTATGCAAGTTGCTTTTTCCATATGGTCACTAAATGCAACGGCGCATGCCCCTACTTTAAGGTCAAAGGCATTTCATGAAAATCCCTTTTTGAAGTCAAACTTCCTCATATCAGTGGTGGGGGAATTTCCACTTGACGAGAGCAGTTTTGTTCACTTTCTTCACCAACATTTTCACATCAAATCACTCCCAAGAACAAAGACAACAGTGGGTTTTCAACATAAGGTATTTCGAAGGCCTAATCCTCTCTTCAAGTGATACATTGAAGCATATAGGTTTTTATTTTCTCCATGTTGTAGTTATCCTTATTATATAAGAGTAGATTTCTTGAAAGGTCGTTACAATTGTTTAGGGTGTGAATTTTTGAAGATTTGTAGTTGTTGTCCTGGTGTTGGCCAAGATCATTGTGGGTTTTGTTGTGTGTGGTTGTATTTTTTGTGTTCAATTGGAGATGGGACATAGTAGAAAACGAGGTAGAAAGGGGAAGCAAGTTGCTAATGATGGTGGTAGGCCATCGAAAAAAAGAAAACAACTTCCTATTATGCTCTCACCCAAAAGGAAGGGTAAGGGAAGCACCTCTACGGAGCCCCTAACCCTATATTTTACAGAAAGATGAGCTAATTTTGGTAGTAGAAAATTTTGACCAGAAAAGGGTATCGACTTGGATCTTTTTGGTGCAACTTGGATATCAGAGATAGTAAATACTATGGGTTGGAGGGGTTTTGTGAGGACCCCAAACAAGGTGGCACTAGAATTGGTCCGTGAGTTTTATTTTGCGATAACAAGGGTTCAGTTTTACCAAGGGAGACCAGTGATAGTCCAATGGAAGGAAGTCATGATTACAGCCACTAAGATTAACCAGTGGTTTGACACGATAGATAAGATCGATCAACTGGTTGATGACCTTCCAGTGAATGAGTTTTTCGAGCCCTTTAATGGCCATTTAGCTACTGATCTGAGGATTAATGGTGATCCTGTGTAAAATAAATATCGTTTTCTCCTTTTTTACAACGAACTCAAGATAGAGGCTGCATTTTGGTACTTATTCTTTAGTTTTTCCTTAGTGCCCACCACGCACTGCACAACAATGAGTTGTGAGAATGCCCGTTATCTTTTCTGTGTAAAGAATCTCATCCCCATGGACATAAGACAGATTATCATGAAATGAATGTTCGAAGTTGGGAAATCTACTGTTGGCCCACTGCCTTTCCCTTATTTGATTACACATTTTTGTGAGGAGGCCGATATTGATGTGCAACGAGGGGGATGGACCATGATTCCTCCAACAAGAAACGTGGGCAAGAGGGGTTACAATGGCATTGCTAGGGGTGTGAATGAGGATGACAAAAATGACTTTTCCGAGGAGGACAACTTAAAGGATGTGGACTTTAATAACCATAACGTTAGAGATGATCCAGATGCAAAGGGACGTGATCAGAGGCCGACGTTGAATAAGATTCTACAGACACTTTAAAATCTGCGTTTACAGATGGATGCTAACTAACAGGCCAACATGACAGAGTTTACGAATCTTAATCATAGGATGGATGCTTTTAAGAAGGCTTTAGTTGATTTGGTCCTCCAGATTCCTCATGTGCATCGTCAGAACAATGGCTTAGAGAACACCCCGCAGTAGACATATCATGAGACAACCTCCCTGCACTCGGATCCATAGATTTTGGCCACCTAAGGGTGTTCTTTTTCAATTTAGGCTTTAGTTGGTTTAAAATAAACTGTTTTGTTAGTTTCATGTCTAAAAAACATGTATTTTGTTTACATGTATATATTTCGTGCCCGGGCCTTGAATTTTTTGGTCTTTTGGTACAGTTGAATTACCCTTTGTTTTAGTTTTGTGTGATGGATTGATAGTTGTTTTAAAGAAGAAATGAGCCCGGGAATACATATATAGAGCCAAGGAAAACCACTATTGAGCCTGGGAAATATAATACATGAAGCCCGTGCTATTATAAAGAGGAAACAATAAAAACTGAGAAGCATGCGACTTTAGAAGCGACTTTACGGAAGTCACATTAGAAGTCTCATATGGATCGGTGGGAATCACCATTTGTGTTAGTCTTATGTAATAATATTTTCAAATATCAAGCCCGAGAATACATATATAGGGCCAGTGAAAACCATCATTAAGCTTGGGAAATGTAATGCCTGAAGCCCGTGATATTATAAAGAGGAAACAATAAAAACTGAGAAGTATGCGACTTTAGAAGCGACTTTACGAAAGTCACATTAGAAGTCGCATATGGATCAGTGGGAATCACCATTTGTGTTAGTCTTATGTGATGGTTGTTTCAAATATCAAGCCTGGGAATACATATAAAGAGCCAGGGAAAACCATCATTGAGTCTGGGAAATGTAATACCTGAAGCCCGTGATATTATAAAGAGGAAACAATAAAAACTGAGAAGTATGAGACTTTAGAAACGACTTTACGGAAGTCACATTAGAAGTCGCATATGGATCGGTGGGAATCACTATTTGTGTTAGTCTTATGTGATAGTTATTTCAAATATCAAACCCATGAATACATATATAGAGCCAGGGAAAACCATCATTGAGCCTGGGAAATGTAATACCTAAAGCCCGTGATATTATAAAGAGGAAACAATAAAAACTGATAAGTATGCGACTTTAGAAGCGACTTTACGGAAGTCACATTAGAAGTTGCATATGGATCGATGGGAATCACCATTTGTGTTAGTCTTATGTGATAGTTGTTTCAAATATCAAGCCCAGGAATACATATATAGAGCCAGGGAAATCATATATTAGAGCCCGAGAAAACATATGTAGAGCTTTAGAAATAATCTCATAACCTCTTCAATAACTATCCTAAGCTTGGCTTAAAAACATTAATACCTGGTTAAAAAATATAGTCAGGGGATACCCTACAAATACATAACTGAAAATAAATAGCATGATACACACACCACCCATCACCACAACAATAATTCAACATTACATTTATTCATGTTTTTAACCTACCAAGATAGGTTCACAATTAAAAGTTAAGTACATCCAACGAATTACAAATTTCTATACTTTCCAATTCGACCTAAAAAAAAGTGATAAATATTCTAACCTTCCAAAATTGGTTCCTCAAAAGCATGAAAGACTGCTTCTTCGTCTGTGTCATTCAAAATGGACTCTGATGACTTATCTGGGCACTTCAGTCTATTATGTCCTTATTTCTTGCAAATACTACAAGTACGTGTTTTTTTTTTTTTGCTGGTTTGCTTGTGTTGGGCATACTTGAAGGGTTCGGGCATCTTTTTTCATTGTGTCCATTTTCCCCACAATTCAAACATGTTTGTTTCTTTCGTTTCTCCCTAGCAGAAGGTGTTCTTGACTTCTTTGGTCTTCATTTCTGTTTCCTTTTCAACCATGGCAATACAATGTGATCACGAACTGCATCAGGAATGTCCCATGTTTCAGGATTTGGAATAGGGTTCACAGTCATGACATAAGCATGTTTTAGCCATCCCGTTGTGAAAAAAATTAGAATATAATGTGTTGATAGCTGTACCTTTAATCCTGGTACAAAAGACACGAAGAATTTTTTTATTATTATAATTGAATAGTGATAGGTCTATAGCATTAAATGTAGTGGAAATTGAAGGAAATAGCCATTCCTAAGTTTCAAAGAGATAACTTAAATTTTGTAAGTATACCTAGCAACCGCCATGGCATGAATACACAGTAACTCATCTAGATCTCATTCACGGCATGAGCATGAACGTTTTTCCAAGTCGACAATCGCTCATTTTCATTTGTCGTCTACCTTAAATCTGTGGAAGTCAATAGGGTGAACCACATATCATTGCGATGGTATTATCCTTTGTTTGATGTGTTCGTTTGCATCATCAATCAAGAATGTAGGCATTTCATGTGCATTGCTCCGACGATCGTAGAACACTTTTGCAATAAATCTCTGATAAATTCTGCAATAGATGTGATAGAAAACTTCCGAATTGCAAGTAGACAAGAATTAATTTACTCGGCAATGTTGGTGGCCATCATATGGTACCTCTTTTTGGGACTATGTACACGTGAAAACTTCTCTACCCCAACGTCTAGAAGCCCAACGTAAACCTTACGGTGGGTGGCTTTCAACTCTGCCATTTCACTGCTGAATTCGTCGACACGGTACATATACGTTGCACGGAAGTAAAGCTTGATCACATCATCCCGTTGCTTGCAAAAAATTTTAAGATTTTGTGACAACTGGCACATACCCCACATGCTGCATCGGGGAAAATTGCTTCCATGCCTGCAAAGATATCTGCGTGCCGGTCTGAAACTAACATCATACGTTCATGATACTGGATCACATTCTGAATTTGCTTCAAGAACCATGTCCACAACTCTGTGCACTCAGAATTAGCAAACCCAAATGTCAAAGGGTATATCATCTCATTACCGTCCTTGCACATTGCAACTAACATGACACCCTTAGTCTTGGCCTTCAAGTGTGTAGCGTCAATGGCGATAACTTGCCTAATAACTGAATTGAATCCTCTATACAAGCCCTAAGTGCCATGAATCCATAGACAAACCAGTTTTCTGAGTCGGTTTCAATCTTAATTACAGTCCTAAAGTTGGATTGTTTCAACATGTAAAAGAATGCCGGTAACATTTTAAATGACTCCCACAGATCGCCGAATGCCTTATGCAAAGTGCATGTTTTAGATATATAGGCTATATTGTACGAGAGGTTTATGCCGTGTTTATCCCTAAAATCAGAAATTATATCTTTAGGACGGATTATGCATTCAGGATTGGCATAGTTTCTAGCATACATTTCACCAATTACATAGGCACTTACTCGAGTAAAATCAACGTTGTAGTTGCCCGAATAACCATATATGTGCTCCTTAACAAAGGACTTAACATGCCAATAGGTCCCATTTTTCAACTTCGCTGCTCTAATAACCCATTCACAGCCTCCTTTTGTACATGTTGCGGCGAATCGTGTTTGGTTCGATCGTCTAACCTTAAACCCAAACCTCTCTTTAAATGCATATATCTCTACAGTCCCTTTTAAGGTTCCTTTGTCCTTGAAGATTTGCCTTTTGTATATTGCACCTTGGTCATCTTGGTTTTCAAATAAGTCCTTCGACCGAATGGGTTGAATTAAGTACAGTTCTGACCCCGTTATTGTTCACCGTGATGTCATAGAAGGTGCAGAACTGTTGGATGCTCCACTACCCCCTTCTTGTTCTTTTTCACCATCTATTGGGGTTTCTCTAGCACCAGTTACCACTTGCCCACCAGACTAGTGAACTTATGAAACATCATTTGGGTTATTACTAGTATCATCGTCAGTACGACTCTCATCCTCCGTATCAGATGTTTCAGAACCATCTGTGTCATCTACCTCTGCCTGCATGTTTGTTGATGCTAGAGTCCCTTGATTAACCCATGGTGATGTACTGTTAGGTGAAGGAATAGACGCATGCGAATGGTTACTACCACTCACTGATTTGTATCGTGGAGTACCAATTGGGGAGTTTAGATTAGTGGTGGGTGTAAAAGGCAGTGTTGTACATTCTAAGTTTAATGTTGTATTTCTTGCCTTTCTCGGAGTTTCATGTACGCCCCCAGATTTGTCGACCACTTCAACATCAATTTCGGGCCAATCGAATTGTTATGCATAAAGATAAAATTTACCTCACCGCTAGCTTTAATAAGTAAGGAAATTCCTGTAAGCTATGACGAAATCTTTAGCTCAAGTCTATCCCTACATACCTCAATCTGACTGTACAACGTTTCCATCATTTCACTGTATATTCCATTTACACTCTTGGAAACACAACATGCAAAAGTCATCAGACCAACAAACTCGTAACCTTTCAAATAACCACCGCAACGGACTAAGAACGTAATCATCGAATCCGTAGGACCTAACAATAATATTGTAGTCATTCAGATAATGAAGCAATACATCTCTATTACCATATATATTTATTGAAAGAGATGGCATCATAGTTAATGCATGTGTATGTTTGTTTTGTAGGGTACTACTACTATTCTCCCTCACTCACTCACTCACTCTCTTACTCTCTCACTCTCTCTGTGAATATATATAACACCTTTAGCCTTGTGTTATGTGTGTCTTTTAACCATTCAATTTTAAAGACAATTTTACAAAAGTTGAAATTCAAATCTCATCATTGAATAGATAGGTGAATTACAATCCAGCATATACACGCATACAAAAACCTAGATGCATGGAGAACAAAAGAGAAAGAAAGACATAACAAAAATCATCATTTCAAAAACATTTTCTCATTCAATTTTCTATAGCTTTTTGTAGACAAGAATACAAAAACATTTTGTGTATAGAAACTAGAAAGGAAGAGATACAATCACAACCATTAAATACATTTAGAATCAAAAGTATGTATGTTTTTTTCATTTCTAGAATTACAAAGATCCATCTAGCAAGCCATTTCCAAATACCATTGTCATAAGTACTACAAGAAATATAAAGGGTAAAAAACATAATTTTATGTCTCTTCATGACTAGGCAGCTAGTTTACAAACTGTCTTTTTGAACTGGTAACAGAGCATAAGAGAAGAAAAAACTTCACAAAATTTCACAACAACTCTGGTTTCAACTAAATTTCTAATGTGGCTAACCCAAACTTGCACACTGAATGTGTCAAACATTGACTGAAGAATAGTGTATAGGATTGTGTAAATTCACCACACTAAAATTCAACATTTACCCCATGGCTTTCACATTTTAAGACTTTCTAACACTAAAATTCCTCAAACATAAATTACATGCCAAAAACGTTTCAAACAATGGTATAAGCACATTGAATTCAATATATTATTACAAGTTAGAACAAAATAACAAATGGTGCTCTTAAAGGATTCAGTGGGCATCAATGGGCACAAGTTAGGATCAAAATATTTAGTAAAAAAATAAAAATGAATAATCAATTATTGAGATTGTCACAGTTGATAGTTAACTAAGTAATCACCTTTGCCTCCCATTTCTCGCTGGAAATCACAATGTCGAAGAGAGGAGTCGAACACCCACAGGACGACGAAACTCAGTGTTCGAAGAGAGGAGTCGAAGACCCACAGGACGACGATGCTTAATAAGTACAATGTCGAATTCCCAAGCTTCAAGGAGGAATCGGATTGGGTGGTCGATTTCCCAAGCTTTAAAATGGAATCGGGATGGGTTGGGTGTGTGATTTCTCATTGGAAATCCCAATGTCGAAGAGAGGAGTTGAACACCCACAGGACGACGAAGCTCAGTGTTTGGGATGGGTAGGTAATGAAGATGAAGGGGGCGGGGAAGAAGAAGAAGAAGCCGCGAGTGGCGATGAAGGGAAATGGCGTGAAATGAATTACGTTTCAAATGAGAAGAACCAGAAATGGACAGATTGAGAGATTGACGCCCAAATTTAAGAGAGGGTAGTTTGGTCAAATATCACATGTAAGAGGTTGTTGAGTCATTTTGCCCCCTTTAAGTGAAAAGGGTATTTTGGTCTTCAAGTGGACATTTTAGGAAAATAAAATATTGATAATGGACATTGTTGCAAGTTTTTTAAAAAAAGTGGACATTTTTGCTCTTTTAAAGTTAGGAAGGGCTATTTCCTTCAATTTCCACGGGCATTATTGCTTTATGATTGAATAAAAAATAGTTACAGTTGTAGTCTCGTAGAATTTTTTTTTTTTTTTTTAAAGCAATTGTAGAACTCGATCAAGTCTCAAACACAACCTACTCACTCACTTTACTTTACTTAACCTATAAATTCTTATTAATTTTGTTAGTTTGTAAACCAAAAAACTTGGTGGATGGAGTTAAAAAAAAAAAAAAAAAATTATAAATGAAAAAAATTGGTTTGTTTGGTGATTGATTTATTTTATTTTATTTTTTATTTTATTTTATTTCTTTTTTAAGACAAAAGAAGCTGTATATTGCTGCATATGTATAAAGGTATAAGAATTCAATCACTCACTTTACTTTAATTCAACTATGAATTCTTATTAATTTAATTAGTTTGTAAACCAAAAAACTTGGTGGATGGAGTTAAGAAAAAAAACAAATTTATAAATGAAAAAAATTGGTTTGTTTGGTGATTGAATATATATATATATATATATATTTTTTTTTTTTTAAAGACAAAAGAAGTTGTATATTGCTACATATGTAGAAAGGTATATGGATTTTATTTTTTTGCGGTGGTGGAAGCAAATGAAGAGAAATAGTACGACCAATATAACTGATTAACTTCAATTGCATATGTATTTGGAAGAGTTCGTGCACGAGGACCAAGAAGCCAAGAAGGTTTTGTTGCACGAACTTACTTCTGCAACTAACAACTTATAAGACTTCTCCAATTCTCTTAAAAATTAAAATCACCTTCTTTTTTCATCGTTTGATTATATATATTTTTTAATGTTAACTTAAATATTTAAATAATGTTGAATCAAAATAACAGCAAAATCATCATACAAAATCCGAAACTTTTTATTATAAATTCTAAAACTATCAGTATTGGAATAGGTTTGCTTTGCTGCATCCCATATCTCATGTGCAGTCTCATAGAGAAGAAAATTCTCTCCTATGTCGTTTGTCATGAAGTTAATCAACCATGACATCACCATGCTATTTTCAGTTTTCCATTGCTTGAAATCAGGATCTCCCTTTACCGGTGACATTGAAACTCCAGTGATGTAGTCATCTCTGCCTTTCCCCACAGATGAACATTGACACGGATTGAGACCATTGGAGATAATTGTTCCCATTCAGTTTATGACCAGTAATAGGCATGTGTGGGAAGTGATGACTATCGGACTTGCCGTTACCACCATTGTTGCTAACAGGTTCCGGGTTTGAGGAAGAGACATTATTTGAGGATGTACTAGGCGTGTCTACCACAACATTAGTCATTTAGGGTTTGTTGGTTCAGGGAGTGGCTCTGATACCATATAGGATTGTGAGATAATTAATTTATCTTATTTCTCACTTACTCTCAACTGAGAGTTGGATGAACATAAATGGGAAAGAAAGTTGAATTACTTCCTAAAAACAAGGACTTTCAACTCCACTAGGAAACAACAACTCTAAAGGAGAGTTTGAGTAACAGACTACTCAAAACACTTTATTGTAAATAACTAAAGAATTAAAGATAACTACTAGAAAATAACAGCCTACACAATAATCTAACAACATACTTTCAACATTATCAAATGCACTCAAAATTCATCTGAAGCTCAACTATAAAGAATAATCAAAATATTTAAACAAAATCATTATTTCATTCATGTGATGTATATAGTCCATGAGATGTATAATTTCATAGCCACTAACCACTATAACAATAATATACACTAGAGGGTATTGAAAAAACACATCTAAAATAAGTTTTGACATTTTCAGAGATTGAACAGACTTAATCCGCTTAAGAATCACTCTTCATACTCGGAGCTGAAGGCTCTGGTGTATACTCAGATTGAACCTGAATCTGTGGAACTTCCTGGGCAGGGTTTTCTGGTTGTACAGGAGAGGAAGATTCCGTTTCAGTTGGCACCGAAGCTTGAATAATTTCTGGTGGCTTAAACTTGTTGATATAGTAACTTAGTGATGGCCCCGAGTAATCAATTGTCTGAATCTGTGGTAAATTCTTGCCAACTTGGAAAAGAATTGACGAAGCTGCAGCTATAGAGACGAGGGCAATACCAGCAGCTATTGCTGCTGTGTTCTCAGCTCCATCGGAAGATGATCCTGCATTTCCCGAGCTTATGGCACTTTCTGCTACATACACTGCAGGCTGGAAATATTGAAGTTATTAGATGCAGCATAGGCTAGACCGCTAAAGAGAAATGGAACCGAAGAAAATAAGCTCTAATACACCCATTACCCATGTACATGCAAGATCAACATGCTTTTCATAATATTATACCAAGTACAAATGCAGAACACAACACCCAACACCAAGAATAAGTTTCACCCAAAACCTCTCAGTAAAACTAGTTATCTTTTTAAGTTACCAGTCATTCAACCTAAAATCTTAAACTTGTAGTTATTGTGCAAATCCTGACATTAAGCATAACAGAAAAGAGAGGCAATTGATGGATCATTGTCCATATTTTAAAGGAATATAGGAGAAAGCTCATGGGTTCAAAGTGTCCAGTCCGATAGCTGAAACCTTAATTTTTTGTACTACTGTGATGAATGATTTTGAGGGTTAGTTATTAATTAGATTTCCGCAGCCTATAAAATATTTGAGTAGATTGGATATGTTGGATACAGTATACCTTATATGGTACAAAAGAATTGGCCACAAAACTCATACCTATACTTTGATAAATAGAAGATATTTATTATTCATAAGCAAAATATCGATGCAGAAAATCATCTCAAGCAAATTTACAATCAAATAACAAATGCTAGTTTAGACATTGAGTACTTTGCTAAAGCTAAACATCATAATATACGATTCATATATAAACCAGGCTGATCTCCTAAAATTTGTCATATATCTCTCTCTCGTACAATAGCATTTGGTGCATTTCTAAACTACCCGAATCAGCTTACATTTAGTATGCCTGTAAACGGGTGTAGGGCAGGTGTCTGTCTTAATTTTCTTTTACAAAACATATTTATGATTCGCAGGAAGCTTTCGAAACATCACATTCATTGCCACATACCATACAAGATTCAAGATACTTTAAAAATATATATATATATATATAAATAAATTCGATAGAGTGACGAACCTCGACAGAATAGATGTTAGTCTGACCAGCAGTATCCTTCTCGACATAACCAGTCCAACCCCTTTTCTTGGGTGGATATGTTCCCACCACTTTCGTCTTCTCGCCTGCTAACCATTCCACACTCACTTTCCCCACCTATTTTCACACCATCATCAGTCATCACCAATTTCAAAAACATAACCAAAAGCACTTTCAAATAATAATAACAAATCTCTATTTGTTTTTGCATTTTTTCACTTAAGTAATCAAACTACCTTCTACAATAGAAAATGAACTCAAAACCTCTTGTAAAATGCACTAAACGTTTCCTTTTTCTCTTATTGATAAAACACTTGAAAAGTACAAGAAAAATAATAATAATACTTGATAAGTGCTTTTACATAAAGCGCTATTAAGTGATTTTGCAGAATGCCAGTATGCCACTAGCCCACTATTCGCAAAATCACTTTTATTGTCCAGATATGATCGAATTCAAAGTGCTTACAGTTTACAATGCATTACAAAATAAATAAATAACAATAATGATAATAATAATAATAATAATAATAATAATAATAAAAGCAGCACTACAGATTAAAGTTTTTTTTTTATAAAAACATGTCAAACTTTGAACAACCAAATAAATTTTAAAAAATGGAAAACAGATTAATCCAACTTTGAAGACAATACCCAGAAGCTAAAATCAGATATAAACGTAGATAGAATCTTGAAAATGAGAAAAAGAAAAAAAATAGACCTCTTTATCAGGGGCGCATTCTTCATCGTTACAATCAGGGTCATCAGTGGAGGCTCGAACATTGAAGAGATTTCGACATCTAATGGCTTTTTTGTATTGGTAATTGGTAGAGAAGAAGGATTTGGGTGAAGTGAAGGCGTAAGTGTAAGTGTTGGCTGAAATCATAGCTTGTGATGATGCGCAGGCCATTTTTTTTTTTTTTTTTTTTT
This sequence comes from Acer negundo, assembly GCA_035582765.1. Taxonomy (NCBI): domain Eukaryota; kingdom Viridiplantae; phylum Streptophyta; class Magnoliopsida; order Sapindales; family Sapindaceae; genus Acer; species Acer negundo. The sequence continues at coordinate 15,353,208 of CM069242.1, forward strand.
TTTGTGAGGCAGAGAAGGAGAAGTTGAGACTCTAGAGACTTTGAAGGATGGATCGTTTGTGGTAGATTTTAAATGGGTACGTGTCGACGTTACATGCAGACAAATCTTACACCATATAGTATCTTAATCATATGCAGACAAATCTGCCAATGTCTAGATTACAAAATTCTACACGGGTTGTATTGGATTGAGATTTTAATTAGAAAATTTTAGAGCGGTAAGATTTTATGGATTTGTAAGATTTTAAATATTTGGTTATCTTTGTCTGACACTGAATATAAACTAGTCAACTTCAATGTATTTGTAAATATTAATTTGATTGATATTATTTTTATTATTATTTTTGTTATGTTTGAACTTCAAACTTCATCGGAAATTGAAATTGTTATAAAGAATAATTATTACAACGAGAGCGATAACATTGATAATATAATTTAAGGATAATTTTGGAATTTTAAAAATATATAAATTTGAGGTGTACATATATTTTTTAAGGGGTACAAATATCACTACTCCTTTTCAACTCAGACTAACTAGCTAGTTTGAGTTTCTCAACTCAGACATATTCGTTAGTTAACAAATTTATAGAACCTATGTTTTAAAAAGTCTAGACATTGGCAGATTTGTCTGCATATGATTAAGATAATTCTAATAATCGTAAAAGATAATTCATAAATATGAACTCTATAAATTTGTTAACTAACACACAAGCTTGAGTTGAGAAACTCAAACTAGCTAGTTGACTTGAGTTGAAAATAAGTAATGATATTTATACTTCTCAAAAACCGTATGTACACCTCAAATTAATATATTTTTAAAATTCCAAAAATCCTTAAATTATATTATCAATATTATTGCTCTCGTTGTAATAATTCTTCTTTATAACAATTTCAATTTCCGGTGAAGTTTGAAGTTCATACATAAAAAGTTAATAATAAAAAAAATAATATCAATCAAATTAATATTTACAAACACATCGAAGTTGACTAGTTTATATTCAGTGACAAACAAAGAGAACCAAATATGCATGCAAAAATAAATAAATAAAACAAAGATGCATGCATCTCTTAAATGAAATATTTTTACAACTTTCAAAATCATACTAGAACTTGTAAATAGAAACAAACAATCCTTTTTAAATAATTTTTGCGTGCTCCAACTAAATTTTCAAATTCCAAAGAGAAAATAGAAAACTATTTATACGTAGAAACCATATCTACTTGAATCATGTATAGTTGAATCATTTTGGAACTAAAATAAAATAATCTTATAAAAAATAGAACTAATTACACCAATCTCCCTTGAGGTTTGCCGTAATACACACAGAAACAACTTTATCATTAATTGACACTCATCTCCCCTACCGTCAGTCAATGTCCGTTACATTTAGCTTTTGACCTTGTCAGATCATATAAAAGTCCGAAATACCCCTAAGTATGTCTATTTACTTTTATAACTCTAGAAAAAGACAAAAACTAAAAAAAAAATCAAATTACAAATAAAATAAAATAGACGGAAATTTATTTTAAAAAATAGAGATTAATTGAAAAAAAAAAACTATTTAAAAAATAGGATTAATTGAAAATTAATAATGTTTTTTAAAAAAAATTATAATCCTTTCTTTTTCAATCAAATCAAAAAGAAAAAAATGAATCAATAATCCTAATCAAATCTGAGATGGAGGCAAGATTTTTCTAAGGGCTAACCGGTACCCATTTTGATAGCCCTTTTCATTTTTAATTTTCAAAATCATTTCAAAATATTTGTTTGGTATTTGTTTTTAAAAAACAATTCAAAAACTATGAAAAACTACTTTTTACTTTAACGTTTTACATTGAAAAACAACAAAAAGTTGTTTTTTTTCTTGAATTTTTTTTGCTTTTCATATGACGTGGGTCTCATATCATTAAAAGAGAGGCCAATAGTTTATTTCAAAAAAAACCATTTTTTCCTCTGCCTTCTTTCACCTTCTTCATCTTCTCCATTCTTCTTCTTCTTCTTCTTCTTCTTCTTCTTTCTTCATTTTTTCTTCTTCAAATAAAAAATTAAGAATAAAAACACTTTTTTTTACTCTTAAAATTGAAAAAAAAACACAGATTTTTTTTATAACTTTTTCTTCTCCGTCTACTTTTACTTAGAGTAAGATATTTGAATGGAGAATAGATTGCATGGATAATTGATGTTTGGGATTTAAAGGAACCAATGAGGATTTGTTGCGGTCAATATATGATGTCATTGCACTTTATTATATTATTTATTAATATAATAATGTATTATTAATTATTTAATAATTAAATTTATTTTAACTAAATTATTTGTTACTATAGTTTTAATATTACATTATTATTATATTTTCAATTAATCTATCAGACATGTTTTTAGTATTTTTATTTTTAGAATACTGTTTTCTGTATATGCTACTAGACGCGTTTTCAAATTTCAAAACTGAAACCAAAATTACTATTTTCTTTTTTGTTTTTATTTTCAAAAAAACAGCAAATGAAAAACGTTTACAAGACGCACTCTAAGATTGTTCTTTGTTTTTCACTTTCTCATCCTCTCCTTTTCTTGCCTAAGCCCTTCTCCTCTGTCACCCATGACTACCAAAAATGCTCCATAATTCATAATTGATGAACCAACTGATTTACATTTCCAAAGCAACAATAAATTCCAAAACACCTAAATCCCCCACTAGAAGCAAAATAAACTATCTACTAAATCTAAAATAGAGCCACTCAACCAACCAAATCAATCCAAAAATAAAACCCCAATCAGTCATTCCCACCACCTAAATGAACCAAGCATCCCCTCCTACCACCAAAATCAAACCTAGCCATAAACCCACAAAAGACGCAGAGAGACGGAAATTGACGCCACACCAACCAGTTCAGAAATCGCAGCCACACCAAGCAACGGAGAGAGACGGTCATGAGTGAGTGAGTGAGAGAGAGAGAGAGAAAGGCGATGTGAGAAAATGGTGGGAGAGAGTGAGAAGCGGTGGTGACCAATGACAGGTTCACCAACACGGTCCTCTGGATCCATTCAGAGCTCAATCTCACCCGCCAGTCCGACGTCGAGTCCTTTTTCGCAGAGCGTCCCGTCTACGTCATACTCCCCGCCGCGAAGGTTAGCGACATCCATGCCAATGGGTCTCCATCTGCGATGGAGAGGAAGCTCCATCTCTTGCTCAATCGATTGATTTTTTTTTTTTGGAAGAAAAATTGAAGAAGGGTTTTGATTGATGAATGTGTTTGGATCTCAATTTTTCTTTTTTTTTTGAATTGATTGAAGAAAAAAAATAAGATTATTGGATGAGATTTGTGGATTTTTTTGGAATTGATTTGTGGATTTTGTTATTGGGATTGATTTGTGATTTATTTTATGTTTGTAATTTTTTTTCCAAGTCATTGATGAAGATGGTATGAATTGGTGGATTTTTTTTGGGATTATTAATTTGTTGATTTTTTATGAGATTGATCAAAGAAGAAAGGAGAATATATGAATTAGTGAATGATATTTGTTGATTTTGTTTTTGGGATTGATTTGTGATTTTCTTTGGAATTGATTTTTTAAAATTTCCTTTTGTTTTTTTTAATTTTTAAAAAAATTTGATCTCCACCGTCCATCACCATGACGGACAGTGGAAACCAATCTTTTTAAAAATTATATTTATTGAAAAAAATTAAAATTTTTAATTATATTTCTTTGAAAAAAATATTTATGTTTCCTTTTTATAAATAGATTTTTGTTATAATCAAAGCATAAATGTAATACTAACCGAAAAGAGAAAGAAGAAGAGCAAAACCAGTTCTATTAGTTTTTTTCTGTATGTATTTTGAATGCTTACACAATAAGCCTATTTATAGGCATAGAGAGAATTGAATCTACAATGAAATAGGAAATAAGATCAAGATAATTAATTGTGAGATATTCTATTGTTGGTGAAAGTCAATTATTTCATGAATACTCCCCCTTGGTCGTACACCACTTAGATAATAATTTCTAAGATTCTTCTAAAAAAATATTGAACATGCTTAAATACTGCTTCATTAAAAACCTTTCCATGAAAACCCGGTGGGACAAAATCTTGTCAAGGAAAAAAGAGTGATATGCACAAAATGTCCAAAGTGAAGAATATTCTCCCCCTAAAAAGTGATTTGTCTTCAATCTTGTAATCTGCTAAGTCGACACGTACCGATGCCATATATCAATTTCTCTAATGTTGTTGTCGTCGGTAAGGTCTTGGTAAATAAGTTTGCAAGATTATCTATAGATCATATCTATTTAATATTGATTTGTCGACCTTTTTGGAGTTCATGAGTGTAGAAGAACTTTGGTGATATGTGCTTGGTTTTGTCTCCCCTGATGTACCTTTCTCTAGCTTGTGTAATACAAGTAGCATTATCTTTATATTTTGAGATAAGGAACTCCTGCATTGTGCTAAATATAATACAATACTAATAGGATACGGTACTTCTGAACCAAGTATCATTTCATCATTATCTTTAGATCGAAATGGGTCTTTCTTAGGATCTAAAGACCAGACAACCTTAAAGATGTTTAAAGAATGAGAATCATCCATATTAAGTTCAAAATAAGTAATCTATTTATATTATGCTCGATCTTCAGGCCGAAACAATATTTTGTTTTCCTTAAACTTTCATCTCAAATTCTTGTTTCAAATATTCACTAGTTTTGAAACTCTTCAAGAGCTCCAATTAAATTCATGTCATCGACATACATTGCTTCAAATGCAAATTCGGATTCCAATGTCTTTATGAATAGAGGCATATATAAACTTTAATTTATATACCCATTTTATGATGTTTTCTCTAAAACAATCATATTACATTCTTTCGAATTGCTTCAAAACATATAAAAATTGTTGTAACTTTAATAAACATAAGTTAAGAGAATTTTAATTATATGTTTATAGCATTTTGAATCTTTCAAGGATTATTCTATTCATAGAAATATTAATTATGTAACAAAATATTTATATATGATCAAATATTGGGTTTCTGTAGTATACCCTTCGTTTCGAGATATAAATTATATCTCACTATCTTAATTTTCGTATGAATAATTGTTTTAACAAAAACGTTTGACGTTTTCAAGTGTCCACACTATATGTTCTTGAATATAGCTGTGTCTTTTAGACAATAGTATTATGTCGACATTCATCCACAATTTGTGGTTTAAGGTTCTCATCATTTTAAAATACGCAGAGCAATAATATAGAAGATCTCAATTTTTGTTTAAAGTACATATGTCTCTTCAAGGACCACTGTAAAATTTTACAGTGGGGAATTATAATATTTGTATACTTTCGGTATACGTGCCTTTGCATGGACAATTGAGATCCCTTTAATTTATGAGTTTCAGAGGGGGAGATCACATTTCATTACTTTGTACCTTTTCAAAAAGGTTTTTGTCTCTTCAAAGACATTTAACTCTTCGGGAGCCATGATGAGGATTACATATAGCTCGAGCATTATTCTTAATTAGCATGATCATGATTTTTCATATTCGCTTCAATGAACAATAACTTTTAAATAAAAGTTGTATTTCATACTTCTAGTGTGCCATAGACAATTTATTTGTTGCCATTTGCATAAATTGTTCTTCAGGAACTATCACCCGGGTTAATATATTGGTAATTAATAAATTCATTCGAATATGCAATTTGCAAGTGAATGATCATTTGAAATTTAAACAAGGATCAAGATAAGATATAGATGATGCATACCAACTGCAATTTCACGTCGTTGATTTTTCTATTTGTATCTTTCTCCCCCTAACAACGTGAATTTATTTGTTTGTGGCCTTATTTTTTTATCCTTTATGGACTTATTTGCATCATCAAAATGTCATTTTCAGATATATTTATACTATCATATCATTTTTCAAGGATATATTGTACTATCATATTATCATTCAGGGACTTTCATTAAAGAATCTGCAGATTCTATATTATAGACTGAATTGTAAGAATGGAATTGCATGCTTCTAGCATGAGACAACAAAATAATACAATATTTATTTATGATGTATAATTTATAACTAAATAGATTCTTCTGGATCTATTAAAATAACAGAGTTTCATATATATGTCATTTTGTTTTTCACTTTGTAACATACAATTAGCTCTCCCGGAGCATTTATATATACTTGGTAAAATATCAACATGATATTTACGTATACTTTAGGTACACCACTGTTTTCATCACCAATAGTAAACATTTTCTTACTTTATTTTGGTGTGATTCCACTTCCGGTGGCTAGATTTTCTTATTATGATTACCAATGTCATAATAATTTTAATTTACCAAAATTTCCACCATAACGATTCGATGACTTAACATTCACTTCAGGGAATGATATCCATCAATCTAATCACGCAAGATAATGATTTTGTTCGGACACAAATGAAAAAACATAGTTTCCCCACATAATCATTTTCAAGTGCAAAAGGCATAGCAAATTTAAACGTAATATAAACTATGAATATATGATAATTAACCAAGATGATATGTATAAAAATTAAAATATATATTGTTGGTTTTCTATATATAAAACAAAGTGTTTTTCGAATTACATATCGTTCTCCGAGAATTAGAATTTTACGGCTAAAGCAGAATCATCCACTAATTGTATCATCGGTCGTAAGGTGATCATGAATTTTGAAACAATTCACAACTACAAATCCCAACAATATGTATTTCTTTGTGTATATTCACCGTGTTTCTATCACACGTACACAACACATATTCATTATGTGTTTCTCTTGGCATCAAACAAACTGCCATTGACACAACCAAAAGCACTGTTCTTCGTATGGTTTTGATTGGACAATCCGGAAAATGTGCTTGAAATCTAATAACCTGCGTCAACAATCTAGAAAATGTAGTATTATAAGTAGAATAAGCAAATATGTGACCATCGTGCAGATGTGTCAATTAATGCCATAAAGTATCTAAATGGTCCACTAGTTAGGTGGATGGACCCACATATGTCTCATTGAATTTGTTGTAAGAAAGATGGGAATTCAAAATCAACCTTTGTAATGGATGGCTGATCACTAATTTTCCTTGTGAACAAACGGTACACATATTTTCATTAGACAGTAGAATCTTCTGGTTCTTTAATGGATGTCCATGAAAATTCTCAATTATCTTACACATCATAGTAGATCCTGGATGACCGAGACAATCATGTCAAAGTAAAAATGTTTTTGGATTTGTGAACTTATGGTTCATAATTGTGTTGGTTTCATATTTATAATATAATCTTGATGAATAATCATTATGCTTTTCTAAAATGAGCTTCTGGCTCAAGACATGTGATGTAATATAGAGGTACTCTCTATTGTCCTCACTTATGGTCTCAATATGATATCCAATGTTGCGGATATCTATGAAACTAAGCAGATTTATTTTGGATTTACTAGAATATAAAGCAACATTTATACTTATTTTTGTACTGTTTGTTAATATAATTGTGGCTTTTCTAGAGCCTTCTATTAGGTATGAGGGACCAGATATAATGTTTACCCTTGCTTTGGTCAAAGTCAAATTCAAGAATTATTTTCTATCTCGAAGAATAGTATGCGTTATTCCACTATCGACCAAACATATATCCCCAATTTCCTTTTGAAACTAGATTGTTCATCCATGTTCCAAAAAGAAAAATCTAATTTAGAACTTCAGGTTCTAAACAATTTCAAGGGTTTAGAAATTCATGTTCTAAATAATTTTCAAGATTTAAAACTTCAGGTTCTAAATAATGTTTAGAATTTAGAACTTCAGGTTCAAAATTTAAATTGAAATCCAAAACTTCGGGTTCTAATTAATTAAATTGAATACAGAATTTTGGGTTCTAATCGATTAACTTGTAATCTAGAACTTCAAGTTTTGATTGATTAAATTGATTCTGATTCAATTAATTTTCAAAACATTGGATCAATAACTATGCTTGCAGAACTTTGGGTTCTAATTAAAATTGGGATCCATATGTATTTAGAACTTTAGGTCCTGATTGAATTGGAATTCAGAACTTCGAGTTCTAATGTAATTGGAATTCAGAACTTTATGTTCTGATTAATTTTATTAGAATTAAGAACTTTAGGTTCTGATATTTTTTTTTTCGAATAAAGAACATCTAGTTCTAATTTTTTTTTTTAAAAAAAAATAATAAAGAACCAGAATTAAGAACTTCTGGTTCTGATTTTTGAATCAATAACTTCTGGTTCTTGGTTCTGATTTTTTTTTGAATCAAGAAATTTTGATTCTGATTTTTCTTATTTTCAAATCAAGAACTTCTGATTCTTATTTTCAAATCAAGAACTTCTGGTTATTATTTTTGAATCAATCTTCTTGTTACAAACCTTTATTATTAATAGTAAGAAAGGAAGAAGAAGAGATCCAAAAATAAAAGAAAAGCATTCGTGCTGATAACGTGTTATAAATCAATGCATTAAAGTATAGAAAGTATACTAACCAAAAAGAAAAAGAAGGAGAGCAAAACCAGTTCTATTAGTTTATTTCTCTATGTATTTTGAATGCTTACACAATAAGCCTATTTATAGGCATAGAGAGAATTGAGTCTGCAATGAAATAGAAAATAAGATCAAGAGAATTAATTGCAAAATATTCTCTGAGTGGTGAAAGTCAATTATTTCACAACAATTTTGAGTTTTTTATTTTTAGATTTTTTCTATTTTTTAATTTTGGTGTATCAGTATATTTTCTTTTTTATTTTGCCTTTGTATCATTAGCTTTTCTTTTTTAGATATGACGTGTACAGTATATAAGTTAATAAAGGACGAAATTACCCTTCATCACAATGTCAATGGTTAGATTAGACGGCCGTTGACTAACAACAAGGGAGGTGAGTATCAATTAATGATAAAGTTGTTTCTGTGTGTATTAAGGCAAACCTCAAGGGATGTTGCTGTAATTAGTTCTAAAAAAATAATCTTCTTGGAAATATATAATTGACTCTATCTGCTTGAACCATATAATCATTAACCATATAACCATATTGATATATAGGAGCCTCTTGGATTGTTTACGACAACCAAGTTCAAGATTATGGGCAGTGCAAAATACAATATAATCATTACTTGAATCTGGTCTATTGTTACGGTTTCTTCACAGCCTTGTTGCTATTTTCTAAAAAGTCTTGAGCGAGGGTGAAAAGTTTGATAGAATAGGGCAAAACAATTTTGGGGTCTAACTATTTATATTTATCACTAAAAAGTCTAGAAAATCCATTTTGTCATGAAATCCTATAAATATTGATCTCAATCCAATACCACCAGACAATTTGTTGCCTCTTGAAAGTCTGGATCCAATACCACAAGATATTATTGACTTTTTAAAAAAATCTTGAAAGTCTGGATACATTAACATAAGATATTATAGACTTTTAAAAAAAATCTTAAAAGTCCTAATCGAATACCACCACACTTATCTAACTTATTAAAAAGTTTCAATCCAATACCATAAGACTTTTAATTCCCAAAATTGTCTATTAAAATCTCAATCCAATACATCCCTCAAATTTTATAAACAAGATTACCTATTTGTCTAATGATTTTTTATTTATTTAAAGTATTACGTAAATTCAAGGTTTTTTTAGGGTAGGACTCGAACCCACAAGTTAATGGGTTAACCAAATTTCTCTATATTTTATCAACGAAATTTTCATTTACTATTTATGATTTTTGTAAATTATTAAAACTTAAAAATATATTATACAAAGTTGTTGCAAACTAGTGACCTGTAACAATCTCGATTTAAAATGCTGTTAATTTTTATTTTTAAATTTTAAATTTTTGATTTTATTATTTTTTAAAATTAAATTTTAAATACTATTAATTTTTATATTTATATTTTTTATTAAGTCTAATACAGTTGAAGAACATATCTCCCAACTTCCCAAGTCCCAACCATATAACTTAATAAGGTCCTGATCGTGTTAACTGATCCCACCGTATAACATAGTACGGCTATAAAATGTTACCAAAAACCATATAACACAAATTTGTATTTTACAGTGTATTAATTATATCATGTATATATATTTATATATATATATATTGACAATATCTATTAATCTAGACTAAATATTTTAATGAAAGTTTTCATCATTGGTAGAATTCGAGCCGTTGACCTGGTAGTAATTTGTCTAAACCCCAAGCTCGTCCATCTACCAGCTGAACTACAATTATGTTGGTTTCTATAATGTATATTGTACCAAATGAGTATTAAGTTTTTATTTTGGATTGAGTAAATTGTAGTCAACCTCCCTAAGGTTTGAGCTTTGACAATAAGAAATATCCTTATGCTTAATTAACAATAACCTCAACTGCCATTAGTTAAAGTAAAGTCAAATTTAACAAATACAATGGTATTTTTGTTCTTTCAAGCCTTTTTTATTTATTAAAAAAAAAAAAATAGATCTCTAAGTTTTCTCAAGTTTTTTTTCTTTTCTTTTCTATTTTCTACTCAAGTTTTACTAACATGGAAGAATGGAAAAAAAAAAATCCTAAGAAAATGTTGTTGTATTGGATTTAGGTGAGCCACATTTTTTATTTTTTATTTTTTATTTTTGAAAACTCTAAAAAACTTGAATCCGAAAAAAAATATGGTGATACATCAATGGAAGAAGAAAATGTTGTTAGATTAGATTTAGATGAGCCATTTTTAAATTTTAATTTTTTTTTTTTTTTATGTAGTTTTGGAAAATCTGAAAAACTTAAATATGAAGAAAAATCTAGGGATCCATATGGAAAAAGTAAAAATTATCAGAAGAAAATGTTGTTGGATTGGATTTTGATGATCCAAATTATAAATTTTTTAGTTTATTTTGAAAAATCATTGTCTCCACGTTTTTTTTTTTTTAATTTGTAATTTTTTTTTAACAATGGAGATCCAAATTTGTTTTCATATATTTATATATTTTTAAAATCAGAAATTTTTTTATTTAGAGGCATTTTGGTATTTGTAGCATCCAAATCTGGTCGATGGTTAAATTTGACCAGTTTTGACAAATGGTAAGGGAGGTCATTATCAATTAATAATAAAGTTATTTTGGGTTGTCAAAGGCTAAACCTCAGGGAGTAGCCTGTAATTTGCTCATTTGGATTTGATTGAATTCATGGTTCAATGGACTGGAATCTAGATTTGAACCCCTGAAAATAAAATCAATTTTGTCGTCCAAGGGTTTCATATAATTCATTTAACACCTCAACAATAGACCAATGACCCTTTGCCTTTGGTGGTTGGAGTCTTCCAAGGGATGCTCCACCACCCAAGGTTCAGGCCTTACCTTGGTATGTAAATATATAATTTGCCCCACATTGACTATTAAATTCCAAGTGTGGGTGCCTTCTTCCAGTTTTATTGGGAGCAACCCCTTCTCCAGTTGTAAGAGCTGTAATCTATTTGTATCATCTCCCCGATAGTGGAAGTAGTATTACGAGCTGTGTTAGTAGAGTCTAATTTCGCTAGGTCTCGACAGTTGTTGTAATTCAAAAAAAAAAAAAAAATGCCTCAACAATAGCATGATATCAAAATTCATATCTGTTAGCATGTTACTCCAATATGTAATTGTAATTGTGATTTCAAAAAATATATATTTAACTGTAATTGTTGAAATAAAATCAATATATTTATATGGGAAAATTTTATAAATTGCCCTCAAATTATTATTTTCATTCTTTTAAGTTGTTGGCCTTGATTCGCATCTTTTTCAAATTTTAATATAACATTTTTTCTTGTTTTTTAATTTGCTGAGTTGCAAGTTATATTGCAACTAATTGAAACCGAAAGAGATCACCTGTTTTGTGAGACCTTTCATAATCAGGGATCTTCACTTTTAGACTACCAATAGTGTCTAACAGATAAATTTTGATAATAAGAATACAAATACAAATTTAAAAATTCAAATACAAATTGGTTGTTTGATTGATTGTCTATTGTGACTTATACATGGTAAAACTTATACCTGGTAAACTCTCTGTTTGGTTGCCTAGAGAACTGTTTGAAAATCAATTGAATTGAACTGTCTTCTCTTTTTTCTCCCAAGAAAATTGAGATTCTTACATTGGTTTAGCTAAAAGAATAGTAAATAGAGTTTGCTGAGATGAGTAATTAGTAAATAAAGTTTGGAAGAGAGTAATGAGTTGCTATAAAACTCATGGTTGATGTTGCCACTCATGGATGGCATGATAGTAATGGAAAAAAAAAAGTAGTGACCATTGAAATCATATGGTGGTGTATCAAGTGATGGTTTGTCTTAACTTTGAAATATAGTGACCATTAATTTATTCTAATAACCTGAAGCAATGTTTTCAGTATATAAGTATGTGTAATATTGATTGTTCTATTGCTTTTTTTTTTCTTCCAGGTGGTTCCATTTATATATAATGTCTCATTCCAACATGCATGAAGATGATGAAGAAGAAGAAGAAACGGAAGAAGAAGAGGAGATGGAAGAAGAATTGTATGAAATTATTAAGTGTTCATTGATGGTAATTCAAGCAATTCTCTATGTGCTAAATGGGATGCGTCGCGAATGTGTCCAACGTCCCCTAACTAGGCGACCAATAACTAGAGGTGGATATGATTATATGCATAAAATCTTAAATGAGGAATTGGAACACTTTCGACAAATTTATAGAATGTACCCTGATGTATTTATAAAGTTATGCAACATCATCAGAGAAAAAACACTTTTACAGGATACGAGATTTATTTGTGTTGAAGAAATGCTTGCAATATTTTTACTCACTGTTGGTCACAATTCTCGATATTGCTTAATTCGTAAAATAATTAGTCGATCACATTTCAGTACTAGCCGATGTTTCAACAAGATTTTGAAGGCATTAAACACAATTGCAGTGGATATGATGGTCAAACCTGGATCCACAGCGCCGGAAAAAATAAGGGAAAGCACAAGATTTTACCCTTACTTTAAAGTAAGCGATAATTTTTTTTTTTATTTTTTATTTTTATGAAGCTTTATTTATTTATTCTTATTATTATTATTCTCATTTATTATTATTTTTAAATTTCAGGATTGCATTGGAGCTATTGATGGCACCCATATTCTGGCAAGTGTAATTGGACATGATAAAAACAGTTATCGTAATCGACACGGGATAGTTTCACAAAATGTTTTAGCTGCTTGTAACTTTGATTTGGAATTCATATATGTGCTTAGTGGGTGGGAGGGATCTGCACATGATTCAAAAGTGTTAAATGATGCTTTATCAAAGAGGAACGGACTTAAAGTGTCACATGGTATGTTTTTTTTTAAATATTATTATTGACACATATTATTATTATTATTATAATTATTATTGCCACTTATTTGATTTTGTTATAAAGGTTATACATTGTTTACTATTTGTATAAGTATCATATGTTCAGGTAAATATTTTTTGTTAGATTGTGGATTTCCAAATCGACGCCAGTTCTTAGCTCCTATTTGAGGTGTCCGCTATCATCTTCAAGATTTTGCTGGTCAAGGTCGTGACCCAGAAAATGCAAACGAGTTGTTCAATCTTCGCCATGCTTCCTTGAGGAACGTAGTTGAGAGGATTTTTGGTATATTTAAATCGCGGTTCACAATTTTCAAAACAACTCCTCCATTTCCATATAGTACACAAGCAGAGCTAGTGTTAGCTTGTGCAGGATTACACAACTTCCTTCGCAAGGAGTGTCGTTCCGATGAATTTCCAATTGAACTAGATGATGAAGTTTCATCATTATTAGTTAAATCAAGAGGAAGATTTTGAATTTTTTGAAACTAAAAAAAAACAAAGAGAGAATGCTAATGTATGGAGGGCTGCTATAGCTTCTGATATGTGGAGTGATGTTGGACATATTGATAATAATGAACACTAGAGATTTTTTTTTCATCGAAGACATTGTTGATAGTAATGAAATGTTTAAAAACTTTGTATTTTGTTTATCTATTTATCTAATTGAGATGACTCATATGTTTTTTTTTTTTTTTGTCATAATTTATGTATTTTGTTTATCTATTTAACTGCTTGATAGTGTATGTTTTTTAGAGATATTTGAGCAACCAAACTTGAAGACTATTGCTTTGTTGGATACTGACTTCTGTAATGATTGTTGGTTAACATAAAAATAACAGGAAACTAATCAATTACCTTTGCTCAATAACTCTACCTTGGTTGTGGTCAATTATTTCTATGGAATTGAATTTATATAGGGAAAGATTTTTGAGCAACCTAATCTCTTTAAGAATTTGGTCTTGGGTTGTCGTTGCTCTGTTATGTTTTTGTGGGCTTCTATTTGTCTTTCTGGTGTGTGTGCAGGTGTTGGTTGTAGCTTGCTTTTGCCTTTCCCGCCTTTCCCGCCTTTCCCGCTTGAAGGTTGTTGTATGTTTTGTTCGTTGTTGCTTTGTTTTTATTAAAGCTTGCAGTTCTTAAAAAAAAAAAAATACGGTATGATTCGTATCAATTTGTTGCTTGCTGTCAACTACGCAGATCTGTGAGAAGTTGTTTGGTATCTTAAAACATATGCTTCTTAGTACAACATTCTTTTACATTACAACAATGTAAATATTATTTTTAGATGTCAAAGTCAATGAAAGTTTATCGATTGTCTTTAAAAGTCTTTAAAATGAATGTATATAAAAGTCTATGAAAGTCTTTCATACTTTTATAAAGTCTATAAAAGTCATTAAAAATCCATAAAGTCTACAAAAGTCATTCACTTAAAAAAAAGTCTTTAAAAGTCATTTAAAATCCTAATTGAATACACCCTCCTAAGTGCTGCTTGATTATCACAATAGAGCTTTATAAAAGTGTCCATAGTAATTCTTAATTCTATCAGCACCTTTTTCAGCCACAATCCCTCACAAACTCCATGTGCCATATCACTAAATTCAGCCTCAGCGATGCTTCTTGACACCACAGCTTGCTTTTTACTCCACCATGTAACTAGATTTCCCCACACAAATGAGCAATACCCTAAGGTTGATCTTCTATCTACAATATATCCGGCCCAGTCTGCATTTGTGAAGACCTCCACTTCTTTGCTTGCATTCTTCCTAAAAAAATAGTCATTTTCCAGGAGACATTTTTAGGTATTTTAGAATCCGAAACACTGCCTCCATATGTTCTTCATTAGGATTGTTCATAAAATGGCTGACAACACTCACTAGAAAGCTGATATCTAGCCGAGTGCGTGCCAAGTAGATAAGCTTACCTACTAAACATTGATACCTCCCTTTATCAACTGGTGCACTTCCCTCAAATCTGTCTAGTTTAGTTGTGTGGTCCATTGGAGCCTCAGCTGGCTTGCAATCAATCATACCCTCCTCTTTCAGTGAATCGAGCACATATTTGTGTTGTGAGATAATGATTCCCTTCTTAGAACGAGCCACTTCCATCCCTAGAAAATATCTAAGATTTCCTAGGTCCTTAACTTCAAATTCAGTGGTCAAGAATCTTTTTAAAGCCTGCATTTCCTCAACACAATTTCTAGTTAGAATAATATCGTCTACATATACTATTTAAACCGTGAATTTACCTCCAAAAGAATGTCGAATGAACAGGGTATGATCTGTCTGCCCCTGTATAAACCCAAATTTCTTCATAACTTTAGAGAATCTGTCAAACCAGGCTCTAGGGGACTGCTTCAGTCCATAGATGGACTTTTTAAGTTGACACACCTTACCGGAATTGGAGGAATTTTGGAGGCCTTATGGAATTTTCATGCAAACTTCCTCTTCAAGGTCCCTATTAAGAAATGCATTCTTAATGTCTAGTTGGTTGAGAGGCCAATCCAAATTTGCAGCTAATGATAGGAGTACCCGGATGGTATTCAACTTTGCCACCGGAGCAAAAGTTTCTTTGTTATCTATACCGTATGATTGCGTGTATCCCTTGGCCATTAATCGTGCCTTGTACCTCTCCATTGTAACTGTGAAAATCCACCTGCACCCAACTGTGCTTTTCCCTTTTGGTAAATCGAACATAATCCAGGTCCTATTTTTCTCTAATGCATTTACCTCTTCTCGAATTGCACTCTTCCACTCAGGGACTCTAAGAGCCTCTTTAATATAGTTAGAGATCTGTACTTCAGAGATCTTAGTTGTAAATACTTCAAAAAACGGGTGAGAGTTCTTCATAAGACACGTACTTACCAATAAGATATAGGGGTCTATCCCAGCATTGTCTGTAAGGCTTTCTTATAACAATCAGATCCTCAACCAATGGTAAGTCTGGATTAGGAGGTAGAGTTGGTTCTGAATTGGGATATGAATTACTTGGGTCAATGAGGTTGTCTTGGGCAGTGTTTATGTTGGAGTCTGGTTCTTGGACATTATGTTTCGGTTTAGACTCATGATCATACGAAGGTTACATTAAGGAATCTACTTCCCTTTGATCTGCATTTCTCCTAGAATATACAATAACCTCCTTCTCTGTATGAATCTGATTTGGAGGACGAATATCAGAAGAGATGAGTTAACTAGGATGACTAGACTTTCCAGGATAAGGACTCTCTAATTCATCTTGACTTGACTCTGGAGAACCAATAAGATCATTACTCATATTAAGATCAAAATGTTGATGACTAGAAAGTGGACTTCTACTAGGACTGGGTGATGTGACCGGATGATTATCATAAGGTTCCTAGCCTGATATAACCGGATGAGTATTGCCTTCATAAAAAACAGATTCGGACATATTAGGGCTCCCCCTTGAATCTGGATTTTAGAATAAAAAGGCCGTGTTTCAAGGAATGTGACATCCATTGACACATATAATTTTTTAAGTGTAGGAGAATAACACTTGTAGCCCTTTTTAGTAGGAGAGTACCCAATGAAAATGCATTTATCAGACCTAGGGTCCAACTTGCTGTAATTTTCTCTATTGTTGTGAACAAAGGCCATACACCTAAAAACCCTAATATGAAAGCCTGATATAAGCTGAGTATTAGGATAGGAAGATAACAGGACATTACATGGAGTTTGAAAATGTAAGACACGTGAAGGTAACCTATTTATTAGGTAGGTTGCTATAAGGACAGCTTCTCCCCAATATTGATTAGGAACATTTGAGGATAGTAATAAAGACCTGGTGACCTCTAACAAGTGCCTATTCTTCCTTTCGGAGACCCCATTTTGTTGAGGAGTCTCAACATAGGAACTCTGATGAACGATACCCTCTTCAGACAAGAATTTTCCCAGAACAGTATTAAAATATTCTTTTCCATTATCAGTTCGTAAAATTTGAAATTTGGTTTTGAACTGATTTTGAATCATTTTTGAAAAATTTTGAAAAATGTTATAGACTTTTGATTTTTCTTTCATCAAATAGAGCTAAGTAATTCTAGAGTGGTCATCAATGAAGGTCACAAACCACCTGGCTCCTATGATGTTGGGAACCCTAGATGGTCCCTAAACATTGCTGTGAATCATGGTGAATGAACTAGAAGTCTAGGGTATTTTTGACGTGTTTGTTTGGACAATTGGTACACTTCACAGTTAAAACTCTGAAAATCTTTATTATGAAATAATGCTAGAAAAAGTTTTTGCAAATACATAAAACTAGGGTGGCCAAGACAATAATGCCACATCATCACATCATTGTTCTGCTTGACAACTGACATATTTCTAGGGAAAAACTGACAACTAGACTTAGATGCCTTAAAATACTTATTAGACAGAACGGAATTGTCATTGGATATTCCAGAAGTTCCTTCAGTCTTGAATAAATAGAGTTCTGTCTATAACTTAGCAATTCTAATCATCATACTCAATTCCAAGTCCTGAAAGGTACATTTATTAGAGGAAAAATTAGCTATGCAATTAAGATCTCGTGTAAGCTTTGAAACAGATAATAGATTGCAATCCAGGTTAAGCACAAACAAGACAGAATGTAGGGTCAAAGTTTTAGAAATAATTACAAAACATGTTCCTTCAACCTTGGAGCTAGAACCATCAACTATTCTAACAAAAGAACTGCCTTGGCAAGGGTTGTAGGTTTGAAATAAGTTTTGGTTTCCAGTCATGTGATATGAGGCTCCTAAATCAACTACCCAAGGAATAGAAGTATTGTTTTGACATATAAGGCTGAGGAAAGATTGCTAGAGGGATTACTTTTATGCGTAAGAGTCCCTATTCCAATGATAGATGGTGAGGAATTCTGGGAAGAAAACAACTTTTGTAATACTTCCATCTGCTCTTGGGTGAAGAGACCTGATTCAGCTGATCCATTATCTCTGGTTACCTTGTTAACCCCATGTTCTCTAGGTTTCCAATCTGCTGGAACATGGTGATGAAGGTGAGTTTGAGAGTGATCAGAACCTCTATTTCCACCATTCGAGGATGAGACTTTTGATTCATTTGATGAGGAAGGGGTATGGGCAAATCCTGTCTTCATTTTTAAGGAATAAGGGAATTAAAGATAGAGGTTCAAAGAGAAAGCTACTACTGGAAGCAATAAAGAAGAACTGTCGAAAAAAACAGTAAGGGAATTAGGGTTTGTTTAGTTTCAGAGAATGCTCTGATACCATGAAGTGAAGTATGAGAAAAAGAATATTTGTATTTCACTTAACTACTTTTTATGAAAAGAATACACACACATATATATATATATATATATATATATATATACACAAGTCCTAAGAGCATAAAAATCTACTATAACTTAGGAATGTGATTGATTGTCAATTACTGAAGATTAGCCCCCTACTTTAGGAATCAATTAGTGATTTAGTCAAAGTTGACTGAATCCTTGATTGAGAGAATGAAGCCTACATTTTAGGGATCTAATTTACATAATTCAACAATTTTGATTCAAGAAAAGCATTTGATGTGTCGAACTTTGTTCAACCATGGAATGCAATTAACGTAGTTAAACATTGCAATTTGTGTCTCTTAATCAACAATGGTTCAATTCTTTGTGCATTCTTGAATGTCATACAGATGTGTGCCTGAATTTGCATGTGATAATGATAACTTACTGGTTAACTTTGATTCAGGAAAAGCATTTGTTGTGTCAAACTTTGTTCAACCATGGAATGCAATTAACGTAGTTAAACATTGCAATTTGTGTCTCTTAATCAACAGTGGTTCAATTCTTTGTGCATTCTTGAACGTCATACAGATGTGTGCCTGAATTTGCATGTGATAATGATAACTTGCTAGTTAATTTTGATTTAGGAAAAGCATTTGATGTGTCGAACTTTGTTCAACCATGGAATCCCCACTTTATTGCTAAATTGAGAACGAGGACCAATAAGCATCTATTAGTAAGGATTTCAAGTCTTCTGTAAACCGCATTGGCTTGAATTTTTACTGGGGCTGCAATGTGAGTGAAAGGTTGTTTTATTTCAATGTATGTTGTTGTTTCTAATGGTGTCATTACTGCAGCATGTACCATCAAAAGTCTAGGAACGTCACAATCTCAATTTACCAGATTTGATGATCTTTCGAAATGAGCAAGGGAGGCAATGGCCATGTGGGTGTGGATGACTCTTGTATTTGTGAATTTCTACCTGGTCATGATGGCGAAAAGGGAGACATCATTCAGGTGCAAATAATCCGCATAGGTGGTTTGGGGAGCTAAAAATGGATCAATGTAAAAGCCTCTAATGGAATCAATGCTATTACCATGGATGGTGCTGTTGTAATGTAATCACTTTGGTTATTTTTATGCGGTATGTCCAAGAATTATGAACAGAACATTGATTGAAATGTTGGCATTTATTTTCATCTACTTTTGTCTTGGTTGTAAAACGTGTGTTTTTCATAAGTATCATTTTATGATAATTATATACTGAATTTTAACGTTTTATAAATATATATAATAATTATTTTAGATTAAAATTTATTATTAGTTGAACTGTATTTCAGAATTTTTAATTATGAATAAGTTTTTTTTTTTAAAAAAAAAAAAAAAAATTGGGACTAAGCACATGCATATTATAATGCAAATAGTATAC
The DNA here is from genome assembly GCA_035582765.1 of Acer negundo. Taxonomy (NCBI): domain Eukaryota; kingdom Viridiplantae; phylum Streptophyta; class Magnoliopsida; order Sapindales; family Sapindaceae; genus Acer; species Acer negundo. Next base: position 15,373,205 of record CM069242.1, read on the forward strand.
TTTTTCAATCACACAAAGGCATATATTAATCAATTTATAAAAAGATTTGAAGTATTAATTCAACATTATCAAAATTTAATTGAACTTTGTATTTTCAAAAAATTAATAATATTTTTTAGGGCAAATTGCACAAACTGTTTATGAGTTTAACCAATATTGCACTCAGATGTAACTTTTGCTAAAATTGCATATACTTCCCCTGTTTTTCATTGACTAACTGTTTGATTAGCCTTAAAATTTAAAATGATTAAATTACCCTTGAATTAATTAATTTATTATAATAACTATTATATTTGAAGATTTATTATAATAAAATTAAATAACTAACAATTTTTTTATTTAAACGGTTATGAATTTTATTACTAATAGAACTTAATTAATTAACTAACCATTTTTTTTATTTTAAAAAACATTTTTATCAATTTGTTTTATTTTTTTTTTAGAAAAATGGTTAGTTAATTAATTAGGTTCTATTTATAATAAAATCTCTAACCGTTTAAATAAAACAAAGTTAGTTAATTAATTTTATTATAATGAAATCCTCAAATATAATAATTATTATAATAAAATAATTAATTTATAGGTAATTTAGTCATTTTAAATTTTAAGGCTAGTTAAATAATTAGTCAATGAAAAACAGGGGAAGTATGTGTAATTTTAGCAAAAGTTGCATCCGAGTACAATATTGGTTAAAATCATGGGCCATTTATGCAATTTTCCCTATTTTTTATTTAGTGAAAAAAAAAAAATAAAAAAAAATTATGGGTAAGAACTCAGAACTCACATATATCTGTGTAAGCCAAAACTGGAAGAAACGGTCTACACAAGAAAACGGTTTTTGGCAGCAGAGCAGAACAAATACCCATTTATTTTTTTCTTCAATCTGAATTCTTTCAAGTTTTTCTCAAAAGGGTTTTGATTGTAATGTTTACTCAATCTCAGTATCTCACGCTCTATCCATATCAGTTTTCTTTTACTGCAGCAACATGTTGAATCCATTCCATTTTCGTTGTACACAACAGACATTTTGGGACCACCATTACGGGAATTTGTGTAAGACACCTCTCAAAAATGTCCTTACAAAGCTTCAATTCAACAAAACCGAGTCAAACCAAAACTACCCAAAATTGGCAAGACGCAAATTTTCAAGTACAAAATCTACCAGAATCTTTTCCATGTTAGTGAACCCTTCAAACTCATTTCCAGTCGTTTATTTAATACACCAACACCTGAGCAGAGAAAGTGTTTTCACTTTAAAACTCCTCAAACACTCAAAGAGTTAGAAGCAGAACATTATTTCGGTGTTAGAAGCTGCTGCAAGTCCATGGCCATGGAGGAGACACCCCAACATTTTTTCAAGGTTATTCTTGCTTCTACCCTTCAAGACAAGAAACTGGTACAGCCCAAAACTTTTTTTTTTTTTTCTTACTTTGCAGAGATTATTTGATGAAAAAATTAGAAAAGTAAAGTTCTTAATTTTTTTTTACATGGATTAGTTTCTTTGATAGTAGCATAACTTGTTAAGCTGGTTAGTTTGGTTAAGTTTGTTTGATGTTCTTTTATTCAATTTCTTGCTTCGAAGATATTATTGGTTAAAGAAACAGAAAAATAGAATTTTTGGGGTCTGTAGTTTCTTAGCAAAACTGAAAAATCAGCTTTTTGATTTTGGTTTAATTTTGTAGGCATAGAAGGTAAAAAAGTTTATGTTTTTCCAGAATTTTGTTTAATTTTGGTTTAACTGTTGTAGCAAAAGCTTTCTTTGATATGTTAAACTGGTTTCTGTCACTAAGAATGTTTTTCGATTCCTTTGAAACACTCGGAAGTGATAATTTTGTGCTTAACTTTTGATTGCACGTCTGCTTGATTATAGTTTCTTGACTCTTGAAATCATTTTACCTAAACTTTGAAGCAGAAAAATTTACCTTTGAACTCAATTTATCATATGTAGAAGTTCACTTCTATATGAATTTGTGTTAGAAGGGAATCACTTCAATCTGTTTTTTTGTGTAAATACTAAATATTGTTCTGTGATGAGTTACATAAGCTAGTGAAGAGTTTTTGATAAACTTGGTTAAGTTTATTTGTTGATGTTCATTCACTTTCTGGTCTTTTGAAAAGAAATAAATGTCCTTTTTTTTGTTCAATATGTGGATGAGATGGGATAGATTGGTATTTGTACATATGTTTGCTTGACTATCATCTTGTTAAGTTATGGTTGGGTGAATTTGTCATAGGAATTTGATAATTGATTTGGTGGACTGGGTTGTTGATTGTTTGGATAATCATGATCAATGGAGGATCATGACAGGTGCCGGAAGTTGGTTTAGATAGAATAGGACCAAACCTTGTTAACATTGTTATATATTGCCTTAATTTTTTTTAAAACATGACTATGATTTGTCCAAAGCACAAGAGAGTCAAGGACCACAGTAGAAAGACAACATGGTACATAGGACTATTGAATGTAATGTAGATGTAGCAAGGGCTTTCTTTGATCTGTTGAACAGGTTTCTGTTGCTTTACTACTGTCAAGGTTTTTTACATTGCTTTTAAAAAACAATAAACTTGATTATTCTGTGAAGGTTCTTCTATTACAAGCTACATGTTAATTTGATTGCAACCTAACACTTAAATTCACAAAGGGTTGAATTTCAGTGTGTCTAAGCTCCTTGTGATGATACGGTAAGAGGTGATATTTGTTAGTTTACTGTGATGTTTGGATTTTGTTTAGTATAATTGTTATAGGTGAACTAGCATGAGCTAGTGAGGTTATTTTGATGCAATGTATGTCTGTAATGTGCAATTCTTTTGATTGATTTTCACTTCTCTTGTTAAGTAGATTTTCTAACATCATTTGTATAACCGTGTAGAGGATTCCGAAGAAGTTTGTGAAGAAATTCAGGGATGAACTTTTAGCTTTTGCTACGATCACTGCTCCTAACGGTCGAGTTTGGCAAGTGGGGTTGTTGAAAGATGGGGGAAAGATTTGGTTTCATCACGGTTTGCAAGATTTCATAGAATATTATTCGATTTGTGTAGGATACTTCTTGGTTTTCAAGTATGAAAAGAGGTCAAATTTTCATGTTATTACCTTAGATATGAGTACTTTTGAGATTAGCTATCCATATGACTTTGAAGAGCCTAAAAAGAAGGAGAATTTGATTCATAAGAAAGAAGATTATAGGGATCAACAAGGTGTTGCTAATCTTAACAGTTCAAGAAATAAGTGTAAAATGGAAGAACATTTGGAGGTGAATACAAACACCGCTCACAATGGTGAAGACAAACATCCAACTCGAATCAAAGGTAATGAAAGTGAGCTTAAAAAATCTATGCATCAGGATCTTTGTACTCATAAATCCTTTTTGTGTGTGTATGGTGGCTGAAAATTAATCTTTTTCTAATCCAATTCCATAATTTGCAGATCTATATAAGTTGAGGGCTTTATTTGAAGATAAGAGAATCTTTTTTAGCCAAAAGTATAAATTTTCATCGTCAAAAGAAAGAGAGAGACTTTTTACACTTGCTAGATCATTGAAGCCTACAAATCCTTCATTCATGATCATGTTGTGGCCAAGTCATCTAAAAAGCCATTATGTGGTAAGCTTTTTAAATAAATGACATGACCAACATATTTTACACTTGCTTATGCAGCATTTGCCAGCCAAATTTACCAACAAGTATTTGACTCGAGATATAGAACGTATCAAAGTTCGAGCTTCCAATGGAAGGGAGTGGCCAGTGCGAATCGGTTGGAAGAATCATGGGTGTTGTGCACTACGAGGATGGACTAAATTTTTGAATGACACGAAGTTAAAGATGAGAGACATCTGTGTGTTTGAGATAATCCGAACGGAGGACTTGCTGCTGGAAGTTTCAGTGTTTAAGGAGTCTGGAAAAGTAATATAATAGATTAGGATGTTCTTTAGTCACTTACCTTGGATAATGTGAGTTGTGTCTTCCTCTCGACTTTTTGTTTAGTAATATGATTTGGTTGAATGGATGCTTTGATATATGTAGATTGGTATAACATATGCCTTGATTTATTTGTTGATTGTTGCTAGAGAATATGACTTGAAATCTTCCATGTTAGTTCTTAGTTGTTGTTCCAGGAAATCTTCTATGTTAGTTCTTACTTCTTAGATGCTCCAGAAGGGCAGGAACAACCAGCGTCATGATAGTTAAGTTATAAATGATACGTTTTCATTTACTTTTCGTAATAAATTTTCACAAAAGATTATAATATCTTCGAAGTGATATTGTAGCTTTAGATTTTGAATCAGAGGAGCAGCATTCCCTTTCTAAGTCATGGATATTAGAATGCATCCAATTGCATGAATACGATCTAATAGTTATCAGCTTTTTCAATTATACTTTTATGTATCGTTTAAGTTAACTGGACTCGGCTGGGGTTGTGTAAATATGCATTTGAGTTAGAGCTAGGGGCGGAACCAAAAGACTATGGGACATAGTAAACTGGCAATGGTTACATTACACAACCCAAGATCCTATACTATATAATGGGCTGAGTTCATTTTCTGGTTTGTTGCTATTGGGCTCCGAAAAGGCCCAACATAACATTTCAGAATCCAAGATCCTTCAAGGTCTGAAATCACTGTGTAAATACTTTGGGCCGAGGGGTCCCATTTGATCGAGTCATGATTACGATACACCGGAAGACCTTTATTTCGGACCAGAACGCCCGTTTGACTTAAGAAAACCTTTCGGATAAATTGAACCTATCCCTATTAGGTTAAATCAATCCTTTTAGAATAAAAATAACCCTCGGACTAATCCAGTAATCCCTTTTAGCTATGATCAGGCGAGTTATATTCATCAAAAAATGTACGAATTCAACTTTGATATTTCACCTTTCTTGGCTTTATCTTTCTAAATTTGATACCAATTAGTCTCACCTTTTCTCGAGAGGATCCCACTATCCGAGTGATCCGACAACCACATATATTATACTAAACACTCACCAAAAAGCCTGCCTGGTGAGCATTTTTCTATTGATTAGATATCTTTTCAACTTATGGGATGCTTGACCCCTTTAGACTTGGTATTTATGAATTTCACTTATTAACAATTATTGTGTAGTGTCAGTAACTTAACCAGATGCGCATTGGACTTTATAAATATGCATTAGAGCTAGGGACGGAATCAGAAAATTGTGGGACGAAGTTACCTAACAATAATGTCTACTTGTTTACGATGACTAGTGATTGAACAAATTAACTTATATCATAGCAGTGTTGTTGTAATAATACCTAAGCAATGCTGCATATTTTTTAAGCTAGATTGTCGGGTTAGATATTTCAAAAGCAGTTACAATTATGGATAATTATGTTTACAAATTCAAATTCAAATTCAAAACTAGAGCCGAAAATGTTTTATAAAAGCAAAGAGCCTGATAGTAATTGACTTACAAATGTGTTTAGAAATACCTAAGTTTAAAATAGTAATTAAGAATTTATTAATTGTTAAATCTCACTGCCCCTCCAAAAAGCAATTTCCCCACTACTAGGAGCTGTAATTGCTATAGGATCTAGTCCCTGAGGGTGCCTGATCCAGTTAGGATCTGGTCCCGATGAAGCCTGGTCCCGGTAGTATTAAGTCCCTAAGAGAGCCTGGTATGGATCAATATTCGGCTTCTAGAGGTATTACGACCCTACGACAAGACCTGACCTAACTAGAGCACAGTTCCCCTTATCAGGGATCAACCGTTGATAAAAGAAAGGACAGTGCTAGATAGTCCATTACCAATCGCCAATCACCGCGAGTGCCTTAGTCAAACCTCTAAGTCCTTAGGGAATCTTTTAGAACTTCAAACTCACCCTCCAAGTACCGGGCCATAACTAGGGCTGATGCTAGTCCTAAAACAACATCATTTGGAAGAAGGAGAAACTGTGGCAACTGGTAGCGGGTGGTTGAGCAATTAATGCTAGAATAGTAGAAATGAAGAGGGAAAGATAAGGAACCAACATGTGAGATCCCCTATAGCTGCACCTTACCAACAGTTGGATCTCGCTCCAGCTAAGCCCTATCAAATGTCAACTATCTCATACACGAAGGAGAAAGCTGTATTTTTCCAACAAAAGGGATGCAAAAGGTCTTTAATGAGAGAATGGAAAGCTTGGTGAAGAGCTCCCGATAGATGCAACGCGATAGGTGCTGACGCTATCTCCTTGCGGGTAGAACTGTGAAAAGGACAGGTCTCACCAACTAGGAATGCTTTCGGCCAATCAGAGCGATATGAATCTATACCAAAGCGCCACATTAATTCCATTAAAGCGCCTAAAACACTATAGAGCATAAGTGGAGCAATCACAGCCCTTTAGGGCTTGTGTTACCCACAAACCTGGTTCATAGGAGTGGTAAGGATTCCCTGGCTATTTTCCAGCCTAAAAATCAAGACCCTCACCTACCCAGTAAGGTGCCTAATCAGTAGGGAGGTATATGTGGAGCAATCAAAACCCTCCGAGGCGTGCCACATGTACTCCCAATTCAAAAGAACGGTGAGGATAGAGCAGAGCCTTTCCTGCTTAAAGGGATAGCCATCACATGCCAACACTAGCTCATCTTATAAATACTCCAACTCAACATAAGCAAGGGATTCCCTTCTTGAAAAGAAAAACCCCTCAAGGAAAAAGACCTAGTGCAAGAGTAAATGCTACTTGGCTACCAGTCTCCCATATTTGGTCATGCTACTTATGTTAGGATTATGCTCAATAGCAAGAGTGTAATGTTGTAATTAACAATCTTTTTCATATTAATAAAGTGATTTCTGGTTTAACAAATCGTATAGCATTTATAGTTTGTATTATAATTGTCAAAGTAAATAATCATAAGGTCTAAAGACTATGGGAAAAGAAGAATTGTTCGTACATCTGGATATGTATGTGGTAGACACAATTCTTTAGTTAGTCTTGAATATTGTTCACAACTTAAGTTAAAGGTTGGGCACCTTTATCTTGTTAAAGTTGTAGAATTCTTTTGCTAGCATTTGAGTGGGATCAAATGAGATATGATGAGTCTAAAATCATCGGAGTGTCTTCGAGCAAAAGGATCTAGTGCACTGGGTGCATTGAACTGGATCACAATGAAAAGCTTTATCTAGAACCGTCAATAGATAATAGTCTTTTCATTATCAGGACAATCGGAGAGTCTATCTTAATCCTGAGATAAATGATGGACTTATGGTTGCAAGTGATATCATTTGAGTTATCAATGAGTACGATTATATCGCATAGTCTATCCTCGATAGTTTGGTGATATTCATTTGTTAATCGATAGAGGACTTCATTTATAGATATGGACATCGTGGCTCCATTTAATTAAATGAGAGTATAATATCATCATATGGATGTTTTGAGGTAATTGGATATTAAATCTCAACGTTGAGTTTTCAATAGTGTCTATTGAAAACATGGCTTCTGGACAAGTCAAAATATCCAAGTTCAAAACGTGGTCATATGAGTAAATATGGTAACTTGGAGAGTTATAGGCGGTCTATGAACTCTTGGCGATTACTGATATTAATCACGAGGATACACTATCTCCAATATGATTGTCTAGGGTATGAATGAGGAGCATCTTCCTTTTCTATCTTTATTTAAGAGTTCAGTTTTAGCTCTTTAGTGGAATGAGTTAAAATTAATGGATCGGACCTAAGTGAATCATTTGTTGATTGTGATTAGGTTATGTCTATTGAAGCTTAAATTTAGATGGCCCGCCAAGATCCCCAATCCACACGGACTTGCATGGATCACTTGATATATTCTACCGGACCAATTTAAGGGTCCATCTAGAATTGCATTTAATATATTAAGAATATAATTTGCACATTATTTAAGTAATGGGCTGCTCAATTATATTAATATATTAATGAAAGACATGTGGGCTTGTTTCTTTTAGTAAGAATGGGTCTGGTTCACATGTGGGCTTTTTTATTTAAAGTCCAATGGATTAAATGAAATAGGAAAATAATATTAGGCCCATCTTATATATAAGTGGGGCGGCTAGGTTAAAGTTTTGACCTAAAAATATTATTTTGTTTCATTTGTTTTAATTAAATAAGAATTAATTGATTTATTGATTAATTGTTTAATTAAAGAAACAAATCTTTCCTAAAAGTAAAAGACTTGTTTGATAAGTAAATAAATAAATTAGTATTATTTATTTAATCAAATAAGGAGTCTTTTTTTTTATTTAGTCAAATAAAAGAATAAAAATAAAAGAGTTGGATTAGAGTTTGAAGTCTATAAAGTTAAAAAGAATTATGGTTGAATTTCAGTCACCCTATATAAGTGACATGATGAAATTCGGCCAACCCTAATTAGATATTACATAGAATTCGGCAACCCTAAAGGAAAAAGAAGAAAAATTCGGCCAACCTATATATATGTTCTTATAGGGTTCGGCCACATCAATGAATTGGTGCTTGAGTTTTTATTTTCTTTCTTCTTCTTCTTAATTCTAAGAGAGTTTTTATTCTAGAGAGACAAAAAGGAGTGAAAAATTATTCTTTGATAGTATACAATTGCTTAAACATCAATAAGCTTGTGTATACGATATCGATCTAGGTTCACGCGAGTTTCGATCATAAGATTGTGAACTCAAAAGTGACCGGAATAATTTTGACATTCTTTTGATTGTTTTGTGACTAACAAAGAAAAGAAAGTATTTGTTTGGTCCATTCACAGGTTTGCAATTCAAAGGAAAGGGAGACCACGCTCCTAGGTGATCCACGTTCGTGCTCGGATTGAAGGTCTTGCGGATTACCATCGACGTAAGTCAATCGGATCACGCGACAAGAGGTAATTTACTTTTGTTGATATATATGCATGTTTATTGATTAAAAGAGTTTAAGGTTCATAAAGGAAAAATTTTAAAAGTCACTAAATCGTCTTTAGTATCGCTTCCGCTGCGTGTAACACTTTTATTTGTTTATTTTTCCCTACAATTGGTATCAGAGCCTAGGTTGAACCCTTTTAATTAATTAACGTATATATACGTGGATCTATTTCTTTTTATTGTGATTATGCATGTTTAGAAAGAGATGACACTCTAGGTATTCAAATATATAATTACATGTGATGTATGGATTTATATATATTTTATGTGGTTTGTTATTGCTCGATTTTGGCCCTAGATTTTCAATGTAATTTTTGTTTCGGAGTTGTAACAAGAATGGTGGTCTATTATCGCCATAATTCCTTCTTGGTAGATTGCTAGGTTTTATTTTTTTTATATATATGTGCAGTATTTTTTTAGGGTTACTGCAGTTTTTTTTTATTTATTTTTAGTATGTGCAGTTTTTGGTTTGTAAAAATACTGCAGTGAATAAAAAAAAAAAAAAAAATTAATACTGCAGTATTTATTATATATATACTGCCGTAATATATTTAGGTCTTGGAGATTCGAAGACACGAAGCAAAACGAAGCAACCGGAACCAAGTACGAGCACCGTGCGCACCCTAGGAGTGGATTGGGCTGCGCATGACAAGCCCAAACTTTGGTGGGCTGCGCATGGCAGCCTTGTGTGGCCTTATGGGCTGCGCAAGGCAGCCCCTTTGTGGGGTTGTGGGCTGCGCACGCCCATGGGAGAAGGCCGAAGGATGAGCGTATGGTTGATGGGCCACCTGAAGATCTTGTATTCCTGACAAAATGTAATTTACTTGTTTTTCTAGGATGGGCCAAAATTGTTGCTATTTAATTTATGCTTAAATATTACAATATTTGTTATTGTATGATAACATGACATATAGAATAGGAGTGCCATGCATATATCTCTTTTGGTATGAACATGCATTGAATGATTTAGGTATCTAAATTGGCATCTAGATAACTCGGTAAATCATTCTATGGGATTTAATCACACGCCTTAAATAATTGAGTGGGAGAAGGTGTTTTGGTAACACCTATGGCCTCCAAGGTTAGTTGAGCTTTATTATTTATTGGTAATCCCCCCAAGGGGCGTCCATGAATGGAATTTAGCAACATACTTCCTTACAAGGATAGACAAGACAATGGACTCAAACGAGATCTACTCCCCAAGGAGGGATTTTCGTGAGAGAAAATTGAGGGTCGATATCTTGGTAACACACTCAATGTAATTTTATTGATATCCTCCCAAGAGTTCTTGTCAGTAAAATTGCAAGGCTAAAATTGAAAACGCTGGTTGTTATGTTAACAATTAGGTGGGACCTAGTCTAACTAGTAAATGGTGCGAACTCCCAAAGGAGGCGTAACATTTATGGGTGTTAGATCACCGTTGAATTTTATGATTGAGTTATTTATTTAATTCAAGATAAATATTTAAAAGTGCTTTATCATGATTATTTACTTATATATGTTTTGTTTTGTTCAGAAATCATGACCCCATCACTTATGAACATCCTGAAAGATAACACTTTAACTGGAGATAATTATGTCACATGGAAAAGGAAAATTGGGTTGTTACTGCAAAGTGAAAAACATAAGTTTGTTCTAACTACTCCTAAACCACCTGCTCCTAATAATGAATCTAGCATAATGTGTAGAGATGAGTATGAGCAGTGGAAGACTTCAGATGATATGGCAAAATGTTACATTATGGCCACTATCTCCGACGTGTTGCAACAGCAGCATGAAGGAATGGAGTCCGCTGCTGATATAATGATGTCTCTAGAGGAGATGTTTGCTATGAAGTCTAGGACGACTAAGAGAGAGGCAGTGACTGCTTTTATGAATCTTAGGATGAAACCTGGACAGGCTGTGAAAGATCACATGATGAAAGTCATAGCACATCTCAACATTGCTGAACTGCATGGCGCTGAGATAGATGGTGAGACAAAGATTGATATGGTTGTCAATTCATTGTCAGATTCCTTTGATCAGTTCAAATTGGACTACACTTTGAACAAAAAGGAATACACCTTACAAGGCCTGATGCAAGATGTTCAAAGTGCTGAAAAGATCCTTGTGAAAGGCAAAGGTCAAGAGATTCATATGGTTGGTAAAGTTGCTACTGTTAAGGCCCGTCAAAAGGTCAAGAAACAACAGAAGAAAAAGCAACTTGGGCCTATCAAGAAGGAGACCAAGAAAGTAACCAAGATCAAAGGGAAATGCTTCCTTTGTGGTGAAAAGGGACATTGGAAGAGAAATTGCCCAAAGTCCCAGAACAAGAAGGAAGAAGGTAATTTGAATTATCTAGAAACATGTTTTTTGGCTGATTCTACAGATTCTTGGATCATAGACTCAGGAGCCACTAATCATGTTTGTTATTCCTTGCAGGGGTTTCAAGAAAGGAGAAAGCTGAGTAAGAATGAAATCAATTTGCGCTTGGGCAACGGAACGTTAGTGTCTGCAAGTGCAGTGGGAGATATTAGAGTTTATTTGGATTCTAGAAGGCATTTAGATTTAATAGACGTTTATTATGTACCTCAATTCAAGAGGAATTTAATTTCAGTTTCTTGTTTGAATAAATTTGGATATTCGGTTACTTTTAATAAAGTTTTTATTATTAGTAAGAATGACAAAATTATTTGCCAAGGTACATTGGAAAACGGTCTATACTTTTTGCATAGAAATATCTCTCACTCGTTAGACACAGAAATAACGGAACCTAATCATAAAAGAGTAAAATTATCAACAGATGAAACCTACCTTTGGCATTTACGCTTAGGTCATATTAACCTTAATAGGATTAAAAGATTGGTAAGTGACGGACCTTTAAGTGACTTAAAGGTTGATGATCTACCAACTTGTGAATCTTGTTTGGAAGGTAAAATGACCAAAAGGACGTTCTCTGCCAAAGGTGCAAGAGCCACTGAATGTTTAGGATTGATACACACTGATGTATGTGGACCTATGAGCATTCAAGCTAGAGGTGGATATGAGTACTTCATCACCTTCACGGATGATTACTCAAGATTTGGTTATGTGTATCTCATGAGACATAAGTCGGATGTTTTTGACATGTTCAAAGCATTCAAAGCTGAAGTGGAAAATCAGCTTGAGAAACACATAAAAATCTTGAGATCTGATCGTGGTGGAGAATATCTATCTGGTGAGTTTCAGCAATATCTTATTGATAATGGGATAGTTTCTCAGTTTTCTGCACCAGGTACACCTCAACAGAATGGGGTAGCAGAAAGGAGAAATAGAACTCTTTTGGATATGGTTAGGTCTATGTTGAGTTATTCAACGCTTCCTATTTCTTTTTGGGGATATGCTTTACAAACTGCTATATACATTCTAAACGATGTACCATCTAAGTCTGTTCCTAAAACACCGCATGAGTTGTGGACTGGGCGCAAGCCTAGTTTACAACACTTAAGGATATTTGGTTGTCCTGCGCATGTGTTAAAAGGAAAGACAGAAAAGATGGAGTCCCGTTCAGAAACATGTATATTTGTAGGGTATCCAAAAGAAACTAAAGGATATTATTTCTATAGTCCTTCAGATCTTAAAGTATTTGTTTCGACAAATGCTAAATTTCTGGAAAAGGACTATATGAATGATTTTGTGCCTAGAAGTAGAATTGTCCTGAATGAGATGTCAGGAGATACAATTCCACGAGAGGTTGCACAACCTAACCCAATTGTAAGTTCCGATCCAACACAAGATCAACAACCTACCATTCCTCGTCGTAGTGGGAGGGTTAGAACACAACCCGAAAGATACATCGGTCTGGGAGAATCAGTGGAGAATCTCCCGGACGACGATGATCCCTATACGTACAAGGAAGCTATGGAGGATGTTAATAGTCGCCATTGGCAAAAGGCAATGCAATCCGAGATTGAATCTATGTTCGATAACAAAGTCTGGTCCCTTGTAGACTTGCCTAAAGGGATAAAACCCATTGGGTGCAAGTGGGTATACAAGAGGAAAAGAGGTATGGATGGAAAGGTGGAAACCTTTAAAGCTAGATTGGTAGCTAAAGGGTATACACAGAAAGAAGGTATCGATTACGTGGAAACCTTCTCTCCTGTGGCCATGCTTAAATCCATTAGGATACTCTTATCCATTGCAGCATCTTTAGATTTAGAGATTTGGCAAATGGACGTCAAGACAGCTTTCCTAAATGGAAGTCTTGACGAAAGCATCTACATGATGCAACCAGAGGGATTCATTGAAAAGGGCCAAGTGGATAAGGTATGCAAGTTGCAGAAATCCATATATGGATTAAAGCAAGCATCCAGATCCTGGAACATAAGGTTTGATCAAGCTGTCAAAGGTTTTGGATTTATTCAGAATCCTGACGAACCTTGTGTATACAAAAGGATTAAAGGCGACAAGTTGGTTTTCCTGATTCTTTATGTTGATGATATACTACTCATTGGAAACGATGTAGGTGTATTGACATCAGTAAAAGAATGGTTAGCAAAACAATTTGATATGAAGGACTTAGGAGAAGCAAGTTTTATTCTAGGTATCCAAGTAATAAGGGATAGAAAGAATAGAACGATTGCATTATCCCAAGCTTCATACATAGACAAAATCTTGTCTAGGTTTTCCATGCAGGATTCCAAGAAAGGTATGTTACCTTTCAGACATGGAATCAAGCTTTCTAAGGAACAAGTTCCTAAGAATGAGCATGAAGAGCAATTCATGAGTAGAGTTCCATATGCCTCGGCAGTTGGAAGTCTCATGTATGCAATGCTCTGTACTAGACCAGATATTTGTTTTGCTGTTGGCATAGTTAGCAGGTTTCAATCGAAACCTGGACCTGATCACTGGACGGCAGTCAAGCATATTTTCAAGTATCTTAAGAGAACGAGAGATAATATGCTTGTATACTCTGGAGGGGATTTGGTTCCCGTTGGGTATACAGATTCTGATTTCCAATCAGATTCTGACTCCAGAAAATCCACATCAGGGGCTGTGTTTACTATTGGAGGAGGAGCAGTTATATGGAGGAGTATCAAGCAATCTTGTATTGCTGATTCCACCATGGAAGCTGAGTATGTTGCTGCATGCGAAGCTGCCAAAGAGGCTGTTTGGCTCCGCCAATTCTTGATTGACTTAGAAGTGGTTCCTAGTGCGAATAAGCAGATCACTATCTACTGTGACAACAGTGGAGCAGTGGCTAATTCGAAAGAACCAAGAAGTCACAAGAGAGGTAAACACATTGAAAGAAAGTATCATCTTTTAAGGGAGATTGTTCAAAGAGGTGACGTGACGATTACCAAAATCGCGTCAGCAGAAAATCTAGCGGATCCCTTCACAAAGGCTCTACCTCAGAAGAGTTTCGATGGGCATCTAGAGAATATGGGCTTGAGAGATATGACACATTTGCTATAGCGCAAGTGGGAGATTGTTAGGATTATGCTCAATAGCAAGAGTGTAATGTTGTAATTAACAATCTTTTTCATATTAATAAAGTGATTTCTGGTTTAACAAATCGTATAGCATTTATAGTTTGTATTATAATTGTCAAAGTAAATAATCATAAGGTCTAAAGACTATGGGAAAAGAAGAATTGTTCGTACATCTGGATATGTATGTGGTAGACACAATTCTTTAGTTAGTCTTGAATAATGTTCACAACTTAAGTTAAAGGTTGGGCACCTTTATCTTGTTAAAGTTGTAGAATTCTTTTGCTAGCATTTGAGTGGGATCAAATGAGATATGATGAGTCTAAAATCATCGGAGTGTCTTCGAGCAAAAGGATCTAGTGCACTGGGTGCATTGAACTGGATCACAATGAAAAGCTTTATCTAGAACCGTCAATAGATAATAGTCTTTTCATTATCAGGACAATCGGAGAGTCTATCTTAATCCTGAGATAAATGATGGACTTATGGTTGCAAGTGATATCATTTGAGTTATCAATGAGTACGATTATATCGCATAGTCTATCCTCGATAGTTTGGTGATATTCATTTGTTAATCGATAGAGGACTTCATTTATAGATATGGACATCGTGGCTCCATTTAATTAAATGAGAGTATAATATCATCATATGGATGTTTTGAGGTAATTGGATATTAAATCTCAACGTTGAGTTTTCGATAGTGTCTATTGAAAACATGGCTTCTGGACAAGTCAAAATATCCAAGTTCAAAACGTGGTCATATGAGTAAATATGGTAACTTGGAGAGTTATAGGCGGTCTATGAACTCTTGGCGATTACTGATATTAATCACGAGGATACACTATCTCCAATATGATTGTCTAGGGTATGAATGAGGAGCATCTTCCTTTTCTATCTTTATTTAAGAGTTCAGTTTTAGCTCTTTAGTGGAATGAGTTAAAATTAATGGATCGGACCTAAGTGAATCATTTGTTGATTGTGATTAGGTTATGTCTATTGAAGCTTAAATTTAGATGGCCCGCCAAGATCCCCAATCCACACGGACTTGCATGGATCACTTGATATATTCTACCGGACCAATTTAAGGGTCCATCTAGAATTGCATTTAATATATTAAGAATATAATTTGCACATTATTTAAGTAATGGACTGCTCAATTATATTAATATATTAATAAAGACATGTGGGCTTGTTTCTTTTAGTAAGAATGGGTCTGGTTCACATGTGGGTTTTTTTATTTAAAGTCCAATGGATTAAATGAAATAGGAAAATAATATTAGGCCCATCTTATATATAAGTGGGGCGGCTAGGTTAAGGTTTTGACCTAAAAATATTATTTTGTTTCATTTGTTTTAATTAAATAAGAATTAATTGATTTATTGATTAATTGTTTAATTAAAGAAACAAATCTTTCCTAAAAGTAAAAGACTTGTTTGATAAGTAAATAAATAAATTAGTATTATTTATTTAATCAAATAAGGAGTTTTTTTTTTAGTCAAATAAAAGAATAAAAATAAAAGATTTGGATTAGGGTTTGAAGTCTATAAAGTTAAAAAGAATTAGGGTTGAATTTCAGTCACCCTATATAAGTGACATGATAAAATTCGGCCAACCCTAATTAGATACTACATAGAATTCGGCAACCCTAAAGAAAAAAGAAGAAAAATTCGGCCAACCTATATATATGTTCTTATAGGGTTCGGCCACATCAATTAATTGGTGCTTGAGTTTTTATTTTCTTTCTTCCTCTTCTTAATTCTAAGAGAGTTTTTATTCTAGAGAGATAAAACGGAGTGAAAAATTATTCTTTGATAGTATACAATTGCTTAAACATCAATAAGCTTGTGTATACGATATCGATCTAGGTTCACGCGAGTTTCGATCATAAGATTGTGAACTCAAAAGTGACCGGAATAATTTTGACATTCTTTTGATTGTTTTGTGACTAACAAAGAAAAGAAAGTATTTGTTTGGTCCATTCACAGGTTTGCAATTCAAAGGAAAGGGAGACCACGCTCCTAGGTGATCCACGTTCGTGCTCGGATTGAAGGTCTTGCGGATTACCATCGACGTAAGTCAATCGGATCACGCGACAAGAGGTAATTTACTTTTGTTGATATATATGCATGTTTATTGATTAAAAGGGTTTAAGATTCATAAAGGAAAAATTTTAAAAGTCACTAAATCGTCTTTAGTATCGCTTCCGCTGCGTGTAACACTTTTATTTGTTTATTTTTCCCTACACTTTCCTAAGCAATCCCTCCAGACACTGGTCCCTAACCGAGTAAGGAACCATGCCACTACAGCGACAATACTGCACCTATCCCTACCCGATCCAAATCAACCGTGGAGCACATGTACTTCATGTTCAATTGGTGTCTTGTAAGACATACCAGATTTTTCGGATAACGGTTTGGCACCGTCCGTGGGAAAACTCACTAGACCAACGTGGTTTCCCAATCTACCAAAGATCACCTTTTGTAGACAATCCTCATTTTGAACCCGCTCGACTGAAAACCAAAAATGATGCTGAGATCATCCCAGAATCAGCCGGATGCATCAGGGCCCTACTCATACGTTTCCACTCATGAGACTGAGCGTCCCAAAAATGCTCTTGCACAACTTGATCCTCTTCAGGCCGAGATGCCATCGGCGGAACCATTAGTACCTGCTGAAAACTTTCTTCCTCCCGGAACAATTCACCGAGATATGTTTGACATTCATGTCAACACATTCTTGGATGACCTCTACTAAGATCTGCTGGGCCCCTACCCCGGTGAGGCTGGACCTAGTACTAGGATTTCGGTGTTCAAAAGGTTAGACCCA
The DNA here is from genome assembly GCA_035582765.1 of Acer negundo. Lineage (NCBI taxonomy): Eukaryota > Viridiplantae > Streptophyta > Magnoliopsida > Sapindales > Sapindaceae > Acer > Acer negundo. The sequence goes on from CM069242.1 coordinate 15,390,334, forward strand.
TCAAGAGTTCAATTGAGACATGCTGTCTAAGAACCTATAATTTGGCATTCATGCCCTTACAGTATTAAGGTCATATGCATTACATTATTAATAATAAACTTTAAATTATAATTTGATTTTTTTTTTACAGTATTCAAAATTTCAAATAAATGAAATATTTGTTATATTCTCTATATTCATCAATCTGTTCTTGTTGCCAAATTAATTCCATGCATCTCCTTAATGTAACTTAGGTCTTAGAACATTCTCCCTCTCATCCAAACCATCTCTACTCAACCTAAAGACAACTTTGAGGATTGGATTAAGGCTTCAAGGAAGGAGATGCTCATCAAGGGTTTTCTCTTAATCCTTTCTCTTAGTTTTATTGTTGTAAAGAACATGAGTAGCTAAAATACCTCACTATAGGGTTGATGTTATTTGTTTGATGGATATGGGGCTTTGTAAATAAACTTTATGTTTTATATGCATATCTATCTCTATGTTTTATTCTTTTGCTTTGAATGATTTCATTATTGATTTGTTGGGATACACCCTCTTAGCATGTTAATTTGGAATCTTTATTGCCTTATTGAATAGAAGGATTTTCGAAAATCCAACTCAAACAACTGCGGTCATAATCTAACCTTGAACAAGTGTCCGACACTATACACCCTAAGTCGGCACTTCTGAGAGGATTAGAAGCCTTCACTATACATTATAGGTTGTCTACTTTAGTGATTTTACGAGAGCTAACCTTCGAGTAAAATTCGATTGAATAACCTCAAGCTTCATCCAAACTTAAACGGGTGGCCTCCGCTATACACCCTAGGGCGGCCACTTGTGGGGAATTGGAAGTCATCGCTATACACCTTAAGATGGCTACTTTAGAATAGGTTGAGCCATAGTTTGATAGATGAGCTTTCATGGTTAAAAATCTCAATTGAGCAACTAGCCACTGTTGGTTGCTTATGAGAGATTAATCGCTAGCAAGGGGTTTTTGCTATACACCCTAGGTTGACCGCTCGCTAGTGATATATAGCCAACTTTATACACCCTAGGTTGGTTACATTCGTCAAAACGTGCATAATTGAGAGTTTGTTGCAATCGCCCCAATATTCACTTACGAGTCCATTAACTCCGTAGTTCCATCTTCATACATTCATCACTCCATTCACATCCCATTTAATTTGCATTCATAGTTTAGTTTATACTATATTTTCACCTACCTTTTACTTTTACTTTTATGCACACTGGTTTTATTAATCCTAATCTTATCACCGCTACCCCGATCTCAGTGGACGACATTCATACTTACCGTTTTACTCGTATTTATACTTGTGAACACAACACAAAGGTTTTATAAATTATTTTGACGGACAGTTTTCTAACGGCGAAGTAAAAACAAGACTCATCAAGCTTTCCATTTCTTGAATAACCGTGAATTACGGAATTATAAATCTATAGAGAAGATCTAAGACTGTGACCTTTCATTTCCTAGAAGAGAATTTATAGATTTTTCAACCAAACCCTCTTCACCTAACAACAAAGTAATATTCTTATAGTTGAGTTCAATGATTCGATATTTTTCCTATGTTCTTCCACTTATCAAAAACATGTTCAAACATTCTCAAGAATCAATTTTTTGCAATATTAAATTAATGAAAAGACAAAAACCGACAAATAATTTTTACAACATTTGGTGTTTAAATAAAGAGAGAATTAAAGAATAAAATATCTGGAGGATTTGAGTGGACCTTGAGGCATTTTTGAAGAATTCGATGACATCGCAGAATTGGTCTTTGATCAAATCTCCATAGCGTTGAAGAATTCGCAAAGTGCAAGAGTGTTCCTGCTGAAACCTTTAAATCAAGGCTCTGAGTGTGTGGTGTTCATGGTAGGTCTCTACGAGAAGGGTTGTGTGTTTTGATTGATAAAGAGGTGGTGGTGGTGGAACTGAGTGAGAAGAAATGAGATGGGTTTTGGAGGAGAAGACATGGATGTTGATGATGTAATTAAAAATAGATCAAAATATTATTTACATTAATTAACTAGGATGTTAAACCCTACTTTTGTCCAAATCATTCTGAAGCAACTATTTTTGTCCAAATCTAAAACCAAATAGTCTATAATTAACCACAAACCCTTATACCTACGCCATAAGGTAGTGGGTTCGAGTCACCTCTTAAAAAAACTTGAATTTAAGTAATATTTCAAAAAAAAAAAAAAAATTAGCAAAAACTTGGGTGCAGCGGGATGCACCATGCATCCCCCATTTTGAAGTTGCCATGTTAGAAGAACTTCTCGGAAATAAGATTCACACAACTTTTATATTGTATAAGAAAGAAATATTTGTATATGTTTCAAATTAGATTGTTGGAATTGATTGTAATTATGACAATTCTTATAACAAATGAATGAAAATCATTCATATTTTACAAACTTATTTTAGCAGTGATGGTAGTGCACCTCCCTTTCGTAGTGGTGGTGAGATGTTCGAGTCCCACCATACACATTTTCCAAACATGTATGAGAAGTTTTCTTTGATCCCATCAATCTTATTGTAAGAGTATCTCCAATGTAAATATGTATTTTGAGAAAATTGATTGTCACATATGATAGATAGTTAAAAAGTTAGAAAAATTTATCCAGTGTAATTATCTAACTTTAATATGGAGATGATGTGGTAAAAAAAAGTTAGAGAATATGGAGTTGAGTTAGAAACTCTCATAGAAATGATAACTATGATTTCTAATTTTTTCCCACCAATAATATTACACCTCATTTAATTGTAAAATAAAAGAAGAGAGAGAATGAGATAAATGATTGGTAAAAATGGAAATATATTTGATTTAAAATAAAAGAGAAGAGATTGTGAAATAAATGTTTGAAGATAATTGGTAAAAAATGGATACATATTTTATTTTAGATAATTGAATTGGAGATGATAAAATGCATTTCTTTAAAAAAAAAATTGACAAAGTGGATCCATGTTCAATCTATATGTTGATGTGTCACTCGTTTTTTTTTTTTTTTTTTTTTTTTGACAATATCTATTAATCCGGGATCATGTATTTTTTTGAAAGTTTTCATCATTTGTAGGATTTAAACCGCTGACCTGTGAGTCATTTGTCCAAGCCCCAAACTCGTTCATCTACCAACTGAGCTACGCCCATATTGGCATGTAGATGTGTCACTAGTTAGAACATGCATATTTGCATTAGATATGCTCTGATAGTTGTAACTTGTATTACATCCAAAAATAAAATAAAATAACCTAACCACAAAATTTTTTACAAGTGTGTTTGGAAATAAGTTAAAAATAGTAATTAAAAGTTCACTATAAATATTAGAACTAATTATAACAATATAATTAAACTAGACCAGAATACCCTTTAGTAACTCCCACTCCAAGGCTATAACACATTTGAACAGTAAAAACTAGAGAGATGAATCATTTTGAACATGGATAGAGAAAAAAAAATCGGTTAACATAAAGAGAGAAAGCTACTGAAACCCTAGAGAGAGAAACCCATTGAATATTTGGAGAAAGAAGAAATATTTTTACAAGTGAGAAGACAAAAATTCATGACTTTTCGACTTTGAATCTCATGTTTTGGACTTGGACTTTGAAATAAACAATTAACATTAAGGTGTTGTTTGTTTTTTTTTGTCTGAAATGTACTGAAATTTGAATAGGTCTGAAATCTAAAGTCTGGACAACATGTTTGTTTTCCTGTATCTAAATTTTGAATTAAAAAATTAAGTTGTTTGTTTTTAAAAATACATCATCTGATAACCTATAATTTGACATTTGTACCTTTACACTATTAATAGTCATATGCGTTACATTATTAATAATAAACTTTAAATTATAATTTGATTTTTTTTTTTACTGTATTCAAATAAACGAAATATTTTTTATATTCCATATATTCACCGATTTGTTCGTGCTGCCAAATTAATTTCATGCATCCCCTCAAGTAAAAGCAATGTATACTTTCATTAAACTTTCCATTTCTTGAATAACTGTGAATTACGGAATTATAATATGTAAAGAAGATCTAAACCTATGACCATTCATTTCCTGAAGAGAATTTATAGCTTCTTCAATCAAACCTTCTTCACCTAACAACACAATAATCTTCATATAGTCGAGTTAATTGATTCAAGATTTTTCCTATGTTCTTCCACAATCATCTCCTATGTGTGTTTTGATTGATAAAGAGGTCGTGGTGGAGCTTATGGGTGTTGTAGAGAGGCGAGAGAAAAAAAGGAGATGGGTTTTGGAGGAGAAGACATGGCCATAGATGATGTCGTTGTTCCTGAACTGAAATCATGTTGCGGTTAGTGAGTGGGTAACATGTTATAATGTAATTTGTGAGAGGGTATTTTAGGTATGAAATTTTAAAATAATTTCATACCTAAATGACTTCAGACTTCAGATTAGGGATGAAAATAGGGCGGGACGGGGCCGAGGAATGCTTTTCCATCCCCATCCCTGCCCCGCAAAACCATCCCTATCCTCGTCCCTATCCCCGCATTAAAAGAAGCGTGGTCGGGGCTGGGGATTCCCCGTTGGAGAGGTCTTCCCTATACCCGCCTCATTTCCCCGTCTAATAATCTGCAGTTGCACTGATTTTGGTTGTGTTAGATATATCTGCGACTGCAATGATTTTTAACAACTAATGCTATTGTTGAGTTTGATTTCTTTGTATATAATATCTGATCATTGACTTAATACTAACTGTTGTAGAAGTTTCTTTTATTCTATTTCTAAATTGTCAAACACCATGACAAAGAGGGAGTAATCTCTATGTTCAATTTTTTTCTATCTTTGGTGGCAAAATATGTCTAATTAATGGTGAAAATTGAATGAAAAAGCTTTAGCAACCGAAAAACACTGAAAATTGTTGCCTTAGCTTTGTAATATGTATGCTTGACAATTGACATGATTATGATTTTTTAAATCATTAACCGATGATTATCATAAGCATGCATTATTATTGTTATTATATACATATATATATATATATATATATATCGGCAGAGAGTACTTCCCCCGTCCTTGCCCCTCTTCACCTTCGGAAACAAGACTTTGTCCCCATCTCCGTCCCTATTCCCATCCCTGAATATTATCCTCCATTCCCACCCTGTTCGAGGCGGGGCCCAACGGGGAATACTATCATCTCTACTTCAAATAGGATTCTTGACTTTTTGATTTTAGATGCTTTTTTTTACCGTTTTTCATATTTCGGGCGCATTGTAAGTATAAACAAGATGTCTTAAAAAGGCATTTTAGACCCTTTAATATTCTAGACCCAAAAAACAAACACTCCCTAAGTTAAACACTTTTGTTCTTGTCATGTGAACATTTTTTTAATTACTCTTGGGATCTATTCAAAAGGCTGTCAACATTGTGGTGTCTAAACAGAACCTCCAAGGTCAGCATATTACAGTGGTGAGCGACTCTAAAATGGCAGTCTCCTGGATAAATAACGAAGGTTTTGGAAATCTTAATCATGTCAACTATAATTACAAGATTCAAAATAATCTAGGCGTGATCGGTAACATTGTGGTCACTTTCGATTCGAGAGTTTTCAATTTTTGTTCATACAATTTGGCTAAGATGGGGTCGAGCTTTTAAGAGGGATGTGTTAGTTTGGGGTGATAGCTGATATTTTTATGCTTGTTCTGTTTTTGTAGTGCTTGGTGGAGGTCAGTAGTTTGGTTTTTGGTCTCTGACAGGTTTCAGTTAGTGGCTGTCTATTGTTTTTGTTTCGGTCTAGGCTTGTTGTGGTCTGTTGTTTTTCTAGTTTTGTTGGGATTGTTGTTTGTCTGTAGATTGTCGAAGGTCTGATTGTTGTAGCCTATTTTGGCTTTTCGTTTGGCTTCTGGCCTTTATAAAATTTCTGCAGTTCAAAAAATAAATAACTCTTAGGCTCTATTTGGTACGCGAGACTGGATTAGACTATTTCATAGGATTTGATTGGATTGAGATAAGAATGCGATTAGATGAGATTGGATTGGATTGGATTAGGCTTGACTAAATTAATACTATGTTGTATTTGAAGAAACATGAGACTGGACTAAATTAATACTATGTGTTGTTTGGTAAAACATGAGATTAGATTAAATATAATAATATTTTAAATTTGATATTATTATATTTGTCAATTTTATAATTTATTTATTTAATAAAATAATTTTCTAAAAAAAATATTGGTGGGATTACAGTGGGTCCAACAGCTTTAGATTCTTCAATCCAGTAGAAGGAATTAGAATTGAAATAATCTCAATCTCTAGTAATCGAACGAAAATTGAATAACAAATTATTGAAATAATTTTTTCGATGAAATAAGAACCCACATATATATATATATATATATATAGATATTATTTAAGAGAAACATTTTGTACAACCGGGGTTGTGGCACCGTTGTGGCCCCATAGTGCAAAAAAAAAAAAACACACACACATGGGTCCCACATGTTTTTTCATTTTTTTGCACTACGAGGCTGTGTTGGTGTCGCGACCCCGGTTGTATGTAGCAATGCTCATTATTTAATTAACAATGTTTAAAATTAATTTTAATTAAAATTATAGATTTATTTTGTTTTTAAATCAATTTAAATATTTTTAATTTTTTACATTTATTTATTATTAAATTGTTTTTTTTTTAAAAAAAAAAACTATTTAAAAAAAAAAAACAACATAACCTTGCTTAGGCAAGAATATATACAAAACCACCAATTTTTGTAGGTTTGCACAATCCCACCCAGAAAGAATTGTGAAATCAATAAAGTGAGGCCACTTGATTGGACAATCTATTCCAGTGGTGGCCCCAAACATCGGACGAGATTGGAAATAGTCCAATCCTATCCAATCTCATATGCCAAACACAACATTGGTGTGTAAACATATTTTAGTTACTCTTGGCGTGTGAACAATTTTTAGTTAATTTTGGCGTATGAACACTTGAACTCTTGATGTGTTAACATTTTTTGTTCTGAAAATGATATGAAACACTTTCGAATGACTTTTGAGAAGGAAAAAGATAACTAATTTGTGTTCATAATATGTCATTTGAATCGTTTCAATGAGGAGAATGAAGTTGTAGAGAGAAAAAAAAAAGTGACAAGAAAGAAACCTATTTGAGGGAGGGAATAAAGTTGTAAAAAAAGAAATACAAACATGAATAGAGATACAAGAGATGGTTAACTCATTTTTTAAGGATGGAAATAGGTTGAAAGTACGTCGAGACGTTTATCAGTGACAAAAGTTGACAAGAAAAGAAAAAAAAAATCAAGATAGTAATATGGAAAATTTTGATAGAGAATAGAATTGTAGAAGAAGAAGAAGTCTGAGGGAGATATAGTTAGAAAGTAGAAAATAAGAGAGACTGGAGATAATTGTCATATATTTCCTTAATATCTCATTCATCTGGCTATATATAAGCTTAACTTTAACAACAAATCATAAAACCACTAATGCTAGAAAATAGAAGCAGTAATGCAATTAAAAAGGAAAGTGGTGCAGTAGTGGAACACACAATCAGACACTCATTAATTGAACCTAACAACTGACTCTAACTTATTAACAACGGACTCTAACTTAGTCTAACAATTGACTCTTGCACATATCATTCCCCATCCCTTAAAATCATCCTTGTCCGCAATGACAAAATCTTGATATGTTCTTAAAATATAATTTGGGAATTGGTTTAGCAGAAACATGTTCATACTGTGATGAGTCATTGGTAGTGGGACCTTTGAATGTTGTCATCCACCGTAAGGCAATCTCCTTCAAATGGAAGGAAGGGGGTTGAATTTCATGATGTTCAACGATTTTCTTGAAATTGAAACACTATTTGGATTTGTATATCAATCCATGGGGATCTTCGCCATTGAAAGTTGGGAAGGACAACTTTGGTTGGGTGTTGGTTCGATTAGTTGAATGTTTGGTCTGTTGAGTTTTGGTTCGGACGGTGTTTTAGTTTTGGGATTATTCGTAGTGGGCGAAAGGGTTGAAATCATGTTTAGCGGATGGTTGGCCACGACTGACACGAAGTGATTGCAATTCGGTGAGGATGGATTGGAGAGTATTGTGGACCTACTGGAAGTTGTTTGTTAGAAGGTAAAAACTCGACTTATGTTGGGCCAGAGTTTTGTAAACTTCATTACGGTATTTGACATCTATGGATCGAATGGCTATGATACCACTGATATAGATAATTTTGATAAAGAACATAATTGTAGAAAAAGAAGAAGTCTGGGAGATATATAGTTAGAAAGCAAAAAATAAGAGAGACATAAAAGATAATTGTCATATATTTCAATAACACCTCATTCAACAATTGTCTGGCTATATATAAGCCTAACTTTGACAATAAATCATAAAACCACTAAAAACGCTAATGCTAGAAAATAGAAGTAGTAATGCAATTAAAAAGGAAAGTGGTGCAGTAACGGAACACACAATAAGTAGAGATGCACATTTGGGGAATGGGGATAGATATAGGTCTCCCCCATCTCTATCCCCATCCCCATTTCCTAGACTCTTCCCCCATCCCCCCATTTGGGGAAAATGGGGATGGGGAATTTTGAGGGGACCTATATCCATCCCTATCCCCAATTCTCCATTTTTCCTGTTTTTTTTTCGTTTTTCTCCATTTCCCCGTTTCCCTTGTTCCCTCATTTCCCAATTTGACTAAAATTTAAAAAAAAAAAAAAAAAAAAAAAAAAAAAAAAAAAAAAAAAAACAAACAAACAAACATTTCATTACAAAAACAAAATAAAATTCATTAGTGCATTTTATAAAATGTGTATATATACTTAGAGAGTTAGAGTTTTTAAAGAATAAAATAAAAATATATATTATAATTATATTTATATATGTTTTGGGGAAATGGGGATGGGAACTCCCCCCATCCCCATCCCCATTTCAATTTGGGGATGATTTTCATCCACTCCCCCCCCCCCCCAATTTCCCCATTTATCCCCAAAAAAATTCTCCAAATGGGGATGGGGACGTGGGGAATTGGGCTCCCGGGGGAAATGTGCATCTCTAACAACAAGACACCCATTAATTGAACCTAACAACCGACTCTAACTTATTAACAACTAATTCAGCATTATTAATTCTCATTCAAGATATGCATAGAGATCATTAGCTAGGAAGACCAAGTCTAGTTAAATAAGTTAGTTAATGGATCATGAGCATTATGTGTTTCATGGGACATTATTGTTAGTGTTTTCTTGCTTTTAGTTAGTGGGTGTTTAGTATGTAATTGGTTGTCAATAAAATGTTAATCACATCTTAACCATTCATTCATTGCAATACTTATGTGTCATAAGATTAAGTGAGGTGATGTGAGGTGATGTGAGGAGAGGATCCTTGTCCGTTTAGTTAATAGATAGTGGATATTTGTTTCCTTGTTTTTAGGTTAGTTTTTCATATCGGTTGTTGTTGTAAGCGCTCTCTTTGAATTCAATGAAGTTATCGATGAAATTAAAGAACAACTACTATCTCAAAATATCTTCTTATCTTATCCTTGGTTCTATTTCTCTCTTTCTATGATTCTCTTTTTCTTCCTCTGCCTCTTTTCTAATTCTACACATAACATGTAGCTAGTTTTGAAAATATCAATAATTTCAGGGTAATGTTACGGACTCAAAAGGGAGAAAAGTGAAAACAAACTATTTCTTCCGTTAACATCCAGAAAATGTTAAAAGTTGCACTAGAGAGAGAAAGAAGGTGATTTGCATGATCATTTCTGTTTCTACTGTCATTCTGTCAACAGTTAATTTGTACAGAGAGACGGTTAATGACACGTATTCACACATCTGTTTCTGGGCGGTTGTGCTGTGACTTATTCAATCGAAATCCACCACTGGACCCCCGCAAACATCTCCGAAAATCCAACGGCCCAATTTCAATCTTCAACAACCTTCAAATTCTCTCTGTCTGTCTCTCTCTCTCTCTCTATATCAAATTTCAATCATTCATTCATTCATTCTTCTAATAACCGAACGGTTCAAACTCTTCTTCGCCGGTCCGGTCACCGGTTCTCCGCCGTACTATCCCTCGAGAATCTTTGATCGGTAAATCTTCAAAATTCCTCTTCCTTTTATTCAGGTGAGTTTCGACTTGCTTTTGTAATTGGATTCGCAGGATTCCTTTTCTTTTCTTTTTTTTGTGTTGATTTTATTGATATTGTTGTCTTTTATTTACACATTTTTACATGATTGAGAATGGCAGTTTTATATGATGATTCTGTTGTCGAAAGCTCGATTTAATGAGTTTTTGTTTATTCTAGAAAAAACGAATGTAGCTGCTGTTGGATTCACGGAATTTCATTTCGTTTGATGTACTAGATTATGAGTGGAACTGTTATTTTGATAGAAAATTAGTTTCTCGTCTTGTTATTGTGGATTTGTGGTTTTGTTTAGAGTAGCACTTTTATATGATGATTTCTTTTGAAGCAGAATCGAGCATTCTTTTGTTGAAAATTCGATATTATGATTTTTCTTTCTTTCTTTCTTTTTTTTTTTTTTTTTAATGTTTTGTCTCGGGAAAGACATGTTATGGTTGATTGTTTGATCGTTCTTTTGAATGTTTAACCAACTTGTACTTGTTGAAGATTCGATTTTTGGGTTATGATCTCGTTTTCACGTGTCCGATAAATTGTTAAGGTCTTATTGTCATTTTGGTTATCATATAAGCTGCAAGCGTTATAATCAATTCGGTTTTGACATTATAATCATAGTAGTAGTTGGTTGGTAACTAGTATGTTTTGTTCTTGAAAATGTCTCTGTTAATTGAAATTTTTGTTTTTCTTTTTCTTTTTCAGATAGACGTTCCCACATTTAGAAGTTGGATTTACTCGTGTCACTTTAACTGTATCATATTTGTGGGTATTTTGTAATGGGTGCTGTAGAAAATTCTATAGACAGCAAAAGTCATCTGCCAGCAGAAATTAAGGAGATTTTAACATCACTGGCATCTAGGTGGGAAGATATACTTGATCTGAATGAGTTGCATGTCATTCCTCTTAAGGGTGCAATGACCAATCAAGTCTTCCAAATAAAGTGGCCGACAAAAGCAGAGAAAGTCTCACGCAAGGTTCTTCTCAGGCTTTATGGTGAGGGAGTGGAGGTATTCTTTGACAGGGATGATGAGATCCGGACGTTTGAATTTATGTCAAAGCATGGGCAGGGACCACGTTTGCTGGGGCGGTTCCCAAATGGTCGTGTTGAAGAGTTCATCAATGCACGGGTATTTTGATGTTTATAGTTCTTTCTTTCTTATGTGTTACAGTTTCGAGACTTAGTTTAAAAAAATGCTTCATTTTGATTATATAAGATTGTAGTTATCAATTTAATTCTTGTAGTTAATTTTTTGGAAGATCACTGTACTAACAGTTGATTTTGCTCAAATTTTTGATAAATCTTACTTTCTGCTGAGAGCTCTTGCTTTTTATGAGTACAAAATTATTTTCTTCAGATTGATGCAATGGGTTTTTATACAAACAACTTGTGGACTCTTAACACCTCTCTTGGACTCCATTAGCTGCATGTGGGCGTTATTGTTACATTATATGTTATATTGTTATCTCTATCAGCCAAGTGGAGCTGATATTCTTTTTATTAGATTACATGAAATAAACATGATGCTTTACTTTGGAAATTTGACTTTCAATGTTGCAATCATCTTGGCAGATTTTGTTTCTTGAAAATCTGTATTAGGTTTGTTGAGCTATCATTTCTGTAGGAAACTTTATCTGCTTTGTATAGAGAGATTTGTCTTCCATCTGTTAAATGAAGCTTAATATCATATTACCTACCCTATAGTAATTGAAAAGACCACAGGTTGTCTTAATGTCGCTTCACCCTAAGGGCTTTAACACTGTGGCTCATCTTAAACTTTTCGGTGAAAATGTGATTCTATGTCTATAAATTTAACAAGATTCAAATCTTATTAGATGAGTTTAAGTTGGTAAAGGTAATCAAATGGCTGGTCCTTTGAGAATTTAGTTAGTAGGGGATTAAAGTTCATTTCCTTTTGCTTAATATAGTATTCGAAAGACTACAGCGGTTCTTTTTATGATATTGTTTATCAGAGATGTGCAGTGTTGAAATTGTTGTTTAAAGCTACCTACCGTTAGGAGGGTGAGAGAAAGGAAAGGAAAAAATTGTGTTGTGTATGGGTAATTTCTTTAAGTTGTTGTTTTGTTCATCAAAAAGTGGGAAAAAAAGCTTACATTTTCTTACTATTGTCTGTTCTCCTTATGTGTGAATTTCAGACGCTCTCTGCATCTGATATGCGTGATCCAGAAATATCTGCTCTTATAGCTACCAAAATGAAGGAGTTCCATGATCTTGATATGTCTGGTCAAAAGAAAGCCTGCCTGTGGGATAGGATGAGGTATGTTTTCTTTGTCATCTCTCTGTCTCTGTCTCTCTAATTTGTTTGTTTTATTTATTTATTTTTCCCCTGATACTAGGAGTCTACAGATAGTTCTAAAAAAAATAGCTGAAATAATTTTTTCTTTATTTTTTTTAGAAATTGGCTCAAAGCAGCCAAGAGTTTGTCCCCTCCTGAAGAAGCTAAATCATTTCGTCTAGATGCCATTGATGAGGAAATCTCTATGTTGGAAAAGGAACTCTGTGGGACTCATCAACGCCTAGGCTTTTGCCACAATGATTTACAATATGGTAACATAATGATTGATGAAGAGACTAAGTCAATAACCATAATTGTAAGTTTCTTCTTTTCCCAATATATAACGTTCCATTTATTTTCCTTGCCGCTTTCCTTGTGTAGTTTCCTTGTAATAGGATGGTGCTCCGTTTTTGCCTTTTTAATGCATTTACAAATGAAAAGATAAATCGTATATTGTACTTATATCCTTTCTTTTTTTAATACATACATGTTAGAATTATTAAGATCTTCAATGCAGCTTGGTTATTCTCTTGCGGTATCTTTTGCACTATCAAAAGTCAAAGGAGCTTAAATCAATCTTACAAGCTCGTGCAAATACACTGGGAGGAAGCGACTGTGTTTCTAGGGCTGGTAAATAGATCTAATTGGAATTGAATCAGACTAATATGTAGGATTATGTTACTACTATTTGAATAATGACAACGTACACTTAGTTAATCTTTTGTGAACCATTTATCTTGCCCGATGGAAGGCATTATTTTACTTCATTGCTGATGGTGCATCTATCCTTGTACCGTCCAGTATTATTCCCGCAATAGGACATTGATGGAGTGAGTAGGGTCCCATGAATGCATTCAACCAAATTTGCATGGCATGCCGGTGGAATTGATGACTCTGCTCGGTTTAAGGACTTGTAGGATATTGTGTTGAGTTAAAACTAATAAGTAATACCGGATAGGATTTTCATTCATATATTATTTCTTTCCTCATATGATTGGCGATTGAAATTTGGAATCAATTTTTTATGTGTATGATGATCATCACTTGACTTTAGTCTGCAGGAAGTTAACGAGTTTATGTATCATGAAAGAACCATCTTCTTATAGAACCTCTATACGATAATTATTGAACCCTTATCTGAGACCTCATCTATGCCATCTGTTTTAGAAAAGCATTAATTAAGTTCTTTTAAACTGTAATGTCACTATTTTGACTCCTTAATTATAGCTACACACTGTCCTTATTGGTTGTGGAGAAGGTTCAAAAATAAATTATATGTTTCAAAAAGAATAAATTTTAAGGCCATGATATACTTTTGAGGGTAGGATTTCCCATGCTTTCTTTACTTAAGCTCATCTGAACGTTGATGATAGTTGAATCTGTGTTTAAATGGTCTGATGTTTCTGATATGTTGCGTGTAACTATACAGCTGACTGTGTTTTAGATAGTATACATGAAAATTATCTTTTCATAATATCCCTTTTCAGAATGCTTGACATTTGTATGAATTTAATGAAGTTCAAATAGCTTTTTAATTTAAATTTATATTCTTTCCTCTTATAGGACTACGAGTACGCAAGTTACAATCCTATCGCATATGATCTAGCAAACCACTTTTGTGAGATGGCTGCTGACTATCATACAGAAACTCCTCATCTTTTGGATTACAGTAAATACCCAGGTGTGTTGCCATTACAAATTGTTTCTTTCATTTGCCTTTATTTTCTTCAAATGGAACATCAATTTTGACTAACATGTCATGATAGATTTGGTGGAGCGTCAAAGATTTCTCCGTGCATATATGGGTTCCACAGGTAATTTTTTACTCTCCTGGTTTGGAACTTGTGCATCGTTAGCGTATAGTTTTTACCGCTTACTAGGCTACTAGCAGGTTTTACATGTCTGCCATTGATAGATATAGATCCCCTTTTTACAGGTGATATAAAAGAATTGAGACCTTGCCTTTCTGTTATTTTATTCATTTATATGTTTCTCAACTCAAACAGTTTAAAGCAGAATAGTAATGTCTATGTATTCAGGGAGCAATTTCTAGTCTATCTTCATCATTAAGAACAATTAAGCTGCATTTAAAGATAAAAAATAAAATAAATAAATAAAAAGAACACTTAAGCTGAATTTGCTATCTGGTCTGTACATTGCCCACTGTACGATCGGTTCCAGTCAGTTCATGAAGATAATTAGATTGACATTTTATGATTTTCTTTCAAGATGGAGATATTTAATTTTATTTATTTTTAAATGATCAAGGAATTTATATGAACAGTTCATTGTGGGTTAACGGATAAAAGTGGACTTAAATCTGACAAACTGATGTATATAATAGTTGTTTGGGTAGTTTCTAGCTTTTGGTTTCTTTTGAATTAATTGTTTGATTTTGGCACAGGTGATCAACTCAATGATGTAGAAGTGAACCCACTTCTTGAAGATGTTGAGAAGTATACACTGGCGAACCATCTGATTTGGGGATTATGGGGAATAATATCGGTATTTAATGCTAACTCAGCATAACTTTCTTCATCATTATTGTTTTTATAATAACCTTGGTATGAGGGTGGCTCAGCCATTATGACCATGAAGTAGTCCCTTTGACAACTGCTAAATGGTCCATTTACTACCCATCTTGGTTTATTTTTTTCCTTTCATCTTGAAATATTTTATTGCTGGTCTTTTTTGTTTCTTTCATTTGGAAGTTTTTAATTGCAGAACTGGAAATAATTTTTCTGTCCATACAATATTTAGAGCCTATTTTGTTTCAATTGTCATTATTTCTGATAGAAAAGAATTGTTGGCATATATAATTCTCTTGCGTTGATGGCATGCTTAGCATTCAATTTCAATTCAATGTAGGTAACTCCTAACACTTGCATGATACTTGTGGATTTGTTCTGGTAGCTGCATGTGTGGATTTTATGATAAAAATACTTGTTCATTTTACATAACCTTATTAGGTTTTTGTACTATTTTTGCCTTTTCAGGAACACGTGAACGAAATTGATTTTGACTACATTGAATATGCAAGGCAAAGATTCGATCAGTATTGGTTAAGGAAGTCTGATCTGTTGGGTTCTTCTGGAGCCCTCACTAATGCTTCTGCTGATGGTAACTCTTCTTTCTAGAAATCTAACAGCTTTTCCTTCTTGCTGCATTGTGTAAATATAGTTTATACATGAAGCTGTTAAAATTTTTACTACTGCTGTATCTTTCCAGTGTTGTATCTTATTACTGTATGTTGTTTCTCTTTTCGATTCTCATCGTGAAACTTTGTATCTTTGCCATAAACGGCATGTATAACAAGTAGTTGAATCTTGACATCACAGAATAGCTTGCATGTTAGAAATGAGACAAATGGGACATATTCAAGTATATTGTGTTAAGAATAATAGAAGATGAAGATGTTTAGAAATTTGAAACACGCAATGCAGCCCTAGTATGATACAACATGACAGTAAGTCATATGCTCTATGTCTGAATGTGAAGTGTCTGATTATTTGACGGAGCAGGATTTCTTTATAGTAATGTTGGTAACATGCTAGCTTTTGGCTTCTTACTATTTTCCAAAATAGCCAGGCTTGCCCTCCTCGAAGCTACGAGGAGGCGACCCGTCTGGGGGTTTGCACGTTCCACCTAAACACATGGTGTTCCGTAATAAGTAGGTCGAAAAAAGAGTCTGCATTGGAGGTCTGGTCTGGCCTGACTCGAGCTTCCTATTTTAGCCGTGTAGCTCTTACACTCTAGAGAGGTTGAATTGGCCTTGGGTTGGGTTTGCTTCTATGCTGCGGCCATCTGGAGCCACAAGCATGCCATGGCTTTTGTTTAAGGTTCATCATACGCAATTCACTCTCACTGCCAAGGCATTTTCCAGCTGAGGCAGATTGTCATGGTGGCCGCAGCATGTGAAATTTTCTGAACAACCCTTCCATACGAGCATTTTGAACGTTTTTTAAGCACCGTTTTTTATTTATTTATTTATTTTTCCTATTCAAAAGTGCTCTTTAGCAAAAATGCTTCCAAAAACTAGCAAAGCTATAATCAAGTGAGAATTTATGAAAATGACATTATAAAATTGTTTTTAACTAAAAGCAACATTGTTAGTAACCATATCGTAAAAGTTTATTTTGCTCCATACCCACTAAATTACCGAAATATCTCTCCATCTTCCTCCCTAACTTTTAAGTTAAACATAAAATCATTAAGAGTAATGCTACATTGTCCAAATTCGGTGTCTAAAATGATATGACAACACTTCATTTAAAACATGCAAATCTAATACAATTTAAATGAATGGTTCACGGTATTGCCACATCATTTGGACATCAGATTTGGGCACCAAATTTGGACAATGTAATATTACTCAATCATTAATGATACGAGAAATGAGAGAATTTTTATTTTATATTTTTTGAAATATTACAATAATTTAAGATTTAGGGAAAAGAGGCATAACTCGAACCAACAACCTCTTGGCGTGTGTGGATTAGACCACTGGGCTAACCACATCTTTTCTAAGAGAGGAAAGAGAATTGAAGAAATAAAATAAAGAAAAATCATATTTATAAATTACATTCTTTATGATATTAACCGGATGTAATTCAGAATTTCTATAATTCTTTGGGACGTTGATCGGATACTTCATCAAGTAGCTCTTTAATTTGGACAATCACCAATATAATTTTGTTTTTGGAAATAATATGAAGGTGAAACTTTGTATGCAGGAGAAGAAAAAGTTAATGAAAACCCATCACCAAAGAAGGTCGGTTGGTTCAAGAAGTTAAAGAAACATTTGAGCTTTGCAAAGAAGACAGAGATTTGAAGAAGAAGAAATGAAGAATGAATGGAAGGTCAAAGATCCTTAAGAGTTTGGGTTTGTGACAGTTTTAACTTTTAGAGTTGTCATAATATAATGTAACTGGCAAAATTGAAATGGTTGTCAAATATGTCAATACAACATCTACGTTAATTGTATGGCTTCAAATCAAGACTCAATTAATACATTTATATATTGTCTTTGGTATATTTTTTATTAATAATACAACTCTAGTTATTACTTTATTAGATTGTTTTTTATTCTTGAAAATACCTTTTTTTTTTTAATGAAAAATAATTATAAAAAAAATGAAAAACAATGACCATCCTATAAATGGGTTTATCATAACATTCAATGCAGTCCCCATAATGTAAAAATAGAGCAAGATTTCAATGAAAATGAATCAATAAATGTCAAAACTAAAAAAATAATAATATTAAATTCAAATGTTACAGATAAAACTAACAAACAAAAATGCTAAATAATTTAAAACTATAAATTCATTTTCTTATAAATAGATTACACCGGTCACCCGTCAACCCATTAATAAAAGTCAACATGACCCGTTTATTTAAATGGGTTAAATATATTAACCTGATTACCCATTCAAACCCATTTATTTTTCTCGGATTCATGGGTTGTGGCCCATTTTACCAACTCTAATCTATACTCTAGAATAGTTTAATAAGATCCGGTTCTTAAAAAAATTCCCCTTTTTTAAATTAACCAATAAAAAAAAAAAAAAAAAAAAAAAAAAACAGAATCCAATACACGCAGCTCAGTTAAAAAAATTTCATAATATAACAGTCAAACTGTGGAATCCAAGACGACCGATACTTATGTTAATAAAATGCATTTAAAAACAAAGAGAAAAGGGCATTATAGTAAATCCATATCATTTGAACATTAACACCAAAGTTACAACCTTATTATTTAATTCTCCCGCCGACCCCGGCGAGCTTTACTTCCTCAATTTCACTCTTCACACTAAATATCTCTCTCTTTCTTCTCTCACCAGCCGATGTCCGCCGCTGATCCTCCGTTCTCCAGCACTGACGTAGGCCTCGGTTACGGCATCGCCATAGCCGTAAGCATAATTGTCCTCATATCAATCATCATGCTTGCTTCCTACGCTTGCATTCGTGTCAAAGCCAATGGTGTCATCTTTGCCTCCATCACCGGCGGCGACAACGGCGGCCTCGACGTTGTTGAGCCGGTTGTGTTTATTTTGGGCCTAGACGGGCCCATTATAGAGTCGTATCCGAAGATTGCATTGGGAGAGAGTGTGAGGCTACCAAGGCCCAATAACGGCCCATGTTCGATATGCTTGCGTGAGTACAAGGTCAATGATACGGTGCGGTGCGTTCCAGATTGTAATCACTGTTTCCACGTTGATTGTGTTGATGGATGGCTTAGGATGTGTGCCATGTGTCCTTTGCGTTGGAGTTCTCCAGCCCCCACACCTCTTCCAACTCCTATGTCTGAATTGGGAGAAGAACTTTGATGCATCCGATGCACCATGCATCTCCCACCCTAATGTTGCCACATCAACAGAATTAAAAGATTTACTGACGTGGTAACATCTGAGTGGGGGATGCATGGTGCATCCCGCTTTACCGAAGATTTAGTCATGAATTGGTTCCTTTTGCCTTCCATGACAGGTGACTTCATTTTATTGTATTAACTTTTTTTTTTTTGAAAATTTTGTACAAACTTTAGGGTTTTGTTATTTTTATTTATATATTTTTTTTTGTTGGAAAGAAACCAAATAAAGAGAGCATTTTATTAGTATTTCTGTGTCTTCAATATGTTGAAAAAAAGAAAAAAAAATGTTAGACCGAAGTACTTGGGTATATTTAATTTTTATCCATTGCAAACAATAATTTGCATGAATTTTTCGGATTTTGTATTTTATAAAATTCCATTAGATTTTGTATTTTTCGGATGTTCAGAAAGCTCTATTAATAACCAGAGATAGCCAACTCCTAATTTAAGTTAGCTGTGCACCTCTCTCGTTTTAGTGAGGAGAGTTTGAAATCCAGTACATTCACTAAAACATAAGTGTGGGAATCTTGCTTCATTGTTGTAGAAGTAATTGTCTAGACTTTTGGAGGGTTTGATTTAGGCATTTAGTGTTACTAACTTAATGTCAACCACTAAAAATTAAAGTTTTGAGAGGAGTATGAGCCTAATCTATTATTAATGAATTAATTGACTAACATTATACTATGCGTTTATAAGAAAGTAACCATGTAGACAGTATTTGTTGTTCTTTATATAAACACATATTAGTAAAATTTGAATTATTTTCTGTGAGATTTATGAACATTATTTATTATTAATGAATTTGACTACATTATATTATATGAAAGTAACTATTTAAATTATTTTTATTTAGTGTTTGATCTTCATAAGCATGGATAAAACTTGACTCAATGTAACCTTATTATTATTAATGAATTTGAATACAACTTGTATGTGTTATCAACAAAAGTCTTATCTCAGTTTGTGCGAGCTAGACTTCAAAGAATATTTCAGAATTTTATGTAAAGTTAAATGGGGTACTTTGGTAGTTAGCAATAGCTACCAAATTTACTATAGATGTGTAGCTCAGTTGGTAGATGGACGAGTTCGGAGCTTAGGTAAATGACTTCTAAGCCAGCGGTTCAAATCCTATCAACAGCAAAAAGCTTTTAAAAAAATACATATGGGGTTGTTTGTTTTTTCCACTTAAAACATAATGGGTCTGAATCATAATTATTAAGTTGTTTTGTTTGTTTTTTTAAGTGATAAAACAACTTAAAAATACTAAAAAACAACTTAAAATAAAAAGTAAAGAATCCCGACTTTTCATTTAATTACAAATCACTAAATTGAATTAAATGCAATCCAAAATCTTCCGATATTATCCCCCATATACAACATATTTCCAATTTCATCACAATTATCTATGGTATAGAAATATTTATTTTAATATATTACTTATTTTAAATAGCTTTAAAATTAAAAAAGAACTCTGATCACTTCTCATATTGGTGTTTAATATTAATATTTTCTTATGATATTATGGTGATATATTTATATATTATTTTTTTAGAGTATTTTGTGTGAGTTTTCCTGCTGTTCATTTTATTTTTTGAAAATTTTTTTTTCTTTTCTTAGTAAAAATAAAGTTTATTTGTATTAGAAGAAGAAGATCATGATCATATGTGTTCATATATGATTATTATTTTTGAATTATTTTTATTCCATATTATATGTATAATTGTTTAACATGGGTATAAAATGTAAAATTACTTATTTTTAGACAATTTTACTTTTAAAAAATAAACGTGTTGACAATAGATTCAGATGTGAGGAAAAAAATATATATATATCATTCAAGTTCAGATTTCAGTCCATATTCAGTTTTTAGAAAAATTCATGATTGTTCAGTCTTCAGATAAAAAAACAAACGATCACATAGTCTAAATAGATAGATAAATAGATACCAAGAAAAAAAAAAAAAAAAAAAAGGTACCAAATTTATTTTAACACCCTATTAATGTTTTATAATATTACACTCCTTTATTGTTGATTTTCCTTTTGAATTTGGGCATAACAAGTGAGGTTGTTAATACTTTTCCTTCACGTTGGCATGTCGGTTTCTATATCATCTTCCACTTAAATCAGTGGTTGGTAGGTCAACCCACACCCACTTTATTGAATTGGGGATGAAGATGGGGATGGGAATGAGGATATGGGGATCTATATTCATCCTTATTCCCCAAACGTGCATCTCTACTTATAACTTAGAGAAAGCCAACAAATTGATGCGCAGAGAGAGAGAGGCTTTACAAACAAGTGTGGGAAGCAGGGGCGAAGCTAGGATTTTGGCTTTGTGAGGACCAAGATAGAAAATTGTTCTAAATGTCACGTGAGAAAAATATATTAATATACTAAAATATAATGTCATTTAGTCTTTAAGATAATGATACAAAATAATAATAATAATAATTATTATTATTATAATATTGACACTGACTTTGAGAATCAAAATGGAAGTTGATTCTATTTTGTACCTGAAAAATTATCTATAATCAAATTTATTTAAATTTCTTTGTGATTTTCATTTTACCATACATAATCAAAGAATTTGTGAGAAAATAACCTTTCATCTTGTTACATACATGAAATATCTTTTTCAAACATTCCTAATTAATAAATATAAAATTCACATAAAATATTTAAAATATCATTGCACCATTAATATATTTTAAAAAACAATTATTTATATACTTATAATTTAACTTTATAATATTCATGTCAAACCAAATTAACTTAATAATATATATATATATATATATATGGATTTAGCTATTATATAGTTTATGTATAGTTGTGAGGGTAATTACAAGAGGAGGTTATTTCCTTTTTAGTTTTAATTTCTTATAAATTTTCGAATCTTTAATTTTGTAGACATTTAGATTGAAATCCATTGATTAAAATCCATTGATTAAAAATTAACCACGTAACTACACAGTAAATTTGTAGTAGTTGAACTTATATATAGACTAGATTAGGAAATAATGTATGAAATCATAAATAATAAAAATACTGAAAGGGATTAATTTTGTCTTGGTAAAAAAATATAGAAGAAAGTTATATTTTAATAAAGTGGAGGACCAGATGCAATTATTATATTTTTACAACAGTGTCATAGATTAGTACGCTTGTAATAAAAATCATGTTGAATTTTTTTTGGTCGGGGGCCATAGCCCCTATGGACCCCCCTTTGCCTTCGACCCTAGTGGGAATATTTTTATATATACCATCTATGAGTATAACGATTTAAATCTGAAATAATACTAGGTTGAATGAACAGTTATTTCTATTATACCATGTCAAACGATAGTAAGTGTGGAAAGAGTTTTGAGTACCTGTGGATTATCGAAATCATGACACATGATGTGATAAACACCCGGGCCATATATTGAAGCAGAAGTCACGCAGGTGACACACTTTTGCCACTATGTTTAGGTATTCTCTAGGGTTATTCAAAGAAAAAAAAAAAAATAAATAAATTTCTATCAAATTTCTAAGAAACACTCAAAAAGTAGAAAAATAGACATAAAGGCTACATCTTGTTGGATATTGTTACGATAACTTCTCTGTCAATTTAGTATATAAAATATCTCTCCTATATTCTTGTGTACAAAGTTATCTTGTATATCTTTCTTATTATCACTACTAGGGTTTCTAGGGTTCCCTATGTTCTATATAAATTGACTAGTATTGTAATATTGTTTTTATCAAGAAATACAAAATTTACATGGTATCAGAGCTTCTCACTTTCTAACGAAAACCTAAAATTCTTTCTTGATCCTCTCTTCCGCTTCCTATCATGGCCACCGCCACCTCTACCTCTTCTACATCCTCAGCCTCTTCTACCTCCCCGACGCACTCCCCACCTGGTCCGCCTATTGCAAACTTCCTCAAACTAACGGAGTCCAACTATCTTTTTTAGACTGCCTAACTACATCCCTTTCTCATAGGCCATGGCCTTTATCACTTTGTTGACGGTCCCTGCTGCCTAACTACATCCCTTTCTCATAGGCCATGGCCTTTATCACTTTGTTGACGGTCCCTGCCCCTGCCCCTGCCCCTACCCCTACCCCTACTACTATTATTGTTGATGACAGCACCGCTGGTCCCAATCCGGCTTATCTCAAATAGTTTCAGCAAGATCAACTAGTTGTCAGTTACTTGGTGGCCACTATGACAGAACCCATGCTCTCTCTAATTGTCGGCAAAGTCATTGCCTTGGAGATGTGGATGTGTCTTAAAGACAACTTCTCCCAACAATCAGTTGCCAATGTAGCCAACACACATTTTCAGCTTATGGACATGACAAAAGGTACAAAAACGATCTCTACGTAACTCCAACATGCTAAGTCTCTTTCTGACTCTCTTGCAACCATATATGAACCGGTCTCGTCTACTGATCTGGTTACCGTTATCCTTCGGGGTCTCGGATCCGAATATGCCATGATTGTTACGGCAATATTAAACTTCCCTCCTTTGTTGAAGTTTGAAGACCTTCGCGCCCGTCTCCTCTCATTTGAATCACAGTTGCAACGCACCAAACCGGCTGATTCCGGTAGCACCACAACTCTTGTTGCCACTCAGTCTTCTTCTCCTATTGCTAACATTACTCACGGTTCCTCGTATGGTCGGGGACAGTCTCGTGGTAATGGACACTATAATCGTCATGGTAATTCCCGTGGGCGTGGACGTCTTCACTGGCAGCCTGCTCTTGACTACTCAGCTTACGGTTCTTTTTGGCCACCACACAATAGTGGTCGTGGTCTTCTTGGCTCTCACCCATCTCAGGTTCAAACATCTCAATGGTGTTCAACGTGTTTAACTCCTCAACATTCATATTACAGTTGTCCTTACCGCTATCATGGTCCAGAATCCCTTATTGTTCCCTTTGCATGCATGCATGCATGCATGCATGTTGCTCAGTATCCGCCTCCTCCTAATTTTACCTGGTATCTTGACATTTGTGCTACTCACCATATGACGAGCACTGCTCCTCCGGATTCTGTTCCATTTAATGGTAATACCTCTGTCTTGCTCGGTAATAAGGCTTCTCTTCCCATTACCAACACTGGTAACATTCCTGTGTCTCTAAGCTCTTGAAATTTTTCTCTCAATAATGTCTTTCATGTTCCATCTTTAAATAAAAATTTACTATCTGTTACACGTCTCACTAAGGATAATTCTGTTAGTTTTACTTTCACTCCTTCTGGTTATATAATCTATGATCTCACCTTAGGTGCTCCACTGTTTCAGGGCCCATGTAAAGATGGTCTTTATCCATTCTCACAGCTACAACCATCTGCCTTGGCAGCAACCATATCTAATCTTTGGCATTTTCATCTTGGTCACCCGTCATCCATCGTCTTCCGTTGCTTAGGTTACAGTTCTTTAGGTTCTGATTTTTCAAGTAGTTTTTCATTTTGTAATGACTATGCTACCTGCAAGTCACGTAAACTTCCTTTTATTTCCAATAAAATTTATGCAACTATTCTTTTTTCTATAATTCATTCTAATGTTTGGATGTCCTCTATTAACTCTATTTCTGGATTTAAATACTACGTTTTATTTACTGACGAATTTTCACGCTACTCTTGGATTTATCCAATGCGTCAAAAATTTAAAGTTTTTACACATTTTTGTAATTTTGTTGCTATGGTCAAAAATCTTTTTAAATCCTTAGTTCAAATTTTACAAAGTGATAGCGATACTGAATATGTAAATTCAAAATTCACAGATTATTGTCATACTTTAGGCATTCACCAACGTCGTTCCTGTCCTCACACTCCTGAGCAAAATAGTCTTGCCGAGCGCAAGCATCGTCATATTGCAGACATGACTCGTACAATGTTGTCCACGGCTCATGCACCGCTCAATTTATGGGTTAAGGCAGCCCTAACCTCTGTTTATCTCATAAATCTCCTACCTACGCCAACTCTTGAGTGGTCTTCTCCGTACTACAAACTTTTTCATAAAAATTCTAGCTATAGTCATCTTTGTACCTTCGGGTGTGCTTGTTTCCCTCATCTTGGGTCCTATGTCTCAAATAAGCTTCAACCTCGTTCCACTGAATGTGTTTTTCTGGGTTACAGTCCTCATCATAAAGGTTATCGATGTCTCGATCGGGTAAATCAACGGGTATATATTTCGCGTCATGTTATTTTTAACGAATATGAATTTCCTTTTGCTAGCAGACATGTATCATATGATCCACCACCATTGGCCACGTTGGAGCTTCACCATATGCATGCACCGAGCCATGTTGAGCTCATTGAACTGCCACTTTCACCTCGAACTGAACCAGCTGCTGTACCACCAAATTTTTCTACTGAACCAGTCATGCCAATGGCTCTTCCAGTCGTGCCGGAACCAACTGCTGCTGCTCCGCTTGCCTAGCCAACTGTATTACCATAACATGTTCCTGAACCAACTGCTGCCGCTCCACCTGCACCACCAGCCGTGCTGCCTTTTTCCGCAGCACCAGTCCCATAACCTCCTCCACTACCTGGTCATCATATGATCACTCAGTTACGTGATGGTGTTAGATAGCCTAAGGTCCGTACCGCAGCCTCTAACGGCAACTAATGCATCCAGTGCAGTCTGGCACAGTTTGTTATCCTATTTTTGAAGCTCATGCATCGGTCATATCTCAACCTTTTGAACCAACATGCTTCTCACAGGCTGTCAAGCATTTTGAATGGCGTAGTGCTATGGTTGAAGAATTCAATGCTCTTGTCAAAAATGACACTTGGACCCTGGTTCCACAATCTCCATCTTATAATACAGTAGGGTGCAAATGGGTTTTTCGAATCAAGCGTCACTCAGACGGCACTATAGAAAGTTACAAGGCTCAGCTCGTTGTCAAGGGATTTCACCAATAGCCTGACCTTGATTATGATGAAACATTCAGTCCTGTTGTCAAGCTTGCCACAATTCGCACAATTCTATGCCTTGCTGTCACATATTCTTGGCCTCTCCATCAGTTGGACATTAAAAATGCCTTCTTAAATGGTATTCTCCACGAAAATGTCTTCATGACTCAACCACCTGGTTTGTGGATCCTCAACGACCACATCATGTTTGCAAGCTCCAAAAAGCATTATATGGATTCAAATAGGCACCCCGAGCTTGGTTTAGTCGTTTCAGCGTGTACTTGCTTCGTTTTGGTTTCACTTAAAGCAAAGCTGATCCGTCTCTCTTTATCTATCACCAGGAAAATCATACTCTTTATTTGTTATTGTATGTTGATGATATTGTTCTAACTGGGAGCCATGCCGAATTTATAACTCATTTTGTAGACCAGCTTGGCAGAGAATTCGATGTGAAGGATTTGGGGTCCTTGCAGTACTTCTTAGGCCTTGAAGTTAACCCTCATTCAGAAGGTTTGCATATTTCACATGTCAAATATACGTTGGATCTTCTTCACCGCAACTCCATGACCGAGTGCAAGCCTTGTTCCACACCTCTTGCTACAGCTGTGAAGCTCTCGGCAGATAGGGGTGATCTCCTTGTCAACGCTTTAGAATATAGACATTTGGTTGGCTCCCTACAGTACTTGACCTTGACTCATCCTGATATTGCCTTCGCTGTCAGCACTATAGCTCAATTTCTTAGCGCCCCACGCCAACCTCATTTAGTAGTAGTCAAACGTATTCTTCGCTACCTCAAGGGATCCATTGATCACAGAATTCTTATTCACTCCTCCCCTACACCGCTAAAAATTTGAGCTTTTTCTGATGTGGATTGAGCTGGCTGTCCTGACACTCGGCGCTCCACCACTGGTTACCTCATCTTCTTGGGTTCAACTCTTATCTCATGGTGTTCCAAAAAGCAACCGACTATTGCTCACTCAAGCACTGAGTCGTAATATAGATCATTGGCTCACGCATGTGCAGAAACTATATGGGTTAGTTTCCTTCTTCATGAGCTTGGCTGTCCCATTTCTTTTCCAACCTTGCTCTACTGTGACAACATCAATGCTACCTATCTTAATGCAAACCTAGTCCATCATGCGCGCACTCGTCGCATAGAATTGGACTACCACTTTGTACATGAAAAAGTGGCTCTCGGTAGCCATTGTGTGTCTTTTGTTCCCTCTGATGATCAACTTGTTGACCTTCTCACTAAGGGTCTCCACAAACGTCGTCACACACAACTGTCATACAAACTTGTTCGTCCACAGTCGTCCAGTTTGAGAGGGAGTGTTACGATAACTTCTCTGTCAACTTAGTATATAAAATATCTCTCCTATATTATTGTGTACAAAGTTATCGTGTATATCTTTCTTATTATCACTACTAGGGTTCTAGGGTTCCCTATGTTCTATATAAATAGACTAGTATTGTAATATTGTTTTTATTAAAGAAATACAAAACTTACAGATATAATTATATTTCTTTGTTTATTTTGACTTGACTCGAAACGAATTAAGCAGCCACCAAAGTCTCTTCTAATCTTAATTTGAATGGAGGAATGAAACAATTAGAAGAAAATAGTCTCCAGAAACACTATGAATCTGGACCAAAGTTTACTTATG
Organism: Acer negundo; assembly: GCA_035582765.1. Taxonomy (NCBI): domain Eukaryota; kingdom Viridiplantae; phylum Streptophyta; class Magnoliopsida; order Sapindales; family Sapindaceae; genus Acer; species Acer negundo. The sequence goes on from CM069242.1 coordinate 15,417,696, forward strand.
TTTTTGCTTTTTGCTTTTTTGCTTTTTAGCTTTATTGGGTGTTGTTCAACTTCGAAGTCTTTGTTTCTTTTTTTTAATTGATATATAAAACAATCAAATGGTTGTTATCATAATAAACTTTACACTCTTATCATTTTTATTTTACGAATTTGACACTACTGACTTGGAGTCTATTAGTTCAGGCGTGCGTTTTACTAGTACTGACCGGATAATTGCTCCCATAATATAAGGGGGAGAGGTCTTTCCTCGTTTTTCATACAAGCTAAAGTGTGTGGGACTCGAAACCCATCACTAATACTGATGTCTGATTTTATAACTACATAATTAACAGAATTGATGTTTATAAATTATAACAATAAAATAAAAATATAAAATAAAAAAACATATATAACTTACTCTTGAAAAAAAACAATTAATATGTAACTTTTTGCGAATTTGTAGTTCAATTGTCCCTTTCCAAAATCTGATTTGATTCAACTCAACAAAAAAAAAATTCTGATTTGATCACTATATGTTAACAAGTGTTGTTAGGGTTTTTGTTTTTATTTATTTATTTATTTTTAAATTATGAATGATCCTAAATGCCCCCTAAACTCACTTAATACAAAAATTGGAAAAGGAAAAAAAAAAAAAAAAATTCACTTTTCACTTGATAGAAAAGCTCGGAATCACCACATGAGATATTTAATTCTAAAATTATCTTCATAAAATTTACCAATTTACAATTTCATCTTACTCCATGAAATAAGCAAAATTGTATTAAAAGTACATGGATACCTATTAATTTTTTTAATATGAATGATTATTTTTCTAAATATTTATAAAATTAAATAATATTTTAGATGAAATGATTAGAACGTAAAAATAAAATTAAAATAAAATAAAATATATTTTATTTTACAATCTATCAAATCATTTTGTTTTTAGTTTTTATTTGTCTAGGTTTTCGATTACCTCAAAAACTCTACATACCTCTATTTGAGCTTTTTAAAATTGTTTGTTTGGACTTTTGAGATTGTTTATTTTAAGAGGTTAGTAGAGTTTAAACTAAATATCTACTAGACAAAAGCTCATGGGGTGAGCTTCTCTAAATAAACCTTTTTTTAAGAAAAAAAAAATCTATCAACCAAACAACTATAAATATTTACTCGAAAACTCTATTTTTAATAGATTTACTACAAGTAAACTCAGTCTTTCTACTATCAGTTCGTCATGATATAAAATATATCAGGATGAAGAATATGGATCATAGATTATGAAGAAGTTTTGACAAGTGCATATACTTTGAGTCAAAGTATGTAAATCTAATGGTCCACCTTATTCGTTCTGATATATTTTATATCGGAACGAACTGACAATAGAAAAATTACAACTAAACCTTTTACAACTATATGTTTTTCAAAAGCTCAACCAAACAAGCTCTTAGTTGCTTTTAATATATTAAAATATAAATATAAAGCCATTAATAATTGAAACTGTATACATTAATACATGTAAAAGTATTTTGTATTTTTTTTATAAATATTTATGACTTAAACAAAAGATTTAACATTTATATTCGGTTTTCAATAATAAGAAAACAAAAGTCATCCTATTTTCATATTCTGATAATTATTTCCTCTTTAATAAAAAGACATAAAAATAAAAATAAAAATAAAAATAATAAACACAAAAGATTTATTATTATTATTATTATACTTAATACTGATGTTTTTAAAAACGGTACATTATATAAATTATTAACGAAATTCCTTCCTTTGGCACTTGATAATTTCAAAACTATTCACCTTCAAAACCTTTTCTTTTCCAGTCACCATTTTCCATTGCATTGACAAAAATGGCCAAACTTATAATAATAAGATTGATCGAGTACCTATCTCCTGATTTTAATCCTTCCCCTCAACTAGGGTTCTCATGACTTCTTTCTTTTCTCTCATCTCTTCATTTGTATTTCTCTCTCTTCTCTGTTTTCTTTTTATTTTTCTTTCCTCTCTACAACTTCGTTCTCCGTATCGATATGAGTTCAACGACATATTATTACACAAATCTAATATCATTGACCCCTTTAAGAGTCCTTCAAAAGTTTTCTTTTACAATATTGTAACAATTGGACTATGTCTTTTTTTCTTTCTCTAACATCAAAATGATTTGTCTATCTCTCTCTATATTTTTATTGTTTAAGTGCTTTCAAAGCGGTTGGGAGTTACTAAACGGTATTTTTGCCTTAAAGTATTTATTTTAAGTTTTTAACAAAAAAAAAAAAAAAAATACCTCTCATACCTACGTCATAAGGTCATAGGTTTGAAGCTCTTCAAAAAAAACCTCAAATTTATATAATATTTTAATAAATAAAAAACTAGGAAAAAAGGAAAAACTTTCCAGAAGGGCTATTTTGAAATTACCCATAATTTGAGGGCTATTTATAAATTTTACTCTAAATCAATTATGTTTATGTAAATGAAGAAAAATTAATTTAATTTAATTAATTAGGATCACACACACTTAACACAATCCAGAGATATAAATATAAATTATATAATGAAAATTTTAAAATATACAATTAGAATAATTAGGATCCCATGCAATTCTCTCCGGTCTCCACACTCCACAGTCCACATCATGTCATCTCCAACATTATGACCCTAGTTCAAATCTAATTGGATACCAATAACCAACCTCTAAAGAGTATCTAATGGTATCCTCAAAAGTATAAGAGTAATCAAAATTTCAATCAGGTAAAATTCGTCTTTTCATTCCGAATAGATCAATACTCATATCATATATCTTCTCTTATCTTTTATAGTTTTATTATTATTATTATTATTATTTACTCCGTTTCACTAATGACAAATTGAAGGAAAATTTTATTATGATTATGTATTATTGTGGACTACACGATCATCAATTTTAACAATCCTTGAAAACAATCCTCAAATGCTGATGTGACAACTTTTGAATATCCAAATTTGTTTATATCATTAGGCCATCTCCAATAGAGAGCTAAATGCTCATTTTAAGTCTCAAAACCATCTCCTAAGAGAGTTAAAGTGAGAGTTAAGATATGTTGAGAGTTATTTGATTGAGTTATATTTAGTAAAGATGAGAGTGAGAGTTATATGATTGAGCCTATGTGTAAGGTGGTGAGACTTATGTGTTGGACGAATAAAATAGTGATATTTTTGGTTTTTTGTACCCATACCATAATTAAGAGAGATAAATGTGTGGGACCCGGTCGTATTTGTTGACCGTTGGAGATGGACGGTCTATAATTTTTCAAACATTAAAATTTGAAATAAATTTATTTTCATCGAAAAAATACTAGAAAATCAACAAAAATCCAAAAAAAATATTATAAAAAATCATAGAAAAATTTATTTGTGATTTACATTTATGTTTATATTTTGGATTATACATGTAATTTTTCTTTATGTATCTGTTTATGTAAAAGGTATTATAATCTATAAAATTTAAATTTTACGATGTTTCTTTAATAAAAAATTAAAATTTTCAATATTATCAAATTTGGTAATAATTTAAAAATATTTAAATATATTAAATATTAGTACCATTTTAAAGATCTCATTGAGAAATTTACGATGTTATTATTTTTATTAAAATTAAAGTTTATAATTTACAATTTATTGTTCACTTATTATAACTTATACATAATTAAATTTGTTACAAAAATATCACTCAATATTATCAGAGTAAAAGTACATATAAATATTACTCTCAACACTATTTGAGACCTAAATATAACTCTCACTCTCTAACTATAACTATAACTATAACCAGAGATGCTTTAAGATTTTCTTTGCCAAAATCATCGGTGACCAAGCAATTAATACTGGTGGTCACCAAGACACCAATCAATAACGACAACTAAAACGTGTCTCTCTTTGAATAGCTGTTTCTTAGCAAGAACAATTTAGAATACTATAGTGAAACTTGCTTTTATTTTTGCCTCAGCTTCCCAGCATTTGCTTTCGGAATTCCTTCAAATTTCAAGGATGTGACTTCTTACCTACAAAATCAATCACCTTTTTTTGATTTTTTAATTTTTTCAATTCACTGATGATAGACCATTACAGTTTCAATTTTCTACTGGAAATTATGTGTGATGCTGATAAATTAACAGTATATGTGATTTTGACAATGTGGTGGCGGACATATTTGTGTGTGATCCATGCAAAAAAAAAAAACAAAAATGAACTGTATACGAGATTATGACCTATCACAACATGCCAACATGGTGGACATATTTTGTCATGAATAGAGCAGATGGTTTTGATGGAGTACCGTACTCACATCAATTATCCAAAATAATGATTTTGATTTAGGGTCCCTTTTTTTAGCTATAGTCTATAGATATTTTAAAAGTGGAGTTTCTATAACCAGAGGCTTTCCTTTAATTAGGAGTTTCTATAAAGGGAATTATAGACGGAGATATAGAAACAAAGGTTTCAAAATATTTTTGTCACTATTTGAGACGCTTTTTGTAAGACAGACACCACATTACTAACTTAAGTTTAAAAGACACCTATTTAGGTGACCAGACAAAAATACCCTTTTTTGTCAGTTTATGTCTTTTTTAAACATAGAGAGAAAACCTTTGAGAGAAAACATCCGAGCCTTTTCGTGTCTTTTGACACTAGATTCGAGCCTTTTCGAGCCTTTTCGAGTCTTTTTACATTAGGTTCGAGTATTTTCGAGTCTTTTTACACTAGGTTCGAGCCTTTTTACATTAGATCCGAGCCTTTTCGTGCATTTTTATGTGTTTTCGAGCCTTTTTACACTAGGTTCGAGCTTTTTTGTTCATTTCCGTGCCTTTTTACACTAGGTTCGAGCCTTTTTATGCCTTTCCGTGCCTTTTTACACTAGGTTCGAGCCTTTTCATACACTACCCGAGCCTTTTCATACACTACCCGTGCCTTTTCATTCACTACCCGTGCCTTTTCATTCACTACCCGTGCCTTTTCATACACTACCCGTGCCTTTTCATACACTACCCGTGCCTTTTCATTCACTACCCGTGCCTTTTCATACACTACCCGTGCCTTTTCACTACCCGTCGAGCCTTTTCATACACTACCCCTTTTCATTCACTACCCGTGCCTTTTCATTCACTACCCGTGCCTTTTCATACACTACCCGAGCCTTTTCATTCACTACCCGTGCCTTTTCATACACTACCCGAGCCTTTTCATTCACTACCCGTGCCTTTTCATTCACTACCCGTGCCTTTTCATACACTACCCGAGCCTTTTCATTCACTACTCGAGCCTTTTCATTCACTATTCGAGCCTTTTCATACACTACCCGAGCCTTTTCATTCACTACCTGTGCCTTTTCATTCTCTACCCGAGCCTTTTCATACACTACTCGAGTAATTCACACAACCAACTTATGGTTTACAAAAGACACGAAGAACAAATAAAAATGAATTAAATGAAGATTAACTACCCGAGCTCGACCCCCGAATGCGTCTGCGTAGCGCCACAAAATTAACTATCCAATGAAGATGATTTGATAAGGTTATGGTGTTTAACTTTCATTGGAGGTTTGTTATAGAGAAAGGTGAAAGAAAAAAGCTCTGAAAACTTTAAAGTAAGAAAGAGAAATGTGTAAAATAAGGGCAATTTTGGTAGTTCACCATAATAGGTGCCTTTTAAACTTAACTTATTAAAGGAGTGACTTTGTCACCACATGAGTTTAAAAAAGTGACATTTTCCACCATTTCCACTAGAAACAAATATTGTATTGAGGAGCAGTTGGTCTTGTCTTGTCCAAATAGTGTAGGCGGGATTGGGGCTAGTGATGTCACTGGTTGTAATTGTTACGGGTGGACATTGACGTTGGCCGTCCACGAAGCCCATGAGATCAAACCCAACAAGGAGGGTATGAAATTGCAGTTTCCAGGAACGACAGTTGGTTGCAGTAAGTTTCAATGGTGCTTGGACGGAAACATTGATGGAGATGATGGTGTTAGAAGAGGAAGACGTGATGTCATTGGAAGAGGAGGAAGATGAAATCACGGTCACAGTGTCACTCTTCATCTTCTCCTTCAAAGAAATCCCACATCTCCAACAAAGCCACTTTAGTCTTCCTCAAAATATACTGGTATTTTCCTCTACTCTCTACTTTATATTTATTTTCATTTTCATTTTCATTTTCCTACTCCCTACTCGTTCATGTTAATTAAAATTTGTACTGATTTGGATTTGTCATGAAAACCGATTTTATCGTAACAAACATATTTTTATCGGGCGGATTTGTCATGAACTTTAATTGTATTCATGACAAATGTTTTACTGATTTTGATTTGTTACGAATATCTATTATATCGTGACAAACATTTTTTTTATCGTGACAAATCCTTTGATTTTTCACGAACTTTAATTTTTTTCGTTACAAATGTTTTACTGATTTGGATTTGTCCCAAAAATCTATTTTATCAGAAATATTCAGTTATTCCAAAAGAGATTATTAATCTCCATAAATTATTTGTAGATATTTAATTGTAAATATCAGTGCTTGTGAATAAACTCAGAAATTCCCTGAATAAGACCAGAAGTCTGAGCAGCTGTGTTTGGATCCAAGTCTACAGCTATCTTATTCAAGTAGAAGCTGTGTCCCATTCCAGGGTTCATTAGCAATTCCACTTCCTTTTTTGCCTTCTTCAATCCTTCGTAATACTCCATCTCCGTATCCTTTATCATATCATTCTCCGCCACGCATAGCAGAACCGGCGGCAGCTTCAGCTCCTCCAACGGCGGCGCCGCTTCCCCCATCGGGCACGTTATCGGGTGGTCCTTCGTGCAGTTAACCGGCAAAGCCAGCTTCAGGAACTTGTCCACCATGTCCAGGGTTAGAAACGGAGACTCAGGTTGCTCCATCTCTGACTTGCTCCGCTCCGACAGGACAAAACCCGGATGGATCGGGATTGCTCCGGATAACTTCATTGGACTTAAGTCCACGTGACCCGCACGTGCAGCAACTTCATGCACTATGTTCCCTCCAGAGCTATCTCCAATTAGAAAAACTCTGTTAAAGTCTGCGTGTTGGTCAAGCCATGTCTCATGCGACTCGGCTCGAGACAGCGAGCTGAGCCATTGGAGAGCTTCGTAGCCATCGTCACATGCAGCCGGGAGCCGGTTCTCAGGAGCCAACCGGAGGTAAACCGAAACAACAATGGCTCGAGCCGACTTGGCTAGCTTAGTGTACATGTGGTAGTACATGAACGAATCGGCTCGGCTAATGCAAAAACCGCCGCCATGAAAATGGAGTACGACGGGGAACTTATCTTGGTCAGTCGGGTTTTTATCCGGCAAGTAGATTCGGACAGAGAGACCGGATACAGGGTTGATGATGATGTCTGCAGTAGCGACGCCATCTACAAAATGGTGGTGGGGTGGCACGGGTTCAGATAAGAACTTGACTTCAGGGGGTCCGGTCCATGTCCGGTCCACTGAGCCGTCGTCGTAGACTCTTAGCCAACCGGATACTTCATCTACTAGTGTTTTCTGATCATGAACCATAGTGATTGTCTTGTTTGTTTGTTCGTAATGTTTTTTCTTTCTTGGATTTGAGAGAGTGCGTGTGTATATATATATGTAATGTTGTGGTGATGATGCCTCTTTATATAGGAGTTTGATGGGTGTGTTAAAGGAAATTGTAAGGTATTTTACTTTGTTATGCACTTGACTATTGAGAATCAGACACTCTTGTCTACCATGAAAAAAATCTTCAATAATACACCGGTGGTACGAGAATGAAACACGTGGTAGAAAAAGTTTATGTGTTATAAATGTTGCAGTAGACGAGTACACCACCCATCGGTGTATCGTAAATTTAATTTTATCCTAACAAAGTCAAAAATGTCCTACAAAGTAAAATTACTTTCCAGACAACCAACTTTATATCGAATTTCTGAGAACACTCAAAAAGCAGAAAAAATACATTATATTTATTTTTTTATATTGACTGGACTCAAAACGAAGCAGCCAAAAAAAAAAAAAAAAAACAAATAATAATTATTGATCTTCCAAGTTATGTTGCTGTCTTTGAATCTTGACCAAATTTTGGTTTACTGTTTTTGGCTTTTGGATCTTTTTGTTTGATTTTCAATGTCAACATCAAAGTCTCTGTATCTTTTCTTGAAATATAAAACAATGGAAGTGGTGGATAAGTTACTTATCCACCATTTGTATTTTATAAAATTCCATTAGATTAACAATAATATGTAGTGATACGTGAGGAATGGAGAAAAACTTGTGAGTGTATACACGTTCAGAAAGCTCTAACTCCTAATTAAGTTAGCTGTACACCTCTCTCGTTTTAGTGAGGAGAGTTTGTAATCGCCTCATATTCATTAAAACATAAGTGTGAGAATATTGCTTCATTGTTATAGAAGTAATTGTCTAGACTTTTGGAAGGTTTGATTTAGGCATTTAGTGTTACTAACTTAATGTCAACCACTAAAAATTAAAGTTTTGAGAGGAGAGTATGAACCTAATCTATTATTAATGAATTAATTGACTAATATTATACTATGCGTTTTACTAATAAGAGTCGTCTTAGTTTATAAGAAAGTAACTTTGTAGACCGTATTTGTTGTTCTTTATATAAACACATACTAGTAAAATTTGAATTATTTTCTATGAGATTTATGAACATTATTTATTATTAATGAATTTGACTACATTCTATTATATGAAAGTAACTATTTAAATTATTTTTATAGTGTTTGATCTTCATAAGCATGGAAATTTGTTATAAAAATATCACTCTCAGCACTATTAGAACAAAAATACATATAAACATCACTCTCAATACTATTTGAGATCCAAATATTATAACTATAACTCTCACACTCTCGGTCTCTATTGGAGATGACCTTAGAGATGCTCTAAGATTTTTCTTTGCCAAAATCATCGGTGACCAAGCAATTAATACTGGTGGTCACCAAGACACCAATCAATAACGATCAACTAAAACGTGTCTCTCTTTGTTTTTTCCATAATAGCAGTTTCGTAGCAAGAACAATTTAGAATACTATAGTGAAACTTGCTTTTATTTTTGCCTCAGCTTCCCAGCATTTGCTTTTGGAATTCCTTCAAATTTCAAGGATGTGATTTCTTACCTACAAAATCAATCACCTTTTTTTGATTTTTTAATTTTTTCAATTCACTGATGATAGACCATTACAGTTTTAATTTTCTACTGGAAATTATGTGTGATGCTGATAAATTAACAGTATATGTGATTTTGACAATGTGGTGGTGGACATATTTGTGTGTGATCCATGCAAAAAAAAAAAAAAAAACAAAAAATGAACTGTATACGAGATTATGACCTATCACAACATGCCAACATGGTGGACATATTTTGTCATGAATAGAGCAGATGGCTTTGATGGAGTACCGTACTCACATCAATTATCCAAAACAATGATTTTGATTTAGGGTCCCTTTTTTTAGCTATAGTCTATAGATATTTTAAAAGAGGAGTTTCTACAACCAGAGGCTTTCCTTTAATTTAGGGTCCCTTTTTTAGCTATATATATTTTAGAAGTAGAGTTTCTACGAGCCGAGGCTTTAAAATGATAGTCGAAGGCGGTTTGGTTGTTAATGAAAAAAAAAAAAAAAAAATATTTTAAATGATATAATTACCAAAATAATGGAGAAAAAAAAAACGATAATAGGAATAAGAAATATTCAGTTATTTAGAAAAACCATTGCACGTTGGTTGCTAATCTGCAGTGTTTATAATATAGGATTAACTTATAGGAATAAGAATTTACGTATATATTAATAATCTGCAGTGTTTTATCTTATCATATCCCCTCATCTTCTTAATTAATTAATTTACTTATTTTTGTATGTTGAGAATAACGAATTTTCTTTTAATAAATGTGCTAGTTGTTTTTTATTTTTATTGATTATGTTTGATTTATGCCTATTAACAAAATTTGAATTACTTTATTATTAGAAATTAATAGAATTTAAAACAAAAAAATTTGATCAATCGACTGATGGCTGCTTTGTTGGTATTTTAGTTTTATTTTATATTTTATTTACATTTGTTATTAATATTTATTCTAGCACCCGGCAAATTTTTATAAGATAAAAATGAATTTTAGCTAGTTAGGGTTAGGGATTCCCACAATATTAATTAAATAAGTCGATGAGTTTGATTGATACAAACATGACTAACAAAATATAATTTTTGATACCGACTAATGAACACAATATTAATATGAAACAATTTAACAAATTTAAATTGTAGATTTTAGAGGAGACAAGTTCAAATTGACACAAACATATATGACATGGCAATACAAATGTAATACATGGTTAAAAAATGTAAACGTGATATATGCTTTAAAAAAAAAAAAAAAATACAAACGTGATACAACTTTTGCGTTGTTTGATGTTGTACCGTTATAAAAAGTTAGTATTTTTAATTTTTTATTTAAAATAAAAACAAGAAAAGAGACCATATTATAGAATTCGTAATAGAGACCATCTTAATGCAAATAATCAAATTGTACTCCAAGAAATATATATATATATATATATATATATATTTTTTTTATGTGGTACAATAGATTTACAATTTTATTAACTATTTGTTAAATTTATGAGTGATATTGGTACAAACTATATAATAAAAATATAATTTCGATAATGTCTAGTTCGAATCGCCGCGCCACAGTGATATATAAAATAAAATTAAAAACGATAAAATTATCTAAATAATTTATGAGTATAATACGAAGGGAATCCGATCCTACAGAGACTTGATTTCTATTAATTAATTGTGTTCAATTATAGTTCCTGGCATTTTATAAAGCTCTCCAATCAAGTCATGAGTCAACTGAAAATTATTGGCTTTGTTTGATTGCAATGCCAAGATCAATGAATCTTGTTCATATTATTTTTCTTGAAAATCAAATGATTTTATATGATTATAATATTTACATGTACAATTGCCTACAACTCAAGTTGTACTACACCCAAATTATGACATTCTTCGTTAAACGTTTTGACATGTCAATAATAATTCTATCAATACAAAAGAGAGTTAAATTGGTAATATGTACAAATTAGTTTCCATGAAAAGATGATAAAAAGGCATTTGAAGATTAGCTATATGAGGAACTGTCACTTTGGGATGACAACATTCACTCTCTAGTCTCTACTCTCAAGAAATCCCATTATCCAATCCAAAACCAAAACCAAAATCAAACAGCAAATAACTGGCATTGCCTTGTTTCATCAGTCATCACTCCAGAGTCCACTCCACTGGAATTCAAGTACGTACCAGAGCATGTTTTATAATAATCACTGTGAAATGAAAATATGATTTTTAATAGAAAATAAATGGCTTGATAATTTTCCTGTGAGAATCTTATTAAAAACCATTACGATAGAGGTTTAGGGTTGTTGCAAACCATTACGCTATATTACGATAATATTATAGAAAATTGTATTGTGCTGAATCAATTTCTCATTGATCATTGAACGAATATATATACAAGAGGAATGCTGTAGCAGTTAACTATAAGTAAAACTATAAATCCTATTTACAATCAGTTTACAACGAAACATATTCAAAGCTGTACAAGGAATTCTAGTTAAACTAAATAACAGTATTAAGAGCTGTACAAGGGATATTAGTTTAACCAAACAACTAAATAATAGGATTTGTAGTGTTATCTTTAACACGCCCCCACAAGATAGTGGGCATTTCAAAAGCATTGATCTTGGACCGTAGTAAACAGAACTTTGTCCTAGACAGAGGTTTAGTAAGCGAATCTGCAAGCTGATCAGCTGACGAAACATGAGATATCCTTAATTGATTGCTTTGAACCTTTTCCCCGACGAAATGGAAGTCAATGGCAACGTGTTTCATCTGTGAGTGAAAAACGGGATTGGAGCATAGATAGGTGGCACTAATGTTATCACAGTAGATTGTTGGCAGATTGTTGATGGGAATGAGTAATTCTCTCAAGAGAGAGGAGAGCCAGATCACTTCAGAGGCAGTGGTGGCAATGGCTCTATATTCAGCTTCAGTGGAGGACCTAGCGACTGACCGTTGCTTGCGAGAGCACTAGGAGATGGCATTTGACCCAAGAAAGACAACATATGCACTTGTGGAGGTTCGTTCATCTTGATTGCCTGCCCAATCTGCATCCGAAAACGCATGGAGTGAAATCGGTGAGCCACGGCGCAACACCAATCCATACCCAAGTGTGCCGCGCAGGTATCGAATGAGTCTTTTGACAAGCGACCAATGACCTGTGGTAGGGCGATGCATGAACTAAGCTAGCTTATTTACTGCGAATGCAATATCAGGCCGAGTGAATGACAGGTACTGTAGGGCGCCAATCACTTGGCGAAATTCAGTTGCATCTGTTAAAGAGGTGTCGTCAATGAGTGTCAATTGTGATTTGTAGGCAGCGGTGTGGTTACTGGTTTGGCGTCACTCATTTTAGTTCGGGCGAGTAGGTCAGTGACATATTTCTGTTGCGAGAGAAAAAGGCCAGGTGAACAAGGCAGAACCTCCACTCCAAGAAAGTAAGAAAGCCTGCCAAGGTCTTTGATGGAAAAACGCCGAACAAGCGTTGAGATGAAGGCATTAACAGTAGCATCGTCACTTCCAGTTATTATAATGTCGTCAACATACACCAACAAGAAAATCACACACCCATTAGCATTAAATATGAGCAGGGAGCAATCAGAGTGAGAGTTAGTAAACCCATTTTGGAGCAAGAATTGTCGGAGCTCATTATACCACGCCCGAGGGGCTTGTTTGAGTCTGTAGATGGCCTTGTTGAGGTGACACACGTGCTGTGGTCGAGCAGGATCGATAAATCCTGGTGGTTTTTCCATAAACACATTCTCAGCCAAGTGACCTAGAAGGAATGCGTTGTTCACATCCAGTTGGTGAAGAGACCACCCTCTTGATACTGCAATGCTCAGTAAAACTCGGATTGTGGTGGTCTTGACAACGGGATTGAAAGTGTCAGTGTAATCTATACCGGGTTGCTGGTGGAACCCCTTAGCCACTAAACGAGTTTTATACTTAGAGATGGCCATTCGGAGACCTTTTGATACGAAATACCCACTTGCACCCAACTGTGTTGTGACATGATTGTGAAGGAACTAAGTCCCAAGTTTCATTTCGAATGAGAGCATCAAATTCGTTAGACATGGCTCGTCTCCATTCCGGAGATTTCAGGGCTTGAGAGACACATGTGGGCTCAATATCAGTAGGTAGGAGAACACTTGTGAGAGAGATCTTTGTGAGTGGTTTGTGAATGTTATTTTTGGTTCTTGTCACCATGGGGTGATTTTTGATTGCTGCAGTGGTAGGTGTGGGTTCAGAAGGTGGCAGATGCATGTCTGGTGCAGGAGCTGATGATGGAGCTGCACTGTCCGTAGAAGGAGCACCAACTGGTGCGACGGGTACGAGAAAAGGTAGAGGTGTTGCGGAAGCAGTGCCAGCTAGTGTGACTGGTGTAGAAGCAGACAGAGCTGATGCGAAAGAGGGAGCTGGTGTGACCGTGGAAGCTGATTCGGTAGTGGGTGGTTGTGAGCATGTTGGGACTGCAGCTTGTGCTCGAGAGTCAAGGAGAGTTGTTTGACGAGGTGTCTCATGCGCGGTCGGTCGTGTGGAGGAGTGTACGTGAGAAATTGGGATGGCTGCAAACAGAGGAACATTGGATAACCAAGATGTGCATGTTATGTGATCGGGTCGTGAGAGGAGGTTGGGGAGTGATTTGTAGGGAAAGACGGACTCAACGAAGGTGACATGACGAGACACAAACAAACGATCAGTTTCAAGGTCTAGACAGTGATAAGCACTTTGTGTGAGAGAGTACCCGATGAAGACGCATGCCTTAGACCGAGGTTCTAACTTATGATTATTGTACGGTTTGACCCATGGATAGCAGAGACACCCAAAGACACGCAACTTAGCATATGATGGACGCGTACCAAAAAAAATTTCAATGGGTGATAGCATTTGTAACAGGGGTGTAGGCATTCTATTGATTAGGTACACGGCAATGGTGAACGCTTGTGACCAAAAAGTAAGGGGGAGTGAAGCGTGTGTGAGGAAAGACAGATCAGTCTTGACAATATGTCTGTGCCGACACTCGGAGACACCATTGTGTTCCGACGTGTGAGGCGGTGTGGTGAAGTGGGAGATGCCATGACTTGCAAGGGTTTGTCGTAGTACAATATATTCTCCACCATTATCACTATAGAGTGAGATGATGGAGGTATTAAAAAAAATTTCCACAAAAGTTTTAAAGCGAATAAAGACGTCATGAACATCAGATTTATTTTTTAAAGGAAAGATCCACATGTATTTTGTAAAGTGATCAACAAACAGCACATAATACTTGTAGCCATCTCTAGAAATAATTGGAGAACTCCAAACATCCGAATATATGGCTTCAAGAGGTTTAGAACTGACAACGGTAGAGACTGAAAAAGGCAATTTATGAGTTTTATTAATATGACACGCACTACATGAAAAACTGGAATTATTAGACGAAGCAACAAACAATGCTTTAGACGACACTAATTTAGAGATAATTTTTTATGACGGGTGGCCTAGACGGTGATGCCAGTCAGGGAGTGAGGCTTTGACGCTGGAAAAGGCAATGATTGGTGGTATTTCTGGCCGAGCATGAGAAGACCACTCGTAGACACCATTCCTAGTCCGTCCTCGCATTAGCTACGCCCCCGTACGGAGATCCTTCACAACAAAAGAAGAGGGTGAAAATTCCACAGCGACTTTATTTGAGGTACAAAATTTTGAAACAGAGATCAAATTTTGTTTCATGCTAGGCACACATAACACATTAGATAATAAAAAGGATGAGGATTTTGAAGGTAGAGTAAGAGAACCAGTGTGTGTGATATGCAAACCTGAGCCATCACCAACATGATATCATCGGACCCATTATATGGAAAATGCAAGGAGAGGTTATGAAGGTTTGCGGTTACATGGTAGGAAGCACCCGAGTCAAGGAGCCATTCAGGAGTATTGGTCATTGGAGCGGCATAGTTTGCGTGCGGCTGCCAGTGCCGTGGTTGCTGATTTTTGACGGTAGATGGAGGCTGATTTCCAACAGGTCGGGCACTATTTGGAGTGAAACTAAATGTTGTGCACTTCTTGGCTGTGTGGCCTTGCTCTCTACATAGCTGACAGAAGCCACAGTAAGGTCTAGGATTATTCCGTTGAGTCTGAGTGTTGGGGTTCCTTTGATTCACAGGTGCAGCGGTAAGATCAGCCTGTTTGTAGGAGTTTGGCGTGTATGACTTGTTGTTGTAGTTGTTGGTGTTCCAGTTGTGATTGTGTTGGTGACCGGAGAACGGTTTAGCTGCATAGTTGGCAGTAATGGGAAGTCTCTGACTCTTCGTGACTTCTTGTTTCAGAACTGCTTCATAATTGATAAGTTTTTCATGAAGTTCTTCAAACGAGATTGGTGTGTCACGGGCACAGATAGCTGACGATATGTCTTTAAATTCATCTCCCAGTCCATTGAGAATTTTTACAGTTAGATCTTCGGAATTTTCTAGAGAATCAAGCATGGCTAATTCATCGGCAATACTTTTTGCATGTTGCAAATATTCGGTGATTGATTGAGTGCCTTTCAATATGTTGGTGAGAACTCCTTTAAGGTGCATGATGTGGCCTCTGGAGGGTTTAGCATAGGTGTTGGCTAGAGCAGTCCATGCATCATTAGAGGTTTTAGCGGAAGCAATAAAGGGAATTATAGATGGAGATATGGAACCAAGTATTGTATTGAGGAGCAGTTGGTCTTGTCTTGTCCAAATATTATAGGCGGGATTGGGGCTAGTGATGTCGCCGGTTGTAATTGTTACGGGTGGACATTGACGTTGGCCATCCACGAAGCCCATGAGATCAAACCCAACAAGGAGGGTATGAAATTGCAGTTTCCAGGAACGACAATTGGTTGCAGTAAGTTTCAATGGTGCTTGGGCGGAAACATTGATGGAGATGATGGTGTTAGAAGAGGAAGACGTGATGTCATGGGAAGAGGAGGAAGATGAAATCACGGTCACTGAATTGGAGAAGGAGGAAGTTGTGTTAACCATTGTTGGATCGTGGACTCTTTTGAGTTATTGATGCTCTGATACCATATAGAAAATTGTATTGTGCTGAATCAATTTCTCATTGATCATTGAACGAATATATATACAAGAGGAATGATGTAGCAGTTAACTATAAGTAAAACTATAAATCCTATTTACAATCAGTTTACAACGAAACCTATTCAAAGCTATACAAGGAATTCTAGTTAAACTAAATAACAGTATTAAGAACTGTACAAGGGATATTAGTTTAACCAAACAACTAAATAATAGGATTTGTAGTGTTATCTTTAACAAATATAACCTACCAAAAGTGATATATCGTAATCCACATATCATATTCTTAAAGAAAATGTTTAGCTAATTTACATCATGACAAAAGTTTTAAAATTTTAACAATCCCTAATGTCTATCCTTACAATAATCTTGATAAAATTACTATAATCTTCAAACATAAAATTTTTTAACAGTTATAAACACGTTTTTGAAAAGCAATTTCCAATATAGAGGAAAAGAATCCCCACATTTTATGATTTATAAGATTCGAACTTATCGGTAGTGCAAATCAGAAATGCACGAAAACTTAAGCCATAACTGGACGTGCAGTTGGACATCATAATTGGTAGCAATGCCCGCAGCCAGCTAAGCTATGAAAGAAACAACTATACAAAATAAGTGTCTCTGATTTGATACATAACATACCTTGTGAAGAGCGATCCCCCGGTCAACAGTAGGGGAAGCATTTGTTAAACTAGACATACCAGAATACATCTCTTTATCCATTAAGAGAAATGCCATGGTCTTGTCACCTACAATGACCTGCGTAAATAGAGCAATTCAAAGGAAACTTGTAAGGAAACAGTAAACTAACAATGGCTAAATTAAAACGAAATTTAAAAAATAAATAAAAATAAATAAATAAATAAATAAATAAATAAATAAATAAAAAAAACAGAAGCTATGATATTAAGTCCGATTTGGCAAAGGAGATATATTATAATGAAGTCTTCTATAATCCTCTTTTCTTTGTTATTCTTGATTGGCAACCTCTGACTTACAATCTTGAGACACATCCAATCAGACCCTAGTCGGACCTACCTAGAGGTGGCCGCGGTTCGGTTAAACCGACGGTTTTGTCCGCGGTTTAACCGAAACCGGACAGCCAAAAACCGCAACAAAACCGGAACCGGAACCGGCGGTTCCAAAACCGGCCGGAAACCGGTCGAACCGGTTACGGTTTCGGTTTGAGGGGGAAAAAACCGGTTCAAACCGGCGGTTTTAACCATGGTTAAACCGCCGGTTTAAAAAAAAAAAAAAATTAATTACGGACGAATCAGAAGATGACACGTGGCATACGGTTTGAAAAAATTACCGTTGAACCAAACCGGTTAAACCGGCGGTTAAACCGCCGGTTTAAAAAAAAAAAAAAAAAAAAATTTCGCCCAATGACTGTGTGACACGTGGCAGAAATTTTGAAAAAAATATAAGGTGCCGTTGGCCAACGGCACCTGCAGCTTGGTGACCGTTGGCCAACGGCCACTGTTTTTTTAATTTTTAAACCCCTAAAATTTTCCTAATTGCAAACATACCCCTCTCTATAATCCTATAAATACCCCCCACACTTCATTATTCTTCACACCACTCTCAATCTCTCAACTTCTCTCAATCTCTCTCAATCTCAAATTCTCAATTCTCTTTACAATCTACAATTTTATTTAATTTTCATTTCACATATAAATTCTTTCTTGTATTTTTTAGTTTTTACTATTATCTATTTTTTCAATCATCAAATTGATTAACAATATTTATTTCTTTTATTTTTTACTATTAAAATATTTGTTTTCATCACTATTATTTCAACAATATTTTTTTTCAAACATCTATTTTTTTTTTGAAAGTTTTACATTGTTACCACTATTATTCCAACAATATTTTTTTTTTACAATCTTCTATTTTTTTTTACTTGTTTACCACTATTATTTCAACAATATTTTATTTCAAACATCTATTTTTTTTTGAAAGTGTTACATTGTTACCACTATTATTCCAACAATATATTTTTTTTACAATCTTCTATTTTTTTTTTACTTGTTTACCACTATTATTTCAACAATATTTTCTTTACATATATCAATATTTTTTGTATTATTAATTTTTCAATGGCTAGTGGGGGAAATAGTTCAAGAAATTTGAACAAAGAAAAGGGTCCAATGCACAACTTGTTGGAACACGTTGGCGGTGATGTTAATTACGACCGATCATACCACGAGTTCCTTCAAGACCAATTTGGATCCGATCACCCTTCTAGTCCTAATCCTCCTCTAATAATTCCCGAATTCGACGGACTCAACCACGATCCCAATACCACAAATACTAATGAAAATCTATCTAACCCCCCACCCCCTTCAAATTATTTTTTTGCAGGTGAAGGTGAAGAAAAGCAGATGAAGTCCATCCTCTTCAGGGTGCATATGAAGAAAACGGAGTTAGATGGTGGATTTTTCCATATACAGTGCAATTACTGCTCCAAATCATACAAGACTGCCAAATCCTTTGGATATGGCACGTACTGGGCTCATATCAAAAGAAGTCACCCGTCCGAATTTGAGAAATCCAATAACCAAGCCCAAATTGCCAGGTACGCAACCTCTGGTAATCAATTATTTCATTATACGTCTGAAAAAAATAGGGAAGAATTAGCATTAATGGTTGCAGTAGAACACTTACCTTTTGGTTTTGGTGAGAAAGTAGGTTTTGTTAATTATTGTCAAAATGCATTAAATCCTGCAATGCAACGTGTTCCTAGATCCACTCTCACACGTACACTAAATGCCATTTTCAAAAAAGAAAAAAACATATTGAAATCTTTTTTTTATCAATTTCAAGGTCGCGTTTCCATATGTGCCGACATATGGAGCGACAATTATGGTAGTCATTCATATTTGGGTGTCACATGTCATTATATGGACAATGACTGGGACATGCAAAAAAGAATTCTTGCATTTCGTGTTTTCGATGACTCACATTCAGCTCAAAATATTTTTCAACTCCTTAAAATCATTTTTCAAGAGTATAATATCCTAAACAAAATTTTTGCTATTGGCTTTGATAATGCTGCAAGTAATACCGCATCTATTCCTATGTTACAAGATTTGTGCAATCCCTATTTTGGGGGTAAATTATTTCATCAAAGATGTGCATGTCATGTTTTAAATTTGTGTGTTCAAGCTGGATTAACAGAGCTTTCTGCTTTTATTAGACCAATTAGAGATAGTATTAATTATATTTGGAGGCATAACAAAATCCAGAAACAATGGTTAAAATATTGCTCTCAGAATAATATGCGTCCCAAAAAATTTTCTAGAGATATTACCACTCGTTGGAATTCTACTTATAAGCTGCTTAATGAAAGTGTTGAATATAAGGAATTATTAGTTTCTTTTATTACTTATAACGTTCCTTCAATTTCTCTTCAATTGAACCATTGGAATGCATGTATAAAAATTCTTGAATTGCTACGTGTTTTTAATGATGCTACCAATGCTTTATCTGGTGTTTACTATCCCACTACTCATTTATTTCTTATTCAAAGTGTTAATATTGCTGGTGCATTTAGTGACTGTGAATTCGATATTCAATTGAGTCCATGTGTTGCAGCTATGAAAACAAAATGGCTAAATTATTATGGGGAGATTCCAAATATTTATTTGCTTGCACCGTGTTTTGATCCACGTTTTAAATTAGAAAGTTTACAGGATTATTTGACTCATTATTACAAATGTTTAGGATTAGAAATTGATGTTCTTCATTATTGTGATTCCGTTAAGACTTTGCTTTATGAATTATACGATGAATATCTTACAATGTATGGTCCGTCTTTGAACTTGCCGGTTTCACAACCCCCACCCACATCTGGTGGTACTAGTACTTCCACAAAATTCCAATTAAAGGGTTTAGGGGATCGACTGTTTTCCCAAAGAGCCAAAAAATTAAGAACATCTTCATCCTCATCTGTCTCTGAGCTTGACCGGTATTTAGAAGACACTCATGAATTTTTAGAAGAAAAATTTAGTCTCCAGGTTTGGTGGAAGACTCATCAACAAGATTATCCAATTTTGGCTATTATTGCCAAACAAATTCTTGGAACACCGGTTTCTACCGTTGCTGTGGAACAAGAATTTAGTGCAGGTGGAAATATTTTGGAACCAAGACGGTCGGTTATGTCTCCACAATCACTTGAAATGCAGGCGTGTGTTGATGATTGGACAAAGGCAAAATACAGACAACAAGAACTTCAGCCGGAGATAGTGAACGACTTCTTTGAAGATGACCAAACCACCGGTACGGAAGGAAGCGACTAGATTCCGTTCAAACTTCCAAACTCCAACACTGAGCAACTTATTAAAGGTAAAAGAACTACGTGGCCTTTGATTCCTCTACATTGGTGGAGGATACGTAGGCAACTTAATTGTGGTAAAAATTAAGTGCAAGGCCGGTTTTTTTTTTTTTTTTGTTTTTTGTTTTTTTAAATTTTAACTTTGTTACTTTGTAATATTGTTTCTTTGAATTGAGCCTTCAAGGCCAATCTCTTATTTATTTATTTTTTATTTTTTTTGTGAAATTGTAAAGTTGTATTTATTAATAAAAGTGAATTTCTTTTCTTTTAAACATTGTTAAATACTTAAGTACTTCAATGAAAATGTTTGTAATTATTTTTTTTTATTTTAAACTTTGTTCAATTGTAATTATTTTTTGGCAAGATTTTATATTTACAACCAATTTTTATGATTTATCTCACTTGGAAAAAAAGTTGAAAAATAAAAAAAATAAAAAATAAAAATAAAAACGAACCGAAACCGAAACCGTCCAAAACCGAAACCGAAACCGTCCAAAACCGAAACCGAAACCGAAACCGAAAAACCGACGGTTCCAAACCGCCTCCAAACCGTGAGCCACGGTTTCGGTTTCGGTTTTAGTGGATCTCCAAACCGAAACCGCCGGTTTCAAACCGAAACCGAACCGAAACCGAACCGCGGCCACCTCTAGACCTACCTAAAAGTAGTGAGAATAATCGAACAATCTCATCATTTTCTTTCCAACACATGTGGTATCTGAGATGTTACTTTGTGAGTGGATAAACATTAATTAGTGAGTGAATACATAGGTATCCCCTATATCCATCCCCGTCCCCAATTCCCCATTTTCTCCGTTTTTTCCTGTTTTTTCCCATTTCCCCGTTTCCCCATTTCCCCATTTGACTAAAATTTACAAATTAAATTAAAAAAACAAACATTCCATTACAAATACAAAATAAAATTAATTAGTGCATTTTATATAAAATGTGTATATATACTCAGGGAGTTAGAGTTTTTAAAAAATAAATAAATTAATTAAAAATATATATTATAATTATATTTATATATGTTTAGGGAAAATGGGAAAATGGGGATGGGGTCCCCCATCCCCATCCCCATTTCAATTTAGGGATGATTTTCATCCCCATCCTCCATTTCTCCATTTTTTTCCAAAAAAGAATCCCCAAATAGAGATAGGGATGCGGGAAATTGGAACCCCGGAGAAAAATCTACATCTCTAGTCACATGTGTTGGAATGAAAATAGTAAAACTATAAGTTGGATGTTTAGTATTATTGTTTTAAAAATGACTAATAATATTAGAGTTTATGCCTTTATGGTTCCGAGATTCGAGGAGTTTATTTAAATTTTTAATTTTTAATTTTGAAATCAGATGAATAAAGTGCTTTCTCAGATCACTTTTATTGTCTCTTCAACTCTCTCTCTCTCTCCCTCCCTCCTTCTGGAATCTACTGACCCGACCCGACCAACCCTAACAATAGACCCGGAGTATAAGTATACTACATTGAAAACCCTAACACCAGACTCAATTAGTTTCTCTCTTTCTCTCCTTCTCTGTCACAGTGTCACTCTTCATCTTCTCCTTCAAAGAAATCCCACATTTCCAACAAAGCCACTTTAGTCTTCCTCAAAATATACTGGTATTTTCCTCTACTCTCTACTTTATATTTATTTTCATTTTCATTTTCATTTTCCTGCTCCCTACTCGTTCATGTTAATTATAATTTGTACTGATTTGGATTTGTCATGAAAACCGATTTTATCGTAGCAAACATATTTTTATCGGGGGGATTTGTCATGAACTTTAATTGTACTCATGAAAAATGTTTTACTGATTTTGATTTGTTACGATTATCTATTTTATCGTGACAAACATTTTTTTTATCGTGACAAATCCTATGATTTTTCATGAACTTTAATATTTTTCGTTACAAATGTTTTACTGATTTGGATTTGTCACGAAAATCTATTTTATCAGAAATATTCAGCTATTCCAAAAGAGATTATTAATCTCCATAAATTATTTGTAGATATTTAATTGTAAATATCAGTGCTTGTGAATAAACTCGGAAATTCCCTGAATAAGACCAGAAGTCTGAGCAGCTGTGTTTGGATCCAAGTCTACAGCTATCTTATTCAAGTAGAAGCTGTGTCCCATTCCAGGGTTGATTAGCAATTCCACTTCCTTTTGTGCCTTCTTCAATCCTTCGTAATACTCTATCTCCGTATCCTTTATCATATCATTCTCCGCCACGCATAGCAGAACCGGGGGCAGCTTCAGCTCCTCCAACGGTGGTGCCGCTTCCCCCATCGGGCACGTTATCGGGTGGTCCTTCGTGCAGTTAACCGGCAAAGCCAGCTTCAGGAACTTGTCCACCATGTCCAGGGTTAGAAATGGAGACTCGGGTTGCTCCATCTCTGACTTGCTCCGCTCCGACCGGACAAAACCCGGATGGATCGGGATTGCTCCGGATAACTTCATAGGACTTAAGTCCACGTGACCCGCACGTGCAGCAACTTCATGCACTACGTTCCCTCCAGAGCTATCTCCAATTAGAAAAACTCTGTTAAAGTCTGCGTGTTGGTCAAGCCATGTCTCATGCGACTCGGCTCGAGACAGCGAGCTGAGCCATTGGAGAGCTTCATAGCCATCGTCACATGCAGCCGGGAGCCGGTTCTCAGGAGCCAACCGGAGGTAAACCGAAACAACAATGGCTCGAGCCGACTTGGCCAGCTTAGTGTACATGTGGTAGTACATGAACGAATCGGCTCGGCTAATGCAAAAACCGCCGCCATGAAAATGGAGTACGACGGGTAACTTATCCTGGTCAGTCGGGTTTTTATCCGGCAAGTAGATTCGGACAGAGAGACCGGATACAGGGTTGATGATGATGTCTGCAGTAGCGACGCCATCTACAAAGTGGTGGTGGGGTGGCACGGGTTCGGATAAGAACTTGACTTCAGGGGGTCCGGTCCATGTCCGGTCCACTGAGCCGTCGTCGTAGACTCTTAGCCAACCGGATACTTCATCTACTAGTGTTTTCTGATCATGAACCATAGTGATTGTCTTGTTTGTTTGTTCGTAATGTTTTTTCTTTCTTGGATTTGAGAGAGTGCGTGTGTATATATATATGTAATGTTGTGGTGATGATGCCTCTTTATATAGGAGTTTGATGGGTGTGTTAAAGGAAATTGTAAGGTATTTTACTTTGTTATGCACTTGACTATTGAGAATCAGACAACTCGTCTACCATGAAAAAAATCTTCAATAATACACCGGTGGTACGAGAATGAAACATGTGGTAGAAAAAGTTTATGCGTTATAAATGTTGCAGTAGACGAGTACACCACCCATCGGTGTATCGTAAATTTAATTTTATCCTAACAAAGTCAAAAATGTCCTACAAAGTAAAATTACTTTCCAGACAACCAACTTTATATCGAATTTCTGAGAACACTCAAAAAGCTGAAAAAATACATTATATTTATTTTTTTATATTGACTGGACTCAAAACGAAGCAGCCAAAAAAAAAAACAAATAATAATTATTGATCTTCCAAGTTATGTTGCTGTCTTTGAATTTTGACCAAATTTTTGTTTACTGTTTTTGGCTTTTTGTTCTTTTTGTTTGATTTTCAATGTCAACATCAAAGTCTCTGTATCTTTTCTTGAAATATAAAACAATGGAAGTGGTGGACAAGTAACTTATCTACCATTTGTATTTTATAGAATTCCATTAGATTAACAATAATATGCAGTGATACGTGAGGAATAGAGAAAAACTCGTGAGTGTATACACGTTCAGAAAGCTCTATCTCCTAATTAAGTTAGCTGTACACCTCTCTCGTTTTAGTGAGGAGAGTTTGAAATCGCGTCATATTCACTAAAACACAAGTGTGGGAATATTGCTTCATTGTTGTAGAAGTAATTGTCTAGACTTTTGGAGGGTTTGATTTAGGCATTTAGTGTTACTAACTTAATGTCAACCACTAAAAATTAAAGTTTTGAGAGGAGAGTATGAAACTAATCTATTATTAATGAATTAATTGACTAATATTATACTATGCGTTGTACTAATAAGAGTCGTCTTAGTTTATAAGAAAGTAACTTTGTAGACTGTATTTGTTGTTTTTTATATAAACACATACTAGTAAAATTTGAATTATTTTCTGTGAGATTTATGAACATTATTTATTATTAATGAATTTGACCACATTCTATTATATGAAAGTAACTATTTAAATTATTTTTATTTAGTGTTTGATCTTCATAAGCATGGAAATTTGTTATAAAAATATCACTCTCAGCACTTTTACAACAAAAGTACGTATAAACATTCACTCTTAATACTATTTGAGATCTAAATATAACTATAACTCTCATACTCTCACTCTCTATTAGAGATGACCTTATAGGTGCTTTAAGATTTTTCTTTGCCAAAATCATCGGTGACCAAGCAATTAATACTGGTGGTCACCAAACAACTAAAACGTGTCTCTCTTTGTTTTTTCCATAAATAACAGTTTCGTAGCAAGAACAATTTAGAATACTATAGTGAAACTTGCTTTTATTTTTGCCTCAGCTTCCCAGCATTTGCTTTTGGAATTCCTTCAAATTTCAAGGATGTGACTTCTTACCTACAAAATCAATCACCTTTTTTTGATTTTTTAATTTTTTCAATTCACTGATGATAGACCATTACAGTTTTAATTTTCTACTGGAAATTATGTGTGATGCTGATAAATTAACAGTATATGTGATTTTGACAATGTGGTGGCGGACATATTTGTGTGTGATCCATGCAAAAAAAAAAAAAATGAACTGTATACGAGATTATGACCTATCACAACATGCCAACATGGTGGACATATTTTGTCATGAATAGAGCAGATGGCTTTGATGGAGTACTGTACTCACATCAATTATCCAAAATAATGATTTTGATTTAGGGTTCCTTTTTTAGTTATAGTCTATAGATATTGTAGAGGCAGAGTTTCTATAACCAGTGGCTTTCCTTTAATTTACAGTCTCTTTTTTAGCTACAGATATTTTAGAAGTAGAGTTTCCATAACCAGAGGCTTTCCTTTAATTTAGTGTCCCGTTTTTGACTATAGATATTTTAGAAGTAGAGTTTTTACGAGCTGAGGCTTTAAAATAATAATTGAAGGTGGTTTGGTTGTCGATGAAAAAAAAAAAAAAAACTATTTTTAAATAATATAATTACCAAAATACTGGAGAAAAAAAAACGATAGAGTTATTATCGATTGTTTTTTTATTTGTAGACTGAATAGTTTTGAATTTTTCTGAAAACTGAATTAAATAGAGACTTAAAACTGAAACTGAACGATGTATTTGTTTTTTTATTTTTCTCACATCTAAATATAATGTCAATTTGTTTGTTTTTAAATATAAAGTTGTTTGAAAATAAATGATTTGACATTTATGCCCTTATTACTATTAACTGTTATGTATTTTAATTTGATATGATATTAAAAACAACTTTTTTAATTAAAAAAGGTTCTCTTAGCCAATAGAGAAATTTTTCCAAACGAACACTTATTCTCATAAAATCTCATTACCTTTGGCTCTTCGAGCTAAAAACTTATTTATATCACTTTTGTATCCCACTCACATCCGAATTAGTAATGACACTATTGATGAGTAGATATACATTTACAAAATACAAACATGCCAAGTAATTCTATATATATATATAATATCAGTCTTTCTATTGTCAGTTCGAACTGATATAAAATATATCAGTTCCTTGCATATGGGTCATTAGATTTAAAAGATGTTTTGACAATAGAAAAACTATATATATATATATATATATTATGGATTGAGATTCCTTACTCATCTTATTTGTACTCAACTTTCAGGCATCTATTGAAATGTTGCAGAAAAGCAAAACAATGGTGGAGATTAGTTTTTTTTTTTTTTTTCTCTTTCTCCTTATTTCTTTTCCCTTATATAAATTTTCCTTTATTTTTTTTCCTCTCTTTTTCCTAACAAAGACATTTAAACAAATAACAACAACTTTTTTTTTTTCTTAATCCAAAAATCCTCTCTTGACACTTGTTCTAAGAAAAACAAAAACAACAACGTAGAGAATGATTTTTTTTTTTCTCAAATTTACAATAGTGGAGATAATAAATATTTTTTTAAAAAAAAATTACATCACCATCATCATCAACATTACATCACCAAAATTACATCTGTCATCAACATTAAAGTGAACAAAACATTCTCAATAAAAATTCTCATTGTCCATTGTCTATCAAAGTTGTCAAAGAGGAGAGAATCGCCTCCAAACAAGAGGCCAGAAATCTTGTCAAAAGATTAGGAGGTTCCCTCCCTTCTACCACGGATTTTTATTCTTAGAAAAAAATGAACATTGTTAGAGATCATCAATGTTCACCTAGAAACCAACAAAAAAAAACTAAAGACTTCCCTTCTCTTTCCTTTATTTTATCAGCAATCAAACAAAACACAAACCCATATAGAAATCCAAGTAAAAAAAATTAAAAAAACAGAAAAATAAAATAAAAAAGAAGAACAATTATGGATCTTCAGATCCTCATCAATGGAGAAACATATTTTATTTTCAGGTTTGTGTATTGAAATTCAATTTGTATTTGTGAAAAATGAAGATTAATGATCTATGTTTGTGAAGAAATGAAGATCAATGATATGAGTTTGTTAAGAAATGAAGATGGATGAATCTGGGAATATAAAGATTGATGATGTTCTTTTTTTTTTTTTTTTTTTTTTTTTTAATTTTCATTTAATTTGTATTGTTATTATTATTATTATTTTTTAATGAGATCAATCAATTTATTTAAAAAATGCTTTTAAAAGTATACAACTATCTGAGTAATGGAGAGAGAATATGAAGTATTATGAAACAAACAAGAAGAAAAAAAAAATTGGAGTGATGGGATTAAGATACTATGTCATTTGATAAGTGGAGAGAGAATAAAAAAATAAAACAACTTAATCATAGTTGTTCATTTGTTTAAGTGCCACATGTCACTAGATGTTAAGAAGGTGAGCACAAATGAGATGGGTTGTGGATCTCAATCCATATATTATTTGTAGATATTTAATTGTAAATATCAGTGCTTGTGAATAAACTCGGAAATTCCCTGAATAAGACCAGAAGTCTGAGCAGCTGTGTTTGGATCCAAGTCTACAGCTATCTTATTCAAGTAGAAGCTGTGTCCCATTCCAGGGTTGATTAGCAATTCCACTTCCTTTTGTGCCTTCTTCAATCCTTCGTAATACTCCATCTCCGTATCCTTTATCATATCATTCTCCGCCACGCATAGTAGAACCGGCGGCAGCTTCAGCTCCTCCAACGGCGGCGCCGCTTCCCCCATCGGGCACGTTATTGGGTGGTCCTTCGTACAGTTAACCGGCAAAGCCAGCTTCAGGAACTTGTCCACCACGTCCAGGGTTAGAAATGGAGACTCGGGTTGCTCCATCTCTGACTTGCTCCGCTCCGACCGGACAAAACCCGGATGGATCGGGATTGCTCCGGATAACTTCATTGGACTTAAGTCCACGTGACCCGCACGTGCAGCAACTTCATGCACTACGTTCCCTCCAGAGCTATCTCCAATTAGAAAAACTCTGTTAAAGTTTGCATGTTGGTCAAGCCATGTCTCATGCGACTCGGCTCGAGAGCGAGAGTGAGCCGAAGCCGTCGTCACATGCAGCCGGGAGTTCTCAGAGCCAACCGGAGGTAAACCGAAACAACAATGGCTCGAGCCGACTTGGCCAGCTTAGTGTACATGTGGTAGTACATGAACGAATCGGCTCGGCTAATGCAAAAACCGCCGCCATGAAAATGGAGTACGACGGGAAACTTATCCTGGTCAGTCGGGTTTTTCTCCGGCAAGTAGATTCGGACAGAGAGACCGGATACAGGGTTGATGATGACATCAGCAGTAGCGACACCATCTACAAAGTGGTGGTGGGGTGGCACGGGTTCGGATAAGAACTTGACTTCAGGGGGTCCAGTCCATGTCCGGTCCACTGAGCCGTCGTCGTAGACTCTTAGCCAACCGGATACTTCATCTACTAGTGTTTTCTGATCATGAACCATAGTGATTGTCTTGTTTGTTTGTTCGTAATGTTTTTTCTTTCTTGGATTTGAGAGAGTGCGTGTGTATATATATATGTAATGTTTGGTTGATGATGCCCATTTATACAGGAGTTTGATGGGTGTGTTAAAGGAAATTGTAAGGTATTTTACTTTGTCATGCACTTGACTATTGAGAATCAGACACTTGCCTACCATGAAACATGTGCGTGACTGCCGTATAAGTTTTTCCTACCACATATTTCATGCTCTATGAGGAAATTGTAGGACATTTTTTATTTTGTTGGAATAAAATTAAATTTACGATACACCGATGGGTGGTGTACTCGTCTACTGCAACGTATATGACAATTAAACTTTTTCTACCACATGTTTCATTCTCGTACCGCCGGTGTATTATTGAAGATTTTTAAAGTGGAAAACGAAGTAAAATGACAACCAACTTTATATCGAATTTCTGAGAACACTCAAAAAGCAGAAAAAATACATTATATTTATTTTTTTTATATTGACTTGACTCGAAACGAAGCAGCCACCAAAGTCTCTTCTAATCTTAATTTGAATGGAGGAATGAAACAATTAGAAGAAAATAGTCTCCAAAAACACTATGAATCTGGACCAAAGTTTACTTATGTTTTTGCTTTTTAGCTTTATTGGGTGTTGTTCAACTTCAAAGTCTTTGTTTCTTTTTTTTAATTGATATATAAAACAATCAAATGGTTGTTACATAATAAACTTTACACTCTTATCATTTTTATTTTACGAATTTGACACTACTGACTTGAAGTCTATTAGTTCAGACGTGCGTTTTACTAGTACTGACCGGATAATTGCTCCCATAATATAAGGGGGAGAGGTCTTTCCTCGTTTTTCATACAAGCTAAAGTGTGTGGGACTCGAAACCCATCACTAATACTGATGTCTGATTTTATAACTACATAATTAAAAGAATTAATGTTTATAAATTATAACAATAAAATAAAAATAAAAAATAAAAAAACATATATAACTTACTCTTGAAAAAAAAAAATTAATATGTAACTTTTTGCGAATTTGTAGTTCAATTGTCCCTTTCCAAAATCTGATTTGATTCAACTCAACAAAAAAAAAATTCTGATTTGATTACTATATGTTAACAAGTTTTGTTAGGGTTTTTGTTTTTGTTTATTTATTTATTTTTAAATTATGAATGATCCTAAATGCCCCCTAAACTCACTTGATACAAAAATTGGAAAAGGAAAAAAAAAAAAAAATTCACTTTTCACTTGATAGAAAAGCTCGGAATCACCACATGAGATATTTAATTCTAAAATTATCTTCATAAAATTTACCAATTTACAATTTCATCTTACTCCATGAAATAAGCAAAATTGTATTAAAAGTACATGGATACCTATTAATTTTTTTAATATGAATGATTATTTTTCTAAATATTTATAAAATTAAATAATATTTTAGATGAAATGATTAGAACGTAAAAATAAAATTAAAATAAAATTAAATATATTTTATTTTACAATCTATCAAATCATTTTGTTTTTAGTTTTTATTTGTCTAGGTTTTCGATTACCTCAAAAACTCTACATACCTCTATTTGAGCTTTTTAAAATTGTTTGTTTGGACTTTTGAGATTGTTTATTTTAAGAGGTTAGTAGAGTTTAAACTAAATATCTACTAGACAAAAGCTCATGGGGTGAGCTTCTCTAAATAAACCTTTTTTTAAGAAAAAAAAAATCTATCAACCAAACAACTATAAATATTTACTCGAAAACTCTATTTTTAATAGATTTACTACAAGTAAACTCAGTCTTTCTACTATCAGTTCGTCATGATATAAAATATATCAGGATGAAGAATATGGATCATAGATTATGAAGAAGTTTTGACAAGTGCATATACTTTGAGTCAAAGTATGTAAATCTAATGGTCCACATTTTTCGTCCTAATATATTTTATATCGGAACGAACTGACAATAGAAAAATTACAAGTAAACCTTTTACAAATATATGTTTTTCAAAAGCTCAATCAAACAAGTTCTTAGATGTTTTTAATATATTAAAATATAAATATAAAACCATTAATAATTAAAAATGTATACATTAATACATGTAAAAGTATTTTGTATTTTTTTTATAAATATTTATGACTTAAACAAAAGATTTAACATTTATATTCGGTTTTCAATAATAAGAAAACAAAAGTCATCCTATTTTCATATTCTGATAATTATTTCCTCTTTAACAAAAAGACATAAAAATAAAAATAAAAATAAAAATAAAAATAATAAACACAAAAGATTTATTATTATTATTATTATTATCATCATCATTATTATTATTATTATTATTATTATTATTATTATTATTATTATTATTATTATACTTAATACTGACGTTTTTAAAAAAGGTACATTATATAAATTATTAACGAAATTCCTTTCTTTGGCACTTAAATTAATAACGATAATTTCAAAACTATTCACCTTCAAAACTTTTTCTTTTCCTGTGAACATTTTCCATTGCGTTGACAAAAATGTCCAAACTTATAATAAGAAGAATGATTGAGTAACTATCTCCTGATTTTAATCCTTCCCCTCAACTAGGGTTCTCTTGACTTCTTTCTTTTCTCTCATCTCTTCATTTGTATTTCTCTCTCTTCTCTATTTTCTTTTTATTTTTCTTTCTTCTCTACGATTTCGTTCTCCTCATCGAAACGAGTTCAACAACATATTATTGCACAAATCTAATATCATTGACCCTTTTAAGAGTCCTTCAAAAGTTTTCTTTTAAAATATTGTAACAATTAAAAAAAACAAGGGACTATGTTTTTTTTTTTCTTTCTCTAACATCAAAATGATTTGTCTCCCTCTATATTTTTATTGTTTAAGTGCTTTCAAAAGGGTTGGGAGTTACTAAACGGATTTTGGCATAATACCATTTAGTAACTTTATGATTTACATTTATGTTTATACTTTCGATTATACATGTAATTTTTCTTTATGTATATGTTTATGTAAAATGTATTATAATCTATGAAATTTAAATTTTACAATGTTTTCTTATTTAAAATTTAAAATTTTCAATATTATCAAATTTGGTAATAATTTAAAAATATTTAAATATATTAAATATTAGTACCATTTTAAAGATTTCATTGAGAAATTTAAAATGTTATTATTTTTATTAAAATTAAAGTTTATAAATTACAATTTATTGACCACTTATTATAAATTATACATAATTAAATTTGTTACAAAAATATCACTCCTAGTATTATTAGAACAAAAGTACATATAAACATCACTCTCAATACTATTTGAGATCTAAATATTATAAGTATAACTCTCACACTCTCACTCTCTATTGGAGATGACCTTAGAGATGCTTTGAGATTTTTCTTTGCCAAAATCATCGGTGACCAAGCAATTAATACTGGTGGTCACCAAACAACTAAAACGTGTCGCTCTTTGTTTTTTCCATAAATAACAGTTTCGTAGCAAGAACAATTTATAATACTATAGTGAAACTCTACTGGAAATTATGTGTGATGCTGATAAATTAACAGTATATGTGATTTTGACAATGTGATGGCGGACATATTTGTGTGTGATCCATGCAAAACAAAAAAACAAAAATGAACTGTATACGAGATTATGACCTATCACAACATGCCAACATGGTGGACATATTTTGTCATGAATAGGGCAGATGGCTTTGATGGAGTACCGTACTCACATCAATTATCCAAAATAATGATTTTGATTTAGGGTCCCTCTTTTTAGCTATAGTATATAGATATTTTAGAAGTTGGCTTTCCTTTAATTTAAGGTCTCTTCTTTAGTTATAGATATTTTAGAAGTAAAGTTTCTACGAACCGAGGCTTTAAAACGATAATTGAAGGTGGTTTGGTTGTCAATGAAAAAAACACCATTTTAAAATAATATAATTACCAAAATACTAAGCTGTGTTTGGATCCAAGTCTACACTTATCTTATTCAAGTAGAAGTTGTGTCCCATTCCAGGGTTGATTAGCAACTCCACTTCCTTTTGTGCCTTCTTCGATCCTTTGTAATACTCCATCTCTATATCCTTTATCATATCATTCTCCGCCACGCAGAGCAGAACTGGCGACAGCTTCAGCTCCTCCAAAGGTGGCGCTACTTCTCCCATCGGGCACGTTATCGGGTGGTCCTTCGTGCAGTTAACCGGCAAAGCCAGCTTCAGGAACTTGTCCACCATGTCCAGGGTTAGAAATGGAGACTCGGGTTGCTCCAACTTTGACATGCTCCGCTCCGACCGGACAAAACCCGGATGGATTGGGATTGCTCCTGATAACTTCATCGGACTTAAGTCCACGTGACCTGCACGTGTAGCAACTTCATGCACTACGTTCCCTCTAAAGCTATCTCCAATTAGAAAAACTATGTTAAAGTCTGCGCGTTGGTCAAGCCATGTCTCATGTGACTCGGCTTGAGACAGCAAGCTGAGCCATTGGAGAGCTTCGAAGCCGTCATCACATGCAGTTGGGAGCCGGTTCTCAGGAGCCAACCGGAGGTAAACCGAAACAATAATGGCTAGAGCCGACTTGGCTAGCTTAGTGTACATGTGGTAGTACATGAACGAATCGGGTCGGCTAATGCAAAAACCGCCGCCATGAAAATGGAGTATGACGGGGAACTTATCCAGGTCAGTCGGGTTTTTCTCCAGCAAGTAGATTCAGACGGAGAGACCAGATACAGGGTTGATGATGACATCAGCAGTAGCGACGCCATCTACAAAGTGGTGGTGGGGTGGCACGGGTTCGGATAAGAACTTGACTTCAGGGGGTCCGGTCGTACTCCATTTTCCCCCCCGACCTTTACCCTATTAGAAAGATGAGGACAGGGTTTGCTCATATTGACCAGTTTTCTCCCTAAAATGAAAATATTATAAATCTCCCCTCCTTCTGTTCAAATTTCTGTCCAAAAAATTGAGTTGGCCGTCAGTCTAACAGTCAAATGACCATTTTATCCTTAATATGATTAGGAAATGACTGTTTAGCCCCCAATTAAATAAAAACAATTAAAAAAAATCCCCGAACAATCATTATCATCTTCAAATATAAAAAAATTTATCTTCACCTAAATCAAACCTAGAAAAGAAAATAAAGCAACCCATAAACTTAAACCAAACCCAGCAACTATTTTTTTGGGTACCCAAATGGAAATCTCTCCCCATTTTTTTTTTTTTCATAAAATCCATACAAGCATAAGCTCATTAGTTAGACAACATAGAATGAGCAGTGACCAACAAAAACTATATAAATTGCTCTATTAATTATGACAATAATCCTCCAATTTCATTTTTCACAGCCTTAAAAACTCAACTCCATCATAGGAATCGACCCACCGGCTGCTACTCTTTGTGCTCCTAGCCTTCTATGCTTGAGCTGCTACTTTGAGAGCACAATATCAAGGCTTGGTAAAGCCTTATTGATCCAGTTGATGAATTTTGCTTTCCACAGACTAATGGTGGATGCAAATTGACCTTTAAATTTGCAGATTGCACACCATTTTTGAGGGTCTTACCCATGGATTAGATATCTACATAAACTTTACAATGAAAGACCGTCTACATAAACTTGAACAACAAAGAACATATGTGGAAGTTGATGATTCAGCTACAGATCCTTCTCTCCAACCTAGCAAAATACAACGACAAAATATAATGTATAATGATCATCATCTTCCACCATCAAACCCTAACCTGTGTCACACCAAATCAAAACCCCAGAAACTATTTTCTCTCCCACACACATCAAATCAAAATCTCAGAAATCAATCCACAATCAAACCTTTAACCGAACCAAACCCCAGAAACACACCCCCAAATCAAAAATCCCAAATTAGAAACCTCAAATCAGCACCAAAGTGTGTGGATTCGCGAGAGGTTTTAAAGAGAAAATGTGTGTGGATTCGAGAGAGAGATAGATCGGTGGAGAAGAAGAATTGAAGATGATGTGGTCGTGGTGGAGAGAAGAAGAATTGATGATGAGAGAAGAAAAATTGAAGATGATGAAGTCGTGGTGGAGAGAAGGAGAATTGATGATATTATTATTATTATTATTATTATTATTATTATTAAATGGGGGTGGATTTGGGACGACACATTTTTGCCCTCTCAAGTCATTTACTAAATTGTCTTCTCAATTATATCAGTCAACTCAATTTGGACGGAAATACTAACAGAAGGGGTGTGTTTTTACATTATATCGATTTTGGGGGGAATAACGGTCAATATGAGCAAACATTGTCCTTACTTTTCTAATAGTTTATTTTCAGGGGGGAAAATGATAATATCCCCACCTAATTACTTCTTTCTTTTGTTTTTGTTATGAAACTGACGTGTTTCGATTCCCAACGTAAATTCGAATTGAAAATAAAATATAAAATAAAAATAATAGACACAAGATTTATATGGTAAAACCATCAATGTGAGGGAAACATCCATGGATAAAGACTATAAGGATTTTATTAGACCAAAAACAATTACAACCTCTCTATAATATTTTAGGAGAGAGCTACAATCTTTCTCTCAAATAAGAGAAAAGAACATTTAGGGAGAAGAGAGGAGAAAAGTTATTTGCTCTTGGATGTGAAGTGTGGAGAAACATGAGTTCTTATTTATAGGCATAGAACCCACTCATGACATTAATGCATGTAGTTGAGAGAATCAACTATCACCCACCAACTAATTTGTTGCCACTAAAGTTTCCATTTTCAACCTTCTTAATTAATTACCATGTGAAAATGTGACTTTAACGTTTCATTCTCCCACATTAAGTCATCTTTTCATGGTCTATTTATCCTTTTGATCTTTGCTCGGCTGCTTACGTTTCTACTAGACCATAGGAGGATCTACACCATATGAACTTGTTAGTATTTATAGACTTGTCATTACATCTGCTAGATTCTCCTTGGTGTGTATCTGTTGCATATCCACAATACCATCTTCCACTACTTCTCGAACAAAGTGATATTGCACTCATATGTGCTTGGTTCCTGAATGAAAAGTTGGATTCCTTAAAATGTGCAAGACACTCTGACTGTCACAAAACAGAATGATCTTCTCTTGTTTATGCCCGAGTTCCTCCATTAGCTTTTTAGTCCAAATTGCTTCGTTACAAGCTTGTGTAGCTGCCATATACTCTGCCTTAGTTGTAGATAGAGCCACAACTGTTTGTAACTTGGAAATCCAGCTCACAGCTCCTCTTGCAATTGTAAACACATGACCAGTAGTATATTTTCTTTTGTCCAGATCTCTAACAAAATCCGAATCCACATAACCCCTGACAGTAAATTCTGATCCTCCATAACATAATGCAGCATCTGAGGTTCCTTTGATGTATCTCAGAATCCTCTTCACAACATTCCAATGCTTTATACCAGGATTCACCATGTATTGACTAACCGCTCCCATTACTTGTGCAATGTCAGGTCTTGTACATATCATAGCAAACATCAAACTTGCCACTGCTGATGCATACCATGCTCGAGACATTCCCATCCTCTTCGTTTCACTACCAAGGTTCTTTCTTGAGGATAACTTAACATGAAGAGGGGTTGAAATTGGCTTGCAATCTTGCATGTTAAAGCGTCGCAATAACTTTCTCAAGTAATTCTTTTGAGAAAGCCAACATTTCATGTTTTTTCAATCTCGGTGAATTTGCATCCCTACAATCTTGTTTGCTAGTCTCATATCCTTCATATCAAACTCCCTAGCCAACTGTACCTTTAATTCTTAGACTCGATCTTTATTGGGGCCTATTACCAACATGCCGTCCTCGTACAACAACATTATAATGAATTCATCATTATCCTCAAACCTCTTGTAATCAGTATAATGGTTTGAACTGGGTCTATTGTACATAAGGCTAACTATGAAGGAATCAAATCTCTTATACCAACACTTTGACGCTTGTTTGAAGGCGTATACAGATTTAGTTAACCTGCAAACCAAGTTATCCTTCCCTTCTTCGGTAAAACCTCCCGGTATATATATT
Organism: Acer negundo; assembly: GCA_035582765.1. Taxonomy (NCBI): domain Eukaryota; kingdom Viridiplantae; phylum Streptophyta; class Magnoliopsida; order Sapindales; family Sapindaceae; genus Acer; species Acer negundo. The sequence continues at coordinate 15,454,355 of CM069242.1, forward strand.
TCCTCTTCAAGCTCTCCATGAAGAAACACAATTTTCACATCTAACTGCTCTAACTCAATGTTAAATGTAGCACACTTAACCAGGACCACTCTGATGGTTATAAGTCGAACCACCTAAGAAAATAACTTATTGAAGTCAAAACATTCTTTCTGAGCATCTCTTTTCACCACCAATCTTGCACGAAAACACTCCACTTGGTTAATGCCTGATTCTCGTTCCTCGTGCCCTGGTGCTGCTTTAGAAGAATCTGAATCTTCTTGTTCCAGATCATTTTCCACCTGAACAACAATTGTCTCTGAATTATCCTTTACAATATTATCATTTCCTTTTCCTCCTTGTTGATCTTCTACAAAGATCACACCTATACTGATGATAACCTTTTGGAAAGTGGGATCCCACAAGTGATGCAACACATGCATCACCTTCCTGTAGTGTTTCTCCTTTAAGTATGTATAGATTCAGAACTATTTTCTCTGCCTTCAAAACTACAAGCGCACCTCTAATAATCTTCAAGATCTCATTTTATATATGAGACTTGCATCCAAGATCATCCATTTGTCCTAAAAATAATAGATTCCTCTTCAGGCCTTCCACATGTCGTACTTCTTGAATGTGCAAATAGTACCATCATCCATCTTTATCTTGATAGTGCCAATACTAGCGATCTTCAAGGCATGATTATTACCCATAAATACATATCATCTAGAGCCAGGTTTATATTTATGGAACCATTCTCTTCTAGAGGTCATATGCCAGGTAGTTGCTGAGTCTAAAAGCCAAACATTAGAAAAATGTTCTTGCCTTCAACAACAGTTGTTGCTTCGCAATATAGTACTTCACCATCGTCTGAGGTAGTTGCAACACATCACTGAGAGTTTAATGACTCAGGATCTTTGTTGCCTCCACTCTTCTTGTTTAGCCAACACTAACTTTTGACATGCCCTTTCTTGCCACAACAGTAGCACTTGATATTCTTCTTACTTCTTGATTTTGATCTACGGTGATTATGACTCCCATTGGGGCCACATTCCATTGATCTCCCTTTTGTCATCGATAAAGCCTCTACTTACTGCGAACTTGTCAATCTGTATTCCCTGTTCTTGCACCTACTTTCTTCTTCAAAAACCGTAACCACAACATCATTAAAGACTAGATAATCCGAAAGGATATTGTTCGTCAGGTTGATAACAAATTGATCATATGAGTTAGGTAGACTTTGAAGTAGAAGTTTCGCACGTTTAGCCTCATATATTTTTATAACCTAACATAGTTAGCTAAGAAAATAGTGTATTTAGGGTGTCGCAATGGTCGGTCACCGAGGAATATTCCTCCATTTGAAAAGTGTAAAGTCTCATTTTCAAGAAGATCTTGTGGTAGTATAACTTTGTCAGAGTATCCTATGTCTCCTTTGCCATTTTCTTCTCCGCCACACTTGATAATACTCCATCGGCTAGTGCTAGATGTAGATTGGCAACTGCATTGCCATCAATCTTGTTCCACTTGCCATTATTAGTGATCTCTGTTGGCCTTTCACCAATTGCTGCCAAACAATTATCCTTCATCAAGATTGCCCTTATCTTCATTTTCCACAACGTGAAATTACTTTCAGTGAAATTCTCAAATTCGAATTTCACTCCCATTTTTGTGAAATTCACACAAGACATTCGATAAATAGTGCCCGTGAACAGTACCGTATATTGGAATAGTGCGAAGATCCGTGAATAGTACACCAGGAAAGTTCCTAGAAAAGGGTGGAGGGTTACACTGGACACACTTAAGTACCAGTCTCTTTAGACAGAACTTTCCTAAACATATACTTCCACACCACCACTCCTAATTCCAGCACCTGTACAATCTGGAGCTCCAATAACTCAAGAACAAATCTTTTCTGATGTGGAAGATTAGACATTGCTGCAACCATAGAGCATATTGAGATTTTTTTCAAGAGAATATAATACCTTGACAACCAAGGGCTCTGATACCACTGTTATGAAACTGACGTGTTTCAATTCTCATCATAAATTTGAATTGAGAATAAAATACAAGATAAAAATAATGGATATAAGATTTACGTGGTAAAATCCTCAATGTGAGGGAAACATCCATGGACAAATACTAGAAGGCTTTAATTAGACCAAAAACAATTATAACCTCTCTCTAATTTTTTATTACTCCAACTATTCTCCATTTTACAATCTTCAAATAATAAAATATTATTATTTTATTTTATAAATAATATTTCAATTTTTCTTTAATAAAATTGTTTTCTCTTAATTATTTTAGATAATAATTTATTGCTTTTATTACATAAAAATTTTATAATCTTTTTTTTTTTAATTAGCACACCTAAGTATTTTTACATGTAATGATTTTGATATAATTTTTTTAACATTTGTATTTTTTATCTAATTTTTTACCTAAAATTTCACCTAATCCATCCCACCCAATCTTTTTAATTTAATTTCTATAAAAGGGATAATGACACCACCCATTTCACCATCCAATTCGTCGCCCAAATTTGTTAAAATACTTCATATTTCTCTCCAAGAATGAGTTTTGGAGCTAGTCCATCTCATATCCCATCTTCATCTTCGTTTTCATCTTCAAGTTCCGGTGATAATATTGTACACATGTCAAACACTACCCATGATAATTTTAATTAAAATACTTATTAGTTCATTTATTAATAAAAGATGCAATAAATAAAATAATTAAAATTAATTAAAATATAGTCAATATTATACTCGGTTGAAAAATAAATCTCAATAAAATATTTCTAATTGTATAATTTTTATAGTAATTACATTTATGAATAAAAAGTTATAATAAATTAATTGAGTTTAGTTTAAAATGTAAAAACGATATGGAAGGAATTTAATTTGTTTGAAGAATGAATATAAGAGTAAAATAAAATTATATAAAAGTGAATAGTTAAATGGAGATTGAAGTTTGGATCTCCAAATTTGGAGATCAAAATTTGATCTCTAAATTGATGCCCCTGGGTCTCCGTGATTTGGAAAACAATCGAAGGGAAATAGGTCTCCATTTTGACAAAATAGAAACCCATTGAAGATGGTCTTAGAGAACCCACTCGTGAAGTTAAAGAAGATAGAATAAATCTCACACCGAAAAAATATAAACAATGAGAAGAGCTAGTATATGAATGGATATCAGAACCCAGAACCCAAATCTTTTGGGTTATAAAACTATCCACTAATATATATAATTTCTCATAAACATACAAAACATTACAAATATGAAAATTTAATATAGATGCCTTAATTACGTGCACCGACCATACTCTTGTACTCTACAATGTAAATATTATTAATTCAGGATCATGTATTTTTTTGAAAATTTTCGCCATTGGTAAGATTTGAGCAGCTGACATGGGAGTTATTTGTTCAAACCTCAAGTTCGTTCATCTACCAACTGAACTACGCTGCAACCGTACAATATTGGTACATGAAATTTATTAAAATGTACAATCTTACTATTATTTTAACAACCGATGGACCTTGGTAAGGTCTAGCTACGTGGAGTGGTGGACACATGCTCCGCCTGAAATTCTAATTTTCCTTTCTTTTTTATAATTACGAAATTGTCATTTCATATGAATATTAGAGCCCATCCTACAAGCCGTTTTTTGTTTTTGTTTTTTGAAAAGAAAAATGAAACTGAAAAAGAGTGTTTTTGGTTTCATTTTTTAATTCCGAATGCACGTTTGGTAGTATTTACTGGAATCCGTATTTTAAAAATAAAAATGGAAACAACACGTCTGGTAGGATAACCGAAAACTTTCGAAAATTGAAATATCGATTTTTAAATTTTGTTTAATATCATAACAGTTATAAATAAATGATTAAATAATTAACAAAAAAAAAAAACATTTTGTAATTTAGTTTAGGGTTTAACAAATTTTAACAGTTGAAGAGGAAGAGGAAGAGGAAGAGGAAGAGGACCAGATCGGCGGCAATCGACAGCGAGAAGCAACGCAGAGGAGATCGGCGGCGAGACGCGGAAGAAAAAGAGAAGATTGGTAGCGAGGTGTTGAGGAAGAAGAAGAAGAAGAAGAAGAAGAAGATCAGCGGCGAGACGCGGAGGAAGAAGAGGAGATCGGCGGCGAGACATGGAGGAAGAAGAAGAAGAAGAAGAAGAGCGGTGAACGACGGATGACTGGATTGGACGAGGAAGGAAGAAGAAAAAGAAGAAGAAGAGAAGAAGAAGAAGAAGAGCGGTGAGCGACGGATGACTGGACTGGACTGGACTGGACGAGGAAGGAAGAAGAAGAAGAAGAAGAAGAAGAGAGGTGAGTAGCACCGGCAAACGACTGGACTGGCCGAGGAAGGAAGAAGAAGTCTATGAAAAAAAAAAAGTTTTATTAAAATAAAATATATATTAATTATATGGGGCTCACTTATTTAATGAATATGGGACCCACTTCATTTGGAAAACAAAAACAAATTCAAGAAATCTATCCTACAGCCTGTTTTCAGCCTGTTTTTGTTATTGTTTTCCAAAATGATTTTGAATTCGCGTTCTGTAACCGTTTTTCATTTTATTTTCAAAATACAAAAACAAAATGAAAAACAAAACCAGTATTAAAAGTGGAAATTTTGAAAAACAAAAAAAAAAAAAATTGTTTTTGTTTTTGTTTTTGTTTTACATTTGAAGTGGGTCCCATTCATTAAATAAGTGGGTCTCATTCATTAAAATAACGGAAAAAAATTCCTCTTGAACCAAACGATACAGACCATCTTCATCTTCTTTATCCTCCTCTTCTTCCTCTTCTTCTTCTTCCCCTTCCTCATTCTCCTTCGCTCGCTGCCGCCGTCTTCTTCTTCTTCTTCTTCCTCTTCCTCTTCCTCTACTCACCGCCGATCGGCTCTACGTTGCCTCTCACCGCCAACCGCCACTCGCCGCCACCGATCTGGTCATCTTTTTCTTCTTCCTCTTCTTCTTCTTCTTCCTCTTCCTCTTCAACTGTTTAAAAACCCTAAACCCTAAATTAATTTACAAAATGTTTTTTTAATTATTTAATCATTTATTTATAATTGTTATAATATTAAACAAAATTTAAAAATTGATATTTCAATTTTCGAAAGTTTTCGATTATCCTACCAAACGTATTTTTTCCGTTTTTATTTTCAAAATACGGATTCCAGTAAATGCTACCAGACGCGTATTCGGAATTCAAAAATGAAACCAAAAACACTGTTTTCATTTTTATTTTTCTTTTCGAAAAACAAAAACGAAAAATAGCTTGCAGGACGGGTCCTAAAGTTTTTTTTTTTTTTTTGTTTTACAAACTTTTCACTCTTAATAATTGGTTTTGTTTTTCATTTTGTTTTTGTATTTTGAAAATAAAATGAAAAACGGTTACCGGACGCGAATTCGAAATCATTTTTGGAAAACAAAAACAAAAACATGTTGAAAACAGTCTGCAGAACTGGGCCTTGTTTACATATTTCACTTTTCATCCATTTCATTTTTGATTTACTTACTGTTATATGACATGTTTCTTTTCAACCTACTTTCAAGTTTCATCTTGTAATAATAAGGTGTTTAATTACTTTTTTTTTTATTTTTTTTTTTATACAACAACTACCGGGACCCTGTGAGAATTGAACTAGTACAATCCGGACAACGACTCCTACAAGGGGAGAGAATACCCACACAAGAGGTGGGGCGCCACCACGGTTCAACTCCCGACATATATATATATATATATATATATCTACTTTTTATGTTCTTTTTATTAAAAAACTATATATTGTTCTCTTAAAATTTTATATTTATGATACTCTTAATTAGGCTTCATAAGCTAGTCAATATTAATATATTACACGATTATAAATTTATAAATTAATTTCATACTTTGTTGTTTGAAAAGAAGAAGTTGAAATCAGCATCGTGGAAGCACCCAGAGGGACCAAATGCATTCCACGTTGAAGAAGTTATTTGGAAATTGTTATCATGAAAATTGAAAAAGGGCCAACATTAATTTGTGTTGCCAATTAATACATCGATAATTCATTCATTAGTAGACAATACATAGCACCCAACACTTGTCCTTTCAAGTATTTTCAATCACTATGAGATATTACTTTACAGATCATCAATGAACACGTTTTCCACCGAACCACAACGTGCGTGCAATTTCTTATGCGTTTGAGCATAAAAAACAAATTATCAATAGTATGATAACATCGACAAATAAGATAATGTCGGTCGATTGTATATTCTTCACAATATGATAACACGTTTTTTAATAAATAAATTGTGGATAGTATGATAACACGTTTTGTGATTGGGTATTGATATTGACACCTATAAATATGATAAGCACACAAATATTTATAAGTATACTCATGTCTAAAATTTAAAATTAAAATATTACTATAAACACTCGTTTTAATGTCATTAGTACTCTTATTTAAATGAATGTGAATGCTTTCATTTTAATACAATTTATTTATAATTTTTTTTTTTTTTTTTTAAAGAGCGATTTATTCCAGAAGAAGAGTCCAGCAAAGCGGGCAACAAAAACAACAGAAAACAACAACAGAACAGGGGAGGCAAGTATGCAGCAAACATCAGCCCCAGAAACACCAAACGAAAGCAGGAAAAACAGCCCAGAAAAATAACCACCCCAACCCAACAAAAACGGATTATACATCACTCCACTCTACAAAATCACCCCTATAAGACGACCCCATCTTCGCCAAGCTATCTGTGAAGGAATTGAAAATTCAGGAGTCGAAAACCACCTTCATACCCCCCCCCCCCCCCCCCCCCCCCCCCTGACTTTTAACATACTCCGAATGTCGTAAATAATCTGGACATTATCCACATTCCCAAACTCCAACGAATTAACCCAAGAGACGGCCGTTTTGGAGTCGCTAACCACATTGATATCCTGGTCCCAGAGATTTGGATTGGCAAAACACAACTCCACAGCCTTCTTGATGGCCCAAATCTCAGCAACATTTGAGTCCAAAATCCCCAAATAAGCAGAAAAAAGGCACAACACCTTCCCATTGGAATTCCTCAAAACACCACCCATTCCCAATGGACCCGGTATTTATAAACCCTCTTAAGTTATTAATACATCCGATTTCTCTAAAACTAACATCATACACATAAAGCTCACTGTTCAACCGAGCTACTTAAGCATATGAACGAACAATTATAGCAACTAACCTTGTATTTAGAAGAAGTTTGCAATACAAACCAATGAGTGCTAATAGTTTCCTTTTGAATGTACACCGGAAGTTTTTGTGGAAGTGGTTGAGAGACCTGTAGCTGCATTGGAAACTGTACATCATGTACATCAAACTTCAATAGAGAACATCATTTTCTAAGGGTGCAGAAAACAAAAACACAAGAGCGATATAAGGAGGGTAAGAGTGAGTTTCGTTCGAATATCATTGGTGGTGGTTGTGATGTTTTGTTAAACCCAGAAAGAACATGTTAACAAACTGCATGAGAATTCATATTCACATCATCGTCTTTATTATTTTTTTGCTTATTAGTGTATTATTGTTTTTATTGTTTAATGTTATTAAATATTAGGATTTTGATTTCGTTTTTTCGTTTTCATTATTAAGAACTGGAAGATTTTTGTTTTTATTTTTTAATGTGATTAAATATTATGAATTAATTTATTTAACTTATTTGTTTGATTTTAAAATTATTTTAAAATTGAAGGGCTATGATTTAAGACAATATTGGAGAAGGTTTACAATATGCAGCATAAAGTATATGTATAATGTAAGTGATTTGATTAAAACTAAATCAACATGCATAGACACATAATCAATTCGAATCTGAACCTAAACATGTTTCTATATCATGATTAATCAAACCCTGATATATATATATATATATATTAATAACCCATATCAATTCAAGAGAAAAGGGAGATAATAGAAAGCGGAAGCGTACCTGAATCCATTGCCGGAGTTGGTGGACGGATTGTGATCTTCCAAATTATCACGATTTTTATGAACCCTAAATTTATTCTCTGTTTCTTTGTTGATGGGGATTCAGACAAACTGAAAAGGATCGTGTAATTTGGAGACCATAACCCTAATATATAATAATTATATTATTATAGGTTTTACTATTTCTAATTCGGCCCCTCATCAAATTAGATATAGTATTATGATATCTACACATTAATTCCATAACAATTATACCCTTAAGCCTTAATACTTTAAATCTTAATTAGATCACTTTAATTTAGGCTTAACCAAAGATAGCATAACACATTTAATATTTACATGTGTGGCCCCACATGATGGAATTTTTCCAACAATCTCCCACTGGGCCACATATGTAATTATACAAATATGTATGACTTTATTAGCTCCAAAATTTTGCTATCATAATTTTAGGGTATATCCGAACAATCTTGTCCATTGATTATGCCGTTATAGGATCAAAGCGGTTTTCGTCACATTTAGCGTGACTAAACCCATCAATGGTCACGTACAGCAACATAACCAAATGACATAGATCAATCATGGATGCGTAGCATGGAAATTACATGCAGTGTGATCTATACATGTCTATTTCCAACTGGTCTTACTTTATTCCTTAGTGAGATCAATACTTAACACAATGTAACGGAGTGAAATAAACCGAATACTTTATTTCTGATCAGAAAAATATCCAAATACATAGCATAAATATGTCCAAAATCAAACATAAAGCAATAAAATACAAAATAATACAAACTCCCACTATAATGTGATATCCTCACACAAAATAACACCCATATGAGCAGTGTGCTCATTAAAGACCTTGGGTGGTAATCCCTTTATAAGCAGATCCGCTATCATGGAGTTTGTCCCAATGTGCTCTATGGATATCTGTCCACTCTACACTCTCACATTTACAACTAGGAACTTAATGTCAATATGTTTTGACCTAGATAAGCTCCTATTGTTGGAATATAGCACTGTTGACTTATTGTCACAATATAGTTTGAGTGGTATTTCAGTACCCTTCAGAATGTGTAGCCCAGTGATAAAATTCTGCAGCCATATCCTAAGGTTAGATGCCTCATAGCATGCTATAAACTCTGCTACCATGGCATCCAGCATAATCGAAGTCGGAATACCCTATGATGTCAAACTGATCCGATCTCCCATATGTGAGCATGTGATCTTTTATTTTCTGCAAATACCTCATAACCCCATTGGCTGCTTTCCAATGATCCATCTCAGGGTTACTTAAATATCTGCCTAACATACCAATAATGTAGGCAATATCCGGACGCGTACACACCTGAGCATACATTAGACTACCTACAACTGATGCATAGGGAATCTTTTACATTTCCTTAACTTCAAAGTTATTTTTAGGGCACTGATTAAGACTGAACTTGTCTCCCTTAGCGACAGGGGTGCACCTGGTTTACTGTCCTGCATGCCAAACCTTTTGAGCACTTTATCGATATTGCTCCTTTGTGATAATCCAAGAATACCTCGAGATGATCTTGTTGTATCTGGATCCCTAATACAAAAGAGGCATCACCAAGATCTTTCATCTCAAAATTCTTTAATAGAAATCTCTTGGTTTCGTGCAACATGCCTATATCATTCGTGGCAAGCAGTATGTAATCGATATATAAAACTAGGAATATGTGCTTACTCCCACTGAATTTATGATATACACAATTATCAACAACGTTTATCTCAAAACCAAACGAGATAATCACTTGATGAAACTTGTGGTACCATTGACGAGAAGCTTGCTTGAGTCCATAAATAGATTTTGTCAATTTGCTGACCATATTTTTTGGGTCTCCCGACTCAAAGTTTTCTGGTTGCACCATATAAATTGTTTCGTCAATGTCACCATTGAAAAACACCATCTTGACATCCATCTGATGAAACTCAAGGTCAAAATGTGCAACAAGTGCCATGATTGTCCTAAAAGAGTCTTAAGTTGAAACTGGAGAGAAAGTCTCTTTAAAGTCAATCCCTTCCTTTTGGGTAAAGCCTTTAGCTACAAGACGAGCCTTATACTTCTCCACATTACCTTTCGAATCCCTTTTGGTTATAAAAATCCATTTACAACCAATGGGTTTCGCACCTTCTGGTAATTAAATAAGTTTCCAAACCTTATTGCCTTACATAGACTTATACTCCTCATTCATGGCATCAATCCACTTTTGAGAGTTGGAACCTTGCATGGCTTGATAGAGGTTGATTGGATCATCTTCCACCATTCCAATATCTTCCTCATGTTCCTAGAGAAATATGATAAAATCGTCCGGAATAGCATTTCTCCTTTCTCTAGTGGATCGCCTTAATGGCACTGGTTCTTGAGGTTGTTGAGTTTGTTCCTCATAAACAATTACCTCATTTAGAATAGGAGGTTGATCAACATTGTCTGGTTGAGGATCCATATTCGTTTCTTGATTAATGACAGGTATAGAAACCTACACATTGTCAAAAGCGATAGTGGGAATCGAAACCGATTCCTCCTCAAAGACAATGTCTCTAACCTTATTTCTCACCCCAAACTCAACATCCTCAAACAATATGGCCGTTCCCGTCTCAAAAAATTGACCTAAATGTGGGATCATAAAACTTATAGCCCCTAGATCGCTCATAGTAGCCAATGAAGTAGTTGCTTACATTTTTGGAGTCCAATTTCTTTTCATTAGCCTGTAAGGTGTTGCCTCAACTGGACATCCCTAAATGTGAAAATACTTTAGACTAGGCTTTATGCCTGTCCAAAGCTCATAAGGTGTTTTTGCATCTGCTTTAATTAGCACTCGGTTCAGAATATAAGCTGTTGTTTTGAGTGCTTCTCCCCAGAGTGACTCTAGTAAGGAGGAATGACTAATCATACTCCTTACCATATCCTTAAGAGTCCAGTTTCGCCTTTCAGCTACACCATTCATGCTAGGTGATCCTGGCATGGTGTACTGTAGGACGATTCCACATTCCTCTAGGAATTTAGCAAATGGTCATGGACGTTGTTCACCTGAACCGTCATATCTGCCATAGTAATCAACACCACGGTCAGACCTGACACTCTTTATTCTTTTGTTGAGTTGGTTCTCAACTTCAGCTTTAAATGCTTTGAACACGTCCAAAGACTGTGATTTCTCATGAATAAGAAATAGGTACCCATAGCGTGAGTAATCGTCTATGAATGATATGAAATACTGTTGGCCATTCCAGGAAGCCGTAGGGAATGGTCCACAGATATCTGTGTGTATCAATTCTAAGACGTCTGTAGTTTTGTTGGCACTTAATTTCTTTCTTTTGGTCTGTTTTCCCTTGATGCAATCAATACAAACATCAAAGTCTGTAAAGTCAAGGGAATCTAAAATCCCATCAGACACAAGCCGCTCAACTTTAGTTTTAGAGATGTGACCTAAGTGTTTGTGCCATAATGTGGCCGAATTTTCTTTACTTAGTTTGTGTTTAGTACCTTGTGATTCCACATGCAAGGTTTCATTATAAGAAACAATTGTATCAAGCAAATATAAGTTGTCATATACACATAAAGAACCAGTTCCAACAACATTTGAATTTATAGATAAACTGAATTGATTGTTTCCAACTGAACAAAAATAACCAGACTTGTCCAATAAAGAAACTGAAACCAAATTTCGTCTAAAAGACGGTACAACAAAAGTATCTGATAAATCCAAATAATAACCAGTTCCTAATAACAACTTAAAATGCCCTATTGCCTCTACTTCTACCGACTTGCCATCGCCCACGAAGATGTGTCTTTCAGCATAACTTGGCTTTTGGTAGCTTAGGCAACCCTGCATAGAAACACTGATGTGAGTAGTAGCACCAGATTCTAACCACCACGTGTTTCTAGGTACTGAAGCTAAATTTACCTAAAAACAGACCAAAGTGAGAAATGTACCTTTCTTTGCACGCCAAGCGTGATACTTGGTACAATCCTTCTTCACATGTCCAGGCTTGTTGCAAAAGAAACAACTCTCCTTATCCTGCTGTTGTTTCTTTTGAGCTGGACCCTTAGCAACTTCAATATTCTTTCTCTTTTTGCCCTTATCCTTAGAGATGCTAGCCAAATGAGCACTTTCGGTCTTGTCTTGCTTCAATCTCTCTTCCTCTTGCACACAGTAAGAAATGAGCTCATTAAGAGTCCATTTCTCCTTTTGACAGTTGTAACTGACCTTAAATTGACCATATTGTGCAGGAAGTGATATTAATATCAAATGCACGAGCAAGTCATCAGACAGCTCGAGCTTCAGTGCCTTAAGCTTAGAAGCAATATGAGACATTTCCATAATGTACTCCCTCATGTTTCCCTTGCCTTTGTACTCCATAGAAACCAAGCTTTGCAAAAGCGCGCTTGTTTCTGCCTTATTGTTTTTTTTGTAAAACGCTTTTCAATTTCGACTAGGAACTCTTTGGCTTTGGTTATCTCTTCAGATACCGCACCCCTAAATGCCTCCGGAATGCCGCGCTTGATGATCATAAGACTCATGCGATTTGAGCGATCCCACTTTTCAAAGTTCTTCCAGTCATCAGGAGAACTTGCATCCGTAAGAGAAGCGGGCTGCTCACTCCGAAGTGCAAGGTCTAGATCCATGCAGCCGAGAATAATTTCTATGTTCTCTTTCCAATCCTTAAAGTTGGTCTCATTAAGCATGGGAATAAAGTTGATATTAGCAGATATAGTAGAAACACTAGCTGTAAAGAGAACAAAACAAACAAACAAACATGCTCACATTAATAACCAAATACAATAATCAACAAATTCAAATAATGGTAAGTCTCATCTCAAGATACCTAACACAACATTAATGTCAAGTCTTTGGACAGTAATATTAATTGTAAATGGTACTCTTGTTGTAATGATCAAACATTAACAATAATTCATATCAAATAATAAATCTATCTTTGGATTGACTTATTATTCACATGTAAAACCTTATAATCGCCACATGTTTACCACCACAGGTGTGTATGCAATTCAGCCAAGTATTAACCTTCCTTTAGGCCGGCCAATTCCCGTATGAATTTACACACACACAAACATCCAAGATCTCTCATGAACAATCTACACAAGAGAGGTCACTTTGACGATATCTTGTTTCAATTAGACCATTTAGAATGATGGACTACTTTATTTAACCATAAAAGGTATACCAAAAATATTTGAATTTGAGTTGAAATTTTTTTTTTTAATAATAAATTACAAAACGGCCCCTGATTATGTAAAATTACAGAAAGATCCCTTAATTTTAAAATTACAAATCGGCCCCTGATTCTATAAAATTTTAGAAAAGCCCCTCGACTTTAAATAATTACAAACCAACCCTATTATTTTGTCAAAATCACATAATAACCCAAAATAATTACAAAACAGTACCCTCAAGAATTTCAAATTTTCAACACAAGGGCCTAAGACAAAAAATGATATGTGACCTGATTCCTTCGCCATTCACCACCACCTAAGCCACCGGCCAGTCGCCTGGAGGCAACGATGCACAGCGGAGCAGCAGCAAACGACCTGTAACACGCCGATCGAGGCGACGGTGATCGATCCACTCCGGATCGCACGAACTGCGACTGGAGGTGGTTTTGGGTCGCTCGAACTGACCCGATTGTGGTCAACGACCACTGATCTTCCTCCCTGCCGCAAAAGGCACGAGTTTTGTGCGAAAACTGGCAAATCCCACCGACAGTGGTGGTGTTGACCCGAGAAGCGAACCGGGTTTGGGTGAGCATACCCATCGACCCAAAAGCAACCCCCAAGTTTCAAACAGATTCCAGATTTTTTTTTTTTTTTTTAAAAAAGAAACCCACCAACTAAGAATACCCAGATCAAGTGATCTGATGATTTGATCCCAAACCTTCACCGGATCAAAACGTGATCTGATTCCTCAACCTCATCTCCTTGTTCATCCACATAACTCACAAAAACAAACACAAACAAAACATAATATTTTCATGGATTCAACATATATATTAGACAAAAAATATGTTTCAGAAGCAGCAGATGAACAAAGCAAATCTAAAATATTCTTTATTTCTTTATTTTCTACCAACATAGCAGTAACATATATCAAACAGATATAAAACCATATATCTGATACATGCACCGATTTATTAAACATGTATTAAACATATATTAAACATAACAGTGTTTAAACAAAACAACATATCTCCAAAAATTCCTTACCTTCTCAAGAATCGATCATGAGAGGCTCTGATACTAAGTGATTTTATTAAAACTAAATCAACATGCATAGACACATAATCAATCCGAATCTGAACCTAAACATGTTTCTATATCATGATTAATCAAACCCTAATATATATATATATATATATATATATTAATAACCCATATCAATTCAAGAGAAAATGGAGATAATAGAAAGCGGAAGCGTACCTGAATCCATTGCCGGAGTTGGTGGACGTATTGTGATCTTCCTAATTATCACGATTTTTATGAACCCTAAATTTATTCTCTGTTTCTCTGTTGATAGGGATACAGACAAACTGAAAAGGATCGTGTAATTTGGGGACCATAACCCTAATATATAATAATTATATTATTATAGGCTTTACTATTTCTAATTCGGCCCCTCATCAAATTAGATATAGTATTATGGTATCTACACATTAATTCTATAACAATTATACCCTTAAGCCTTAATACTTTAAATCTTAATTAGATTACTTTAATTTAGACTTAACCAAATTTTTCCAACATATATATCTTTCATGATTTTTAATCCAATGTCGACTGTATATCTAATGAAACACATTGCCTTACCCTAAAATCTATCATCTCAATCTCAAATGAAGGTGCCTCAGCTACATCTTTCCCAAATGATACAATCCTTCCATAATTTACGTGCTTTGTTTGAGAAACCTCATTTCCAGTCTTCTTTGCTTCCTGCTGCTGGGAGAACAGATTTCCTCAGGTGACCAATAAATACCACCCCATATAGTATCCCCTCCTTTTTGGTACCATTGACATGGTTGAATCCCATGTGCGTGACATCTTCATTGCATGTTGCAGTGTCTGAAGGCGGAATAAATCATTGTCCAGAAAACCTGGTGCAATGGCCCTGCATTTTGAGGGACATATTCTTCAATCTTCATTATGTGCACGAAACCGAAGAGGCATGTGTTTCATATATAATTAAACCTTTTTTGATAGGAAATTAAAAGTTCCATATAGACAGCTAAATAAGTATCCGATAAAAAATGTATACATGTAGAGGAGCTACTGTCTACCAGGAATACATCAGAATGTTTGTGGTAGTACACTAGTACTAGACACAAATTTTGCATCTCAATTCTCAAGAACGAAAATGAATTTTGGTGCAAAAGCAACTTTAAACATCTAGCTGTAAATAAAAAAGCAAACAGAGAGCTGTTTTAGAAAGGCTTTCAATTTAAACTCACGGACATTGTACTATAAGACTACTAAACAGCACCTCCTCATTTACTTTTTTGAAATGATTCATGAAACTGATTACCTGGCTTCCGTCATAAACAAGACCATTAAATTCTTTAATTGGTTCAAAGCCATTTTGGTTTTGTAAAAACATGTTTAAAGGTTTATTGGCTTCTTCTAAGGAATAAAAACCTTTAAAACTGAGATTTGGAAAATCTTCAACATATGTAGCAGGTTCTTGCCACGTTGAATAGATTCCAATCTTTCTACCTTTATAAACTACATAACACGAAAACTTGTTATTTTCTACAAAATACTGGCTTAAAATATTTAATGAATTTAAAAATCCTTTGTTATCATTTTTGAAAAACCATATATTGTTAAGTAAAGCTTGTTGAGGTTCTAAAAGCTTGTCTTTCAACTGATTTAAAGGCCAAAAAGAAACTCCATGGTTATGATTTATTGTAAAAGATCCTATACTATGCTTTTTTATACTACTGCTTTGGACTGGGAAAGTAAAGTTTTTCTGAAAATTCTTTGAACTTCCTACCATCCTGCATTCAAAGTTAAACATTTATTGGTCTGGATAATATATCTGCTATAGTATTATCCTTTCTAGTAATATGTTCAAATTCTGCTTTGTATCATCTACCAGTCAAGGTTTCTAAGAAACTAATCCATCTTTTACTTATAAAGGAATTTTTCTTTTCAAAATTTTTATTTTATACTTTTTTATAAAATTCAATTATGTTATTACAATCAGTCCTAATAGTAAAAGATTCATTTTGTATATAAATATGAAAATTATTTAAGGTATTTATTATTCCTAATAATTCTAATTCAGTACTTGACTTTCTACTCTTAGGTTCTGTAAATTTACCACTAAAATACATTGATATTTCTTCAGTATCCTTTAGGCTTCTTTTATTGGGCTTTTGTATAAGAATTCCAGCCCACCCTATACTACTAGCATCTGTTTGAACTATTTTATAATAACTATTTATTGGGAGAGCTATCGGTCCTAAATTCTTTACTATAACTTTTATTCTTTGTATTAATTTTACATCTTCATTATTAAAATATTTTTGACAATTCTTGCTAAGTTTATTGTAGAGCGGCCTGACTAAGTTGCTTAGATTAGGAATAAATTTTCTACCGTAATTTAATAATCCTAAAAACTTTTGTAGTTCTTTAGTTTCTTCCAATTTATCCGGGAAATTCAATATTTTAGTAGTTATATGCGGTTGGAGTTCTATTTTTCCTTTATCAATTTTTAATCCTAAGAATTCTATTTTATTTCTAAATAGTTCAATCTTCTTTTTGGAAAGAATAATATTATTATCTTTACATAATTCGAGGACATTATAAACATGTGATGTGTGAATGTATCTATTGTTGCTAAAAACAAGAATATCATCTATATATACTATACAAAAACTAGAAAAACTTTTAAAAATTCTATCCATCCTAGCTTGAAATACTTGATGTGCATTTTTTAATCCAAATGGCATTACAAGCCACTCGAAATATCCTTCAGAACAACTAAATGCTGTCCACGGGATGGACTCTTCATCTAGCTTTATTTGCCAAAATCTGCTTTTACAATCAAATTTAGAAAACCAATTTGCTTTTTGAATACAATTTACTAATTCATCTTTGTTAGGAAGTTTATAACTATTTCTTAAAGTATTATCATTCAATCTTTTGTAATTAATAACCATCCTACTCTTTCCTCTTTTTTGTTCACTATGATTGCTAACTATAAATGCAAGGCTCCTATGCCGACTAGTACTTTATCTTATTACTCCTAGTTCTAAGAGTTCTTTAATATACATTCTGCATTCTTTTCTATCTTCTAAGCTATAGGCTAAGTCCTGGGTTATTATAGTAATGTCTGGATTTATAATTTATACTTATAAACTTCTATAGAATTGTCATTTAAAGGGTTATCACTAATGGTGGCCACGGTTCGGTTTCGGTTCGGTTTCGGTTTGAAACCGGCGGTTTCGGTTCCGTGGCCACCCAAAACCGAAACCGTAACCGGAAAATCGGTTTGGTATACGGTTTCTAACCGGCGGTTTTACGGTTTCGGTTTCGGTTTCCGTTTAAAAACCGACGGTTTTGGGTTCGGTTTCGGTTTTTCAAAAAAAAATTCAAAAAAAATGCCACGTGTCAGCTTCTGATTAGTCGATTTTTTTTTAATTTTTATTTTTTATAAAAAAACTGGCGGTTTAACCACTGTTAAAACCGCCGGTTTTTGGCGGTTTTTGGAAGTACCCAAACCGAAACCGTAACCGTAACCGGTTCAACCGGTTCAACCGGTTTCCGACCGGTTCAACCGGTTTTGAAACCGCCGGTTTCGGTTTCGGTTTTGGGGCGGTTTTTGGAAGTACGGTTTCGGTTAAACCCCGGGCAAAACCGTCGGTTTAACCGAAACCATGGCCACCTCTAGTTATCACCTATAATTTTTGTCTTTTCTAAGGCTTCTACTTTATTCTTTACATCTATGGGCCAATCTTTTTCTTCTGAGTCATCTTGGTTAGATTCTACTTTAGAGATTATACAAAGATCTTCAGTATAACTGTCCATAAGATATTCTTCTATTTCTTCATAGCTTAAAGCTTAATCAGATTCTAATTCTAAATTTACTAATGACTCTTCCAGTAGAGAATCAAAATATTCTAATTCTGTTGGCTTTTCTATTTTGTTTATTTTCTTAATATAAGGGATGTTACTAGTTTCTAGTTTAGGTTGTATAAAAGTAGACTTTTTAAAGAAATTTACACTGTTTGGTGTTATTAACATGCTTTCATTAATTCCTAAAATAAAGTTTAATCCTAAAATAAATTTATAGCTACACATTTGCTTTGTTACTAAAGTTTGAGGTAAATTATGTACTTCACCATTAATCCTAATTGGTACATTAATAATATATTCTGTTATTTGCAATAAAGATCCATTAAACTGTCTTAATCCTACATCTGTTCCTAACTTAGTTTTAAATTCTTCTGGGGCTAAGCTTTCATGTATAATGCACTTATTAGCTCATGTATCTATCATTGCTTTAGTATAAATTCTTTTGGATTTATAAAGAATTTCTACATCTATTAATATGAGTTCACTACTTGCACGATTAACTTCTTCTTTTTCTATACATTTGTTGCAATAATATAATTCTTTCTTTTTATAGCCTTTATAAAATGTTGTGTTACAATCTTTACAATTTTTTCCTAAAAAGGAAACTACTTCTTCTAACATATTAACACTACCTTCTGATCCTGATGTATTATCTTCAAATTGTTCCTTAGATCCTGATTCTAAGCTGGATTCTTCGTTTTCATCAGCCAATAATACTTCATAGTCTTCTTCATCTAATATGAATATATGATCTTCATCTAATAATTCGTCTATACTAAAGACTTCTTCTAAGTCTTCTAAATAATCTTCTATTTCCGGAATATTAACTTTATTATTTTTGGCTTCAGGACAGTTAAGCTTGATATGTCCCATTTTTCCACACAAATAACATTTACAATCCATGTGGTTTTTCTTCTTAAAAATCATTTTACCCTTTTTAAAAGCTTTTTGAATTTTTCTCTTATTTTCAGCATAATTATAGAATTTTCTTTTATAGGGTCTATAGGGTTTTTTATACTTGTCCTTCCTATATTTTTTATATTTCTTTGCTGTTCCTTTATTATATCTATGCTTGTATTTCCTAGCTTTTTCACAACCCAATGTGGGCATTTCATACAAATCTATACACATTCTATTAAACTGTTGTTGTGCTTGTCTTCTAAGCTTTTCTTCATCACATAATTCTACTGCTGGTATTAAAGAAATTTACCAAAACAATCCTTCTTCTTTTCGACTCTTAAACCATTCAATCAAATCTTTATAAAGTTTTTCTCCTATCTTTCCAAGTAACTTTGTTACAAACTTCATTAATAACTCTTCATCATATGGTCTTCCTATTTGACTCCAATATTTATAGAAAAGGTCCACATAATAATCAAAATTATGTAAATCATATATCTTTAGCTGTTCTAAGCTTCTTATCGCACTAATTTGCTTTTGTTCATCATCAACTTCTTCCGTTGAGGATCCTAAAATACATTTTCTAATTGCATCTATAAAACTTAAGACTGTTATATTTATTTCGAATTCATCTAATTCTGTTTTCTTTGTTTCATCTTTTTTCATATATTCTCTCCATCCTAAATAAATTTGCTTTTCATTATATCCTAATGTGCTTTCTAGGTAAACTAACTTATACTTATAATCTACAATATTATTTAATGCTTCCATCGCATGCCTAATTAAATTTCCTTCCCATTTGTTAAATATACGCTTCCATTTACTAGGTCTATGTCCTTGTAAATTTGAAATTAGTATATCCTTTGCTTCTGATTCTTTTCTCCATCTTTCTAATTTAGTTTTAGCCCTATAGACTCTTTCAGTATCTTTAATATCTCTATATTGTTCTTTTGTATCTTTTATTCCTCTGTTTTCTAAATAGTCATCTATTCTAGATTTAGGAAATCCTTCAGTATCCGAAATATTTGTTCCACTTCCACTATCTAGTTCTAAAGTTCTAGGTTTTTCTTCTTCTTCTCATACAAATATTTCTTCTTCTATGTAAACTATATTTAGTAATTCATTTCCTAGATATTCAAAATTTAATTCTTCTAATAAAATATCATCTACATCTTTGTCTTCTAATTCTATATTATTACAAAGTTCTTCAAATACCTCTTCTTTTAGATAAGTATAAGGGTTATTAAAAATTAGATCTATTATCCGTTCCCTATTAGTACTTAGGGTTTTAACTTTATCTATGCTTTGTTCTAATCTTAACATATTGACTTTGTCTTCATAATCTTCTTCGGTTATAACGATATTACTATGTTCTTTATAATTACTAAATTTTTGAAAAGTCTGATCTTTATTGTCAGTATATATTTTACTATTTTCCGGTAGTTCTATTATTTGATTCTTTAATTCTGATAATTTTCATTCTAATCTTTGTAATTCGCTTCTATTAAGTCTTTTAGGAACTTGCATTTGTACATAGTCACTATAAAAATGTTCAACTATGCTTTTATTAATAAACTTGAACTTTTTATGATATTTATTATAGCATCTTCCTAGAATAAATATTTTTATCCTAAGATTTTTATATTCAGCATCAATATTAAAACCTTTTGTTTGTATACTTAACTTTATCTTATTACAAAATTCTTTTATGTATATGTCTATGTCTATGTTTGGGAGACAGCCTACTACTGCTACTTTGATCCTAAGATCTACTTCTGCAGTTGCTAGTTGGGCTTGTTCATGATCATTAAATCTTTCATCATAAAGATAGAGATGAGCTTTAGTATCTAATCCAGCTCTAGTCTAACTGAGTATTCCTATGATTACTACTCCTAAATGTATTGATGTATAACCATTTTTCTTTATTTCTTTAGCACTTTGAGGGTTTATTAATGTAATTTCTTGTCTATTGTTAACAACTCCGATTGTAAATTCATCTTTATATATGTACAAACTACTTTTAAAGCTATCTAATATTTCTTCTTGATACAGATTCTTTTTTCTAACTTGTCTAAATCCAACTTCTAACATTCTATTAACATCTTCTTCTTGTATTAAATCTTCTGTTCTTTCTATTATTTCTTTTCCTTTATTACTACAATTTAGGATGTTCCTCACTTTATTAGCTAGTGGTGGTCTCATACTAGAGGTTCTTGCTAGTTCCATTTTTAAAGAAATTTACTTTTGGACTTAGGATATCTTTAATTTCTACTTTTGGTTGGCTAGGGAAAGGTTGTGCTTCTGGCTTTTTCTCTACTAATTATATTCTTTTTACTAACCAAGTTATATAATCTGGATCTAATTGTGAATGTATAATCTTATTAATAGTATTCTCTAATTCTTCAATTCTTTCTAAAGTTTTGACTAATAACTTTATTATAGTATTATACTGTCCGAGTAACTGTATTGCTTTCTAAATTAAAAACTTTATCACTGATGCTTACTGGTGAATTATTAAGGGTCTCTGTTATTAATTGTTTAAGATTTTTTTCTAAATCATTCATTCAATAAGTCTTTTTATCTGTAATCTTAATTCTTGATGAGTTTGTTTTATATTTTCTATTTCTAGACTAAGGCTTTTAACTAAACTTCTTATCTCTAATTCTACTGGTTTAGGAGTCCTTTGTTCTATTAGATTAGTTAATTCTAATATTTCTTTTTTACTGGGGAACTTTTTTATAGTGTTATTAAAATCACTTAATAATTCTTTTATATAATCTAAATTCTTTCTTAAAGTATTTATTTTACTCTTTTCAAAGAAACTTGCTAGATCTGTAATATTCTTATTAGTCTTATTTATATTTTCTTCTAAACTTTGTCCTAAATTAAAAAATATATCTACGATAAAATTTTGTTGATGTGTGGTATGTGCTTGTACTAATTATCTAGGTGCTCTATATTTCAATTAATTTTAAAATTATTTTGTAAGTTTAGCTTTGTCTTTTTAAATCCTGCTATTTCTAGATCCAAATATTCTAGTCTCTTAAAGTTCATATGTAAGGTAAAATTCTTCTAAAATCTTTTATTCTTCTATCTAAAAGTTTTAAGAATCTTTTCTTTGCTATGTCAAGTTTTTCAGGGATTAGAGGTTCTCTAAATATTTGTCTGTTTCTTACAATTAGTAAATTGAAAACTATTTCAGTTTCTTAGAAATCTAATTGGTCTAGATCTTCACTAAATTCTTCTAAAGGTTTTTCAAAACAAATATTAAAAAGACAATTAAAAAGATTTTGTATTTAAAAGTCTACTATAAGTTTTTATTATAAAATATTCTGTGAACAACTACTTCTTGTCTACAAACAATAACTTTTTGTTCATACAATAACTACAACAACTTTTTGTTTACGTACAAACTTATCTTACTATTATTAAAACTATTGATTAAAATATATTATTAAAACTTTGTATTAAATAATGTTATAACAACTTTATGACAACTTTTACTACCAAACAATTTATTACGAGAGTTTACTATTCTAACTTTCTTCTTTTTTGACTATTGAAAGTTTCTTTTTCTTTACTTAGGGGTCCTAATATTTCTCTCCAACGATTTTCTCCTGCTTTTACAGCAGCTATTCTACCTTTTAGTCTAAATTTTTCTTCTTCTGTTTTAGCTTCTTTAAGCTGATTGTTATAATTTCTTATGTTAATCCTACAAGAATCTAAACGTTCAGTTATAAATTCTATGTTTTAAGAATCTGAAAGTTCATTATTCATCTAATCTGATAAATTTAAAATTGAAGTCGAAGCTTGATTATTTTCTCTTAAAAGTCTTTCTATACTTTTCAAATTATTTTCACTATTTATCTTTAAATTTTCTAAATCTAGTAGATCTTTTTCAAAATTTGGAAAACTTTCTATAATATGACGATAGACTTGATCAAAGTTATTATAATATACTCTAAGCTTTTTATCAATTTCTTCTATATATTCTAAATGATGCATTTTTAAAGATTCTAATCTTTCTGAACTGTCTTTAGCTAATTCTATCAAAACTAAGTCTATGATACTAAAATCAAAACTCATACATTAAAATATCTTAAAATAGAGGCAACATAGCGGAAGAATAAGATAAACATAATAATTAGTAATATCCAACTTATCATTAATATCAGAGGAAATTTCAACGAAAATTCAGATAATGTAATTAGAAGTCCGCTTTTCTGTAACTACTCACATAAGCAAAATATTAAATTTAAAGGTAACTCGACTCTGATACCAAATAGAAAAAGGGTTTAGCAAACTAAAGAGGAACTCAAACAGGCCTTTCAAGATCTCATAATTTTCATTGAAACAAAACGAATTTTCAAACACTCCTAAAGTCTGCTATTGTCTTTCCGACAGGACTTACCCACACAAACCACCAAGGAGTTTTTACAGAAAATCATAAAATTTTGTTTTTATAAAAACGGGATCTCTACTAAGTACTTTTATAGAAAGAGTCCTATCAAGATTTCAACAAAACTTTTCTAGTTAAACATGTTCTGAGCAGGGATAAGTCTGCCATTTGTCTACTATTTCGTTTTCAACGGTTGAGCATCGTCTCCTCGAATACTTGACGATGAAGATGATAATAAACATGATGAAACCAAAAGAGCAAACAGAAATAATTTAAGTTTGTTTTCTCTTCTACAAAGTCTAAAATTTTGATACTTGAAATAGAATTAGGGTTTTGGTTTTTATCTTTATTTTAATAAAGTGATATAGTTGAAGATATGAGTGTAATTAATGAGTGTACATAGTATTTGGTTTATTTTTAATTAAACTAATTTGTCCTTATTGGTAAATTCCTATTGGACTATTTTTCTAATTAATTTTTTCATTAAAATATGGGTGTGCTTATCATATTTATGAGTGTCAATATCGGTTCCATTTTCGATTATGTACTAATATAAATGCTCAGTGTGGGTTGAATGCTCGACAAAATATGCTTTAAAGGAACATTTATTATTAAAGGTCGAATTCTTTCATTATAAGTATGTCTCTTTACATATATCTGTACGGCTTTACTAGGAATTGGTTTAATTTCCTTCATACAAATAATCTTTTTTTTTTATTGACATAAGAAATTAAATAATAATAATCTTTCTACTTCAACTAATTAAGACTAGAACTACTTCTAATTTGACCAAATAATACTATATTGGCTCAGTGTAATATCTCGCTAAGCCCTTCACGTCTAAATTCATGCGATTGTGGGTTTAAGTCATACCTCTTTCTTAATAAAAAAAAAAATTGTAATAATGGAAAATTTACCAAAAATTAAAAGTTTGAGTTATCAACATATTATAAAAATACTTTCATAAACAAAATATTAGACTCAATGCGACAAAAGCAATGAGATTTTTTATTATCGAAAGAAATAAGAAATTATTTATTAATTTCTAGCATTAAATTATTTATAATTTATCGTGAGCATGAGTCAATATGTTGGCATTGTACTATACGTGATGTGTTCACGTATAGTATGATCAAAATCAATAATTTTTTGCAAAAAATTATATCATAGTCATGTATCATCTATAGAATTGAACGTTTCATTGTAGTGGACTATAATACGTTAAATTCTCAAATAATTGGGAATGAATTGTTTAGATCATTGAAGCATGAGATAGCTATGGATTTAATGATTTTAGCTGCACTAGGTATGTTTTTAGTTATTAAATACTTTTTGCAACTATTTTTTTTTTTTTTATCGCACAGTTAGTAACGCTTGATAAATTATAGAAGGTTTTTTAACCCTCAACCATGTAGTTACATAAAAAAATTACCTTTTGTGGCTAAATACATATAATAATCCTTTGTGACTAAACAAATTTAATAGTCTTTTTGTATCTAAACACATTTAGTGAATAAAAAAATTGTATGGATGAAAAATTATGCTCTACCGGGCCACCACCTCTTCACAGGCCCTTCTTAGGGAACCACACATCGACTCAATACATAGGCCCACCCATTATTTAATGTATTGAACTAGACCGTATATGTGAAAATCATACATCACCTAGGGTCATCCATTACTTAATATATTGAACTAGACCGTATATGTGAAAATCATATATATAAAACTACTATCACAAGAATGATAAGTAACATAACAATTATAATGAAAATAGAGCGGTTCGAATTCTACCAATGACAAAAACTTAAAAAAAAAAATATCTAACATAGATAGGTGGATAGATAGACACTATCAAATATATACGGAGAGTGTTGAACTTGTATTGGATAATTAGTTGATTTTATTTAACGGTAGACGTGCACAAAAAGAATTAGAGTGGTGTAAGCGTGTGTTTGGAATGACTCTTAATATAGAGTTTTTGGAATAAATCTTTTACCAATTGAGCTTTTTACTTAAAAAAAAAAAAATTGGTATCTTTGTTGGTATTCAATTGAAAAAAAAAATAAAAATAAAAATAAAAATAAAAATAAAAAACTATTTTAAATTAACAGATTCTTTGACAATATATATTTAGAAGAGGTTCTATGGTTTTAAAAAAACATTAACAAGTATTTGTAATAAAATTAGTACAAGTATTGTCCAAGAAATGGAAGTTCCATTGGGCTCATGTCCCCTGCGACACTTTCGACTACTCGACCAGCTCAAGTGATATTTAATTCCATGATTTTGTTGCTAATGTCTTGAATAATCGCCAGTCTTTCAATCTAAGTAGACCAAGGTTTCGAGTTAGTGGTGATGTAACAATGTCGTCTCTTGCAAAAACATTTTCTCACTATGTCTTGTCATGTAGATGTTAGAAAGAAAATCCAAATCAGTGATCAAGTGTTGGTGGTAGATCACATTCTGTCTCTTACGGAGACCAAGTATATGCAGTTCGGACATGTACTGTTTTGTCCAAAAAATGGAGGAATCATTGGACCAATATCCAGAGTGTCAGTTTCAATCGCCCAAGCTTTAGTAGATGGTTTGGTTTCAAAGATTTAGTCATTAATGCCTTGCAGCATCGAAAGTCTTTTGATCTTCGAAAACTCAATTTTATTTGTAGAGCTCCAGCTGGTATGGAATTAGTCAGGGCAGTTTTTGAGTATGCGGAATCACAGAGACTTAAATGGAGAACACTTTGAAAACTGAAAATGTATAAGAACTTAGATGACTACTTTCAGTTTAAAACTTTTGACAACTTTCGTTACCTGCGCAAACTGATCTTTTTGATGATAAAGATTGCTTGAGTCTGAAACATTTACTCATAGTAAATTGTTATCTTTGTTCCGGGGTAGTCTTTACCTCAACTCTTCCACGCATGGTTACTTTGACGATTTCAGATTTCAGGATTTGTAAAAAGATTAAGATAAATGTACCAAGACTTTTCAATTCCTTAACTGGAAGGGGGAGTTTCGTTGCTCGTTTTGTTTTCGTAAATGTTTAGCCCTTGACAATGTGGATATTCACGTCTCCACCAGTTGATTTTCCAAAGAAGAAATGGTTCTCACTGCAATGAGAAACATGGTTAAAGGGTGCTGCCATGCAAAATCAATCCGAAACCCGCGCATGAAGTTGCTAGTGTGCTTCACAGATACAGATTTTTGTATTGTAATTTGATAGAAGTATGTATTTATTTAACTTATGGAATGTTATTTTGTTATACAATGAATTGTCTCATACTTTTTATATTATATTGATTGTGTTGCAGTTAATTTTGTCATTATTTTGAGTTGATTTGATGAATTTCATCTGTCAGTAGAAATAGGTGAGATGGATGGAATAAATTGCTTTTGCATTTTCTGGATAAACAAAGGAACTGACAGTTAGCTCAGGTTGCTGACTGAGCAGCTGACCTGGACAGTTTGTCAGCTTCTAGAAAAGTAAGTTAGAACTTTCTTGTGTAAATTATTCCCGCCAAAAATCATGTGTAAAGAGAGAGTTTGTTTAGTGAATTAAGGGAATTTGTTTAGTGAAGAAAGATTCCTTTATTACTAGAGAGTTTTTCCTCTTGTAATTTTTATGAGAATTTTACATAGCTTTTTTTCTGTCTCCAATGGTGGCTTTTTATTTTGGGAAAAGATCGTTTTTCCCCCTGACATTTACCCTATTATAAAGGTGAGAACAAGGTTTCCCGAAATTGACCGCTCTGCCCCCTGAAATGAAAATAATGTTGAAACACCCCCTTCTATTAGTTTTTTGAACTGAGATCCTAACTCTGTCAACTTTTTTACGGGTAAATTGACCAAAATGCCCTCCTATGCCTTTTAAAAATAGATCACACGTGTAGCAACAACTTGCAATGGGTAAATAGACCAAAATGCCCTCCTATGCATTTAATATACATATAAAAATTTAAAAAATAATTTTAAAAAAAAAAAAACTAAAAACTAAAAAAATCTCTCCTCTCTCACGCCTTATCCAATACCCACCTTCATCAGATTCATAAAAACACAAAATCATCAAACTAAAAAACAAAAATCCAACCATCAAACTTCATCACCAAACCCTAGCCGCCTTTCATCACAAAATTAAAAGTGCAAACCCAGAAAATCCTTGAATTAAAACCCATTCAAACTCAAAAATATAAGTACCTCTATATACGCGATATACTATTGAATGATGTTCATCTTATAACATTTTAACTATGTATACTATTGATCATTTTATTTTTTATAAGTAAAATGATTACCTCCTCCGGTGCAAATTCCTTGAATTAAAACCCATTCAAACTAAAAAAAAAACCCCAGAAAATTAAACTCATTCAAACCCATTTAACAACAAAATCAAACCTAGAAAGTTAGCAGCAGCAGAACCAGATATCTTATAGTGAATTGTTTTTTATTTTTTTTTTATTTTTTTTTATTTTTTATTTTTTATTAATAGCAAAGAGATTATTGTTTGGAATTTATACACATTTCAAATTCTTCAGAGTTAATACACATGTTAATGAAAAATTGTCACTGGATGAATTTCTAATTAACAACTCGTGTGACCATGATTGGGATAGATTACGGTCGAAGGGGTATCAAGTAGTTCGATACATGTGCACGCTTAGTGAAAGGAGAATAAACATAGCATCAAAAAAATCAACATCCGTTATCAATAAAGATCAAACAGAACTCATTCTTATTGATAATCATATATCGCAAATACAAAGGAGGGTTTTAGCTATCATAGTAAGAGGGGCTAGAACGAGTTGGCGATATAGCTCTCTTGTAAATCGATAAGTGGAAAACAGAACAGTAGGTTTTTTTTTTTTTTTGAGTATAATGTCATATATATATAGGGTCTCGTTTCTTGTCATGCACTCCTACAAATTCGGTCTAGGGTTTTAGTAATTACGGGACTTTCCTTGGCGATAGGCAAGAATGTCGTGGGAAACTTAATCCATAGAATCAAGTGATTCCTTATTGGGAGGATTTTGGTAGAGTTGTCTTTGCCTTCAAGTAAAACTCTTAAGTGGCAAGAATAAGTCAATTTTCTTACTCATTTAAACGTCGTTGTATTCTGTCTCTTTCTGTAGCTTGATCTTGACGTACCTGGTTTCTCTTTGATAGTCTGTTAGTCTGATGTTCTTTCTGCTTGGTAGGCTGGTTCTAGGAATGGTCGGGGTGTTCAGATACCCTGGGGTACCGGGGTACCATTTTAGCATAGTAGCGGGGTTTTTTGGATCTTGACCCCTGTACCCTGGTATTTGGGGAAATCTAGGTGATCCTGATATGGATCCCGAAAAATTTGTATCCTGGTGTATTGGACTAGTCTTCTTTTCGGGGTAGTAGGATACTTCATGCGGCCTTCTTTTACCTCTAATCTAGATGGTAAATTCTTCTTTGGACCCCTATCATTTTTGGCGGTTAACAACACATTTCAAACACTTGAATACACATATAGCAAAGCAAGACAGACATACACATATGTAAATCAGTAAATGTAATCATCAAACTTAACGTGTGGACACTTTTTTTTTTCAATATCTGCTTCATCAAATTACCTTTTATCTCAAACTCATTATAGGCCATGAATTTACTCCAGGCGCTGGTAGGGCAGGACATATTATAGGAACCCGTCTCACCACTGAAAATGCCTCATTAAGACGTGCAGCATGACTCATAAACCGAGACACCTTCTTGTCATTGTTATTAGCAATATTCCCAATAAATGCTTCAATTTGCTTAAACCAGTGCCAATTACCACTCACTCTCTGCACTTCTACTTTGTGTTCTTCCCATCATCTTCGGCGTTCACCTAATCTTCTTCTTCGATTTCGACCCAATCATCTCTGGCTACTGCGTGTTCTTCCCATCATCTTCGGCGACAGATTCAAGAGAGAGAGAGATGGATTCGAGAGCTAGGGGTTCTGGTATGGTTTCGATTTGTAAAAAGGGATTCGAGAGAGAGAGAGAGAGAGAGAGAGAGTGTGTGTGTGTGTGTGTGTGTGTGTGTGTAGGATTCGAGAGCAAGAAAAAAATCAAACCAAGTGTGAGTAGGATTTGTAAGGAGGGATTTCTGGTATGGTTTGATGATGGTGATGATGATGAAAAGATGAGAGAGAGAGAGAGATGAGAACGATCGTGAGAGAGGTGAGAGGTGAGAACTATCGTGAGAGAGGAGAGAGAAGATGTTGATCAGATTTAATTTTCAATTTTCAATTTTTAATTTTTAATATCTAATGATTTTGTTTTTTTATTGAAGAGGGTGACGTGGCATTATAACATTCACTCATTTGATTTTTTATTTAATATATTATTAATTGTATATATCAAATTACATTTATAACCTTCAGCCTAAATTACAATTCTTGTCCCTATTGGTGAGTTTACGAATTTTCCCCCTAACATTAAATGTCAATGCTACTTTTGGACGAATTACCTAACAAAAGGGGGTCTTTAACCAATAAGTTTGTTTCGGGGGGGTTAACAGCCAATAGAAAGAAATCTTGTCCTCACCTTTCTAATATAGCAAACCTTAGAGGTGAAAATGATTAAATCCCTTTTATTTTTTATCTTCATTAACATTTGTTCATTGAGTCTTTCATCAAACACTTAGCATGGTAATTAAACTTTAGAAAATTCCTTTTAATTAAAATATCTAAAGTTTTTTATTATTATTTTTTTTTAAATGTTGATTTATGAAAATCATTCTCTTCTCATGCGCTTACAACCCTAGGGTTCGAACTTGAACGGTGTAGCAAGGGACCCTCGGTTTTAGTCCGGTTTAGTTAATAATACTTTTTATAGCTTATTTTATATCTTGATGAAGATATTTTATATATATTTTTTCATATTTTTTTATGCATATTTTTATTTTCAATAATACTATTTTTTTCAAATTTGATGTCCAAATGATATGACATCCTTTGGTCTTTATAAAAGAATCCATTTAATAAAAATTTCATAAAAGATTCTATGCCCAAAAAATTTCATATATATATATATATATATATATATTTTTACCAAATTGGTCCTTATAAAAGAATCCATTTTCATGCCAAAAAAAAAATGCTACTAATTGTCCTTTATTAACCGGCGAACTAAAACCCAAGTTAGCCGATTCTTTGATTCTCTTTGGCGCCCAAAATGATCACGCATTTGTGATTTTCCGGCTCTACTCCAAATTCCCAAGAGCAGACTTCCTCCAAATTATAACACATTTGTCTACGGTGGCAGAGTGAAAGAGATAGAGAGTTCAGAGTTTCAGGAGAAAGTCTGACTGATATGAAAAATTGAGTAAAGGAGAGCCCAAATCCTCCAAAAACAATCACCAGGTTCTTTTTTTCATTATTAACTTGGTGGGTTTTTAAGTTTTATATGCATGCTTTTTGATTCTTACTTGTTTCAAAGATTTGGGGCAGAGACTTTGATAAGAAAAAAATATATGGATTCCCATGGAGTTGTATTTATTTTTATTAATTAGAACAGATAGATAGATAGATAGATAGATAGATAGATAGATAGAGATCAAATGGAGATGGTTCCTATAAAGAAAGTCAAAATCAGTGATGAAATGGAGATGGATCGGCTAAGCAACTTGCCGGACTCTGTAATCCATCACATTCTCTCACTCATGGACGCAAAATATGCAGTTCAGACCTGCATTTTATCGAATAAATGGAAGTTCCATTGGGCTCATGTCCCCTGTTACAGTTTCGACCACTCGACTAGCTCAAGCGATATTCAATTCCAAGATTTTGTTGCTAATGTCTTGAATAATTGCCAGTCCTTCAATCTAAGTCAACCAAGGTTTCGAGTTAGTTGTGACGTAACAATGTCGTCTTTTGTGAAAACATTTTATCACTATGTCTTGTCATGTAGATTTGAAGAGCTTGACGTTAGAAAGAAAGTCCAAATCAGTGATCAAATGGCAATTGATCGGCTTAGTAGCCTGCCGGACACTATAATCCATCACATTCTGTCTCTTATGGAGACCAAGTATGCAATTCGGACATGTGTTTTGTCCAAACAATGGAGGAATCATTGGACTAATATCCATAGTCTCAGTTTCGATCGCCCAAGCTTTAGTAGATGGTTTGCTTTCAAAGATTTAGTCATTAATGCCTTGCAGCATTGAAAGTCCTTTGATCTTTGAAAACTCAAGTTTATTTGTAGAGTTCCAGCTGGTATGGAATTTGCGAGGGCAGTTTTTGATTATGCACAATCACATAGACTCGAAGAGCTTGACACAGATGCCATTGGTGAATGTCCTCCAAGCATTAATGGATGGAACACTCTGAAGAACCTGAAAATATATAAGAGATTAGATGACTACTTTCAGTTTCAAACTTTGACAACTTTGCAAATCTCAGCTTCGTTTCCTGGGCAAACCGATCTTTTTGATGATAATGATTGCTTGAATCTGAAGCATTTACTCTTAGTAGAATGTGATCTTCGTTCCGGGGTAGTCTTTACCTCAACTCTTCCACAACTTGTTACTTTGACGATTTTAGATTTCAGGTGTTGTAAAAAGATTTGCATAACTGCACCTAGACTTAAATTCTTGAACTGGAAGGGGGAATCTCCTTGCTCGTTGAGTTTTTGTGAATGTTTGGCCCTTGACAAGGTGGATATTCACATGTCTCCACCGGTTCGAAAGATTGGAAAGAAGAAGTGGTTCGCTGCAATGAGAGATATGGTTAAAGGATGCTGCCACGCAAAATCAATTACAGTGTCATTGAATGTTTCTAAGGTAGTACGAAATGTTGAATTGTTGTTTATTTCTTAAAATGTAACTCTTTATGCCTTTAATTTATCTGAAATACAAATGATCTTCATCATGCAATTTATTGACTGCCCTACATGGCTTTATGTACATGGAAAATTTTAATTCTCATGTCGAAATGTTTACTGCATATGAATGCACCTCATTTGGTTGCTTTATTATAATTTTTCAGGGGAAGTTCATATTATATTATAGTTCTGCTGATGCTGAAATTAAAGTTGTGGATTTGAACAAGGTATTTCTAGATCTATATCATTTTTATTGATAGTAATGCATGCTTACAGAAGATATAAATTCTTGTATAATCGTGTCATTGTGAGTTGTGACCTCCTATTATTTGTATATAAATGTACGATTTGGTACTCTTTTTCCTTTTTGTACTTTCATTTTTTTTTTTTAACACCAAGTAACTTAAATTTCAAGATCATATAAAAAGTTGAGAAAATGGATTAATACTTCGAAGATTATCAATATAATTAAATTGATTTTGTAGTGTAGCCATATTCATATCTATTTGTATCTTTCAAGTTGTCTTAAAAAATCCCCATGATTGATAATTGTTTCTTATATTTCTTAATTATTAATATTCGTGCTGATATAAACTAACTTTTATGCTTTTACTCTAATCTTGGAGAAATCAAATTGGCTAGAAAAGTGATACTGTTATTTATATTTGAAAATAATTGATTGATCAAATATGATTATCCTTGAGAAAACATATTTGCTTTGGTTTCATTTTACATAATAGTTATTTATATCGATTGATTATATGTATCTTTG
Organism: Acer negundo; assembly: GCA_035582765.1. NCBI lineage: Eukaryota > Viridiplantae > Streptophyta > Magnoliopsida > Sapindales > Sapindaceae > Acer > Acer negundo. The sequence goes on from CM069242.1 coordinate 15,487,317, forward strand.
TTATGAATCCAATTTGTAACCTTGATTTGATGGAGTACTTTGGTTTGTGGTTGTGTTCTTTAATGTATTTCAGTGCTTTTGAAACAGCCATTATATATATATATATATATATATATTTTTTTTTTTCTTGTTCTTTTAACTAGATATTGGTCTAGAGACTGAAAAAAATAAGAATTTTGAAACAAGACAAGTTTCCTAGATTGATCTAAGTGTATACCTAAATAAAAATAAAGTTTTATAAATCAACAAATCTTAATCATGTTTTAATGTGCAATTGTCATAGGATTTTTCAGAATCTAGGAGAGCTTAGATCAACCAAAAAAAAATCCTAAATTCTTCCTAAAACATGTAAAAATATGGGCTACTATTCATTTTCAATAAAATCTTTAATCATTACAACTTTTAATTTTTTTACATGGACTTGAAATTTATGACCTTATAACACTTTTACATCATGGTTTATGAAATGTAGAACAAATGCGCAAATGCAGTCCCAAAGGTTTCTGTTAAATGATAGGGCAAAGATGTTAGACTTTAAGATAACCTTTTCTGAGGTTCACATGTAATTGTTTTAGTTTAGAGTTAAACTTGATTTCCTATTATAGACATGGCTGTTTTTTTTAAAAAAACATTCGGTGCTTAAAGAAAAATGTTTTTCAATTTTATATTTTTATTTCTTCTATTGTAACTTAAAGATTGAAGACCATAGAATTGTAGTTAGTGATGGTTTGTATGTTTGTTGAATTATCGTTGAATCTTCACAAAACTCTTAAAAATTTGGACTTTTATCTCATTTTCCTTCAATTTGATTGATTTCCTTGAAAATTTTCCCATGATTTCAAGAATTTTATTTCTTCTACTATCATTGGTTGTATTCGTGTATTGTGTTATTTTTTAGGAAACCGGAGAGGAAAGGCTACTGTTTGCTTTTCCTATGGTTAGTGGTTTTGACCTCAATCGATTTGTCACCATATTGCGAGAAATGTTTGGAGAAAAGAAAACACAAATCAGTAATCAAATGGAGATTGATCGACTCAGCAACTTGCCAGAACATATAATCCATCATATTCTCTCATTTATGGATACCAAACACGCTGTTCAGACTAGTGTCTTGTCCAAGATATGGAGATATCATTGGACTCATATCTACGGTCTCAATCTCAAGTGCAGGAGCAATAGAACTACTAAGTTCAAAAAGTTTTTCCTTGATGTCTTGCATCATCGCAAGCCTTCCAATGTCAATGGACTAAGGTTTCATTTAAATGGTAAAAAATGCTGGGATCTTATGAGAATAATTCTTAGCTATGCCTTATCAAAGAGTCTTGAAGAGCTTGATACTAATCTCACCACTCTTCTACAAAGCTTTTATCGGTGTCAAACTCTAAGGACTCTCAAATTGTGTTCTTGCTCTGGTTATTTAGCTGCTAGTGATTTAGCTGTCTTATCTAGCTTGACATTGTTGACGACTTTGGAACTCCATGATGTTTGGTTACGTGATTGTGAGTTCTTCCCAAGTTGTTTGATTTTGGAGAACCTATCCATAATAGGGTGTGTGATGTCTTTGACTACTATAAACGTATCTGCTCCACGGTTGGTTAAATTGATTATTTCAAATTTCACATCTTTGGAAAAGAATAGGGAGGGGAGTTTTGTGAGTACAGCACCTAAGGATGTGAACATTTTGATAACTGCACCTAGACTTAAATTCTTTAACTTGAAAGAGATGGATCCTGTATGTTGAGTATGGTTGATTGTCCCGCCCTTGAAAAGGTGGATATTCATAGGTCCCAACCTTTTCGTCTAAAGGCCGATGATAAGAAGAAAACATACATTTTGGATTTGTTCGATACGGTTGAAGGGCTTTTCCATGTGAAATCACTTAGAATATCACTGGACTTTCCTAAGGTAAGTGATTCAATTGAATTTTATATAAGAGTTGCATGTATCGTTTAGCTATTTGAAGCACAATATGACTTCCATGTAGAAAGTTTTTCTAATTTGCACAGCTTTATTTCAGTTTCTATGTAAGGGATGTCGACTGAATGTTCATCTTATTGTTTGATTATAACTTTCTCAGGAGAAATTCATTTTGTGTGGCAACAATGTTGATGAAGAAACTAAAATTGCTGTGCTGAACAAGGTATCTTGTGGGATCTATATCAATTTCAATGATAATAATGTTTCTTTACTAAATATCTAGAGTATTGAGTATTCATGACTTGAGTCTAGAGGTGGGTTGAATGGGAAAAGACCTTTACGGGTTAAAATTCTATTGGGATCTTACTACCATGATTGATATTTTACTTTCTTGTAATAACTAATCAATAACATTTAGGGTGATATAAATTAACTTTGATGAGTTTGTAATAGTTAACAAAGAAATCAAATGGAAATCAAATGGTTCCAGAGAGTGACAAATTCAATTATATATATTGTGAATTGATGAAATATTGCTGACTCTTTTATCACTCCATTGTAAAGCTGGATTTTGCCTTGCTTGAGATGGCATCTTTGATTTGGTTTCATCTACTGCTTAATGTGTGCATAGACAAGCATCTTTTTTATCTTTTATTTTTGATGTCTGGTAAATGTAAAGGATCTATAGGTTAACTTGCTAGAAAGGTTGGAAAAACAGAACTGAAATGGTCGGTTTTGTATGTATTTTGCGGAGTACTGCTATTGATTTCCTTGAAGTTGATAGAATACTAATAATTTTTCTTGATTTGAAAATACAGTTTTCTGATTTGAAATATCGTGTTGTGATATTTATAGGAGACTGGAGTGGAACAGTTAGTTGGTTCGGCCACTATATTGGAAGAAATAAGGTTGCAGCTAATAAACTTGTAAGGAAACAATTCATGGAGTTTCTAAGTGTTGCCTTTGATTATTTGAGTTGAGGTATATATTGTGCTCCACATAAACAGATTTTTGTATTGGAGCTTATTATGGAATGTTATTTGGTTATAATTTATAAAATGAAATGTCTCCTACTTTTTATAATAAATTGTTGTATGTGGTAGATAGTTTTATGGACCTTATGGTTAATTTGTCATTCTTTTGAGTTGATTTGATGAATTTCATCTATCACTAGAAATAGGTGAGATGGGGGATGGAACAAACAAGAGGTAGAAGATGGAGGGTTAGAATGGTCTCTTTATTGTTTAAATTATTCCCGCCAAAATTCCAGAAATTAAAGGAATTTGTTTAGTGAAGGAAGATTCTTGTATAAATAGAGACTTTTCTCTTGTAATTGTTTTAGAAAATGAATTGAGAATTTTACAGAGCTTTTTCTCTGTCTCCAATGTCCAATGGTGTTTTTTTTTTTTTTTTTTTTTAATTTATTTTATTTTATTATTATTAACATTTGTTCATTAAGTCTTTCATCTAACACTTAACACATTAATTAAACTTTAGAAAATTCCTTTTAATTAAAATATATACTTGAGCCGGTCAAAAAAAAAAAAAAAAAAACTTGAAATTCTTTCATCAAACACTTAGCATATGATTTTTGTTTTCGTTTTGTTTTTATAAAAATAATATTAAAATTATGCAGATTTATGAAAATTAACCTTGCAAAACATAAAACTTCTCACACATGTATTATAACGCTTCCTCCTCTAAAAAAAACCTCAAATTTATGTAATAGTATAATCGTTAAAAATAAAAAATAAAAAATAAAAAATAATAATAATAATAATATGTTTATACATTTCGAGATAAATGTAATGATCTGAACCATATATGTGAAAATCATAAGTATAAGTTATAACATGCGAATGAGAAGTAACATAGCAGACCTACCGGTGGCAACAAATCTTAATATAGAGAGGGTGGTTAACTTGTATTGGTTAATTTTTTATTTGATTTACCATAGACATGCACATAAATAAATAGAGTGGTGTAAAATGTAAATGTGTGTTTAGAATGGCTTTTCAGGTATAGCGTTTGGAGTAGATTTTTTATTGGTAGAGTTTTTAATAAAAAAATTTGTGTGTTCTTTGGTATTCAATTAAAAAATAAAAAACTATTTTTAGTTGGTAGATTGTTGGACAATATGTATATAAAAAGAGTAATGTTAGGTTACCTAAATTCCTTCCCAAATAGTATTGGCAATTAAGAAAAAGATTTACTTAGTAAATCGTCCCTTAAAATAATCATTATTTTTTTTTTTTGAAGTAAATTATTTCATTATTAATACTTTGCTTAATACTAAAATAGTAAATCATTCCTTAATACTTAAAATTAACGAGTGAGAAAATTAAAAAAAGAAAAAGAAAGTAAAAAGAGTAAAAGACGATGGATATGGAAGTTAAAAAAAATATAGGGTATTTTCGTCAAGTCACCCATAAATATGAAAAATAATAATAATAACATATTGAGAATAGATAAATCTCAACGACATAATAATTTGATAGCTAAGAGGGTATATTGGATTGAGATTTTAATAAACAATTTTGGGACGTTAAAATTTTATGGATTTATATAATTTTAAAGATTATTAGGATTATATGTACTGGACTTTTAGGATTCTAAAAGAGTTTTTGGATTTATAGACGATCATGATTATCTAGACTTTATTTATAGACTATTAAGACTTGTTCATAGGAATATTGTGTCAGATAATTGTGTTTGGTTATACATGATTTTTTTTTTTTTCCATTAAAAACAAACCTATGATTATAATTTTAGTTTTTTTTCACAATCTTCTTGCCTTCAAGTCCCATTCTTGGAATTAATTTTGCTGAATTCTTATGGAATTGTTTTTGGCACTTGACCATTGGAGATTTGACTCTGGTTTGTGTTATTATGTGGCGTATCTGGTTTTTACGCAATTCATTGGTCCATGGGTCGGGTCCTCAAGGAAGGGAGTCTGTTTACAAATGGTCTTTAGATTTTATAGGAGGCTACCAAGCTGCAACGGTTGAGGACAGGCCCCTTCCAGTCTTGGTGGAGCCGAGTGCTATCAAATGGAAGTCTCTTTCGGAAGGCTTCTACAAGGTTAACATCGATGCGGCAATTGATGCGCGAAATCGTGTTGTTGGTTTGGGGTTTGTCATTCGTAATCACTCGGTCAGATTATGGCAGCTGGTGCGCATCGTGTGGAAGCATGTTATTCTCCTCTGAGGCAGAAGCAGTGGTTGTGTTATATGCCATAATTTTTGCGGTTGATACAGGTATGTTTCCGATCGTTGTCGACTCGGATGCACTTGGAGTGGTGAGTTTGATCAATGAGGTGTGCCTGCCGCTTGCTGATATTGGGTTGGTTATTGGTGATGTTTTGACTCGCCTTCGGGCTTTACCAGATTGTTCTATTGTTTATGCTTCTAGGAAGGCAAATTCCGTTGCCCATACCATTTCCAAAATGGTCGTCGAAATTGTGGCGGACCAGTTTTGGATCAAGGATTACCCTCCGTGCGTGGAGAGGTTTCTACTGGATGATTATCCGGATTTGTGGGTGTCTTTGGTTGGTTTAATAATATCGTTTCCTTTCAAAAAAAAAAAACAAATAGTCTTATTCTCTTCGTCTTCTACCTCCTAACACACACCATCTCTACTTGACAATCCAAAAAGGGATTTACATCTTTAAGAAAATTAAAAAAAAAAAATGAAAGCCAAACTGAGCACCATTTAAAAAAAAAAAACCTAGCATCATTTTACCTTTAAAAAAATGGAGAATTCAAAATTGAGCACCAAACACACAACGGATGAAAACCCACAAACAAAATAGGAATCACATACAATTTCAAGAAAGAGAGACATCTCTCTCACCTGTATAACAAAGAATCATAAAACACCCACCAAGCACAATAGAGTTCGTAGCAATTTCCTTTGATTAAATCAAAGAAATCTTTAAATTTCTAGAACCTATGAGAAAGAGAAAGAGTATATAGGAAAATTCAATAATTTCAGAAATTGCTTATCTATGAGGAACTTTTTGATTTTAATTTTGCATCTTATCATATTCTCTATGTTACATAGTGGATTTTTATTTATTTTTATTTTTTTCATATTTTGGTGAAGAGATTTTCGAAAGCATGGCTTCACCATAACCAGATCCGGGAGAATTTTTAATTTTTTTTTTCTTTCTTTGTTTTGATTGATGGGAGTACAAAAGTTGAGGAAGATGAAGATGATTTTCAGAATGAAAAGTCTGGAAAGTCTAATGGGATGGCAAAACAATTTTGGGGTCTTGATATTTATAGTTATCACTAAAAAGTCTATAATCCATTTTGTAATGAAATCCTTCAAATCTTGATCTCAATCCAATATCACCAGACAATTTGCTGTCTCTTAAAAGTCTGAATCCAATACTATAAGATATTATGAACTTTTTAAAAAATATATTAAAAGTCATAATCGAATGCGAGTTAACTTATCTAAGTTATTAAAAAGTATTAATCTAATACCACCAAATTTTTACTTTCTAAATCTTCTATTAAAATCTCAATCTGACATACTCCCTAAAGTTGAGAATTAATCCATAAAAAAGTCTACTAAGTAGTAGATTAAAATATTATACGAGTGATAATTTAAAAATAATTATATTAAATAATATGATTTTTATTTTTTTTTTTGACAATTAAATAATATGATTTTAAATTTGCAAAAACAGACCGGAAAACTAAAACCTTAGTTACCGATTCTTTGATTCTCTTTGCCGCCCAAAATGATCACACATTTGCGATTTTCCGCTCTGCTCCAAATTCCCAAAAGCAGACTTCCTCCAAATTATAATTCATTTGTCTATGGTGGCATAGTGAGAGAGATAGAGAGTTCAGAGTTTGAAGTCTGATTGATATGAAAAATTCAGTAAAGGAGAGGCCAAATCCCCAAAACAATCAGGTTCTTTTTTTCTTTTTTTTTTTCATTTCTAATTTGGTGGGTTCTTAAGTTTCATATGCATGCTTTCTGATTCTTAGTTGTTTCAAAACTTAGGGTAGAGATTTTGATTTATTAGAAGAGATAGATTGAGATCAAATGGGGGGGGTCCTAGAAAGAAACTCATCAAAATCAGTGATGAAGTGGAGATGGATAGATTAAGTAACTTGCCGGACTTTGTAATCCATCACATTCTCTCCCTTATGGAAGCAAAATATGCAGTTCAGACCTGCATTTTGTCCAAGAAATGGAAGTTCCATTGGGCTCATGTCCCCTTTTACAGTTTCGATTACTCAACCAGCTCAAGTGATATTCAATTCCAAGATTTTGTTGCTAATGTCATGAATAATCGCCAGTCCTTCGATCTAAGTCGACCAAGGTTTCGAGTTAGTGGTGACGTAACATTGTCGTATTTTGCGAAAACATTTTATAACTATGTCTTGTCATGTAGATTTGAAGAGCTTGACGTTAGAAAGAAAGTCCAAATCAGTGATCAAATGGCAGTTGATCGGCTTAGTAGCATGTCTGACACTATAATCCATCACATTCTCTCTTTTATGGAAACCAAGTATGCAGTTCGGACATGTGTTTTGTCCAAACAATGGAGGAATCATTGGACTAATATCCATAGCCTTAATTTCCATCACCCAAGCTCTAGTAGATGGTTTGCTTTCAAATATTTTGTTGTTATGGTTTTGCAGCATCGAAAGTCCTTTGATCTTCAAAAATTCAAGTTTATTTGTAGAGTTCCAGCTAGTATGGAATTTGTGAAGGCAGTTTTTGAGTATGCGCAATCACATAGACTTGAAGAGCTTAACACAAATGCCATTGGTGATTGTCCTCCAAGCGTTTATGGATGGAAAACTTTGAAGACTCTAAAAATATATAAGAACTTAGATGACTACTCTCAGTTTGAAACTTTGACAACTTGGCAAATCTCAGACTGGTTACCTGTGCAAACTGATCTTTTTGATGATAATGAATGCTTGAATCTGAATCATTTACACTTAGTAGAATGTTATCTTCATTCTAGGGAAGTCTTTACCTCAAATCTTCCACGACTGGTTACTTTGACAATTTCAGATTTCACGTTTTGTAAAAAGATTAAGATAAATGCACCTAGACTTAAATTATTGAACTGGAAAGGGAAGTCTCCTTGCTCGTTGAATTTTCGTAAATGTTTGGCCCTTGACAAGGTGGATATTCACATGTCTCCACTAGTTGATTTTCAAAAGAAGAAATGGTTCGCTGCAATGAGAGCCATGGTTAAAGGGTGCTGCCATGCAAAATCAATTACAGTGTCATTGAATGTTTCGAAGGTAGTTCATACTTTCATTTTCAATAGTAACGTGTGCTAATTACTTTAGGTTGAAATGTTGAATTGATTTTTATTTCTTAAAATGTAATTGTTTACGTCTTTAGTTTATCTAAATACAAATGATCTTCATCATGCAATGTAATGACATATGTACAAAGAGAATTTTATTTTTCAGATATGTTTACTGCATAAAAATGCACCTTAATTTGGTTGCTTTGTTATAATTTGTCAAGGGAAATTCATAGTATATTATAGTTCCACCGACACTGAAATTAAAGTTGTAGATTTGAATAAGGTATTTCCAGATCTATATCATTTTTATTGATAGTAATGCATGCTTACAAAAGATCTAAATTCTTGTATATTTGTGACTTCCTATTATTTGTATATAAACGTACGATTTATCGCTCTTTTTCCTTTTTGTGCTTTAAATTTATCGTATAAAGAAAATGGATTAATACTTCGAAGATTATCAATATAATTAAACTTGATTTTGTAGTATAGCCGTATTCATATTTATTTAAATCTTTCAAGTTGTCTTAACAAATTCTCATGATTGATAATTGTTTCTTATATTTCTTAATGATTAATATTCATGTTGATATAAATTAACTTTGATGCATTTACCCTACTCAATGGAGAAATCAAATTGGCTAGAAAGGTGATACTTTTATTTTTACTTGAAAATAATTGTGTAATCGTATACGATTATTCTTGAGAAAGCATATTTGCCTTTATTTCATTTTACATTATATTTAGTTATATTGATTGATTATTCATATCTTTGTTATGAATACAATTTCAACCTTTATTAAATGGAGTACTTTGGTTTGTGGTTGAGTTCTCTAATATATTTTGGTGCTCTTGAAACAAGCTTTTTTTATTTATATTTCTTGTACTTGTAACTAGATATTGCTTGAGAATTTGTAGCTAAAGACTGAAAAAATAAGAGTTTTGAAACATGACAAGTTTCCTATATTGATCTATGTGACTAAACGTATACTAAAATAAAAGTACACTTTTATAAATCGACAAACTTTTATAAATCATGATCATGTATTAATGTGCTATTGTCAAAGGATTTTTCAGAATCTAGGAGTGCTAAGATCAACCAAACAATCCTAATTTTTTGCTCTATTGTAGTCTAATTTCAATAAAATCGTTAATCATTACAACTTTTCATTTATTTTTCCTACATGGACTTGCAATTTATGACTTTATAACACTTTTGCATCATGCTTTATGAAACGTGCAAATGCAGTCCCAAAAGTTTCTGTTAAATGATAAGGCAAACTGCAAATAGACATGGCTGTTTTTTTTTTTTTTTAAAACAAAAAAAAAAAAAAACCTTCAGAGCTTAAAGAACAAGTATTTTTCAATTTTATTTCTTCTATTGTAACTTAAAGATTGAAGTCATAGGATTAAAGTTAGTGACGGTTTGTATGTTTGTTGAATTATCGTTGAATCTTTACAAAATTCTTGAAAATTTGGACTTTTATTTTTCCTTCAATTTGATTGATTTCCTTGAAAAGTTTCCCATGATTACAAGAATTTTATTTCTTCTAATATCATTGGTTGTATTCTTGTATTGTGTTGTGTTTTAGGAAACTGGGGAGGAAATTCTACTGCTTGCATTGCCTATGGTTAGTGGTTTTGACTTCAATTGATTTGCCACCATATTGCGAGAAATGTTCATTATTCAAGAGTTGGGAGAAAAGAAAGCACAAATTAGTAATCTAATGGAGATTGATCGACTCAGCAACTTGCCAGAACATATAATCTATCATATTCTCTCCTTTATGGATACCAAACAAGCTGTTCAAACTAGTGTCTTGTCCAAGATATGGAGATATCATTGGACTCATATTTACAATCTCAATCTCGAGTGCAAGAGCAATAGAATTACTAAGTTCAAAAAGTTTGTCCTTGATGTCTTGCATCATCGCAAGCCTTTCAATCTCGATGGATTGAGGTTTCATTTAACTAGTAAAAAAAGCCAGGATCTTACGAGAATAATTTCTAGCTATGTCTTATCAAAGAGTCTTGAAGAGCTTGATACTAATCTCACCATTCTTCTACCAAGCTTGTATCAATGTCAAACTCTAAGGACTCTGAAATTGTGTTCTTGCTCAAGTGATCTAGCTTGACATTGTTGACAACTTTGGAACTCCATGATGTTTGGTTACGTGATTGTGAGTTCTTTCCAAGATGTTTGATTTTGGAGAACCTATCCATAATAGGATGTGTGATCACTTTAACTATTTTAAACATATCTGCTCCACGGTTGGTTAAATTGATTATTTCAAATATCAGTTCTTTGACAAAGAGTAGGGATGGGGATTTTATGAGTACTGCACCTAAGAATGTGAACATTGTGATAACTGCGCCTAGACTTAAATTCTTTAACTTGAATGAGGTGGATTCTGTAGTGTTGAGTATGGTTGATTGTCCCGCACTTGAAAATGTTGATATTCATAATTCCCAACCTGTTTGTATAGAGGCTGATGATAAGAAGAAAACATACATTTTGGATTTGTTCGATATGGTTGAAGGGTTTTTCCATGTGAAATCACTTAGAATATCACTAGACCTTCCTACGGTAAGTGGTTCAATTGAATTTTATATAATAGTTGCATGTATCATTTAGCTATTTGAAGCACGATATGACTTTCATGTAAAAAGTTTTCTAAATGGCACAACTTTATTTCAGTTTCTATGCAAGGGATGCCGAATAAAAGTCTGTCTTATTGTTTGATTATAACTTTCTTAGGAAAAATTCATTTTGTATCTCTACGATGTTGATGCAGAAACTAAAATTGCGGTGCTGAACAAGGTATGTTATGATCACTATCAATTTTAATGATAGTAAGTTTACTACTTTATAAAGTGGTTCTAGGTTAAAATTCTGTTGGGAGGCAAAATACAGCTAGCCAAGAGTTTTTTTTTTTTTTGCTACCATGATTGATATTTTACTTTCATGTAATAACTAACCATTAACATTTAGGGTTGTATAAATTAACTTAGATGCTTTTGTACTACTCAACAAAGAAATCAAATGATTCCAAAGAGTGACAAATTCAATTATTTATATTGTGAATTGATGAAATATTGCTGACTCTTTTATCATTTCGTTGTAACGTTGGATCTGAAATGGGCAGTTTTGTATGTATACACCAAACTGTTATTGATTTTCTTGATGTTGATAAAGTACTAATAATATCTCTTCATTTGAAAATAGTGTTTTCCGATTTGAAATATCGTGTTGTGATATTTATAAGGAGACTAGAGTGGAAGAGTTGGTTGGTTCGACCACTATATCGGAAGAAATCCAAAACCCGCTCATGAAGTTGAAGGCTTGGGAAACAATTCAAGGAGTTTGTTAGTGTGCTGTTGTCTTTGATTATTTGAGTTGAGGTATATATTGTGCTTATTATGGAATGTTATTTATAAAATGAAATGTCTCTTACTTTTTATAATGGTAGATTCTGTCTCTAATGATGTTATTTATTTATTTATTTATTTATTTATTTAGAAAATTCCTTTTAATTAAAATATCTGAAGTTTTTTATTATGAATCTTTTTTGTCTACTTGAAACGTTTTATATATATATATATATAAACTATGCAGATTTATGAAAATTAACGTCCTCTCACACATTTGGTTAAAAGGAATTAAAGTTTAGAAAAATGAAGGACTAAAGTTATTAATATAACAGTGAAGTTTAAAAACATGACATTTTGTAAAAATATAAGGATTTAAATGAAATTTTCCCTAATTATAATAATGGAAGTGTTCGTCGGCCAAACGCCACCACAAGTCCACAACTGTCACAACGTGAAAACGGTGTGAAGGAGTCCTGCGTCAAACGAAGGAAAACTTGTGTGGGACGGTCTCACCGACATGTAGTAAGACCGTCCAATAAAATCGAGTCAAATTAAAATAGTTTCATCGATTATATAAACGATTTCATATATTTGATATATCTCAATTTCATTGGACAGTCTCCCTATATTTTGGTGAGACCATCTCACACAAATATTTCTCCATCAGATGGAGAATTCTGACAAATAACTAAAAATTAATATAAAAATGAAACGAAAATGGCGGGCTAAAGTGAAAAGGTTAGTTTGGTCATTTTGTAAAGAGATGAGGTTAGTTTCGGATATGGATTTGAAAATGGTTGTTTCAAAAGTCTTCATTTCAGACCTCATACCATTTCCCACCAAACTCAATCTCTTTTTCAGAGCACCAAAACAATCAATCTCGCAAGAAAATCAAAACCAAAACCAAAATGGAAGTCAAACGACGCACCGTTCGATCCCTAGTAGCAAAGCTCGGCTCCGTCTCCGACCAAACCCGAGCCGAGGCTCTCGCCGAGCTCCGCCTCATCTCCAAACACGACGCTGACATCCGTCCCGTCATCTCCGACGCCGGCGCCATCCCTTACTTAGCTGAGATCCTATACTCCACTTCCTATCCAGCTCAGGAGAACGCCGCCGCCACTCTGCTTAATCTGTCTATCACCTCCCGTGACGCTCTTATGTCCACGCGCGGCCTTCTCGACGCGATCTCCCATGCGCTCCGTCACCACTCCTCCTCCACGTCCCCCGACGCCGTTCAGTCCTGTGCCGCCACGCTGCACAGCCTCCTCATCGTCGACTCCTACCGTCCGATCATCGGATCCAAACGCGACATCATCCACTCCCTCATCGAGATCGTCAAGAGCCGTAACTCGCCGCCGCGGTCGGTCAAAGACGCCTTGAAAGCGCTATTTGGAATCGCGCTCTATCCTCTGAACCGGCACCAAGTGATCGAGCTGGGCGCGGTCCAGCCGCTGTTTTCGCTCATCGTTAATGAAGGAAGAGTCGGGATTGTGGAGGACGCGAGCGCGGTGGTTGCGCAGATCGCTGGATGCGAAGAGAGCGTCGACGAATTCAAAAAAGTCTCAGGTGTTGGCGTACTGGTGGATTTGTTGGATATGGGGACTGGTTCAAGCGACAGAGTGAGGGAAAACGCGGTTTCAGCGCTGCTGAATTTGGTGAGATTCGGAGGGGAGAAAGCGGGGAAGGACGTGAGGGAAATGGGGCTGAAAGTGATGGACGGGATTGCGGATGTGGCGGAGAATGGAAGCGCGAAAGGGAAGACAAAGGCGGTGGGGCTGTTGAAGGTCCTTCTCGAAGGGAATTCTTTGGTGAGCGATTCTCGCTTTGATTCTCGCTTTGATTATTTGTTAAATCAATCTTGTTCTTTTTGAGTTTGGTTTGTGGTGTTTGATGATTTTTTTTGGTGGTTTGTTTTAGTTTAGGAATATATATTAGGTTGATTATTGTATAAAACTATCATATCAATTCATTAAATAATTGTTCTGTTTTGTAAATTCAATAAGAGCTAATGTTCATAATTACATATATCTATCTATATATATACTTCGTTTTGGTTTCTTTTTAATGATGGTTCTCATGTAATTGTGATGGATGTTGATATTCTTTTTTACTTCATTCGTGGCGCAATTCGTATTGATTTAAATAACGTTAGATTGTGTTTGGATTCTTGAATTTGGAGGAGGGAATTTGGATTTCTATTCATTGATTTTAAATAAAATTTGAAGTTTGAATGTTAATTAAATTTGCTGGTAACTTGAAGGGTTGTTGAATTATGATGTCAAGGCATTTGGTGGGATTGCATTATTTCATTGATTTCAAGTACTCTCCAAAGTAGTTTTAGGGTGCATTAGAGATTTATATGATCTGTGACTTTCTTTGGGTATTTTAAAGTGTTTGGTTGAAATTTACATAACCAATTTTTAAGACCAAATAGGTACTTGATGTTCTTTTTGGAGCACTTATAACTTCAGAAGTACAAAATGATTTTGCAGGAAGCTCATCACTTAAAAGCATTTCTTAAATAAGTACTGCTAACCACACTCTTGAAGTGACTTAGCCCACAAGTTTTTCCTTTCTGTTATATTTTTTCCCTTGCAACTCCAGAATATTGAAGGTGTGCTTGTTGATTGGAACTTGGAATTAAAATTGAATGGATACGGAGACACTATCTCTTATGAACAGCCACAAATTTCCTTCAATTTCAATTTTATGCCTGATAAATAATGCCTAAATATTGTGTTATTGCTAAATAGAAATCCAAAATCACATTCCAATATTAGCTCTTCTAAGCATAACATAAAAGGATTTGGTTTTGTATAATATTGGCATTGAATTGCTGTCAACTTAAATTGTCAAAATATTAATATACTAGATAATAGCACATATATATTTTTCAATTAAACCATTGGTGAAAGATAATCTAGACCTGCTCTCTCAAAAGGTCCTCTACAATCAGAACTTGGAATTATCACCTCCCTAATTTCCCTGATTCAGTTAGAACCTGATGGTTTTTTGCTCCTATTCTGTTTGTTGTTGCAAAGATGAACTTTCATAGACACGCATATGCACTTTCCCAAATTTTAGTACAGATTTCGTTTTTATGAGACCAATAGAGGTAGAGATTACTGCTTAAAGTGAGGTACATTTCAAATTATATATAATGTGTTGTTGTCTTGAATAAGTTGTTCTACCGAGGCAAAGGAGAAGTTGTGCATTTCATGTGAAAGACATAGTATTAAATTTGCTTACCAATAGAGGTAGAGGTTCCTGCTTAAAGTGAGGTACATTTCAAATTATATATAATGTGTTGTTGTCTTGAATAAGTTGTTCTACCGAGGCAAAGGAGAAGTTGTGCATTTCATGTGAAAGACATAGTATTAAATTTGCTTAATGCTGCTAGCATCTATAAATTTTACTGTTTGAAGTTTCAAATATTGCATGTGGAAGACTGACTTTATACCGAAGATTTTCATTTTATGATAGAACACAGGGTACTTTCAGCCACACTGGTTAAATGCTATTGCTAATGACCGTGTCTAGAATTAATTAGAACCAAGAGAAACTAAAAGTAACCTATGGTCAATAGTCAATACCTTATATAAAACAGGTTTCAAGTTGCTCATTTCCTCAGTTTTACAATTTTACTGTTGTTGGGCACTGGTACTTTGTTATTTTTTAAGGTTTTGCTTTTAATTATGCAAATCATGTGAAAGTAGAAGCTTTTTTTAGTTGACTTTTCCATTGATATAGATTATATGACCAAGGTACATTTCTGGAAACAAGTGAATATGTTGTTTGTATGTAGGATACATATGTAGGTATACCATGGGAAATTGATACACAGTAAATAAGAATTGTGGTTTATGACTAAAGATTTACTAGTTCTGTTGGGATTATGTGGATTCTGTTTAACGGTTTATATATGGAAGTGTACGAGGATGTTTGCACAGCATTTGAATGTAATAGAGAATTATTATTTATCTATCTCTACTCATTCCTATGTTAGAATAAAGCGGAAAAGAGTACTCACTAAGCTCTATAAATTGTGATTTACTAAGGCTCTGGGGATTGGGGTGTTGGAGTGATTCTCAGTTTTGATGTGCTTATCAATCAAGCCTTTAATCTGCATTCCCATTTGCTTAAATAAGACTAAAAAGGCACATCCAACTTTCTATTTTAGTTGAAGAATAGAGAAACCAGTTTTCGTCAATACTTGTGTTCTCTTTTGGTGCATATGTGAGTAGTATTTGTAATTGATGTTTGTTTTATTATGCTGCTGCTTATCAGCTCTAAGCTTTAATGTTTTTCGTGATGTTCCACTGATGTTAACCTAGAGTAAAGACGAGGAATTCGTAGCATGTTGATTGAAGGTTTGGTAGATACATAAGCTATATAAGTGATCAAATTTATAATTGTTTGATGCAACAGATGCTGCATCTTGTTTGTAGAATCTCATGACATGTTAGCTCTTATAGGCAACAAGAAATATTGTTAACTTATTATATAAACAACACATTCTGTTTTAGAGATATTGATATCGGTCTGATTGATGAGAGTTGTGGATTTTTCAAAGTTGGATGGAGAATCTAGTGTTAAACTTGTTTCGAACAAGATTTGTTTTCGAAGACTCGTTGCTCGAAAGCAAGAGACCTGGCAAGCTGAACCAGTCACTACTCACAAAGACTTGATCATAGAGAATTTGTATTACATGCAAAGAATTATAGAGGAACCTGTAGTAGGTGACCCATTATTTTTTAGATGTGAACAATTTTGAAGTGTGCAATTAAAAGTGCTTTTATAAAAGTACTTATTACGTGTAGGAAAGCATTTCAAATATTGTCCAAGTCAAAAATTACCTTGTACAAAATAATCCACATTCACTTTTCTAGTTTTTGACTATTTAGAAAAGTGAGAAACAAAAAGGGCTTCAATTCAACCACTGAATAGTTGTGCCTAATACCAAAACCACTACTTAGGTTATATATATGCGCTTTTAACTTTGTCATAAGTCACAACACAATCACTTTTGAGTTGTAATTTACTGATTCTATTTGGATGGCGAAAACGTATAGAACAAGATGTTCTCTGGAGACAACGATGATGATGATGATGATGATGATTATGATGATAATGATAATGATAATGATAATGAGAGTTTTGAGGTATCTGAGTCATGAACCATTTCAATTTTTCTGATATGTGAATCCAACCACACCCAAGTTTTTTGAGGTGGGTGGGTTATGGTAACTTAATTAGACAAGTTTTGTTTTGTAATGTTAATGTGGTTTGGCATTATCTACTGTAAATAAAACGTACTCTATTGATCTGATCTTTTTCCTAACCTTTATAAAACATGTGATTGATTGTTGATAAAGTGGTTGTGGAAACCAATCACATCTTAACCACATATTCATTGCAATGCTTATGTGTCATGGGATTAGATAAGGTCGGGAAAAAGATTAGATCAGTAGATGATCCAAATCCATAAGGGTCTTTCTGATGTTGAGTTTACTATGCAATTTCTTTATAGTCTTTCTTACTTCGATGGTAAAAGACTTCACGATCTCGATCAATCCACTAAAGTTCAAACTTTGACACCTTATATATATGTACCATCATTATTCATATAAAACCATAATAACATTTCTTGATATTGTGAGCTGACTTCTTTCAATTATAAAAATAAATATCCGGACCACAATATAGTATCGATGAGATTATAATAAAAGCCAAAAAAGAAAAATAGAAATAGTAAAATCTTGATATTGTTCCTCTAGCAGTCATGTGAGTGGTGGTTGTCATGTTTGGGTCCCCCACTCCCACCCAAACACCATCCATTACTAAACATTAAAGTGGGAATTAACGTAATAACTTGGAAACCACTAGTGTTAGATCCGGTACACATATACATACAATCAACCCAATAGTAGAAGAAGAAGCATTTTAGGTGCCTTGTTTCTTCAGAAATTCATTCAAAGAAAATAAATAGATGATGCTCTAAAGGACAATATATTTCGATTAAAGCTACTTTTGTTTGATTTTCTTACCCCACAAACGGTCAACATTTAGCTCCGGACACTAAATTGATACCCTGCCTTACGTGGTGATTTTAATACCACCCGTTTATATTAATCTCTTTGAAATTCATAACTTGATACAATTATTAAAAATCATCTTTGCTGATTCTCATAAATTGATGTTCATTATAATAATCTTTTTTTTTTTTTTTTTTTTTCCTTTAGAATTATAATTCGGGTTTTCCATAGTATTTAAATTTGTTGACATAATAAACCATTTAAATTCTATTAAAAAAAGAAAACTAAAAATTCTATGTATTTTTTTTTTTTTTTGAAGTATTACTTTACGACAATTAAGACCTGTCAAGATCGGATCTAATAACTATTCCTATCAACTAGGAGAAAACTCTTCGTACATATTTATAAAATACACTACCATATCTGCTAAGAGTCGATGTGTTCATATATTTTTCATTTATTTGACTTATAGGAGATATCAAAGAATTTATAGTTGTAATCTTAAGATATTGTACATCTTCATGTAATATTGATATCTATTTCTACCCTTAAAGTTGAGATATGATTTACATTAAGATTGCTTTAAAAAAAATTTGAAAAATGTTATGAATAATACAGTTGATATGAATGTTCTTAAAAATAATTTTTTTAATTGAATTTAGAATTTTATGGTGTTACCTAAACCCAAAAAAAAAAAAATGATTGTATTATCTTTATATAAAATTATAGTAAATTAGATCTTAATTTTTAATATTCAATTTTAATTTTATACCAAAATTCCCCTTAAAATTCACCACTATCTAATTTGTTTCAAAACTCATCATGATTGCTTACGTAGCCTAATTGTATTAGTCAACACAATCTTAAATACTGCCAAGGAAACTTTCATAATTAAAATTAAAATTTCTCAACTACTGTTCACCACTTTTCAAATTCTTGCTAATGGCGATTTTTTTTTTTTTTAATAATTTAATTTTCTCCCAAAACCCATTTGATGATCCAATTCAATATATATAGAGTTCCGTTTCTATTAGTTCATTATGATATAACTTTATCAGAAAATTGAATGTAAGCCACTCATTTATAATACAAAGTCAAAGTATATAAAACAAGTGGCTCACATTTAATGCCCTTATATAATTCTATCAGTACGCACTGATAGGAAAATTTATATATATATATATATATATATATATATAAATTTTTTCTCTCCTCATGACGAACTAATTTTATTTATAACGGTTCCACAACTATCAACAATTATATTCACATATTTCAACTTAGTTAAAGTCTTCTTAAACTCAATCAACGACTCACAAGTTTCGTCATAATCTTAAAAGTTTAGTTCGGTCATAAGAAGAGAAAAACTATATATATATATGAAAATTTTCAAGTCAATACGTCATGATATAACTCCATCAATACATTGGATGTGGACCATTAGATTTACATGTTTTGACTCAAAGTGTATGCACTTATCAAAACTTCTCCATAATCTATAGTCCACATACAACGCACTAATGGAATTATATCAGTACGTACCGTGGAGAAACGAACTAAGTGTATATATATATTTGACTTGGAAGGAATTTCCCACACCATGACACCAGAGAGTTGACATGCGGTTGGTAATGTTACAAAATAAATCTATTTCAATGAATAATTTTATAAAAATAAATTAGGGTCTATCAGGTAATATTTTCTTTTTTTTATCAATTTTCATTTGAAACCAAAGAACCGACTTCATATATATATATATATATATATATATATATTTTTATCTGAAAACGCCTATGGTAATAATAATTGAAGTACAAATTCTGAATCGATCTTCACTTCATTTGTATTGTTGTTTCAAATGACATTAATTAAATAATAATACTATTATTAGAGAAAATCCAACAAAAAGCTGGAATAGCTCAGTTGGTTAGAGCGTGTGGCTGTTAACCACAAGGTCGGAGGTTCAACCCCTCCTTCTAGCGTTCTCTTTTTACCTAATTTTTTAGGGTTAATTGCACAAACAGCCCTGAGTTTATGTGAAATTGCACATATATGGGACATTTTGAATTTTCACTCCGAAAGGTTAGTCAACATTTATCTGTAACGTTGACAGCCCTGAGTTTTTGTGAAATTGCACATATACGGGACATTTTTGAATTTTTACTCTGAAAGGTTAGTCAACATTTAATGGTCAATGTTTTCTTTTTCTAGGAATGTTTGTGCAATAAAAGAAAACGCTATCTGAGAGTGCAAATATGTTTAAAGTCAATGGTATTTATGCAATTAACCCTATAACAAATAAGTTATTTTTTTGAGATTCTTAAATTTAGAAACAATTTGAAATAATATATCAAACACATTTTTTTTCCTTTATGCAAATATATATATATATGTGAATGTACTTCAACTCTTTGTATTTTTTTTTTTTTTGGATATTATAATTTTGGAAAAATATTTTAGAATCACAAATTAAATGCTCTTAAATAATTTTAAGAGATATATCACCATATATTTGACAATTTTGACTATTTAAAACGAAAATAGTTCTGTTGAATAAAGACCATTCAAGTTGCAATTTGCACAGCATATGCTGTTTCAAGTCCAATTTCATCTGCATGGATCAGAACCTTGACAAAAAGAAGACTTATAAAATTAACTAAAGCTAATCTTCTTTCTTTCTTGTTCAATTGTTTTTTTCTTTTTTTTAATATAATTATATTAATTAAATCAAAGTTTTGAACTTCAATAGGATTGAAATTCGATTTCAAAACTTCTTTTCTAATAATTAACTATATAGAATATTTCACTGACTATAATGCTAATAGATACGCGTAATCTTTCATGTCGATAGTTAAAAGTACGCAACAAATCATGATTTAGAGATTAATTAGGCAAAGGCGCCCTTTAATCTAGTATTAAACAACAAATGACTTATTAGTGATTGATTAACCCTCTTGACAAAGGCATCCAAACGACAAATAGATATTGCATGGGTTGTAGTGAGTGCCTAGGAGGAAGAATCAAAATGAGAGAGAGAAAGAGAGGGCCTATTGAAATTTATAGTCTATAGGGGTCAAATAGAAAAGCCAATTGTAGTGGTGATGAATCCTTCAAAGTTTTTCAAAAAGGCAAAAGAAAAAGCTAAAAGTGAGAGTGAAAAAAGGGTGCATTATATAGGTGGGTGTGTGTGTAAATTGAATTTTTTTTTGGGAGGTGATGGGATTTGTGGGAGTGGGTGACAGACCCACGTGAGTGACCCACCACCACATCCACCACCACCACCACTTCTTCCACCACCACTATTATCATCCCTTAATAAGGCCAGTGGATTTCTTGGTTGGCTTCATATCAACGCTAACATCCAAAATAACCCCAATCCCAACCAAAACCAATATACCCTCGAATTGGATGATAATATTTCAAAAAAGTTAAATAGTTAGGAGGTTACTATCATTAACTCATTTGACAAAACTCCATTACTTCTCTCTAATGCTAGCTAGTAGCTACTGCCCTATTCATACTTTGCATCTTTTTCTAATATATGTTAGGCTCTCCTTAACTGCATTAATGTATACATTCTAATCGTGTCTTTTTTGGTACGATCATAATTAGTTCAAGATAAAAATTTAAGTGATGATATTGACACTCTTTAAAAATATTTTTAAAATATATGGTTTGTAAATAAACCCCACTTAATATCCAAAATATCATTTCTTTACTTTTATTGTTTTGTACTTATATAATTACATCCCACTATTTTATTATCTAATCAAATTGATTATTATTTAAAATTATATTATTGTATATTTTTTTATTCAAATAAATGATTTCTAACTCCTACAAATGTTTTTGGAATCACTCAAGAATCCAATTGTTTTGCAATGGAGGAAAAAATCCTACTGTTTTGCAGCTTCTGAATACTACCGGTTTTTTGTGAGTTTGTGAATTGCTAGAGGTATATTAGTTTTATCACTAATAGTGCAGTAGATGATAATTTTTTTTTTTTGAAGTAACATTAGATGATAACTGTATTAGCGATTTTATAATGTGTTCATCCATTCAAAGACCACAAACTTTTGATTAAAACAATAAAAAATTGTAAAGAAAATCTAAGCTTCATAGGAGTAAAATCATCGGAGAAAACAAAGCATTGTAATTTTGTAAAAAAAAAATAAAAAAATAAAAAAATACAAACTAATAATTTCAAACTTACCTTTTCACAATTAATTTCATACGATGATTTTGATTCATTCTCCATATTTCTCAATCAATTTGTATTCCTTAAAAGAAATTGAAAAGATATTTGAAATTAATATTAAAAATAGAAACTAGGGTTTGAGGGAATATAAAGGTTTTTATGATATATGTGAATATCAAACAATTAATTGGATTTTTTTTTTTTTTGAACAAAGGATTGATATAAATTGTATAATAATTATTGGTGGATGTAATTATGAATTATTTAGTCCTTTTAAGTAATTTTATTTAAGGGTAATATTGGATTTCCAAAAAGATATTAATTTAGGGATACACATACAGTTTTTAAAGGGTGTAAATATCTCCACTTTAAAAATTTATCTTATGTTGATATGATCACATACAATTCACATGCTTCAGTTTTAAATGATTTCGTGACACATGACTATTACCATTAAAATATGACATATGCGGTAATAATGACTTGAATCCGAATATTGTTAGGTTGAATAAACACTTTCACCATCAAGCCACACTAGACGGCGGTAGAACATACGATTAAAGTCAATTATACTTGGCGTATAAAACTTAACCTACAATAATGAAACTTAACTGTATCGATACATCTATTGTGATAGTACTGTACCATATATGACCTAAGATCAAAAAGAACAAATGTAGTGACTCTATCTTTCTATCTCTCTCTCTACCTTTGGTTGGCCACTAATGCTAACCTTTCTCTTTTCATCATATTTCTCATTCTCTCTAATGTTAGTGGTTCATTTCTCTCTTTACATTCTCTCTTCAAGACTTTTCTTCTTCTCTTAAACCTTCTTGTTTCAAACCAATTCTACTACATATACACAGCAATATGTTAACAGCTAAATAAATAACTTTACAGTTTAACACTTTGTGTGTTTTTTGTGCTTATAATTAATGAGATCATGAGGAGAGATGGACAAAGAAAATAACCAAGTAGAAACCAACCCATCTCTCCTCACTATAACCAAAGAATCAGAAGATCAGTCTCCAAAGAAGCCTTTCAACAACAACAACAACAACGACAGGCTCAAGAGAGATGAATGGAGTGAAGGTGCTGTCTCGAGCCTACTCGAAGCTTACGAGTCAAAATGGGTCCTCAGAAATAGAGCAAAACTCAAAGGACATGACTGGGAAGATGTGGCTCGACATGTCTCTTGTCGAGTCAACAACACCAAGTCACCAAAAACACAGACTCAGTGCAAGAACAAGATCGAGTCAATGAAGAAGAGGTATAGATCAGAGTCTGCCAATGCTGATGGCTCCTCTTGGCTTTTGTATCCACGCCTTGATCTTTTGCTCCGCGGAACTAATTCCGTGGCTGCAGCTGCAGCCGTGCCACCGCTACAACAACATCATCATCAACAACAACCTCTGGTGGCGACGGCGGTGAATCCTGGTGCTTTGATGTTGATGGAGCCATCGTCTGCGGTGGTGGTTGAACCGCCTGCTACTGCTGCTCCTCCGCCGCCTCAGCCACCACCACCACCGGCTGCGACCGCTCAGAACTCACATGGGTCCAATGGGGTTGATGGGATGGCCAAGGTAAATTTGAAGTATATTTCTTTCCATGAATAGAATAGGGTTTAGCTACTATAAGTTTTCTCTATGTTTACAGGCAAGGGACCATTATACAAAAACAAAACAAATTAATTAGGGGCCAAAGTGAAAAAACTTTGGAATTAATGACAATTTAATGAATTTTTTTAAATTATTTTAAAGTTTTTTTTTTTAAGGCTCTCTCCCATAATTGTTACCGCAAGGTTCTATATAGTAGTTAAATCCGAATGAATAATTAGCCGTTATTGATTTTGAAATCTAATTTATGGTTACATTAATTTGATCTTTTGCAGGAAGATGGAGGGGGGACAAAATTATTATCAGACCATGTATCATCAGACAAGAAAGCAAATATGGAAACAGACAGTAGCACACCAGCAGCTGATCTATACAGTCATGGTGACAAGGACAAGTTGAGGTCCAAGAAATTGAAGATGAAAATGGAGAAAAACAACAAGAGAATTAGGAAAAGGGAAGAATGGGAAATAGCAGAAAGCATTAGGTGGCTAGCAGAAGTGATGGTGAGGTCAGAGCAAGCAAGAATGGATACAATGAGAGAAATTGAGAAAATGAGAGTTGAAGCTGAGGCCAAAAGAGGTGAATTGGACCTCAAAAGAACTCAAATCATTGCCAATACCCAGTTAGAAATTGCTAAGCTATTTGCGGCCTCTGGTAAACCTGTTGATTCTTCCTTAAGAATTGGGAGAAATTAGTACTAGGGTTCGTGCGAACGGAATCAAAGAGAGAATGAGTTCGGGGGATTTCTGGGTACGTACTTATCGGAAAAGGGTTTTATTTTATTTTATTTTAGTGGTAACTAATTATGATTATGTGGGAGAGTATGGTAGAATATTATGTGTATTTTGATGACACTGATAAAAAAAAAATGGAAGAGAAGGATTTAACTTGATGTATTATTGTAATTTTAGGGTTAATTAAGTAGATAAAAGAATGGTAGGTGAAATAACAAGAACCCTACCTCATAATTGTAATGTTCCATTATTGAAATATATAATGTTTTGCATTCTGAATATTTTTACATTTAAAATTCACGGATTCCCTTAAAAAAAATGGTTGTTTTCTATCTTTCATATATAGGATTGTTTTAAATTATATTTAAAAATTGAAAATCTCAACCAAAGTTTTTTAGATTTATATAATTAAATCCAACAGCAAGTCAAATTATAATTCTTATATTAAAAAATTATAATAGAACAGGTTGAATTTTTCAACACGTACTTGATTTTATTTTTGATTGTTTTAATTGTAGATGCATATATTATATTTCAACTATATATTAATATAATGTGTCATCTTTTAGAAAGATTTAAGTGGGTATGATTGATTAATGTTGACTGTCAATTAAGTTGGTGCAATTTTTTTATCTTGAAAAAGTTGCATATGATCTGATGACTGATGTCATCTACCAAATTCATTGTTAATTAGATATATAAAAGCACCCAGAAAACAATGTCCGGTGAGCATTGATTCTCAATAATTGATCATCTTTACATTTTGACGTTATAATTGTTTCGTCACAAATTAATTTGTCTATTATTGATGATCTTATTGTAGGAATGGAATCGATCATCATAAAATAATTATTTAATGAATAATGTTTTAGTATTGACCGGTCAGTACCCAATATATTGACTCCATCAATGGGAGTATAGCACGTAGCCTTTTTTTTTTCTTTTACTTTTTATATTTATCTCACAAATTGAATCACGTGTTACATTCCTGTTGATGAGGTCAATTTTTTTGGATACAGTACCCCAAGCATTATTCTTATTTTAATTAACCGGTGGGTATGAAAATGATATCATGATCAAACTATCA
This sequence comes from Acer negundo, assembly GCA_035582765.1. Taxonomy (NCBI): domain Eukaryota; kingdom Viridiplantae; phylum Streptophyta; class Magnoliopsida; order Sapindales; family Sapindaceae; genus Acer; species Acer negundo. The sequence goes on from CM069242.1 coordinate 15,512,568, forward strand.
ATTAGTTTAGTTGGTGATCATTAGAATCCCAGTTTTGGAATCGAATCTCGCTCACATCAGATCAAGTTCCGATGATGATCGTACAATAAGATTGGATGAAAATCACGAATTTGGATCATCTATTGATCTGATCTTTTTCATAACCTCACATAATCGCATAACATATAAATATTGCAATAAATGGGTGAGAAAAAGATCAGATTAGTAGAGGATCGAAATCCGAAAATCACAATCTAGCTGTTGTAGGGTAGGTTGATTAAGAATGGTAGGTAAAATAATAACTTCATTGTAATATATAAATGTACGTTCTCTATTATTGAGCAATCTGTATGCAAAACATTACTACTTTTGTCACTTTTATTACTCTATTCCAATTAGATATGGGTAAAGATATTGACACCCATAAAACTTATGGATAATGTTAGACATCCAACACTTTTGTCCATCATTTACATCAAACTGTTGATGTGTCAATTGGTGAGTGAATACACATTTGGATACACATTAATAATGATTTATCCATGTATCCACTCACCAATTGACACGTCAACAGTTGGATGTAAATGATGGATAAAAATGTTGGATGTCTACCATTATCCAAAATTTATTAGTACACTCATTTTTATAAGTATACTAATGTCTAAAATTTAAAAGAGAGTTACTCCTTATAATCCACAAATTATCTATTCACACTTCAGATTTATTTTTTTTTATTTTTTTGTTATATATTAATGATAACTTTAACCTAAATCAAAATTATTAAACAAAAAAAACAAAAAAAAAAAATTTAAAGACACTTCAAACTAATTAAATTATTAAAAAAAAAAAAAAAAATCTCTCTTCTAAATCATTATATTAAATATTATGTATTATACTATCTCTTTCTCTTAAATCTGTTATTACCATATTAAATACTCTCTCCTAATTAATCTCTCTCCATTTTCAAATAAAAAATAAAAAATAAAAAAAAATCATATTTCCATACTTTCTAATCAATTTCTGATTAATAGTTAAAGAAAAAAAGACTTATAGATATTTTAGTTTTTACTAACAATAATATAAATAAATATATATATATATATATATATACTAAAAAGGCAATTTTCAATATATATACATATATATATATATATATATATAATTTTAAATTTCTAAGACTAATGAAATAATTAAAATTCTCTAGGCAATTACATACCTACAAGAGTAATAAAAAAACATTTTCATATTTCGATTTGAAAAAATAAAAATAAATAAAAAAAGGTACTTGTTTTTTTTTATTTATTTATTTATTTATTTTTTAAGTATATATATATGGTTCCTAAAAATCAAACTTATTATTAAGTTTTTTTTTTTTCTTAACTGTTAGTCTTGTTCGAGAAAGAATGAAGATAAAAAATTAGAGATATGTATCGGAGGAAAAAGAGTTTAATATGGTAATTAAAAATTTAGAAGAGATTATTTAATATGTAATAGTTAATCTAATAATTTATGAGAGATAATTTTTTTTTTAATGATTTAATTTTAAAAATATAAAAAAGGATAATCTTGTAACAAAATGAAGTACCTTTACAATTTTTTTAAAATTTAAATTTTGAGAATGAATTGTTTTTAGAAAAGAAGTGTAAAAAGAAAAAAATTGGATTGTCAAAAGAAGCTCTCAATTTAAAAAATAAATATTACTATAAACACTCATCCTAATGCCAATAGTACCCTCATTGAAATAAATATATTCAATTTAATACATATTATTTAAAAACACTCTTAAATTATTATTACACCCAATTTATAAAAAATAATAATAATAATAATATTTTTGGAATCAAATACTCTTTTAATGATGGTCCAATTTACTTTTGGAAATATCTTAAATGTAGGAGCCTTATAAAAGATAATATGTGGAACCGTATATGGGGTCAAGAGATTTTCAATCTAAAATTATCTTATTTATACAACTATCTTTCAAAAATAATAATAATAAATAAATAAATAAATAAACTTTACTAATATCTACAGCTATCTTAATAAATAAATAAATAAAAATAATAATAAAACTTGTTAATATCTATAGCTATCGTTAAAAAAAATATTTATTGACAGAATTCATAACTATACATAAAAGAAAGACAAAAACAATATAATAATCATTAGATAATGAAAATTTTTGAAACTTGAAATAAAATTGGGGTTTATCATAATAATTTTTTTTTTTTTTTTGGAAAAAGTAAGTTTTTCTTAATAAAGAAATATAGCTAAAGATATGAGCGTAATTAATGAATGTATATAGTATTTGATTTATTTTTAAATAAAGTAATTAGTCCTTATTGGTAAATTTATATTGAGATATTCTTGTAATTAAAATTTTTAATAAGATATGGCTATACTAATAAGTTGTATGTGTGTCAATATCAAAACCCATTAGATATATGTTTTTATTTTATTTAGTACAAAACAATACTATAAATGCATATTCTATTTGAATTAGTGTCCAACAATTATGATGTCAATTGATGGCATTGATTGCTTGACTGTGATGTTGTTGTTGTTGTGATGTTTATTTTTTTTTCCTGAAAAGTTATGTTGAAGGGTTGCTTGTGATGTGAGAAAATTCTTTCTTAGAAAATGCTAAGCATTTGGGAAAATGGGCATCAATCCTCATTTACCAAGACATGAGCGCAAGATCAGTATACTTTAAAAATTCTATTTATTAATTGAGATCCCATATGAATCAACAATCGATCATGTAAATAGAAAGAGATCTGATATTGATACCCATAAAATTTATTAGTACATTCATATTTTATTAAAAAAATTAATTGTAAAAATATCCTAATAAAAATTTACCAATAAGGACAAGTTACTTTAATTAAAAATAAACTAAATACTATATATACTCATTAATTACACTCATATCTTCAAATATATTTCTTTATTAAATAAAACTTACCTTTCAAAAAAAAAAAAAAAAACATTATGATAAACTCTAATTTTTATGATAAACCCTAATTAAACTTTAATTTTATTTTAAGTATCAAATTTTCTTACCATCACATGATTATCATATTATTTTTGTCTTTCTTTTATATATAGTTATAAACTCTATCATAAAAAACAACATTTTTTTTTTCTTTGGTAAGATAGTCATAGATGTCAATAAGAATTTTTTTTAAAAATAGCTGTATAGATAAAAGAATTTTAAATTGAAAATCTTTTGACCCCATATACATATTCTCTTTTATAAGGCTCCTACTTTCGAGATATTTCTAAAAGTAAATTAGAGCATCATTAAAAAAAATGATTTGATTTCAAAAATAATATGATTTTTGTTTTGTAAATTGTGTGTGGTAATAATTTAAGAGTGTTTATAAATAATATGTATTAAAATGAATATATTTATTTTAATGAGGGTACTGTTGGCATTATGATGGGTGTTTATAGTAATATATAATTTTTTTAATTTTAGATATGTGTGTACTTATAAAAATGGGTGTACTAATAAGTTTTATAGGTGTCAATATCCGTACACAAATAGAAATTAAAATTACAATTAGAAATTGGAACGTTAGATATTGGTGGGTGTGTTTTTCTTTTAAAGGGGGATTATCAATATAGTCCCTAGCGTTTTGGGAAACATCAATTTTTAAACGTGTTTGTTTTTTTTTTTTTTACAACCTATTGTCCTTTACTTTTAAAAAATACAACCAATTGGTCCATTTGACTCTAATTTTAAGGGTCAAACGTAATAGAAAATACAAATTGATCATTTTGTCATTTGTATTTAATTATTGAATTAAAATGACACTATTACCCTCCAACCTTTTATAATTTGAGAACTCTACCAGTTTGGATTGTCCAATAAAACATCATTTAATGATAGACAACCCAAAAATCAATTCAAATAATGTTGTAAGTGATTTTTCATTATCATGTCATTCACCATATTATCTCATGATTTGTATGGCGATGATAACTCACTCACCAAATCATTTTTGAGTTTAAACCCCCCCCAATAAGGAAAGGTAAATTTGTCCCAAGAGACGACAGTGTTTTGATAAATCTACCTCATCAATGGATATGTGTCATCCATTTAAGAGGATGGTGAGTATAAATGGACTCTTAATTTTTTGGGTTGTATAGTATTGCTCATACAACATTAAAACGTGTTATAATTTTTTTTTTTTTAAATACTTCAAAAAATTAAATAATAATAAAATACATTAAAAATAAATCATATCATAAAATAACATAAATGTATAAAAAAAATTTATAACATACAATATTTTTTAATAAAAATCCTATAAATTTATAAAAACTCTTAAAATAACATAACAATATTTATTTATTTTAAATGGAAATACATTAAAAAAGAAAAATTAATTTGAAAAATGAAAAAAAAATTTAAATGGATCTCCACCATCCAAAAAAATAATAATAATAATAATAATAAAACCTATAAAAAAATAAAAAAATAAAAAAATAAAAAAATAAAATAAAATAAAAAACTCTTTAAAAAAATATCTCCAATTGTCCATCACAATGATGGATGGTTGGAGATTAAGAAAAAAAGAATTTTAAAAAATAAAAACAAAAAAGAGAATTTGTGGAGATTGGATCTCCACCTCCCCCACTAGGAACAGGGGAGGCGCGGTGGGGAAGGTCGATCCCCCATTTTCGGCGAGAGAGGTCTCGATCCTCCCCATTTGCAATAGTGGAGGCAAGATCTTTACCAATTTTATTTTATTTAAAAAAAAATTTGCTAATCTCCAACCATCCATCATAATGATAGAAGGTTGTAGATATTTTTAAAAATAAAGGCTTTTACAGAATTTATTATTTTTGCCTTTTTTGTTTGAATTATTATTATTATTATTATTTTGATCTTCACCGTCCATCCAGCGAAGACCAATTTAATTTTTTTTTTCATTTTTCATACTAATTTTTCTTTTTTAATGGATTTCCATTATTTATTTATTTGTTTTTCTTAATTTCTTAATTTCTTTTTCTTTTTTTAATTTACAATTTTATATTAATATTATTTTACAATGAATATATATATATATATATATATATTTATCTTATTGACACGTGACAAAGATATCCCCGAAACCGTTAAGTTTGACTAATGGTTGACTAATAGAGAGACCAATTTGATGTATTTTTTAAAATTAAGAGTCCACTGGTTGTAAAAAACAAACACATTTAAAAAATTGATGTTTCTCCATAAGTTAGGGACTAAATTGATAATACTTTTTTTTTAAGGAAACATTTAGAAAATTGTTAACAAGTCAAATCTCATACTTCAAATGAATTTAGACCCTCTCATTGTCTAAAGTTGGCAATATGGAATGGTCGTGTTGGGGTCAATACGAACATGACACGATTATTAATCGGGTCAAACCCCCTAAGCATGAACATAAGACGATTAAATTTGGATCACACCACGTCAAAAAACCTTGGAAACTTGGAGTCTTGGAGAGTGTTGGAGACTTGAGACTTGAAAGACAAATTAGAAATTTAGAATTAGAGATTTAGAGAATTGAGAGAATTGAGAGAATGAGAGGAAAATAGGAAATTGGTGAGAGGAAAAATAAAAGGGGGAGAGGGGTATTTATAGATAAGAAAAAGAAAAAAAAAAAATTAAAGGGGTAGCCGTTGGAGGCTCAACGGTCACCAAAAAAAAAAGGATGGAACCGTCGGTTTGAACTGAACCAGAACCGTCGGTTCCAGTTCGGTTCGAACCGGTTCCCTAAAACTTGAAACCAAAACCGGAATCGGAACCAAAACCGAAACCGAAACCGAAACCAAAACCGAAACCAAAACCGAAACCAAAACCAAAACCAAAACCAAAACCAAAACCGGCCTCCTCCTGTTCCGGTTCCGGTTCCGGTTTCAGTTTTAATTTTTTAGGTTCCGGTTTCGATTTTTTCTGTTCCGATTCCGGTTCCACGGTTGGAACCGGAACCGGAACCTTGCTAGGTCTATAATGATAGACAACCCAAAATATTAACCCCAAAACCAATCCAAATGATGTTGTAAGTAAGGAACTTAAAATCGATATATCCACCGATATATCCATATTTTGGAGGGATCGATATCGAAATAGGGGTAATATCTCATATCTAGCAAATATCCGGTCGATTTCAAATTATCCATAAAAATCTCTCGATATTCCTGAAATATTGTGAATTTCATCTCGAAATCCAGGGATATTTTGTAAATTATTTTTTTTTAAAAAAAATTAATCTTAAACACTTAAATTATTGTTCAAATAATCTATATTGAAAATTATTTTAAAAGAAGCATTAACAAATTTATAAAATTTTCCAACACAATAGTCAATAGTATAATTACTGAAGTAAAATTGGGCCAAAATTGTGAAAGCAATCTGATTTATTTGTGTAAAACGTGTAAAGGCATAATTTTTATTAAAAAAAAAACAAAAAAACAAAAAGTACCTCTATTAATATTTTTTATTCTTCTAGCTTACTATTTGAACTCAAAGTATTAATATAGAGACAATTTTAGAGATAATTTAGATATTTTGAAAACCGTACATATTGTCTCTACGCAATTAGACCCTGAAGCTGCAGGGATTACTAATTTTAGAATTGAGGTAAAAAGTTACAACTTACAATCAATTTTACAATTCCAATATTATAACTTCTTTACATGGGAGTATTGTGTCATATACTCATATTTATATATATTATTTACATACTCATCTCATGAGTCATGAATATAGCTCATATACTTTAAGTATGGAAAGAAAAGTTTTGGTGAACGAGTAGTCATGGCAGCTAGAAGCAAAATGCAACCAGGTATATAAGTTTTATTATAAAAATCTATGTAATAATAACAAATAATAATATCATTGAAATGATATTCATACTTATAATACTTAATAACTTTTATTGCAGCTGATTGGTGGGTAATGTATGGAAATTGTGCTCCATCATTGTGAGCAATAGCAGTTCGCATACTGTCACAAACAACATCATCTTCTGCCTGCGAAAGAAATTGGTCTATATTTGCTTTAATCTACACAAAACAAAGAAATCGTCTTGCCTATTCTAAGCTTGAACAACTTGTTTATTGTTATTATAATATGAAGTTGAAACTTAGGGATATGACAGTTGAAAAAGATAAAATATATGAAACTGATTTTATGGATCTACTTCAAGTAGCTGTTGAAGCAGGGGAGGATAATGAGAATCCTTTTTGCCTATTTGGATGATGATGAAGGAAATCCTGACCCATAAATTGCTTCTCATGCTTGAGATATGGGAATAAATGTTGAACAAGTGATTAGAGAAGAAGTTGGTGTAGATCGTGGAGTTACTGTTAGCAGTTCTTCCGATGACCAACATACCTCGGATGGAAATAGTGGAGGAAAAGATGATGGAGATGATGGAGATGATGGAGATGATGGATGAGGTTGGATTCTGGTGCAAGAGGTTGGGATGTTGGTGCAACAAATTAGGATGTTCGTGCCGGAGGTTGGGATGCTGGTGCAACAGGTTGGAATGCTAGCTAGTGCGACAAGTTAGGATGCTTATGCAGGTAATTTTGATCAAAATCGTTGTAGACAACATGGAGGAACATGTCAAATTGATGAAGATTCTTTGAATATGACTCTCTCATCATTGAGTATGGACACAAAATAGTTCTTTGGGTGATTCGCAAACAAGGTCAGGTTCTCATGTACCATATTATGGTAGTTATGGTGGCCGTAGTATATTTGATTATCCTTCTTCACAAATGTCATATGCAATACATATGCATGCAGATCAATAATATCCACCAAGTTAGGTAAATCCAAACTACCCAATTCATGGATCAGTTGGAAGAGACCAAACAACATATGTGTGACATATTAATAACTATCTTGAAAACTATGCTACCATGTTTTCCTGGGACAATTATTGTTCGAATCAATATAGAAATGTATTTTATGTATTTGAACCAGTAAGAAATTCATTTAGGTTTTAAATTTCAGACATTCAATGTATTATCATGTATGAAGTATGAATTATAATTTATGATAGAATCTTGGAAGTATGGAACTATATATATATTTTAATGATAATTTTGTTTATTAATTATTTAATCTCTTTATATTGTATATAATATTGTAAAAGTAAAACAAAATTTATTCTATTAAATACTCAATTTTAAAAATTATATACAGACTCTATCTATGTTATAATCTATAGGGGGAATATCATTTGGGTCCTTATCTTTTGCTGAAATATCTATTTTTTAAACGAGTTTGTTTTTTTAGCAAAATTTTCCCTGACTTTTGAAAAGTATATCAAATAGGTCCATCTAACCTTTTTTCTAACGGTCAAACGTCATAAAATTGGTATAATGTCTATTTTGCCTATGTATGCCTTATTAATGGCTGAAAAGACTGTTTTACCCTCTAACATTTAAAATCTAAACAATTTATCTTTAATTTTAAACTGTTTATATAATACAAAAATACATTGTTTAAAATCTCCACCATTCAAATCTTAGAATGATGGTGGAGATTTATTTATTTAAAAAATTAAAAAAAATTATATAAAAAAATGAAAAAAAAATTCTTCCAAACTAAAAAATTTAAAACAATATTAAACATTAAATATAAAATTATTTAACTAATATTAAATAAAAGATTCAGATTTAATAATAAAAATAATAATAACTAATCTAAATTCTAAATCTAAAACATCTTCATCATCGTTCACATCATCTTCTCCTAACATCCAAACCCTAACCCACCGAAATTAACCCAACCACCACTCCTACTTCTCGCTGCTGATCTTCTTCTTGCTGTCGATCTTCTTCTCGTCACCGATCCTCTCTTTCTCTTACCATCTCTCTTCTCCCACTTATTTCATTTGACAGAGGAGTGGTCACTGACGCAAGGTGAGAGGATGGGCGTTTTGCGGCGGCCACCGTGGGTTGTGTTTTGGTTTTGGTAGAGAGACGGAGAGGTTGGGTTCGATTTGGGGGTGGTGGTTGGTCTGGGTGTGTAGATGGGTTTGGTTGGATTTGAGTGATAAGGTTTTATGATTGACTCAAATTTCTGGGTATGCTTACTAATAAGGGATTGAATATGGATCCTAAGATTTTTGTTTGTGAGTATGGGGTCAATTATGGATCCTGTGATTTTTGTTTGTGAGGGGCTTTTGTGTTTACTGTTTTACGTCCTTACTTTCCTGAAAGCTTAATTGAAAGTTGTGTGTCCTTTGTCTGGGTGCTGTTGTGGTCTTGATGTTTGTTACTCTTTGTTTTGCCTCGTGGGTTTTCTTGTTGTTGTTGTAGCTCAGTTTTGTGTTGGTTTCTGGTGTGGGTGCTCTGTTCCTTGGCCTGTTATTACCTTCTTTTAATAAATATGTTGTTAAAAAAAAATTGGGTTACTTTGGGTTAAGTCTTGACTCGAGTGAGAGAGATCGAAAATGAATTTGGAGATTTTTATTTTTCCATTTTTCTTTTTAAAATGTTTGTGGGAAGATGAATCAGGTATTTTTTTTTTTTTTCCATAATTGTTCTGTATGCGATAAATTTGATGATTTTTGTGTTGCTTGTTTTCTGGTGTTTGATTTTGGAGAATGATGATGATGATAATGGATGGCAATGGCAGTGGTGGTGGAGGAGAGGGATGAGTGATTTTGATACAACAAACAAATTACTTGGTGATCAGAGAAATAATATTAATATTATTTTATTATATAAGTATTTAATTTTTTTATTTTCTATTTTTTATTATATAAGAGTACTTTTTTAATTAGAGTTTTTAAATTTGTGATATATATTATTGATTTTAATTTTTTTTTCTATTTTTGTGACACATGACAGGTTCTTGGTTCAAAGACAAAAATACCCCTATAAATGTTAAGTTTGACTAACGGATGGACCTATTTGATATACTTTCAAAAGTCAGAGAAAGTTTTGCTAAAAAAACAAACTCGTTTAAAAAATAGATATTTCAGCAAAATATAGGGACCCAAATGATATTCCCCCTATTCTATAATAAACTCATAACTCTTCTAATTTATCATTGAAATATGATTCATTTGCTGTATAATTACTTGTTTAAGCTTGTCCTAAAGTTTCACAAAAAAATTCTAACTTTAAACGTAAATATCCATCGTTTTAAAAAAAATTTTTACCGAATATCCACCAATATCGATAATATCCTCGATATATCTATAAATTTATAAGCATGATATCGATACTGATACCGATATTTTATTCCTTGGTTGTAAGTGATTTGCCACTATCATGTCATTCACCATATTATCTCATGATTTGTATAGCGATGACAACTCACTTACCACATCATTTGGATTAATTTTTGAGTTTACTTTTGCTCACCTCCCTTCAAGGGGGGTGAGCATTACCCCCTTCCCAAATGGATGATACGTGTCCAGGGAGGGATAAATTTGTCCCAAGAGATGACAGTGTTTGGATAAATTTACGAGTGGTGTTATTGGCACACCCCCTGTTGATCTATTTATGCCCCACCTTTTTAATTATTTAATATTATTTTTTTTCTTTTATCAAAATTACTAAAAGAGACATACAATTTAAGAAAAAAAAAATATTCTATAAAGTAAATCTAATAAAACCCCACATTCCATTAAAAAAAAAATAATTATATAAAAAAAAAAACATCTTTTAATCCTTTTCTTGAATTTTTTTTTTTTTCATAACTCTCAAACCCTAAAAATACTTGTACTGGATCCTATTTAAACAATAAATCAAACACTTGGGGTGCATTAGACAGATGAGATATTGATTATTATTTAATCTCATTACTCTTTTAGAATTTGAAAGTGAAATGATGATAACCAAAACAAATACTTAATCTTTACTTCTTGTTTCGTTTTGTTTGTGGGTTGTTTCGTTTTTGTTTTTATTTTTATTTTTTTTTGTGTTTTGTCCTGGGTTGCTATGTTCTCTACTCTTTTCTTGGGGCTGTTTGTTTGTTCTTTGTCTTGTGACTACCTGACCATTTCTATAAAGCTTGATGTTAAAAAATAAAATAAAATAAAAAGCTAAAGAAGAAATAAAAAGAAAAAAAAAATTTGTTCACTAGAAGTGAGAGAAAGACAAGATCATAAATAAAGAGATCTAAGATAAAAAGAGATATTAGAGATGAGGTTTATTAAGTTTGAAAAATAAGTAAAATGGTAGTTTTGAATAAAATAAAATAAATTAATAAAAACATTTAACTTTATAATTTAATTAAATCAAAATTTAAACAAGTGATGCATAAATATATCAGTAGGGGGTGTGTCAATAACACCACTTTAAATTTACCCCCTTAATGGATATGTGTCATCCATTTAAGAGGGGAGCAAAAAAGGACTTTTAGTTTTTTTTGGATTGTATAGTATTTCTCATGCAACATTGACACGTGTTATAAATTTTTTTTTTTAAAATACTTCAAAAAATTAAATAATAATAAAATACATTAAAAATAAATCATATCATAAAATAACATAAATGTATTAATTTTTTTTTATAAAATACAATATTTTTTAATAAAAATCCTATAAATTTATAAAAACTCTTAAAATAACATAACAATATTTATTTATTTTAAATGGAAATCCATTAAAAAAGAAAAATTAATTTGAAAAATGAATTTTTTTTTAAAAAAAACATGGATCTCCACCATTCATTTTAAATGGATGGTGGATTAAAAAAAAAAAAAAAACCTCTTTAAAAAAATATCTCCAATCGTCCATCACAACGATGGACTGTTGGAGATTAAGAAAAAAAGAATTTTAAATAACAAAAACAAAAAAAGAGAATTTGTGGGGATTGGATCTCCACCTCCCCCACTGGGAACTGGGGAGGCGCGGTGGGGAAGGTCGATTCTCCCCCATTCTCGGCGGGGGAGGTCTTGATCCTCCCCATTCGCAACAGTGGAGGCAAGTTCTCCACCAATTTTATTTTATATTTTAAAAAAAATTATGTTAATCTCCAACCATCCATCATAATGACGGAAGATTGTAGATATTTTTAAAATAAAGATTTTTACCCATTTTTTTTTTTTTTTTGCTTTTTTTGTTTTTTTTTTTTTGTTTTTTTTTTTAATCTCCACCATCCATCCGGTGGAGACCAATTTAATTTTTTTTTTTCATTTTTCATACTAATTTTTCTTTTTTTAATGGATTTCCATTTTTTTTCTTAATTGCTTATTTTCTTTTTCTTTTTTTAATTTACAATTTTATATTAATATTATTTTACAATAAATAATATATATTGTTATTTTATTGACACATGACAAAGATATCACCGAAACCGTTAAGTTTGACTAATGGTTGACTAACAGAAAGATCAATTTGATGTATTTTTGAAAATTAAGAGACCAAGGGTTGTAAAAAACAAAGACGTTAAAAAAATTGATGTTTCTCCATAAGTTAGGAACTAAATTAATAATACTTTTTTTTTTTAAGGAAACATTTAGAAAATTGTTAACAAGTCAAATCTCATACTTCAAATGAATTTAGACCCTCTCATTGTCTAAAGCTTGCAATATGGAATGGTCGTGTCGGGGTCAATACGAACATGACACGATTATTAATCAGGTCAAACCCTCTAAGTAGGAACATAAGACGATTAAATTTGGATCACACAACATCTAATCGATTTATTATACGGGTCATATCATATTCATGTCAAATTACATTTTTGATCTATTTAAATAATATGTTTGACCTGTTTAACACATTTATCACAAAATTGCTGAGAGAGACCAAATTGAGTTATTTTGGATAATTTATGGATCTTATGAGCTCAAAATAGAAATATATGTATAAAGTGACATTTCTAGAAAAAAACACGAATTAAATTGAAGTTTCCTCTTTTTAACCTCGAACCTACAAGTAAGAATTGTAAAAAAAATATCACATAAAATATACTAAATTTGTTTTTAACCACATAAGATATGGTTTAGATGATGCTCTTGCTCTACATTTAATGGAGCACTGGTCCAAAAATTATTGTTTTTTTTTATTAGGAGGTAGACCGGTGGTCTGGTCACCAGTAGATTCAAAGTATGAGAGGGTAGTGTCGGGGGAGGTTATCGCTAACGAAAATAGAGGCGAAAACAATGGGGGTTGTTGGGTTGTTGGTTTTGGCGGAGATGGGAAGGGTCAATAGGGTTTTTGAAACTTGGTGGCATTATAGTCTTTTTCAAATCAACTATTTGATCTAACGGTTAACTATTAACAGCAAATTAAACGGTTAACCATTAACAGCAGGAGAGTTATGTAATACTAATAGCAATTTTTCTCCTGTAGACATGAAACACAAAATATAGGCATTAGCTATTTATACCCCAAATTATAGTCCGGTACAGTGGAGTCCTGGTTCCTAGTCTGTTGAATAAACATATCCCCGCAACCAAACAAACCCGAAATTTATCTGGAACAATTTTCTATACAATATACCCTCCTAAACCCCCTCCTCGCAAGCTCTCTTTCGCTCTAAAAATGTCTATCCTCCAAATCTCGTCGTTTAATGCATCAGCGCCCTGCGTTTCATTGCATCGCTCTTCTTCTTCAATGAAAACCAATCAACAACACAACCCAATTATCTCATTTCCTTCAACAACCACTCAAAACAGACCCTTTTCGTTCTCAACACGAACCGGAGACAGAAGAAGGTTGCTCTGCAGACCCCCGAAAGGCAAGTATGTCAGAGAAGACTATCTTGTGGTACGCAGTACGCTCCCTCCAACTGGGCTGCCTTTGAATTTGCTTTAATGTATTGGAAATTAGTAAATCTATGGTTTTTAAAAGAAAATTTCAAGTGGGTTTTCTTAAAGTTGGAAGCTTGATGGATCAATGTGCTTTTTTGTGTGTTTGGGTGGACAGAAAAAGAAGACAGCTGCAGAGATTCAGGAGCTTGTAAGAGGGGAGAGAAATGTGCCACTTATTATTGATTTCTATGCAACATGGTGTGGACCCTGTATTTTGATGGCTCAAGAGTTGGAAATGGTATGTTCAATGGTTTTTTTTTTTTTTTTTTTTGAATTGTTTTAAGCATTCTAGTTATATTTCTTTACTGCAATGTTTGCTAGTTATTCATAGTTTAATATAAGTTGAATTGGTGATGACTAGAATGTGTAGCTACATTGGGTTCTTTCTCTAACATGGTAACTTTGGAAGAATATAATGACCAACAATATCTACTGAAATTCTCTTTTGATTGAAGTAGGTTTGATGACAAGACTAATTAAATGAAAGGGGGAGTTATATCCGTATATGCTTGTTGGATAACTTTCTCATATAATCATTGACATTTACTAAATCCGAAGATTTAGTTTTAAATTTGAATAGACAAAGCATGAACACATCATATTTATCTGTCATATACAAATAAATTTTGTTTGACGTTTCGGTCTTGTGATTTATCTGATTCGTTTCTTTTCATATACAACTAAAATTTGAGAGATATCATAAGTTTTTGTTAGTTACTACAATAATTGGCAACTATCAGGGATCTGTTGAAGGAATGAATGTGTCAGTTTCATGGGATGGGATACAAGAGGATTTTATTGAATCTAGATTCTACTTTGTGTATTGTGCAGTAATGTAACACATTGAAGTATTTGCACTGGTACACTGTTTTCGCACAATGAGTCTATGGCTTGGAAAAAGGTTTTCTTTGAGGCCTTTCAATTTCTGACAAAATAATTAGCTCCTGAAATAAAGCAGTGGCTCAGGAAATTCATTACTGTAATTCATTTCATAGTTGATAAAATATTACCTTCAATTAGTTATAGAAAAAATGTATTCATGGATTTCATTTGAAGTGAGCTTAGTTTTCCAGTTCACTGAAAAATATCAGCATTAGGGAATAAACTGAATGATGAGAGGTTTATCACCAAATGGCTTTCAGATAAATTGTGGAATAATACATAGCGGTCTGCTTTGCCTCATTTTTTTTAATGAAAAAATGGATTCAGTGGACATGGAGTGCCAGTATTGTTTAATGACTTGTTTTCTTGACTGTGATAATTGTTCGCTATGTGCCTATGTCATTAAAACAATTTATTCTTATATGAAGCATTAAGCTTGTATGTCCAACTTTTGTTTCTGGAAATGCGACAGATAGTAAAGTAAGATTGCACATGTTGTGTGGTTCTTGAGATTGACTTCAATTACCGTCATATATGCTGTCTGCCATACATGAGTAATTAGTTCTTCTATGTTGAAGACAAACCCATTTTGTCCTGTAACATTTCGGTTGCCATGTGAATCTAAAAATACTATAACAGCTATCAGAACTTCCAAAAGACTCTTGTCATAGGGAGTATAATTCATGGTGGCTGATGATGGCAGCATTGTCTTTGATGTTCATGAACATTATCTTGGGAGTGATGTGTTTACTTCTTATCACAGCTAGCAGTGGAGTACGAGAGCAATGCAATGATTATCAAGGTTGATACAGATGATGAGTATGAATTTGCACGTGACATGCAGGTCATTTTTTAATTTTGTTTTCTTTAATTTTGCTGTAACAAATGAAGTCATGACTAAACTTTTGCAGCTTGTCACTAGAATGAACATTTAAAATCCTTTTGTTTTCAGGTTCGTGGGCTTCCGACACTATTCTTCATCAGTCCAGATCCGAGCAAAAATGCAATCCGGACTGAAGGGCTCATCCCGTTACAAATGATGAGGGACATCATCAATAATGAGATGTGAAAGCATTACAGGAAGACTTTCCTACTAGTCGATAGATGAGCACGGAGGTAAGACACATAGCCCTGTTATTGTGTATTTTGAAAATGTATTGTACTGTTGTGTCGGGAGATACTGCTTTTGTAGTTCATATGTGAATAGATGGGAAAGTGAAAATATTTGTGATTGAAGATCATTAGGAACTTACTTCCAACAAGTAATATCAACTTCTAATCTGTTCTTTCATTAATTTAAAAGTTGGTAGATGCATCAGTTATATGAAAAGCCTAGTTCTGGTTTTGGACAGGTGAAAGTGTTTGATGAACTTCAATGGCTGTCCAAAAGATGGAGCTCCCTAGAAATCTTTTCTTTGATCGAATCATCATTTGATGTCTTGAGTCTTCTATTTAAAACAAAATTCCAAGTCCAGCTCTCCAAAATGGCTGCTATGATGCCGAAAAAGATGAGAATAGCAATGTATATTGGTTTCCAGATCTTGACAGCTTCAAGAATATTAATTCCCTTCAAAATGTTGATGATACTTAATATGAGCACACTGTATCCTATGCAATGGTGATATATGTTCCAATATGTTCTGTACTTGTGCTCCTTATTCGGCCTCAGTTTCAAAGCAAGAACCTATTTATTAAAAATAATCATTAATTGGACACATTCAAATTAAGCTAATTAATTCATAATCTATTATTTAATAATAATTTACCTGAAGTAACCCAAGAATGACAAGTGTTATCCCAATATATCTATGAGCATCAAATTGGATGCCTTCAGATTTTCGACCGAGATAAAGTCCGGTCATTGCTCCGGCAATGCCAAATGCATAAGCTGAGGATTGGCAAATTATATGAGCGTAGAACCATGTCGGATCCATAAAAACCTTCATGTATCTAGCCGGTCATGACTCCAATCGGCATCAGAATTCCCCAACTAACCATGTTTAGGACTCCATGAATCTGAAAAGGTTGATCAATTTCATCAAGTCATCAAAACGTTTGTACTAATTAATACTTAAAGATCATTAAATAGAATAATTAATCCGTTACCTTCTTGAACAAAAGATTGGAGCTGCCATCTCCTAATTTTGTCGCCACAATCTTCCCGGAAAGAAAATCCAAAGTTGCAAGTGATCTAACATTTTCACCCGTCAAAGCGTGAATGCCAAGACTATTATCCTCATTCACCGGACCGTCTTGCCAGACATGGTTCACAATGGTCATGTTCTTTGGAAGCACCAATGTCGAATATATGATCATCTCGTTGTTTGCTAACTCCGCAGAAATATTTTGCACCGGAAAGCTCAAGGAACCTTCTTCTAATACGGTACCGTACGTTGTCACCGGAGACGTATAAGCCTGAACGATACCAGCAGAGGTTTGGTGTGCTACAAAAGCTTGTGAACCAACCATTCCTTTCCTAGTTGGGTTGACAGCCCATGCAACCCATGTTTGTGACTTGATCGATGTATGTCGATAAGCGATTTCGATTGTTCCGGTTGTTTCATTGTAGTTCCAATGCAGGAACGATTTCAAAACACTGAGATCACTACATGAACGATAAGTGTTTTGGTTGGGAAATGAGTAAGAACTGCAAGATTGGGCCGAAGAGAGAATCAAGAGTTGAGAGATCGCAAAAGTAAATATAAACATAAATCTCAAACTAAAATCCATTTCTAAATTGCTTTGCTTCAGTATTGTTTATTCCCTCGTATTTATTGCTTTCAATATAATTCCTAATTAAAGGATGGTTTTCTAAATAGTAATTACATCGAAAAACCAAACTGGATCAGGTATAACAAATAATTCATTCTCTATAAATAATTTTCTTTTTAAAAATAGTTTCCTAATTTTAATTATCTACCTTTTCTTTGTTGTAAAGGAAATAGTTTCTGATTATTGCAATCAAATCATTAAAATAAATAAATGTAACCAAAATCGAATCTTATTATAATACAAATTCCACACATGCCTATAGTTATGTAAAGGCTGCCGATGTTAACACTCATAAATATGATTTACACACCCATATTTTATTAAAATTTTAATTACAAAAGTATTCCAACACAAATTGACATATAAGAACAAATTATTTTAATTAAAAATGAATCTAAATATAATATACACCCCGTTAATTAAACCCATTAATCGCATGCGGATGAGATTTTAAGGATCGGCTGCCATATATGCAGCAATTAAATCTTTGGGATTTGCCGCCTTTTATTATTTTTCCTTACATAATGGGTAGCTTGTGAGCGTTCCGTGCTTTTTTGGATTTGAAGAAGAACTTCAATCCTGAGATCGTATTTTTGATGAAAACAAAGGCGAATCATACACTAATGGAGTTGTATCGGGTTCAATTAGGTTTTTTGTGGGAAACCGGTGGTGGATAAGGTTGGTAGGAGTGGTAGGTTATGCTTGTTCCTAATTAGTAATTACATATCAAACAAGTTTCATTCTCTATAAAATATTTACTTAATAGTCAAAATCGAGTTGTATTATAATACAAATTCCACAAGCCTATAGTTATGTAAATAACATGGGCCTTAATTAGTTTAAAATTTGAATGGTGCTATTTACATTTTATACCCTCTAGAACCCCTTTAATAAGTACAACGGTTAGTAACTTTTAAAAGTTTCTTTCAAATAATCTCATTTGTTAAGTGATGAGATCGAAACAAGCACCCAATATTTTTCTTATACAAATTTTGTAACCAAATGGGTAATGTAGTAGTGTAGTATTAGTCGGATCGATCACCGTGGGGGGGATAGGAGGAGAAATGAGATCAAACGGAGCCGAATGGGGGATTGGGAAACGGAATAGGGAAAATGCTGGTACAGGCATTAATTTCAAAATTCAAGGAAAAATAAATATATAGTTAGATTTAAAAATGATACTAGAATTCTTGTACTGTTCAAATTAACATTCTAATTTTAACAACTTCACTTAGAAAAAAAAAAAAAAAAATCATCAATTTCAATACTCTTTCATTCATCAGATTCCTACACGTTAGATGCTGAAAACCAATTCCTACAACTCACAATCTCAGAAAACCAGCTTCTCCGACGCCGTTTCAGTTGGAGACAAAGCCAGTAACATCAGAGCCACCATAATTCCAACCGGAAAGAACAGCAGCATCAAAGGCGGCGGAGGTAGCGGCGGTAGAACCAGAGGCAGCACCATCATCGACGCCGCCACAGCAGCCAGCACCAGAATGCTCACCAAGCCAAAACACTTCGCCATTGTCTCACGCTCTTCTTCGCTGCTGTTGTCGTCGTCGTCGTCGTCGTCGTCGTCGTCAGATCTCCGATCATTTCTAGCCGCGGATTTTGCCGGAATCGGAAAATGCTGTCCAAGTGTGGTGTGGATTTTTATGATCGTAGAGGATTTGAGTTGGAATGTGTTTGTGAGATTTATAAAGCGATAAAGGTAATGCGCGTGCACGGAGTGTTAGGCAGGCGCGCGGCGCGGAGACATCTTAGCCGTCCATTTTGAATCTTCTTGTGGTCGGAGTGTGGTACCATACTGTAACCTTTTTTTATTTGTTCAAAGTCAAGTTAATAAATTTGTTTTTTTTTTTTTAACAGCAATATCTATTATTCCGGAATTAAATATTTTTTTAAAAGTTTTCGTTATTGATAGGATTCGAGCTATTGATCTGGAAGTTATTTGTATAAGTCTCAAGCTCGTCTATCTACTAGCTAAACTATCTAGTCAAGTCAAGTTAATAGATGCCGCATGGTTTTGGTTATGAATTTCATTTTCACACAACTCCGATTGTGTTTTTTTTTATTTATTTATTTTGTAAATAATAGAAATTTTATTATATTATTAAAAGGAAATAATATTTATTTTTATTTTTTTTAAAATTTAAGTTCAAACGGGATTTAATAGGGGATGGAACCTCCCTTTACCCCATATGACCATTATTTTTAAACCTATGGGTTTTCAATTTCCATCTCATACCCTGATTTCGTTTACGTTTAAGGAAATACCCCGATCTTGTTTAAGGGTATGGGGTAGGTGCCATTTCATATTTTGAAAAGAAAAAAAAAATTCAAAGCATTAAATATACAAATTTTAATATTTTATAATATAATTGAATTTTATTATATGTACTTAAACTTTAGTATTAAATTAAATTTCTGAATAAATATTAAAACCTTAAGTACACCATACAATTAAAATTTATAAATAAACTTGAATTTAATAAAACAACTACACTCAACATTAATAACCCTTAAATACAAAAGAGATAGAGATTTGAGTTTTGTTATTTTTATATAAATTTTTAATATTTTAAAAAATAAATACCGAGAGTGAAATTAATATTAATATGTATTTACAAGTATGAAATTTAAATTGCCAACCATAGCAAATATTCTCTGTAATGTGAGGAAATTGGATTTGGAGTCTGGGTCCGAATCGGACAGAATCAGAGCGACAGATCCCAATATATATACACCTGATACGATTTGGAATTAATTTAATGAATTACGTTGTTTTAATCATTTTATCTTCTTTATAGTCTATACTCACTACTCACTTGTCATTAATTAATTTTATAAAATATTAAGATAATTGAATAAAATAGTAATGAAGAATTGAAGATGAAGATGAAGATGAAGATGCGTTGTTGTTGTTGTTTTGATTCTCTCTTCATTGATTTCCGTTCAAGCTTCTCTTTCCAAAAAAAAGTTAGGCACATTTAATTATGATATCATTAATAATAAGATTACAGCTACCTACTAATTTATTTATTTATTTATTAATGTCGTAAGAGATGAGAACACGAGTAGTTTTTGTAGTTGTAAAGTATCTCTCTTCATCTTTTTTGTTTTGTTTTCTGTAATTTCGATCTTCTATTCATACCAAATCTCTATTTAATTTAATATATATATATATATATACAAACACTATACCTTGTTGGAATCTAAACACTATTAGATTAGGACGTGTTTACTAATCAAAAAAAAAAAAAAAAGAACCGGAATCAAGTTCTATTGAAAAGGGAATAGAGAGAAATCAAAATTAAATTATGAATTCTAAATTAGGAACTTAATTCCCTTTCCCCTGATAGGATTCTTAATTAGTAAAAACACATCATAAATTAATGATTTTTACTGTAAAACCACATTTCGATAGTTTTAGATATTTTTACTATCGTTTAAATCTCTTTGATTGTATGGACATATTAGAAAATTAATCTCATTAAATTGATTCAACTAGATTCATGAATCCATTCCAATCCAACCAACATAAAATTTTATGGACTAACCAATTTATATTCAATGAGAAACTTTTTCCCTACTAATTTATTAATGTAATAATTATTTATAAGTCATACATTGTATTTTTGTAAATACCTACTGCTTTTTGCTTGTCTTAAAAGCAAAATTATGGTGCAACCATAATTGCTACTTTTCAGAGTTCAAAGCTTTCCCAAAAGAAATTTGATGTGAAAAATACTACAACTAAACTTTTGACCCAGTTAATTAGTTTGTCTAACCAGAATAATTGAATATCAATAATTAGTTTGTATTATCCACTACCCGACTAGATTGCAAAGAGTACTCGATCAGTAAGATAATATCTTAAATTTGAATCATCATATCCACGGAAAGCATATAAAAATAATAATAATTAGTTTGTATTATTATTACTGTTATTATGAGAGACTGCATTTGAATTAAAACTAGAACTATATTACAATTGTGAACAAATTGTTTCCAGACAAATAACTCATACAAATTAATTAATTATACATTCTAATTAAATTCAAGACATCCATTAATTAAATCGATTTTCATGATACCAAAACCATTTTCAAACACACCAAATTTTACAAGTAATATTAAGGGTAAAATAGTCTTTTTATAAGTTCAATTTTAAAAATAGGGATGATCTGAGTAGATAAATACGTAAATTATGAGTATATACCCCTACAAATACTAAGAATGAGAGAATAGCACATCCTTGGTAAAGAATAGTCTCATTTTCACAACAAAACAAAACAAAAAAAAAAAAAAAAAACCACAAACTTTTTGGTTGCTTGTAAATTTGTAATTGCATTTGAAAAAAAGAAAAAGAACAAGAAAAAGAGAATAATCCAACACAAGTGAAGATATAGATTTAGATTTAGATTTATTTAGTAAACAAAAAGATAGAAAGATGCTCCCTCTCAAAATCCAAGAATGCTGGGAGATTTTTGGGAAGGAATTAATGGCCAAAAAAAAAAAAAAGAATATCTTTTGAGGGGTCTGAATTCAATGAATGAAGAGTGAAAGGTCAAAGGTGCATTTTATTTTTCTTTAAGTCTGACAAAAACCCAGTACCAGAGGATCATCAAATCAATCTTTTCTTTTTACAAAGAATATGAACAAGTTGTTGCCCATTCCACACTAATGCTTTGATTTCATAATCATATATATTATACAATGTATCTGCACAAGTACCCTCTCTCTCTCTCTCTCTAGATCTTTTGAATACATATAATCACACCTACTAATTAATAATACTACTAGATAGTATTCAATCAATCAAACCCT
The DNA here is from genome assembly GCA_035582765.1 of Acer negundo. NCBI lineage: Eukaryota > Viridiplantae > Streptophyta > Magnoliopsida > Sapindales > Sapindaceae > Acer > Acer negundo. The sequence continues at coordinate 15,534,814 of CM069242.1, forward strand.
GTTGGCATTGCTTTTTGGGGTTGAGAATTCAGAAGTTCCAAGGGGGATTCATTTTTTTTGGTTTGGTTCTTAATCCAAGTTTGGACATTTAGACTTCTCTTTTACTTCACTTAAATGTTTTTAATAGGATAAGTGTAAATCTATAAGAACTATATACCAATATAGAAAAATGTTATCATATGTCCTTAAAGCATACGTTAAGGACTCAAAAAATAAATAAAAAAGAATTCTATTTATTGATTTAAAACACATAAAGTTATTGATTTTAAACATATGAAGTTGTGCATTACTGAATTAATAGCATCTTCGATGTAGATATGTATTTTTGAGTTTCTAAATAATGATATATCAGTATTTTTATTTAATATGAGTCTACTTTTAATTTTTTTTTTTTTTTATAGAAATACATATTCACATCTTCAATGTAATTATATAAAGTTAAATATGTATTCATTTTATAATCAATCATAATAAATAATTATTCTACTTTCTCTCATTTTTTATTTTACAATTAAATGAGCTTTATTCTTATTGGTGGAAAGAATTAAAAATCCTAGTTAGCATTTCTATGATAGTTTCTAGAATTAGAAACTCAACTTCATATTCTCTAACTTTTTTTTTACCACATAATCTTTATATTCAACTTATATAATAGTATTGGAGAGAGTTTTTCTAACTTTTTTAATTTATATTTTATGTGGTACTATAATAACATTTGAGATACTCTAACATATGCCCTTAATATAGATGTTAATAATATTATTATTAAGCTTATCTTTTAGATGTATGCGTAAAATATAGATTATGTAGAGATGTTAAAGTTGCTTCCTTGATTTTGAGGATTATTGAGAAATTCAAAGGGGATTCTCATCTCCTCCAACAAGTAATTGCTTAATTTTAGGTTTGGTCATGTTGTTTACCAAATGAAATCAACATCGTTCTTGTAAAATTGGAGTTAGTTCCAAACCTCTTAGAATATGAGCCTTGTTTGACTCAAACTTTAGAGAAAATCTTGTATGGGATTGTCACGCGGTGAGACCGTGATACCGTTAAATGAGATTTCATTAAATTAGAATTTTATAATTAATTTTTATGCTATCAAGATAAATGGTACAATCTCGTTTAACGGTCTCACCAGGTGGCAGTCTTATACAAAATTTTCTCCAAACATTAATACTAGTATACTACTTCAAATAATCTTCAATTTAAACACATTTTTTTTCTCTCTTTTTTTTTTATAAATAAATTCAAACACGTCTTGTTTTAACATAAAGTAGCCGTAGAATTGTTTTTGAATAATTAGTATATACCATAATCTAGAATAAATAATCCTCCATCTCTGGGTTATTTCAAAAAATAAAAAATAAAAAAAACCTCCTTTTGGGAGAATTCAAAAAACAATTATATATGATTTTGAAATTTGATATAAAAAAAAAATCATTTAATTATGTGCTTTTTATAAATAAAATAAAATTGAACTAACCTAATTATGTCCATATAGTTTTTATTTATATATTTAATTCCATATAGTGTTTTTTGAATTTTGAATATCATCATTTTTTTTTTTTAATATAACACCAAACAAAATATAGGTGTATCGAAAATGTCTTCACTTAGGAATCCGACATATATATATAGGAAAATTTTCAAGTCAGTATGTTCTGATATAATTCCATCAATGCGTTGAATGTGGACCATTAGATTTACATGCTTTGACTCAAAGTGTATGCACTTGTCAAAACTTCTCCATAATCTATAGTCCATATGAAACGCACTGATGGAATTATATCAGGACGCACCGAGAAGAAAAGAACTGTGTATATACATATATATATATATATAATACATAGTTTAAAGATGATATTTTTCTACATATGTCTAGATAACGCACTGATAGAATTATATCAGGACGCACCGAGAAGAAAAGAAATGTATATATATATATATATATATAAAATACACAGTTTAAAGATGATATTTTTCTACGTATGTCTAGATCCCCAAATCATCATCACTTGTTGGGGGAAAAAAATCATCCCCAAATAGGAATGCTCATTTAGAAATGGGGATGGTATGAGCATGGGTCCCATCTCCATTTTTCTCTATTTCTAAAAAATATTTCTTTTTAATTCTAGATACTTTCCCTAATTTTTCATATTTCCCCATTTGCCTCGATTACCTATTTTAACTCCAAGTATAAATAGTCCCGAGTTTCTACTTGACCCTACTGAAGGGTAACAATTTAAGTATTCAAGTTTCGTGATATTCTTTTTTATTTTCAACATTACATTTTTTTCTTGTTAAATGACTTATTTAAATTTTATGTCAAGCAATGTCAAACGGGAGAAATGGGGAAAACTGACGATGGGGTTACTTCCCCAATCCTCCATTTGTCCCAAATGACTTGTTTTAAAGAAATTTTAATATAATTTATTTTTATATTATTAATTTATTTTATTCAGAGTAATAATTTTATTTGAGATATATTTTAAAGTATAATAAGTTTAGTAGGGGATTTTAAGAAGTGGGTGCTAATAATACTCTCAAGCTCTGTTTGGTGTGTGAGATTGGATTGAACTATTTTATGGGATTGAGATTTGAAATAATTAAATATAACAATGTCTATTGTTTGTTATAACTAAAATAGTTGAATTTTATGTTTGGAATGGCCTAGGATTGAATTAAAATTTTTTTGATTAATTGTTAATTATATGCTTAAACTATAATTAAATTAAATAATTTTTAAATATTAGTACTCCCTAAAATAGAGATAAATAATTCTAGGTTTTGATGCAATTGTGTTAATAGAAACCCATAATCATAAACACAAGTGCTAATCATATTTAAAATAAATAAAGAAAAGACGATAAATATAGAGAGTAAATAGAATATCGGTTTGAGTAGACCAAAAAAAAAAAAAAGAACAAAAACATAAATTTATTATGTCAAAAATATATATAATTTCAGTTTTAGGAAATAACTGGAGCATTTTATTTTTTGATAAAAAATGTGAACTCATCAAAACCTTTGGAATGGTTAGATTTATTTCGCTAGTTTTTTTTTAAAAAAAATTATATACCCATAAAACATTTGATATTTTCTTTTTTATATGAATCCTTCTTTTCAAAATAAAAATAAAAATTGTTAGACTTGATGAAAGAAATAACCTTCGTACCTTCTATTGAGAATTTAAAATAAAGATTTACTTAAATATAATAATTGCATACGAAGGTGCCATTGATGCACAAAACAGAGAAATTTTAAAGGAGAGATTTACTGAGATTTTATGACAGGGAAGTGATGAAAGATGAGACGGTTGAAATGTGATGAAAGAGACAGTAAATTAGTAGTATGAATTAAATGAGTGGGGCTAGATGTAAAAATAGTCCCGGATAAATAAAGTAAGGGGGATGGTGGGTTTATTTTATCTTATAACATGAGACTATTTTACTTTTGGGATCATTAATCCCATGTTTCAAAACACCTCATTGAAATGTGGCTGACAAGCTCATCTTCTTCATCATCAAAATGCCTGCCAAACATCTTTTGTTGCTCCTCAGAATTGCTTCCAACTATCTGCAAAAACACAAAACGAATGTCACATGTTAACTCCGATGAAATTTGCAAAGAAAAACAGTACTTGCGCCTTGGTGCAATGGCAAAAGAGGGACAGAGAATGAGAGAATATGCAGCCATTTTGAAAATACCAAATTTTTTTCATCATCTCTAATCTATGTATCAAAGAATTAGATACCTGATTATCCATATAAATATAAAGAACATGCCGTCAATTCACACTTCATTCATTGACAACGTTCAAGTAAATACCAAGAACAAGAGAATTTGATTATCAACTCATAATCCAAATAAATATTTTTTACGCCATTAGTTTCAAATGCAGCCTAAAATGATCCTTAATTTTCTTTAATCATTCTTTAGTTGTATAAATATATATATATATATCTATATATTACGGGTCAAATGGGCGGTCGGGGCAAAAAAGACCGTCCCATACCCGATCTAGTATCCCGGAATTGGAGTACTCTCTGGAATTTCTACAAGACTACTTAGTCTCTGGAATTTGGAGTCTTCTTTTTGATAATATATTTTTTTGAAGTATTTGGGAGTGGGAAGAAAAGGAAGGTGTTTATGTTTTTGTGGCATATTTGCTATGTTTTGTGTGATTTGGCATGAAAAGAATAGGAGAATTTGTTATGAAGCTGTAGCGGAGGACATTTATCTTGTGACATATCTCTCAAAAACATATAATAGGGAGTCTTTTTATAAGAATATAAGGCCATTTAGCATGTACAAACATATAATAAAGCGTCATCTCTAGTGCTTAGTTTAGTTGTTGTCTTCAACCAACTCTGTTTATATCACCGGTCTGGTTCTGTCGTTATAGGTGAACAAGTGTAACAAATAATAATACTTTCTGAGAGACATACCATCGCTTGTCCGGAAACAACTTAGATCTGAATTCAAATAATGTAATGTTTATCGATGCTCACACAAATGTTTGTATCATTTTAAAAATGTAGAGACTATATGGTATGTCATCCCAAAATCACTAAATTTTTACATGACATAGGAGGACATACATTGCTCTTAGATGACAAATGAGTGGCTTTAAATCTAGATTCATTATTTTTGTATGGCTTTAAAGCCAAATGAACCTTATTGCATAAAAATTACTTGTTACCTATTGATAATTATTTTTATTTTAGTGAATGACACCAAAAAATGTACATAGACCAACCTTTTGCATGACCTGTTTTTAGTTTCAATCGATTTCACTGGAAACATACATATTACAATAACAAACTTATTAGCAAACTTAATACTAAAAGAACAGAAGGACATCAACCCCAATTCTATTGGATTTTTCTTATTGAAAAAGCATTTTGGTACGACAATCATAAGGCGGAAGATTGTTTCATCAGCAGCTTCCTTCTTCTTCTCCGCATTTAGATTGTTCAGATTCCAGCAATGCTACCAACGATCCTAAGGCAGATGTTTTCTATGCCTGCAAAATACTAAAATTTGGTCTTACATTGCGGCCCTGATTTCTATATGATGCAGATATGTTCCCTGAAATCTAAAACTACATCTACAATGAAAACTGGAACATCAAATTTGTCTTCCGGTGAAGATTCAGCATATTATATAATAAATTAAGCATATCCTAACTTCAATATGTTTTACTTACAGCTTTTCAATTAGTTTTAATTTTCCTCCAATATCTTATTTACTTAAACCATATCGAGTTTCCTAGATGGAAAAATAATTAATTATTTTCGATGATCAACTTATAATTTATTAGTATTTGAACAACTATATGTATATTATAAAATGGGTAGAAAGAATGAATTGAAACACATGAAAATTTAGTGTTGAGATGGTTAGTGACTTGGTCATGCCTAAAAACTTGTTTTTTGACAACCAATATAAATCTTTGGGGTCTTCGAGATGTAAATTGAAATTCATTTACAACAATTGTCAACAAACCTCATTTTGTAACGTTGATGAATCCACTTTTCATGTACACGTGGCATAGTGGGACCAGATCTTATAACCCGATAATTGGCTTTTGAGTATATCAATTGACCTCCTTGAAATGTGGCTGACAAGTTCATCTTCAACATCAAAATGCCTGCCAAACATCTTTTGTTGTTCCTCAGAATTGCTTCCAACTATCTACAAAAACACAAACACACACCTGTCAACTCCAATGAAACTTAACAGTGCTTGCTCCGTGGTGTATTGTCTACATTACATTATGAAACTAAGGACAAGAGAACCATAGGGGTAATACAATATCCATATTGATCTGCTAAAGAAGTTGCACATTAGATTTATACAACATTGTGAGGGAAAAAAAAAACTAGTTATAACCATGTGCGATGGCAAAAGAGGGACAGAGATCAAGCAGCCATTTTGAAAATACCATTTTTTTTTTAATCATCTTTAATCTATGTATCACAGAATTAGATACCTGATTATCTATTTAAATATAGAGAACATGCCCTCAATTCACACTTCAACCATTGACAACGTTCAAGTAAATACCAAGAACAAAAGAATTTGATTACAAACTCATAGTCCTAATAAATACTTTTTACGCCATTAGTTTCAAACACAACCTAAAATGATCCTTAATTTTCTTCAATCATTCTTTAGTTGTTTGTCCAAGGGTTCATTCCTTCCAGGTTTCATAAGGAGTAAACAATTTCTATGGGATACGAAAGCACCGTTTAAGTTAACAAAAAGTTTCTAAAATATTCCAAAAGTTGGATCCCATACCTTGACAGCTACCTGCATGCCTTTCTTGGCAGAGTCGACAGGTTTTAAGTTATTTTCAATGGATGCAATTCGTCCAATATCAATAAAGTCCCTTTGAGGAATACAAATGGGAGTTCCAACCTGAATGAGAAGGAGAAAATATTAGAGGGCTGTAAAGCATAAGAGCCTGCAATATACTAAAACTGCATGTGTTAATATTATTTATTGCACAAGTGTGTGAGTTAATATTATGAAACCACATAATATACAATTCAGCTTAAACCCAAATTCAGGTCTATTGGAGTCTGGAATGCAATCCAAACCCCAAAATATATCCAACGTATTTTACGAGATTAAGATAAATCCAGTGACTAAATAGAACTTAGATCAAGAATAAAAATAGATTTTGGGTTATAAAAGTAGAAAGAAAGAATAAACTCAAGATAATAGTAAATGTGAAAGAACAAGCCTATAAGAATTTGGAAAGGACATCGTTCGATTCATACCTTTGCTATGCGTTCAAGAACATCAACCCCCAATATTATTGGATCTTTCTTATTGTAAATGCATTTCGGTACGATCCTAAGGACACACGGGAAAACTGCTTCATCAGCAGCTTCCCTCTTCTCCTCCTCCTTCAGATTGTCAATATAAGCCTTGAATTGATCGAATAAGTGATAGATGATATCAGCAATGAAAACCTTGACACCCAGTTCATCTGCAAGTTCCCGAGCCTCTGGTGTCACTTTGACATCAAAAGCCAAAATAGTGGCATACGCCTTTTTCTTTTCAATCATTACACTGGCCTTCATGACATCCTTTTTATGAACAGGACCTATGCCTATACCACTAACAGGAATCTTCACATCCGAAGACTTCAAAAATTCCAGCAACGCTTCCAAAGATCCCAAGGTAGATGCTTGTACATAAACTCCCTCACCACTTTTATCAATCCTGTTCAGGACTGACTTCATATCTTCCATGGTCGCTTCCTTGACATCTTCCAAATCATCATCAGGCCCAACAACATAGAGACATGAGAGACATGTTCCAGCTATAGCATGCTCAAGTCCCTGCAGTAGCGGTATAGAAAACAATAAAACAGAACATCCATTAATTGATGTTATAACTCACAATTATACGGCCTGCAAAGTACTAAAATTTGGTCTTAATGGCTAGGATATGTAAGTTGCTCTTACCTGGGCTGTAATTTTAATACCCTGCACAGCCTTGATTTCTCTGTGATGCAGGTATATTCCCTGAAATCACACAGCCACGGCCATTGCATCACCAAAATAGACAATAAAGATTTTACCCCAGTTCTTTGGGTGTAACCAATAGCAGAGCAGAAAGAATTTAAAGAATAGAAATTCATTTTTCAGACGATTAATGCAGAAACATCGGGAAGATGTAATCAGGATTGACAAAATCAATAGTTAAAGAAAGGGATATCCACAAGAGTAAAAGAACACTTCACGCAAAAACATGGGAAAAGCTTGTTACAACAATCAGTGTCCCCGTAAAAAGAAAAGGGAAGAAATCTTGTTTCCTGATCCACAAATCTATAGACAAGTCATTAGCTATTGTCTAATTGACCAAGCGTTAGGCGCTAATCGGGCATTTTAGAACACTGTAATTGAACAAACTCCTAGGGTAGACTTAACAATAATATAGTATGAACAATAAAATATCAAGAACTTTACAGCCCTGTTACAATAAAGAGCGTACATCAGTTTTCAAGCATTATACCATAGTCAAAACCGATGTTACACCTTAGAGACAAAAAAAAATGCCTGGTTTTTCAAATACACAAGTACATTAGCTAATAGGGAATGGGTGTGGACAGCTGGTTCACTGCTGTAATTTGATCTTTCAATTATTTATATTTATAATTTTAGAGTTTCTTAAAAAAATAAAAGAAAGAAAGGGAAATAGTGTGAAAATGGGATCATGGAGACAGATATCAAGAGTGGCTACAGAAATTTGCTCAAAATAAGTTTTCATGTGCCCTACCAATCATTCATTATATGAAACAAAACTGGGCCCTAAAAATCCATCCAGATCTCACAATATACGAAAAATAAATATATGAAGAATAAATGTCAAGATAAGCAGTACCTTAACTCGGAGTTCCTTCATTGGGTGGGGTGTCAATAAAGCTCTATTGTTGTAACAATAGGTCCCTAAAATGAAGAATTTATTTATGAGAATCTAAAAACAGCTTGCATTTCAATAGATTTTATGCAAAAAAGGGGATTAGATGCTTGCCTGCAAGCCGCAAACAACAATTTGATCTCCTTCATGAATAACACCATTAACTAATACAACATCAATTGTAGTTCCATGGCCTTCAATTACCTTGACTTCCAACACCGTACACTGACAATGATATGCAGTTCAAATAGAATAAGAATTTTCAAGTCCGCATCTTAAGAAAGCATTCAATTAAGTGATTAACCAGATTACCAAAACAAACCTGAACTACATTGCTGAATGTGAGTTTCTCAACCATTGTTTTCTGTGTCCATTGAACCAATAATAACAACAAATCTGGAATGCCTTCTCCACTTCAACATCACAAAAACCCATAGTGTTAGCACAAAAGCCAAGGAAACACTAATACAATGATTTTGCAGTTAAAGAGCATGCAACAAACCATAACAAGGTCAGACATGGAGTTTAATTATGACATAGCTAATAGCACTTGTCGGTACTATACTGAACGTTTCCCCCATTTCTCTATTTTTGTAGTATAATTCAGTATTCATCCCTTGCTCCATAAACTGAGTTACAATCTACCATACCAAAGAGAAACCAAAACTAAGAAAATGTGAATAGGATCTACAGCTTACATATCTAATACTAAAAAAAATGGCTGAATGTAATTCACCTGTGTAAGCCTCGTGTTAAATAAATTTTGTACATCTTTAGATTGCTGTTTCATTGCTTTCACAATTGGTGCATTGCGGCATGTTTTCCACCCATAGAGTCTGTCCACCTGCATAATTAGAAAATTCCAAAAACAGAGTGAACATCAACAGGAGAAGGGGGAAGCAACAGCTACTCCCAAAGTGAGACTAGGGATTACAACTTACCTTGTTCAGCGCAATAATGAATTCTGTATTCCTCATTTTCAAAAGATTTAGTGATTCTATGGTTTGTGGCTTTAAGCCCTCCATAATGTCAACCAAAATGGCAATATCGCATAGCCCTGAACCCCGTGAACACAGATTGGTAAAAGATTCGTGACCAGGGGTATCAATAACCAATAAGCCTGGAACCTTCAACTTTGCATCAGCTTTCAATTCCTTTGTTCTCTCGCGTATGTTCTCAGCAGGGAAATATGTTGCACCGATTTGTTGTGTAATAAACCCAGCCTCCCCTTCCTGAACATTAGTACCTCTGACAAAATCAAGTAGCTTTGTTTTACCAGCATCCACATGGCCCATAATGCAGCAGATTGGTGAACGGAGGTTCTCATCAGCCTGTTTAGGGGGGGTAGCATCTGCAGTTGGTTTGTTTTTAGCAGCAGCAACTTTCTTTCTAGTGTAGTGGGTAACTTGGACCTCAGGCTCAGGCAGGTTTTTCTTTGCTGCATTGTTCACTAGAGCTGCATTGTTCACTGGAGGTTCATTATCTTCATCATCAAATGCACCACCTTGGACATTAAGATTGATGTCATTGTCATCCCAACTCTTAGCATCCCATTCCTCATCATCGTCATTTTCTGGTTTCTGTATCAACTGGCCATCTTGAACCGTTTCCATAGAGTCTAATTCGGCCACAATTTCTTGCTGCTCGTGCTCTCTTGCTTTTGGCTCTGCAGCACCATTTGGTTGGTGGCCATCTTGAACCGTTTGAGAGTCTAATTCGGCCACAATTTCTTGCTGCTTGTGCTCTCTTGGTTTGGACTTGTTTGTCTGATATTTGGGGCGCTTTGTAGGTTCACCAGAAGGGAGAGGAATAGCTGCATTAGCCAGTATCTGGTTTCTCATAGCCTCGAGGCGACGTGCCTCTTCCTTCTGCTTCCCAGTTAAAAGCTTGCCTTCCTGTTTCTTCTTCAAGAGCTTCTCTTTTTCCTTTTCCTTCTTCCTACGCTTAGCCTCTCAGCTTCTTCTTGCCTGTTTCGCTCCTCTTCTTCCTTCCTAATCCTCTCTTCTTCTTCCCTTTTCTTTCTCCCTTCAGCTTCTTTTCTTCTAGCCAAAGCTTCCTGCATCTCCCTCACTTGCTTAGACAATTTCTTCTCTGGTACTTTACTCTTTGAAACATCGGTCTTTTTGGGTTCTACTGTTTTAGTTTTCATCTCCTGTTTTGCAGCAGCTGCCTTCTTCTTCTCCTTTCCTTCTTCTTTGTCTTCTTCTTTGCTGCAGCAGATTCTTCTTTTTCTTCATCACCTGCAACTACTCCATGAGGCAGAACCTCAACATTCTCTTCCTCCTCCAAACGAGATTCCAAGTCCACTTCATACACGAAAAGATAATATCAACAATGCAAGTTAATAACTTTATTCTACTGATCTCTTCAAAAAACAAAACTTGAGTCTACTGATCAATACACCCTAAAAACGAAAACAAAAACTCAATCAAACACACCGATTCACTTACATTTGGATTTGAACCGGTCATCCATCTATTTAAGATAAAAAAAATAAAAAATAAAAAATAAAAACACACACACACACACACACAAAACACAAAACCTAATTAATCACAGACACAACAAAAACCATAACGTTTTGAAAAAATAAAATAAAATAAACCAGAATGTGACATGATTTGAACTTTGAAGAGCTCACCTGATTTTCCCGCAAGCGAGTGCCTTCCATCTCCTCTTCGCGGTCAATTTTTAGAGCCTAAGCTAGTAAGCCAACGATTTTGAGTGTTTTGAAGCCGACACAGATGATGAATATCTTGTTTAATTTTCGAACAAGTAACAAATTTCTTTCTAAAATCTGCGTAATGTGTGTTTTTTCTAAAAAGAAACTCCTCCTATTTAAAAAACAAATCAATTTGTATCCGATTGGGAGAAGCAATTTCAAACATAATAGGAGAAAGCAATGCCAAATATCACTGTAGTCCCTACTTATTTGTAAAATACCACCTTTTTAAACACCTTTTTCATATTTATAAGTTTAGTCCATCTCCTTCTAACGGTCTCAACTTTCAACTATGACACAACTTATTAAACTACAATTTTTCCCTTACATAATTTAATTAAGCTAAAATGACGATTTTATTCTCAAACTTATTACAATATATATATATATATATATATATATATATTGTTAGACCACGAGGTATTCCTCACTCCGATCGACAACCGATCGTTAATGAGTGGGACTAATTCTCACTTCGACCGGGAGGTCAATAAAGCCTAGCCACGAGGTGCTTTCAGTGGGGTTCGAATTTGGACAGTGTCCGAACCATTTGCCTCACTAGGGGTGTGGTGACCAACCACACCATAGCTCGTGGTTATATTATATATATATTTTTTTGTTGATAATATTACAATATTATATCTTAATCCTTATCGTCAAAAATAGAATATCCTCAAATGTTTTCAGATTTTTACATATTTACCAATATATATAACAAATAACTTAGCGTGTAGCAATGATCTGGTCATCTAACTAAACTAATATGAATGTCAAAATTGTTTTAATAATAACTATTAAATTAATTAATTATAAATTGTTATAAAATTGTTCATTTTCATATATTTTACTTTAAAAAAACAATCACCTTATCACTTAATCTACTCCATTCAAATATTTTATTTGATTTTTTATTTGATAAAATCACTCAAGGTGTCTCTAAAATCACTTAATCACTTGTTTATAAAAGAGAAAAAATTTAACTTTTCACTTAACAAAAAAGCACCTGAATTTAAAACAATTTCTTACTTCTAAAATTATATTCATTAATCTAATTTATTTCTAATTTTGTCTTCTGTCAAAATTCTAACCTTATTAATACATTTTTTTTCTTATGTATGTATATATATATATATATACATGTTTATCACTTACTTTTTCTTCATTATGAATTCTCGAATTTCATCGGTTCCATCTCTTGGAAGTTTTTTTTTTTTTTTTGTTGGGTTTTTTTTGTACCCGTAAATGTAAAAACAAAATAGGGCAGTGAAGAGGAATAACTGAAAGTCAAGCACCACTCCTTCACACTCATTTTCTATCTGAGCTCTCTCCTCTTTTCTTTCTTCTCTTTTCTTCTCCTCCATTTCTTTTGATTTCATTTTAAACAACTAATTAATTAAACGAAAAACAAAAAGGGATCCATGCGATGTGATCTTCTTATTTTAAGATTCAAACCATGATGTAGACAATAAAGCCCCCATGAATTGACGATGTGCAGTGCAACTGAAAATTGATTGTTGCAAGTTTATGAATTCCAATTCATTTGTTTTAATTATTTAGATAACTTTGAAGTATTCTTAATAACTAAATAATTTTGTTTTAGAATTATTAAATTACTTGTTATAATAGTCCTTAATATATTAAAATGTAAATATGTAACAAATAATAGTTAAAATGACATAGATGCAAAAGTATTTATTTTTAGATATTTGTAACTTCAAAATAAAAAACAACTTATCATTTATATTCAGTTTTCGGTGAAAAAAAACAAATATGTTTTTTAGTTCTCAGTTTTAATTTCAGTAATGACCATGATGAATTTTTGTGTGGATGATGAGTTCAATGAAATATATATATGAACAAAATTTGAGAATTTTCTAAGTACTAGAAATATTTATCCAAAATTTTTAAATATGAAGGCATCGGAAAATAGACGAAATATAGGAAAATTCAAGAAAAATAGTTCTAGTATTCAAAAAAATTCTCAAATTTTGTTCATAGGTAGATTTCAATGAACTTATCATCCACAAAAAAAAATAATAATAATAATAAATAAATAAAATTCAGATTAAAATTCATTAAAATCGATGTATTTTCATTAAGGTCCTTATCGAAATTAAAATAAAGATTCACTCTATATATATATATTCTTAATATTTTTTATTCTTTCTATTCTTAATATTTTTGTATTTGTATTAGAATGGACTTTTTTTAGTATGTGGTTTTTTTAGTATGTAATTCTTAATGTCCAAGGTGGTGTATTTGATTATCTTGGTCATCAAATGCACCAACTTGGACGTTAAGATTGAGGTCATCTCAACTCTTTGCATCTCATTCCTCCTCATCATCATTTTCTGATTTATGTATCAACTGGTGATCTTGAACCGTTTCCATTGATAAGACCCGCCCCGACTCCTATCTTGAGTACGAGAGAATCCTGTAAAAAAATCTTATACATACATGTATGCATAACATGCTTTAATTTAAAATCATGATCTACCAATTATGTCATCACATGTGGCCCATCTCACGATACTAAAGAATCTGCACGAACCTAGTGATCACCTGTAAAAATAGACTAAAATAAAAGAATGAGCGCTAACGTCTAGTGAGTGAATATAAATTTTACTAACAATAACTATCTCCTAACAAATATGAACTTGCAATTATAATTTTTTTTTTACCTTTCTATAACCAAATATCTTTATGAAACTATTCATTTCATACTCATTTAACTTTATACTAGCCAACTAAAATATAATTTGCAAACTATTAACAAAAGGAAACTTATCTGTATCTTCTGTATCTCTTCTTGAATTCAACGTAATCTCTAATCTAGAACTATATTATAACATATGATTTGTAGAGCTAATTAAATACATTCTCTATGAATGAAACATATTTTTCTATAACTACTTCATAATATAATAAAATATTTTATACTTTTATAAAATATAAATTATCTAACATGAAATTTGATATTTTGATAATCTCTAATATTTTCTCTACTTTTCATAATCTGTAAGTATAAAAATAATCTGAAACTCATTACCAAATTGATACCTAGGGGAATATCTCATGTATGTGACAAAGATCTCAATGCACACGCAGAGTAGGGGAAAAATATCTCACATACATGACGATATTTAATCACCAGTGCATAGCAATAATCTCACATGCACATCGATATCTGGTCAAACGTGCAGAGTAATCTCAAGTACACGTCAATATCTGATCAAATGTGTAGAGTAATCTCACATACATATGCACAGAAGCCCCAAGGGCCACATACACGTGCAAATGTGTACGTAAATTATAAATTAAAACAAAACTCTACTCACAGTACTCCTGGCTCAAGTGTGTACTGAATCTCGAATTCCACTTGATTTCTTTATCTTCTGGATTCTCCCTAAAATCACATAAAACTCAATTCAGTATTCATGCGACAATGTAATAATATTCACCGTATTCCAAACTTTATCAAATAAACATCATTTATCTATATGTTTTGTAAACGGTACATATCTCAAGAGCCGCACTCATTTTTCTTCAATCTCATTTTGTCTCTCTTGAACTAAATGTTATCAGTTTTTCTTTTTCGTCTTCCTTCTTCTGATTTCTCTCTCTAAGATGAATATCTCAATTCCCAACTCTCTACTTCTTTTCTTTTCTTGGCATATGAAAGTTCTCAGACCTCTGCTTTTCTCTCTTTTCGCAATTCTCTGTTTCTTTCTTATCTATCTTCTTCTATTTTCTATTTCTTCTCTTTATTGGTCTCTCTCTAATTTTCAGATTCTATCTCTCTCTCACGTATATCTCTCTTTCCTTTCTTTCTTTTCTTTCTTTCTAATTTTCTATTTTAGTCTTGGTCCTAGCCGAGTGACTCTTCTCTCCCTCTCACCATTTCTCTTTTCAATTTTTTTTTTATTCTTTTCTTTTGCCACTACTCACAAAACACATGCCACCTATCACTTGCACATGACACCTCTCACACATTCACTTTCCACGCAGCTGATTGCCTCTTCAATTTCTTTTTTTAATCTCAATTTAGATGGGCTTGTCATGGGATGAACTTGGACAATTAATTGGGTTGAGATATATGTTTGGGCTTAAATACTAGGCTTGGGAAATTTAATGGGACTGGACCTTACATCCATAGAGTCTAATTGGGCCACAATTTCTTGCTGTTTGTATGTCTTTACATTCTCTACTTTGGATTTCTTTGTCTGACATTTGAGTCGTTTTGTAGTTGCATTATCTGATATCTGGGTTTTCATAACCTCAAGGAAACACGCCTCTTTCTTTTATCCTGTTTTTTCTTCAAGACTTCTCTTTTTCCTTTTCCTTTTTCCTACGATTAGCCTCTCAGCTTCTTCTTGCCTCTTTCGCTCCTCTTCTTCCTTCATTATCCTCTTTTCTTTTCCGTTTTCTTCCTCTCTTCGGCTTCTTTTCTTCTTGCCAAAGCTTCCTGCATCTCTCCCACTTGTTTCGACGATTTCTTTTTGATCATTTCCTTTTTCCATTAGCCTTTTCAGTTTTCATCTCTCCAGCTGCAACAGCTGACTTCTTTTTCTCCTTTTTCTTCTCCTTCTTCTTTTTCTTTTTCTTTACTACACCTTTCTTTTCATCACCACCATTTGTCGCTGCAACTAATTCAGGAGTAGGTTTTGTTGTATCCAAACTAGATTCGAAGTCCACTACATATTTCCTATGGTTCTAGGATTTCCTCTGCACCAGAGGACCCTTTGCTACGAACAAATTAATATCAACAATGTTAATAACTTGATTCTACTAATTAATACATCCAAAAACGGAAAAGAAAAAAAAAAACATACTCAAATAAACTAATTCCCTAACATTTGGATTTAAATAGGTCTTCCTCCTCTTATATAAGATTGAAAAGAAAAAAAAAAAAACACAAAACATAATCAGTCAAACACAACAAAAACCAAAACTTTTTTGAAAAAAATAATAATAAATCAGAATGACAAGATTTGAACTTTGAAGAGCTTACCTGATTTTATCGCTCATGAGCTCCTTCCATCTCCTCTTCGCGGTTGGTTTTCAAAGTCTAAGCTGAAGATATTGAGTGTTTTGATGTCAACACTAAGGTTGGGCACGGTCTGGTTTGGTTCGGTTTCAATTAAGACTAGACCGAACCAAAAATTTTAGTCTTTTGAAAAATTGGACCAGCTTGAACCAATCACTTTTTCAGACTAGACCAAACCAAATTATATTGGTTCGGTTCGATCTAGCGGTTTTGACTTATCACAAAAAAAATAATAATAATAATAAATTAAAACATATTGAGCAATTACATACATTTTGTTTTAAAAAATACATTTCATTTTTTTTATATATTAATACATCTCAAATTAAAAAAGAAAGAAAAAAATTACAAGATTTGAACTTTGAAGAGCTTACCTGATTTTCTCGCTCATGAGCTCTTTTCATCTCCTCTTCGCGGTTGGTTTTTAAAGCCTAAGCTGACGATATTGAGTGTTTTGATGTCAACACTAGGGATGGGCACTGTCTGGTTTGGTTTGGTTCGGTTTCAATTAAGACTTGACCGAACCAAAAAATTTGGTCTTTTGAAAAATTGGACCAGTTTAAACCAATCACCTTATCAGACCAGACCAAACCAAATTATATTGGTTTGGTTCGATCTAGCGGTTTTGACTTATCACAAAAAAAATATATATATTAAAATATGATGAGCAATTACATACATTTTGTTTTAAAAAATACATTTCATTTTTTTTTAATATTAATACATTTCAAATTAAAAAAGAAAGAAAAAAAATAATAATAATAGCTTGTAAACACATTTACAATGAAGATTAGTCGTAGAAACAAAAATAAGAATTATATCAAATTTAGAAAGTATAAACAAAAATAAGAATTATATCAGATCACTTGTTCCGTATTTGTGGCGCTGTCTTAGCTTAATTTTTTATATAATTTTTTTTATCCATTATTCAATGTTAAACAAATGATAACTTCATAAAGTAAATGTAAAAAAATTTAATTTCATCTAAGTGTTCTTTTGACCTTGCCCAAGTTTGTGGATTAATAAAACACATATTAAATAATAAATCAAGGTTTTTGACTTTAATGTTTTTTTTTTTAAAGTTTTATTGAAGAGTTTTGGGTGTGATCAATATTGGAATAAAAGTGTGTGTTAAAAGTATTCGGTTTACGGTCTGGTCCAGATTTGATAAGCTTGGAGTGGGTGCGTAAAAGTATTCGGTTTACGGACGACAATGGTGGTTGAAATTTTTTTTTAATAATATATTATTTATTTAATTAGAGTGTCGGTTTACATGTCAAATTGATGCATTTGGCAAAAAGTACTCAGCGTTGAAGATTCCCAAATCATTTTTTTTTTTAATGTCAGATCAATGTCTTTAAATTTTAAAAAAAAAATTATTTACCCATTTCATACTTAATTATAATAATACGTATTTTTAAAAAATATACAGTTGAAAAGATCTCGTTGGGATCTTTAAAATAACACTAATAATGATATACATATTTAATTTACTGATTAATTATACATTTAATTAATATTAAATAAATTATTGTTGTATAAATATTTAATGGGAGAATATTCTTTAAATAAATTAATATTTTTAACCAAATTGTTCGATGATTTTAGGTTACAATGTCTAACGATCATATATATTCAAAACCAAGAAAAACTATGCTTTCATTCTATGGAAAAAAAAAAAAATCAATTATGGGGTTAGAGCGAATCAAGTTTTCAATGCAATGTCGAGACGAATGTTCAAGTTTATCTTATCCATCTCAATGGAATAAAAACAATGATGTCTTATATATCTAGTTTTGTTTTAGCCCACCATTGCAAAAAATCATGGGTATGCCTCTGCTTGGACCATAGACCGGATCAGACCATACAATTATGTTATAATTAAAACATATGGGTTTTTTTTTTTAAGTAAAAAAACAAAACAAACTAAACCAAGTGGTTTCATATGATTTGGTTCGGTTCGCAGTTTATTCGCTTTTTTCCTCAGCTCTAGCTGACATAAATGATAAAGATCTAAATGTGTTTTCTTTTCTAACAAGCAACGATTTTTCTTCTAAAATTTAAGCAATATGTGTGTTTCTTAAAAAACTACTCCTATAAAAAGCCAAAAATTTATGGTTTTATTATTTTTAGCCACCAAGAAAAGTTTTATTGTTTTCATCATTTTTGACCAATTTTGGACAACATTGCCCCTAATAGAATTGAAATTAAAAAATAAATGAAAAGGGTTTTAATGTTTTAGGGTTTCAAAAAGTAGAGAAATAGAAAAAGAAAGAGAAAAGGGTTTCGGACGCCGTCGCCGGCGCATCCTTATCCGTCATCCATGGTCGTTGTACCATTTCCCATCATTCACCGATGCCGCACCCTCATTTAAATAATATTAAAAAAAATTACTATTGTATAAATATTTAATGGGAGAATATTTTTTAAATAAATTACTGTTGTTAACCAAATTGTTTGTTGATTTTAGGTTACAATGTCTAACAACCATACATATTCAAAGCCAAGAAAAACTATGCTTTCATTTTATAGGAAAAAAAAAAATTCAATTATAGGGTTAGAGTGAATCAAGTTTTCCATGCAATGTCGGAGACGGATGTTCAAGTTTGCTTTATTCATTTCAATGGAATAAAACCAATATTGTCTTATATATCTTGTTTTGTTTTAGTAAAAAATCATAGGTACGCCTTTGCTTGAACCATATACCGGACTAGACCATACAATTATGTTATAATAACACATTACATTTTTTTTATTAAGTAAAAAACCAAACCAAACTAAGCGGTTTGGTTTGATTTGGTTCGGTTCGCAATTTATGTGTTTTTTTGCACATCCCTAGCTGACACAAATTAAGATAAGCAATGTTAAATTTTAATATAGTCCTTACTTATTTGCAAAATATCACCTTTTTAAATGTCTTTATGATATTAATAATTTTAGTCCATCTCCTCCAAACGCTCAACTATGAGCAAATTTGTTAAACTTCAATTTTGCCCTTATGTAATTTAATTAAGCTAAAATGATGATTTTATCCTCAAACTTATTACCATATTGAATATTAATATCTTTACATGTATTGTCCAAAATATCCTCAAACATTAACATATTTGTACATATTTACCAATATATATATATGAATAATTCTCTAGTCGGTTCTAGTCCTGAAGTTTTTCGTAAGGTTATAAGGATTATCACATCTAATAATTCTTGAGTCTTGATAGAAAACTTTAAAACCAGGTCTCACTAGAGAAGGACTCATATATGTATATATAAAATAACATAAGAAAATCTTCACAAAAAATAAAATATAAAAACAAAAAGCTATTATTTAGGAGGGATGTTTTTTAATTTCTCCTAAAAAATAAAGGCAGACGAGTTATTCTCTTATTTCAAATAGAGGAAGACGAGTTATTCACATTTTATTTTATGGTCAAAGGGGAATTGAAAGCTAAGCAATGGTAATTCTAAAAATTTTCCGGGAGAAAAATAGAGACGTCTCCTACATTACCCATCATATGTGGAAGTTTCGACGTAATTTCATAGAGTCATTCGTTCTAAATGCTAGCTTACGACACTTGATATGTAATCAAACTATTTTGTTTTTGACATATAATCAACTAATTATGCAAACCAAAAATAATGGTAGGGCTATAGAAATATTTACAAAGGGCCCGATATAGCTATACAAATAGCCTAAAACCAATAAAATTTGAGTGACGATATTTGCACCCCTAAAAAACTGTATATACATCTCTTATTGTATGTACAACCCATTAAATATTTTAGGGTTTACAAATACATCCCACATATTACCAATATATCCCGTTCTTTTAAATTTTTTTATTAAATACTAGATATGAACAAAATACAAATTACAACACAATTAAAATAAGATTAAATTAAAAGCACGAGGGAGGTGTGGCTCTTTCCGAATTCCGAGGAACCATACCTCCTCAGTACCTTTTTTTTTAATTTTATTTTATTTTAGTGATTTTAATTAAATTTAATGGTTTTCAAGTTTTTTTTTATAAATAATAGTTATTTAATATTTTAATTTTAAATAATCATTATTTAAATTTTTAAGCAATACTCGGTTAATATCTCAATTAAAGATATTGTGGGTGCGTTTGGCACAGAGATGGGACAGGACAAGGTGGGACGGGACAGGACAGGACAGGACGGGACAGTTGTTCCATATTGTGTTTGGAATGTCTGGGACAGAACTATTAACTGTACTGTTATGCATTTGGTATGGATGGGACAGGACGGGACAAGAGGTTCAAATGACTAGAGTGCCCCTCATATGTATATAATATATATATAAAATAAAATATAATTATATATATATATATATTATTGTATATGAAATAATTTTTAAAATATTATATATAATAATAAAATTTAATATATATATATATATATTATCTTATATATTATTGTATATGTAATAATTTTAAAAATATTATATATTATTATATACAATAAAATATAATATATATAATATATTATAATATTAAATATATTTATATATTATTAATATTTATAATAATATATAATATATATCGTATTATAATATATATATGATATATTAAATATTATTATATATAATATTTATATAAGATATATATAATATATTAAATATTATTATATATATAATAATATATGTAATAATACTTAATATATTATATTATTATCATATATAATAATAAAATAAAATATTAATATTAATATATAATATTATTATATATAATATATATATAATATGTTATATATATACATAAATGATCTAATATATATTATGTTATTATTATATATATTATTATTATAATAAAATATATATTATATTATATAATAATATATAATATATAATATATATTTTGGATAATAATAATAAAATATAAAATTATATATATTATATTATATTATATATATAATTATATATTATTTAATATAATAATATATACTTTTATATTTTATTATTCTTATCCAAAATATATATTATATATTATTGTATAATATAATATATATTATATATAATAATATATAGTATTCGTATTATATAATATATAATAATATTAATATTACTAATAAATAATATATATTAAAATATATATAATAATATTTATATTATATTATATATATATAATATTATAAAATATATATACATATAAACTATTGCATAAGTTTGTGATTTTTTGAAGATTTAAGGGTAAAAAGGTCTTTTTGAGACTTGTCCCATGCATGGGACAAGTCTGGCCTAGGGTCTTGGGTGGGACAGAAATTGATGATTTTTGTCCCACCTTGTCCCGTTCTGTCCCATGCTAAAGTCGTGCCAAACGTGGGACAAGAAGAAACTGTCCCACATTGTCCTGTCCCGTCCCGCGTACCAAACGCACCCTGTATGTTCCTAATGCTCAAATTCTCAAAATATTGAATATCGTATTAATATGATTTATAGATTGTATTTACAATTACTTAATTATTTATATAATGCTACGTAAGAGCAATATTAGATTTTTTTTATATTAAAAAATACTACTTTATTGTATACATACAATTTTAAAAGAGTGTCAATATAATCATTCTAATATTTAGTGGGGATGGGGAAGAAGAGAGAACAAAAAAAAAAGTTTCATGACTAAAGAAAGAGCAACAATATGAGATTTTTTCCTTACGATTCAATTTTATCTTTTCAAACCCCTTTTCTAAAAACTTAGGTGGTGTTTGGATGTGTTTTTAAAAACTGTTTTTTGTTTTTAAAAGCAAAAAACAACTGGAATATTGTTTGGTTAAACATTTTACAAAACTGTTTTTGAAAATAAAAAACAACTTTTTAAAAGTTATAATTAAAAAGTTAAAAACAACTGTTTATTGTTTTCTATTGTTTTCAAAATAAATCATAACTTTTCCCTCCAAACAACTATTTCACTCATTTTGAAAACTATAACCAAACAATTTTACATCGTTTTCCCTTTCAAAAAACTACTTTTAAAAAACACTACCAAGCACATTACATTTTTTAAAGCATCATTTTTAAACACGTGATTTCCATTTTTAAAAATAATTTTCAAAAACACCATTTTAAAAATGATACCAAACACGCCCTTAAATTTAAATTTTTTTTTTTAAAAAAAAAACACTTCATTTTGCTCAAAATTTATCATTTTTATCTTTTGATTCTATTTTTTAAAAAAAATATTCCATCATGAAATCATAAAAAAAAAATTATATAAAAAAAATCATTTTGTTTCAAAATTATATATATATATTCAATTGAATACTGAAATTGACAAGTTTTTATTTTTATTTATTTTTTTGTTTCATTTTACTCTTTTAAGAGTCGACATTTAAGAAAAAAAAATGCAATTTGTTTTCTTATTGTTTATTTATGCAAAAATCAATACTTTAAAAAGAAATTTATTTGTTGCAAATTATTTTCATCATTTCATAATCAAATAAAACTTTAATGATATTGAAAAAAAAAAAAAGTTTTAAAGTTTGTAAAACTAAAAAGATTATAAAAAAAAAAAAAAAAGGAAAAATTAATATTGGAGTCTAGCAAAACTATTTGGTAATATATTTTAAATTTCTTTATCCTTTCTAGTGATTTTAATTCGATCCAATCGAGCAGAAGAAGATCGATCCACATGACAATTATAGTTTGATTATTCAATGTTTTGACCGGTTAATTTCTTGATTTGACTACGTGGCACTGTTGACTAATTGACTTTTTCACTATCGAAAATCACCTACAACACACATAATTAGCAATATGCATCTTTTATTCAAATTAAGTTATTACGACAAGATTAAATATGATTAACAATATGTCATGTGACATAGTTTGAATAATATCTCTCGTTCTTCTCTTAAATCATATGACAACACATGATTTGTGTCACAATACAACGAACACTTTTTTAAAAAACAGGAGAAATGCTTTAATATGTTTGAGCGTATACGTATTAATACAATAAAGCTTCTCACACCTATATTACGGGATTTTCATTTCGAGTCTCTCCCATAATCTCACAAAAACCAAATTATTATAATATTTGAAATAAAATAAAAAATGACATATACAAATTTTTTTTTTTAATATGATCGATTATTTATCTCAAGTGATTATGATTTAATTGGATTATAAGTGTTGGTAAAACCCACCGAAACATTTCTGCGACAATAGAATAGATCAATATTGTTGTGCTGCTAAGTAGGGGCCCACAATTTGAGAGGCCGCACCGTCTCTCGATCCGTCTCATGCGCTCTCTCCATTCCAATCTCCATTTTGTTTGAGTCAATCTTCTTCGAAATCTGACTCAACCCTAAAACAAACGAAACCGTCATCACCGTCGGATCATGTCAATCCTGACCTTCGATCACAATACCATCATCGTTGGAGATCACAATCAACTGCAGACATGTGCATTTCCAGTTTCGAAAACCCACCAATGATCCAACTCGTTTGATACTTGATACAGAAGAAAAAAGAAAACTTGAAAGAAAATAGACAAGGATTCGTGGTTTGACGATTGATTTGGTGGTATTATGTCTGATTTGGTGGCCCGCACAGGTCGGCATCAGCAACGTTACGAGAACGGTTGTCGTCTTGTCGCTGGGTACCGTATATATCAACATATTCATGTATTTGTATACGCGTATAATGCGTATACATAAGTTTATGTATTTTTTTTATTTATATATTGTTGACTTGATTATTGAAGATGGATATGTTTTTGATTTTTTATTAGGATAACCAGTGGGTGTTTTATGGGTTGCAATTATTTGGAGTAGTGTTGGTTGTATAAGAAAAATTCAGTGAATGTGTTTGCGGATTGTATAGATGTAAACTTGTGATTAATTTATCCATTGTGACTTAATGATAGATGATGGGTATGCTTTGTTTCTTTATTGATATATTAGTATTATGAAGTTGCAATTGGTATGTGTAGTGGAGGATATAGGTTGTATAAGAAAGTTTAGCCTTTGTATAGATAATGTATGTGTGTGTCAATTTTCTGGTTAATTTATTCATTGTTTACTTGATGATATCTGATGGGTATGTTTTTGCTTCTTTTTTAGTAATATTAGTGTTATGCGGTTGCAATTGGTTATTAGTGTAGTGGAGGATTTTTGTGGGAAATGGGGAAAGTGAGAAGGGTTTTGGTTGTGTTGGAAAGTGTTAGTGTAATTATTGACCAATACACGATACTTTGATTAGAATATTTTTTTTGTGATTACATTTTATTATAAATATAATTTATGCAACTTTATGGTGAAGCGGCTACTGCTTTGAGTTTAGGGGATGTTTTGTGTAATCTTTTCTCATCATGTTTTATCTATACAAGTTTTTTGAAATGGATTTGAAGGGAAATGTGGTTTAAAATTAAAAATTGGGATACGGAGTGGTATGTTATGATAAGAAATCTGAAGAAGTAAATTGGAGAAATGATATTGGGAATTGTTTTGAACATTGACAAAGTGAATTTCAAATTGATGAGATACCTTGCCCTCCCTTCTTTTTTTTGTGCGTTCATGAAGTGAACTGTGTCACTGTGTTGTTAGTATGAAATATATTTTTTATTAAAGGCTTATTGATGAGCATGTTGGTACCATAGTTAAGTATCACCTGTGATGAGTAAAGCTTGAGTTCATTTCTATATCCTGTAATATCCTACCGGTTCTGATTTTTCTTTGGAATAAATTGTTAAGTACAATAGAGGTTTTAGAATGACATATAATTAGCTATAAGGCTACTTGTTATATTTGCTGCTAATAGTTATAAGATAATGCTTGCAACAGATATCCAGATGCTAACTAGGTATTTAATCTTGACAGGTGTATCCCGTTTAGGTATAGGGATTCTAATGACAGGGATTCTGTTGAGGTGCTTATGATTAGCTCAGCCAGTGGACCGGGCCTTTTGTTTCCAAAGGTATAAAGTCTTATTTACTTTTGTCTGGTATTAACTATTAACTGTGATGAGCACTGTTCTTTAGTTTGTTTTTCTTCTTACTCCATCTTTACTATGTGTCACTGTTAATTTTGCAGTAACAAAGTATGATTGGGCATTTACTTTTTAGATATGTTTCGTTTGGTGTAACAAATATTAAAGATTATGCCAAAAGCTGCAAAGAAATTATTTGATTTTAGATTTTTTAAAAATTACAAAAGTGTGTATTTCCTTAGGATGTTCTACATCAGTCACAGTTGCAGACCAACAACAGAAAATTGCAGATAATGGTCTAAGAGTAATTAATGTCAGGTCAAAGAGTCTTAGAGTAATTTGGGACTAATTGTGGTTTTGAATGGAGCAATGGACTTTAATTACCCCAAACTTGAAGACATCAGGTATAATATGATTTTAAGGAGTCGTTGGTAAAGAGCTGGAAAGACAAAATGTGGCTACACGATTATTCGCCTATTTGTCAAAGAAAAAGCAGTCAGGGGGTCGATGGGATTTTTCCCAGCAACTAACCTCTGATGTTTAAATCAGTTTTATTGGGGAAAAGGATATAATAGTAATGTATAAATTTTCTAAATGTGTGTTTGCATGTCTAAAAACGACAATTGTTTCTCTTTACATAGTAACAACTATCCCTCATTCAACCTATGATAAAAATTTGGATCAGTGAAATTAGACCCGATTCATGTCTTCCGTTGGCACTTGTTTTTCCATTGCCAGCTGTCTCATAAATGCACATATGGTTTCGATTCATCTAACACCAATTTAGGCATTTAGATGGCATGTAAATTCCTTGACAATGGATCCCTGTTATTTGGTTTTTTCTAACATCCTTCCATTGACAAACACAGCCATCTGATCAATTCCTTTCCTTTCCTGTCATTAGAGTCCTGAGGGGCAATTGTTATACCCTAAATTGGAATCCAGATCAGAGCAAAGCCCACATGTCATAAAGAAAAGAGAAAATGAAAATAAATAAGAAAATTAATGAAAACAGATAAGACCAGCAAAATTAGAATAAAATATGCATGCATAATAGGTGAAACTAAAGTGTGCAGCTACTGGCTTGCGCACTTTTTTGTTACCCTTAGCTTTATGGGAACATAATCACCACAGAGCTTTTTAGGCTACACTATGGCTATCAAAAGCTAATCCATTTGAGTACAATATACTCTTTTTTTTTATAGCAAGTACAATATGCTTGGTTTACTCATTTTTGGGAGCATTCCGGCTCTGGACGAAAGGCGTTCATTTATTATGTTAGTCTCACCTCAAAGATGATGGAACACTAGAATTGGTGGTTATGGATATGGTCTTAATGGATTAGATCTCATGGAAAATTTTTATTTTTGAGTAATCAAGTTTGCATGCCTTGTGTTAATATAATTCTCATTCTTTGATTGTTCAAAGTTTTTTGAGTTTGATGAAAACTCATATTTCTTATTTATTAGTTTACAGTTCTCAATGTGTCAATAATGGAGATGACTTTATTGGGAAAGAGAAAGATACAAAGATAAAACTACAATGAGTCCACTTTGATATTTTGTTAATAATTTGAAATTTAAATTGGCTTTATATATAGCTTACTTGCTTTGGCATATTCACAATTTTTTTAGGGGAAGTATAAGATGTTTACTTGCATCTTGAGATTAGTAGACCTTCTGTTTTGGCTAGGTCCTGAGATTGGCAGGTGTTGAAGTGGATACCTTGTTTATGATATCTTATAACTGTTAGCATGGGGAATTAGTCTAACATAGGAACTTTCCTTTCATTTCCTTCCATTCTCTCTCCCTCTCTCTCTCTCTCTATATATATATATATTATTGTGTGTCATACAATATATATATATATTTTTTTTTGTTTTTTGTTTTTTGTTTTTTTTTGTTTTTTTTTTGTTTTTTGTATTGAGTGTCTATTGAATTGTTTAATAAAATTCTGCAACTCATTAGTGATAAAAAATATAGCTGAAGTTGGCTTTCAAATATACTTATCATATTAATTTATATTTAGGGAATCAAGTGGGAAAATATCTTGAATATGTTAGCAATATTTGTATTAACATATATGAACATATGAAACAAGCCAATGTTGTGAAGTCCAGATATCCTTTTATATTAATTTTAAATGAGGGATTTCAAAAGTAATTTAAAGAATGTTGTACTATTTGGGCCATTGGAAGTAAGTCAGACTTACTTGACTAAAAGATTATAATTGATTTAGCTTGCTAATGGAAATGTTGGCGTGAGGCCTCAAATATTGGAATTAATATAAAATGTGATTATGATATCCCCTGAAAAGTTTTACTTGGGATAATTTACTGTGGAAGGTTTTATTGTGTGCATTCCATTCTTTAGGAAGGAGGAAATAATAGATACATTTTTATGTTATCTTCTACAGGGAGGCTGGGAGAATGATGAAACGGTTGAGGAGGCTGCAGTGAGGGAAGCTATTGAAGAAGCTGGAGTTCGAGGGGAACTAATGGTGAAATCCTACTTCTAATATATGCACTCTTCTTTCAAACTTTTTGATTATTAAAAAACTGCCTCAGCTTTAACCATCATTTTTACCTTTGCTTTTTCATGTTTCAACATTGATTGTTATTATGTTGTCTTTATATAGCTTTGAGTAATTTCCTTGTATATTACTTGGTCGAAGATAAATACTATTCATTATATTGTCGTTAGTCTATTCTTAATCACTGTTTTCAGCAGTCAACATTATTATTTTTCCTATCAAGACATATGACATATTAGGTGAGGCCTTGTGCTGACACTTCAACTATAAGTGGCATACAGATATGGTGTTGATAGCTTTCAATGAAATCCATTAGAAAGGGAAGGAAAATACCAAGAGATATTGTTACTTCTATTTTGATTTATGTCATTTGAAATTTTCTGAGCCAATCTTGATAAAAGGAAAACCTGTAGAGCAGTGACCTCACGATGACTTTTTACTTGTCTGATGTACTTGTATGTGTCACCAGTCGAGGAAATGTTTTTCATTGACCAGATAAGTGTGCATAGCTGGTATACCGTATATGGTCAGAAGCTAGACTATTATGTTTAAGAAATAAACATTTAAACCTTGGATTGGACTACAAGAAGATGGCTGAGGCCTGAAGTGATGTGTCAGTTACTCAAGAGTTCTTGATGTTTAAGGTAGCCAAGAGTAGTTTTTATGGTAAGATTGATCTATCATGATTCATGACATAGCAAGTACTTTGGAGTATTATTTCTAAAAGATGGTTTTGGTTTTCTAATGCAGACTTGTTGAATGGAAATCATCATTTTCCCTGTTTGCCCAATGGCAATCAGTAGGTATGATGGCTAAGAAAGCATGTTTTTTACATACATATCTGAATGGCTGTGGCTCAGGAGCTTGTGCATGGGAATTACTGGGTTAGGATTTTGTAGGTTCAGGTATTTTGCTCCTAATGTAACTCTCTTATGTTTGCTTTACATTGGGTTATTTAGAATCCACAGAGAACACTTTATGAGATACTATAGAAATCTGAAATCCAACTTTTATACTGACAAACTGCCGTAACAAAATGATGCATTTCTTGAGATCTAGTGCATGTCAAATGCTTAATGGTTACTAGCTGCATTTCAGTTGCTTCTACTTCCCGAGATTTAGCTGCCGGAGACAGCTTATGGATTCCCTTTGTTTTGAAACCATAACTCAGCTAGTCCTCGTGTTTGTGGAGTGGATTAAAATCCAATTCTTGATGTTCAAAGTTGTCAATGGCAGCATATTATCTGCCTTGCCACTTGTGTATACATCTGGTTTCTGCTTCATATGCAACAAAGTATTAAACCTGTCAAATATACTTGAACCACATGATTATTTTAATTCCCAAGCCCTCAGTACATAGATTAATAACCAAAATCCATTTCCAAGTAGATTTTCTAATGTGTGCTTCTTTCCTTCTTGGTGTGTTTTATGATGGAAACATGAAGAATGTGTTGTTTTTTTTTTTTTTTTTTTTTTTTTTCAAGTTTGTTGAAAGTAAACATTAAGAATGTTTGGATCATCTATTTCTACATTGTCAATTAGCATCAAAAAATTTTGTTGGCTAATGTTATGGCGGCAGCTCTGGAATCTAGCATCTTCTTTTTGACAATTTGTTTTTTGAAGTTTTTGGGAGTGAGAAGAAAGGGAAGGTTTTTGTGGCATATTTGCTATCTTTTGTGTGATTTGGCATGAAAAGAATAGGAGAATTTTTTATGAAGTTGTAGGGGAGGACAACTCTTTAGGATAAAGCTCATTATCTAATAGCTTAATTGTGGCTTTTTTATCAAAAAATTTATGTTAGTCTTGTTTTTGTTTCTGCTATTTTTTTTTTTTTTTTGAGCACTTGTCCACTTTTGTACTTGTTTGTTCTTTCATGTATGATTTTTTTTCCTGTTTCCTTATATATATATATATATATATATAAACATGTAGCTTATATCGGTAATTCTTAATTCAAAATGTAAGACCATTTAGCTTGTGATACATCTCTCAAAACAGATAATAAAGCATCTAAATACTCATCTCTAGTGCTTAGTTTAGTTGTTTTATATTACTTTTTTTCAGGACTTACTGGGGTATTATGAGTTCAAGAGTAAATCACACAAAGACGAGTTCTGCCCGGAAGGTTTATGTAGAGCTGCAATGTTTGGTTTGCTTGTGAAAGAGGAGCTCAAGTCATGGCCAGAGCAACGCACCAGAATGAGAAGCTGGCTAACTATATCTGTAGCAGTTGAGAGTTGCCGGCATTCATGGATGAGAGAAGCCCTGGAGGATGGCTTCTGTAAATGGCATGCAGCTAAGATGAAGACAGCTTCATGATCAAAATTGATTTGCATAAATTAAAAGTCATGTAGCATTTGTCTGAATCTTTCTTGGGGTAGAGTTCAAAAGTAACAGGAGTAGTATCAATCAATATTGTTGTTCAGATTATTAATTTGCCTTTCTTTTTTCTTCTTAAAATGTATTTGGGTCATTCTCTTCTCTTGTTACTCTGAACTCTCTGACTTATTTTTATTCAGAGGGTAACTTAAACTTTTTATCATGTTTGTTGTTAGAATGTTAGTTCTTTTCACAAGTATATATATATATATATTTTCAAGTGAGATGGAAAATGGTGGTCAAAAAGTAATAATAATAATTAGTTGATTATATAACAGAAAGATGTTTCAGTGTGTAGTTGTTGGTTCAGGCATTTGTAATATACTTTAATGCAAAAATTTGATAGGATTAACAAACTGTTATAGGTTCATCATATCCATTTCTGATTAAATTGCGAAATGCCGGTTGCTTATTGGAGTTGAGCAAGTATTCTATGGTAGTGTGGACCAAATGAGAAGTGTGATCTGAATAGGAGGGGTGGTCATGTTCTGAGACAAAACACTTGCAAGATGTTAGTATCTCTCTATCTGGCATGCAACAGTGTTCTAAATAGTTATCAGATACAAAAATGCAAGAAAATAATACTTAAAAGCAATACCAACATGAACATATGAACAATATATACCATGTTTGATCATTCTATGCAAATGGGAAACAATTATCCATAATTCACTCCACTTATCATCAATTCATCAATAAAACTTCAAAAAATCAAGTGCTTCAGGTAGCACACACCTTATGTCTATGTATTGGCAACCCAGAAATATCGGCAACTTTCTATTCGAAGAACCATTAGAGGAGCAAATGCTAAGAAAGCAGGAGGAGAAGACAAATTGAGGGTAACAAAAAACTAGGTAAGCAAAAAACTCACATCATCATAATATTCAATTTGTACAAAATACATATAAACGACCATATATGTACCTCAGAAGCTTATCAATCAACTACCGACAACATCTATGAGATACAATGGCCTACAGCTACATTTTTTACCTGGCTGCTCTCGTATTTCCTATAAATAACAGTAAGACAAGCCAATTTAACCGCCATGTGCTCTGTATCCATCTATATGTACTTCCGTTTTATTAACAATAAATAAATTCCATCATTGCCGCGCTCACTGCATACGTTTTGAGTAAAATCTGATCGTATGATGCAGTGGAATGGGCGAACCCACTTCTATTCAGCCAAGAGGCTGAAACCTCATGGATTCAGTAGTGAACTGAAAAAGCAATAACGGTCCATGAAGCCCCCTGTTCAGCCAGATGAGCTTTCATCAAGCACAATATCAGCCGGATCTCCAATCCATGGTCTACCTTCTCTCCACTGAAATTTAATCCTTATCTTTCCGTTTGCATCTACACCAACCACGTCCCCCTTACTTGCATGAGTCTCCATTCCCCATCCCCATCGAGGAGCCATCAGCCCTTCTCTTATCCTTACTTTGTCTCCCACCTTAACTGGCCTAACGCGTTCCATTTCACATGTTTTACAAAGCCACAATTTCTCCATAAAGCAAAATGCCACCAATAATTCCCCGTCTTCCATCAGCCGATGCACCACTCCGATACTTGAATGGCTTACCTCTCCCCAATGATAAAATGGAGTTGCAACTGATGCCTTAACTCTAACCCAGTCCCCGATATGGAGTTCCTCTTCCTCTACCAACTCCACCTCTGATGGATCAAGCATCCAAGATTTAGAGCCTACCGGGGTATATATTCTCAGCTTCCCATCACCATCAATTGCAGATATGGTGCCAATGCTAGCATGGATGTGGCCTGACCACTTAAATCTCGGCTGCTTTACAGAGGGTTTAACTCTTACCCTTTGCCCAACCACCAGCTTCTCTGCTCTTTCAAGATGTAAAGTGGGCCCCACCCACTTTTCTTGCTCGCCACAAAATCCAACAGAGGTGCTTCCATCCCATTCATTATCCTGATAACCAATTCCTTGTACAACACCAATACTACCTGGCTCAATAGATTTCCAATTACTGGCAATCTCTCTCAATCTCACCCACTCTCCAACTTCAAACATCTGCTCTATCTCGAGATCAGCAGGATCTCCTCTCCACAACCCTTGCAAACCAAAGAAAGCAACCCTTACTTCTCCATCAGCCTGAACAGTGGTAACAATGCCTCGCGAATCAGGCTGGGCCCCTCTCCAACCCCATCTTGGCTCAGTTAGTCCTGTTCGAAAGCGGACATGATGGCCAACTTTAAAGGGCTGGATCTTTTCAACATCTGTGAAATGTGTACTCCACTTCCCTTTACGGAAACAGCAAGCCAAGTCTAGATAACCAGTGTCTTGTACACTATGGACCACAGCCAAACTTTCCTTCCCAATACTGTTCCAGTCATAACTTGGTCTAGTGCCTAGACTTGGTTTTGAACGCACCCAATCACCAACTTCAAATCCTGAAAGCCGTTCGGCATCTCCGGGAGAAACTCTCCACAAGCTATGCCTGCCAGCAATTCTTGCCTACACAAATAACCAAAGCAAAGTTAATCTTAAGCAACTGAAACAAAAATAAAGGGCTTGATAACACACTAATTGTGCATACACAAATTTTTCTTCTAAATCAGCGGTTGCCTATTCCGGTGCACCTCTTAAGTAAACAAATATTGTTATCATTGCATCAAAAACTGAAACATGTTAAAGATGCACATCTAAAAACGGCTTAATTGTAGGACAAATACTTTTCCTGCAATAGATTTGTTAAAGTATTGCATAGAGAAATGACAGGAAATACATTCCGAATTTGAATGAACCTTAGATAGATCTATTATTTGGTTGAAAGAAGAAACAGCATTCCACAAGAGTGAATATTCCTTTAAAATGTTGGAATGGCCATTACTAACCCAAGAGATGGAAGCCTTCAGCAACCTCACTCCATTCCTATCTCTCTAATTTACCTTTTAACTCAAAACTTTAAAAATTTATAGGAGGCATTGTCCAGTTCTTTCGGTTGTTTACGAGGAATTTATATAATTTTTACGAATTGAGTTTAACATCTCATAACAATAAATTTAATGAAATATATACCGGTTAAATATAAAATGAAGTATTTTTGAAATGTTTAAACTTTTTTGGACACATTTCAAAAATGTTTAAATATCAGTTTTTTTGTGGCAAGTATAACTTTTAGATTGTGTTTCATCTCTTATGCAATTTTTGGATTAAATATTTAACACTTAAATAATTAATTTTTCAAATGCAGTTCTTTTTGAACACTGGATATTAAATATTTTGAGGCTAGGTTTTTTTTTTTTTTTTTTTTTTAAGAACATTAGATTCAATTTCAGCAATACCTCTGCA
Organism: Acer negundo; assembly: GCA_035582765.1. Taxonomy (NCBI): domain Eukaryota; kingdom Viridiplantae; phylum Streptophyta; class Magnoliopsida; order Sapindales; family Sapindaceae; genus Acer; species Acer negundo. Next base: position 15,568,198 of record CM069242.1, read on the forward strand.
TTTCAACTATGGACTGGATTCCTAAATTCCATTCTGCCAACCAAATTCAACTTCAGGTGAGAGAGAGAGAGAGAGAGAGAGAGAGAGAGAGAGAGAGAGAGAGACGTTACTTACATTTAAAGCCCCATCCATGTCAATCCTCACAATTTTTCCAACAGTTGCTGGAGTTTGATCAGACCATCCCAGTCGTGGCTGAGTGACAGATGCCATCATGTGAATATCTTGTCCAACTTCAAAAGGAGGCACCTTCTCCACATCTGTCACAGAGCAACTAAAAGACTTGCTCCTGAAGCAAAAAGCAATACCCATATCACCATCCTCCTCCAAGCTATGAATTATTCCAATGCTGTTCCGTGTAATGTCCTCCCATCCATATTTTGGGGAGGAGACAGATGCTTTTACTCTTACCCAATCTCCGACCTGTCATGTTTGAAAAGATAAATTTACACAGGACAATAATAAAAAACCCAGACCCAACATAAAAATTTCAAATATCACACACACACACACACACACACACACACATAAAGGAACAAACAACTGTTACCTTGAAATCCTCAACCTTTTCCATGTCAGAAGGATCAGCCTGCCATGGAATCGGCCGATTTGGTATCTCAATTACTAGGAGACCATCATTTTCTATCTCGGTAATTCGGCCAACACTATGATGGGTCTCACCACCCCAGGCATATCTAGGTTCTGCAACAGATCGCTTCACACATACTCGGTCACCTATCTGAAAAGTCAAACAATGGATTAGCTTTCTTTTAACAAACAAAATTAAGTAAATGGAAAATATACTTTCAACAGTATCCATGGGGAAAAAGGTGAAATTTTTCCATACCCTGAAAGGGGCAACAGGTTCCACCTCTTCAGGTTCACAATGCCATGGATTAGGAAGATAGCTCAATTCTACCAACAGACTACTATCTGGTCTGATACAGTACACAATACCAATGCTCCCTGGTGTTACAGATCCTAACCCATGCTTAGCTGTTGTGAGAGTTGGACGAATACGAACCCAATCCCCAACCTTGAAATCTTCAACTCTTTCCATCTCTGTAGGATCAGCCTTCCATCCTCTGGATGCTCCAGGAAACCCAACACGCAGGATACCATCATCATCAACACATAATACTGTTCCAATGCTGTCACGAGATTGACCACGCCAACCAAACCTGAACATAAAAGTTATACAACCAGATCAACCTTTATTTAATTATACAATTTAAATCAGAATTGCAAGGATACAGAATCCTACATGGCACATCACCAGAACCTGACATTAGAAATGTTTTCATATAAATATATATATATATATATATATTATTGACAGAAATTTTTTTCACATATTGAATACACATAAATGATGAAAATCTTCCAAGTCTAAGAAATAATGTATTAGATGTTTAAACTATCAGCAGCAATCAAACAACTTCGTTTGAAGCAAAATATCAGAAGAGAATATGAAAAGCCAGAACTAGAGGATATTTGGAAAAGCAATATTATCAATAAGCAGAATTGTATGCAAAAGGAGAGTAAGAAGCATAATATGCGCTCTGCAAAATCTATTAAATCCATGGGACATGAAGCTTGAAGACAACAACAAAAGAACAATCTCTATGATCAAGTATCGTATGCTTGAAAAATACATCCCAAAATAAATTTCCACTAAAGAAATTATGGAAAAGAAGTAATATCTGAAATGTGAACAGTTAACAGCTCGAAGTCTTGGTTCAAAAGCATGCTTAAGCAAAGCAAACTTTAATTCTATGTCTAGATCCCTCATTCTAGTATGGAGATATAGCTATCTTAGATATTACATGCACAATATAACACATCCATTGCTATAGAAAGAGCCAGTGCTGCTTGGTTGAAATTTTTACTGGTCAAATTAAATTAATTCAATCACTCTTAACACACCCCTCGCTATAGAAAGAGCCAGTGCTGCTTGGTTGAAATTTTTACTGGTCAAATTAAATTAATTCAATCACTCTTAACACACCCCTCACATGCAAGAAAAATGGACTTGCCACGTGGTTCAAGCCCAAACATAATAAATTCAAATAGCATATAACAATAATCATGTTGGGGGACTCGAACCAAAACACTTCATGTTAAATAAGACTTTAATACTATATTAGTACTCATTAAACCCAAAAGCTTAATCTATTAAGAAATGACCCAACAATAGAAGAATTTTTTAGAATGAAACAATGGAAGATATATGCTTTTTGTGGGATATCAACCTTAATTGGGAAGCTACTATAGCTTGATTGGGTCTGTCTTTGCTCTTGCTTGGATCTTTTTGGGTGGCTTTTGTATAGACCTATTTTTTGTCTTTCAGGTACTGTTTCCTGCTTTTATTGTTCAGGACAGCTTGCTTTCTAGTTTCTACAATTGTGAATCTTTTATATCAATACAACTATTTTTGTTCAAAAAGAAATAGTGTTTAAGCACTCTTAGCACTTTAAAAATCATGTCAAAAAGATATCATTTATCGTCTGCAAGAGTCTTAAATTGCTTCAATTGAACTTGCCAACATTTCCTTTTGTTACATGTTATGCACGTAGAATTGATTGTCCCAAGAATCAAATTCATTGTATTATTCAACTACAAAACTAACAGGCATTTTTGCAATCAAATGAGAGGCAATATCATGGAGGTGGGTACATCAAAACCTCATATACATAATAATGAATTAACTGAAAAATGTATACAAAAAAATCTAGGGATGCAAACCTTGGTTCTTTGACATCTGATTTAAGTTGTACATGCTGTCCCCGGTCTAATGGAATTAACTTTATAACTTCATTAGCAAGAACACGAGCCTCTCCAGAACAAAATGACACAAGGAGATTGTCTCTGTCAAGGACATTTTGCACAAAGCCAACACTTTTGTATTTTGCACTTTGCCACCCATATGTAGGAGTCGTGACAGTTCTTTTGAACTTAACCCAATCCCCAATGTCATATCTAGAAAGAATTGAGAATACAACAGTTATAATATATCTCTACCATAGACAGCTATGCATAAAAATTCAAGTAGACAGATAAACGGTAAGAGAAAAAGTATAAACTTTGTCCTCACATGGTTGGAGAAAGATGAACACCCCTATTCATGAGTGCCTCCATCAGATCTTCAGAAATCCATTCTCGGGGAAGGGCCTCCAAATAGTCACGTAGTGTTCTACCGCTGTCACACAATACACTTATATCAACAATATAGTAAAGCTCATTTTTTTTTTCATGTTGGAGAAATGCTGGAACTTCTTACGAACACCTCAAACATGGAAACATGATAATGCAAGGCTAATAATGATATAAAGGTTTCAATAATTCTATTCTAAAGCAGGCCATCACAAATAACTTCTTTGATAAAGGAATTTTTCATGCAACTGAACATTGTGTAAACCATTATGGTTCAAATAATTCAAATAAAAACAGGGCAAAAGCCCTTTGGGCTTTGTCAAATGAGAATAAGGTGGGGCAGCGTTTTGACTAACTAAATATTAGTCATGAAGCAGTATACACTAAAAACAAAAAAGGTCAACTATGTTCTATCATATCAAAGATTGTGTCTTCAAGCAAATGTCTTCTTCACAACCCTAAACTCAAATTTTTTCTCCAGATTTAAGATTCTCAAAGTCATAGGAGAATCAAATGAACAGCATCTCAACAAAATATGTGCACACTGCTGCTTCAACAGTATGAATGATTGATGACATTACAATATGTCACATTGATCAATATTCAGTTATATATATATAGACGATCAAAAATAAATTTGCTGAAAAACTGAAACATTCTAGGCCAGGCATATAGGGTGAGCAATTTTTCAACAGATCATCCCAAAGTGATTATATGATTCAATTATTTTTCTTTATTTTAAAAGATCTGCACAAAGAAGGTATAATTAATTTATTTTCGGAATAATTTTGGACAAAAGAAACAATAGAATGCAGCAAATTTAAATTTCCATTATGGAGATTTCATATAATTAGCGATATTATGTTAATTGTAAAACTTTGGAACAAAATGATAAAAAGAAGAGAATCTCTTGAAAACAAATAGAACACAGGAAACTAGGAAAGTACACAACACTACTTGCCTGTGGTTTCTAACTTCAATTGCAGCATCTGGATTGCCAAGCATAATAATGAGCCATTCAAGATTTTCCCGTATCATTTTTGCTGAATCTGCTGCTATATGGAAAGCATTATCACCTTCATCATCCTGATATGACAAAATAACATTGGAAGTGGATTGGAAAAATGAGAAACAGCTTGTGGAAAAAAGCAAACCAGGTCATCTTGGTGATGCCAACATGTCTAACTCAAAAATCCAACCAGTTCAATCTTCAACTTGACCTTGTCCAAAAGTCTTAAAACCTATTTCTTTCCTACTCAAATTAAAATTGAACTTTTTAATCACACCTAAAGAGACCTGTTCACATGCATAAACAAGATTTCAATAGCTTCTATTCACAAACGTGCTCGTGAATTGTGCTTTTCAGCCAGAAACCAACTATGTTCTAACCATTAAAGAGCCTAGAATGTTTGTATGGTATATAAGGCATGCAAGCATTAAAACTAATTTGATATGGATGAAATTTGAAGTATTATTTTCATTAAACATCTGCCTTGAACACCCATAATGACAGAATCATAAAAGAAATAGAACGAAACAAAACCTGCATATTACAATTTGCCCCAGCAGATAACAGCAACCCAACACACGACTTTGCCCCTCTGGCTAATGCAACGTGAAGGGGTATTGTATTGTGCACATTCCGAATGTCCACATCCACTCCAGCATCAAGAATAATCTATTTAAACAAGTAGCAAATAAAAACATACAAAAAAAAAAAAAAAAAAAAAAAAAAAAAAAAAAAAAAACGTTCCTAGGAGTTTATATCTGCATCAAAAGCACATGGGGCATAAGTTATCCAGGAAGAAATTATTAAGAAAATATCTAGTAGTAGGGATGCCATATGGCTTACTTTGACCAGCTGAACATCATTAGCCATAGCAGCAATATGCAAAGCTGTTCGCCCATGTTGGGGATCTTGGGCAGTTGGATCTGCTCCTGCAGCAAGCAATATTCGCACCAATTCTCTCCCCTCTACAAATAACATATACCAACAAATGAATTGATATGATGACCAGCAGATTGAACAGAAGAATGACGTTAAAAAATTTTGTCGAAGCCATACAATGCAATAGATATAATCAGTGAATATTATTAAAAAGATGTGATCATCAGATGAAACAGAAGAATAACATTAGATTAGTAGTTGAAGTATTGCAGTGCAACATTAGAATCAGTAACCATTATTGAAGAAACATTTTATGGGTGAGCAAAGACTTGAACTTAAATAATCATACACTAGTTATTACTTGACATTGCCCAAATGTTATTGGTACAAAGAAAAAATTTGAATATTGAAGAAATGAGCTGCAATTCATAATATGGACAAGTAGTATACCACAATTACAAATATAACAATGAACAAAGCAAAAAAAAAAAAACACTTAATTCAATAGAGCCTTCCACTACAAATACAGTATCATCCAAGTTACTAGAAATCTACATATATGTATCATAACTATACAAGGGTGAAGAGTGAGATCTAGAAACAAATAAAAACCTAAGCAGGCAGTACCATCTTCATGCAGCAGGGCTACATTTAAAAATGGGCAGCTTTTAGAGGAAGAAATCTTGAGTCTTGTTGAATTGTGCTGGGATGGCTGCATTTTTGGTAATCTGGATTAATATTAAAAAAATAATAATAAAATAAAATAAAACCTTTGAGGATTCTCGAGGGAATGGTGCATGGTTGGTCAGAAAAAGAAAATGAATTTGAGCATTTCTTGTGGTTTTAGCGACAATGGAGTTCAGGGACGTTTCATTTATTTTTGTCCTCAACAACTGGAAGACCGGGATGATGTGAATAAGGGCACTTTTGGAGTCATTCAGTCCTCTTGTGGATAGACAGCTTTGTTCATCACTTCATCTGATCAAGGGACTGTTATTTATATATCCTCTTATTATGAAGTTAATACATCAATGTTTTTTTTTTTTCTTGTGTAGTAGTTTGGTCAACCATATTTGGGATGGGTTGGTTGGTTAGAGAGAGGGAGGGAAGGGGTGTGGGGGGACCTCAACAACACAAGGAAAAAAAAATATTTAAAAAAAAACAAATTGGAGATGAAATTATCGAACACAGAACGCCCGGCATGCAAAGCAATTCCCTTTTTCTTCAACAATAAAAAATTCATTGTTTTTATCTTTATTAGAAATAAAAATAGCTGAAAGGGGATTATCTTTTAAAGGGGGGAAAAAGAATATGAAAGCATGTTTGGAATGGGCTTCACAAGCTTAGGAGTGATTATTGTTATTTAAAAGTGACAATTAAAGAACCTGAACCTCATTCCTACAAACATGAATGGTATTTATAAGGAAAAACCAACAAAAAAGTTTACTAAACCAATTAAAGAAAATGAGTTTGGGCATCTCTTTTGGGTTTACTAAATAACAAATTCTGGTTGACACTTTACCACTGCATTTACAATTACTTATGAAGTTATATAAAATAAAAAAACTTCAACATGTGGCTTTAATTAAAAGTTTGACAGTTTTAAAGATTTTACTTTTATTTGAATATGACCAAATTGAAAGCTCAAGATATTAAGTAATTCCTAGAAAATATAAATAAATAAATAAATAAATAAAAGCATATTCAGAAATTTAGGCATCTGAATTTATATGAACAAAAACCCAAAAGTTGTCATATAAAATATTTAGAATGAAAAACCGCTCCCAAAAAAACAAAAACAAAAAAGAACAAAAAAACCCACATGCAATCATTTATACATCAGTGCTTGATACAAATCTCATAAGTTATAATAAATCATTAAAACAAAAGGAACAACTGAAAAGCAACTATAGCTAGCATGACAAAAATGGAAGTCAGTGTTTTGCATATAGTGTTGCTTTAAGCCAAAATTTATGTACTTATATACACCAACTATGATCTTGCCAAACTCTACAAAGTTTATATTTGGATTTGAAGGACACATCCCTACAAAATTTTCTAGTCAAATCTGACTGCATTGATATAATTATTGTTCCACATTAATGATTTGACTGCACTAGAGACTCTTCCTAAGACAAATCTGTCAAGTATCAAATTTACTTACAAACATTAATTGCTTCATGAGATAATTAAAATAGAAGCCATAACTGGTATAATTAATGAAATTCATCACAAATTAAAAGGGTCAGAAAAGCAACAAAATTTTGCCTTTTGACAAAAATGCTTTAACGTATCGAGACCTGTTCAGATCAATATCTGTATTTGCAACAGCTATAAAGAAAAAAGATTTTCAACCACAAAAGCACCAAATCTGCTGAAAAAATAAACATTATCCTTAATATATATGAGTTACTCTTACCAACTTCATGATCTTTCTTTACAGCAGCAGCCATGCAAAGTGCTGTGCCAACAGGGCTGGGAATATCAATGGCACCGGCAATTTCTCTTGGAGATGCAACTTCAACCCACCTTTTAACAACTGCCACATTCCATGTCGCTACACACAAATGCAATGGTCTGTGACATAAAAAGAAATAAGACGCGCAGCATTTACAGACAGAAAGCAAGGAAAAAAAAAACACAAAGAAAAGAAAAGCAAGAAATAATCAATGTAGAAATGCTTAACATATTGCAGTCATACAGATTTACAAATGTATCAATATGTTTGCATCACACCAGTAATATCAAGGTAAGAATATACTAAATTTGGTTTGATGATGAGGTTGGAACATGAAGCCATCTATTTAATACAGTACATAAACTCTTGAAGAGTGTTTGACCAATGACAATAGAAACAGTTATATTTTTAGGCTTAAACATTTCTTCACAATTCCACAAGTCAAAGTGAGTTTTATTCTTTCATTGGCTGGCCCTAGCATCCACTTAACTTAGGTTGTCATTAGAGGGTGTGATCAAATGCTATGGTTTTTCTTAATGGATGTTAACAAATCTAATGTTTCAGCTTAGCTTGACCACCACCTTTGTTGATTATTTTGAAAGAAGTGAAGAATTATGCAGCTAAATGAGCATTCTAAAACCATAAAACTTTTGATGATATCCTCTCTTGAAGTACTTTCTAAGCCTATAAGCGTAGATGTCCCCCACTTTCCCAGTTTTAACAAAACCTTTTATTAAGAAAATAAAAGAGAGACTAACCAAAAGCATGTGGTACCTATTCTTCTCATAAATTTGGTAATACTCTTAATGCTATGTAATTATATACTGAACATTGCTGCTTAAACGGAATCTCGACTTGAAATTAACAAATTTCATGTGTCTTATCTAAACAAGAAAATATATATATAAAAAAATAATGTCTTATCAAAACAAAATTATCCCATAAAATAATAATAAGAAAAGGGAATTATATTAAAAGATTTTCATGCACTTGAATTCATTTGCCCCCTTAGCAATATCATCTTTAATTAAAAATAAAAGATGTATTTCGCTAAGTCAGGAATCATTCAGTTTCTTTTTTCCAGATCACATAATCACAATCGATTTATATATTACGTAAATATAAGATGCCCACAGAAAATACGAAGGAATTTGTCAAAATAATCAAAGGAAGCCTGGTATGTTTAAGCATGAATTTGAATTAAACAATGGCTCCATTTTCACTTCCTGTAAACCTTAAATGTTAAGGCTACAAAACCCTCTTCCCTAACTTACCCCTTTCTACCCTCGAAAAGGTCAAGAGAGGAAGATAAATGAAAACCGAAAGGAAAAGAGATGAAAAGAAATGGAACTGAAACAAAGGAGAATAATACAAGTATTTCCATTCTCTGGCAACAAAATTAGATTACAAAAAATAAAAAATAAATAAATAAATACGTACGTCAAATCTTTTGAATTCAGAATGCTCATTGATCTACAACCCCCGTTTTCCAATATAACAAGAGCACAATCTGTGTATTTCTTGGCAACAGCTCTGTGGAGTACAGATTCACCCTCATCATCTATTGCATTGGGATCAGCTCCAGCCAATAGCAACTCCTGAAAATCAAATATTTCTCAAACATAGTACCTTAACACAACATGAAAAATAAAAAAGCAACAACCATGGTCAAATATGATCAGCTGAAGACCTACACGCATGCAATCAGGTTGGCCGTGGTAAGCACAAACATGAGCAACAGATGGACCAAAGCCTTCCCTCAACCTAGACCTGACATTAGCGCCTCTTTTGATGAGAGCATGAACACATTCTGGGGATCCAGCTGCCAAAGCAAAAACGAGCGGAGGATCCCCATCTTTATCCAAAACATCCACATTTGCCTCTGAGTACTCTAGCATAACTTCAACCAACTCAGCACTACCACGTCGACAGGCCAAGTGAAGGGCAGTTTGACCATCAGCATTCTGTGCTTCTAAAAGTGAAGAAATTGAGCTAATGGTTCCTGATGCATTCTTGGCAAGCAGATCTCTACATAAGCAAAGAAAAAAGGGGTAAAGAAAATAGAAAGCCTACAGTTCCTTAGAAAGAGCCAGTACATGCAGGTTTGCACCCTGGTGGACTAACCTAACACCACTCACATCCCCTTCAGAGACAAGACGATGTAGGTGATTGGGATTATCCTCGAAGACCTCCAAATCAGATGCAGGAGGTGGCTCCATTACATTTGAACCAGAAGATTGGGTAAAGCCACTGTATCACACATACAAACAATGACAATTCTATGATTGAGTCAAAAAATTACTCCTTTGACAAAGGTCTAAATAAGATCCCATTTAGACAAAGACCTGGGTATTTGAAGCACAACTAAACGAAACAATTTATTAGGAGGACGAATGAGAAAGAACAAGTTATGGTCAAAACACTTAAGTTCTTACATATCTGGACTTGCAGGAGGACTGCGTGGAAGTTCTCGCAAATGACGGAGGAATATTGCTAACATTGCACTGAAAGTTGGTCTTTTTGACCCTTTGAACTGCAGGCACTCACCAATCATCTTCCACAGATCCCTTGGTATTCCGACACCTACTACACTTGCATACTGTGGAGGCAGTTTTCTATTTTTAACTACAGCCCGATAAATCTCTTCTGCACTTAAACCGGCCCACCTGCACAAAGTATGCCAACTTGTATCATAAATGACATCATGTTACAAATGGGAAAAATCAAAAAAAGAAGGAACAAATTTATGACAACAAATTCGTTACTCCACATACGGCATAGAACCGGTGCACATCTCCACCAATGTACAGCCAAAACTCCAGGCATCTGATTCTGCAGATATACCTATTGCATCATCCCAAAACAAATTCAAGGACTTCTTCACTGGCTCCCATGCCTCAGGAGCTGTGTAATGCGGACTGAGCATTGTACAGTCCATGCATGAATGGATCCGGGAGGATTCACACTCTTCTCGAGCTTTCCGGCAGGCGGGTTTTTTCAGAATCGCAGCAAGCCCATAATCAGAAACCACAGCTCGACCACTCGCGTCTAAAAGGAGATTGGATGGTTTTAAATTCATACAAACAACACCTGCTGCATGGAGTTCAACCACACCTCGTGCAACGTCTGCCCCATATCTACAATTGGAAAACACTTGTAACGTGATAAAAAATTCACTAATCTAACTTTTGTACAAGATGAAACTGGAGTTATGTTACAGTAAAGAAGCAAAAGTCGACCAAATATTTAATAATCCATTAAGAAACCACTTGATGTCAGGAAACAAAAAAAGGTAAATACTATTTTTTGTTTGAGGGTGTTAGGGTGCTTAAATACTATTGTTGGACCCTTTCCTATTATTTTATGATTTTTGGTCTGATGGTTACTAACAGAGAGTAAACGAAAAAGTTTATTATTATATAAATAGTGTTACAAGGTGAAAAAGTTGTCCGCAAAACCAGAAATCACCTGAAAAAGACCCAGAAACCATACAAAAGAGGGCTGAATGAACTCTAAAACTGTTGGTCGCGTGTACTATTTCTCTACATCAAAATGAGTATCAACAAAACCCCTAGAAGTTGCAAAATTGAGTTTTGACTCCTCCCCAATTTTCTGTGTATAAAAAGAAGTATCTTTAAGCTATTTCGAAAGGAGACCTCCGAAAATGCAAGAAATACAACTCCATCCATAAAACAATCAGCATCACCGTCCCCATTATCTTCAATATTCTTTTGTTAATCTCTTGCCAAAGTACCCAAAACATCTTGCAAAGCTGAACACTTCCAAAGAGCATTGATTTTGTTTACCTCTCCAAAAGCAAAAAGCTCTTCTTCCAGAAAAATCTGCATAAAGCTGGACAAACCTAGATAAGTTTTCGGGGTCTGAAATAACCTTGCCCACAAAATGAAGGATGTACTAGAATGCATGAAGAGAAGAACAATGTTTTCCTTAATTCTCTTGCAGATTCCACACCATGAAGGGGAAAGGTTTATAAGGGAATTCTACTCTGAACAATATTGGCATTATCAGGTCTAGTACATGTGCTGCTTCCCATACAAGAATTTGGACCTTTCAAACCTCAGGTTTTGTAATTATGTTTGCTGGCCTCATTATCAGAACTGTCATCTACCAACCATAAGAATAATGATTTTGCAAGAGATGCTTCCCCACTGGGTTGAGTTTCCATACTTGTCTGTCCTCTCTCAATTCATTACAAGGAATTAATCCAACATAACCAACAGGGCAGAAATTTCTTGGGGTTCTTTCATTTGAATTGTGTTCTAAAGTTAAACTTCTAATGCCATTCCATAGTTACAACCAACAGCTCAGAAATTTCTTGTGGTTCTTTCATTTGAATCTTTCTAAAGTTAACTTCTAATGACATTCCATAATTGAAGGAGAGATCATCATGTGTTGATACGAATACCATCCAACGACATAATTTCTCCCCTAGCATTAGGCTTCCGTCTCAAAGGAGATCCAAGATCCAAGACACTTCCTTCTTCTTTAGTGACTTGAATTACGGAAAGTGTATTGGGTCAATCTTTTTTCATTTCTGGAGAATAACTCTGTGGTCAACTATTTTTGTTTTGGTTGGCATCATTTTTTGATTATTGGATAATGAATGTGTATGGACAAGTTCAACTTTGAATATTTGATATGTTTGCTATTTGATGTTTTTACGGAGACAACAGTTATAACCAGTCATGAGATACAAAACTAGACCATTACAAGCTTGAAATGGAAAACACAGTTTAGTGAGAAAGGTCTAACTTTAACAGATTTTCAGTAATTCCATTATATCTACTTTAATATAAAATTGAAAATGAAAATAAAAAACATCTAAAATGAAGAAATTGCAGCACTATTCTTAAATGGATCTACTAACATGTGCTCTAAAGGCATATAGCTTAACACCAACTCTTATTGTACAGAATCCAAATAAAAGCAAAAATTCTATTCTTTCACGAAATATAAGTATTAGCAAAATTGTTTTTATTCTATCATTTACATTATGAGTTGGCTTTAACATGTGCCAAAGGCCACACATTAAAATTATCCTTCATAGATATATCATTCAATATCAAATATTACAATTTTGTTCCCAATCTCTAACCATAAACCTTAACAACATTCACCTAATACGAACTATAAAGATTCACTATCTCCGCTACGTAACCAATTTAAACCAAAGTAGACAAACTCATAGCACGACCCAGCAAATAATAATAACTTTGTGAACACATCAATTATAAAATTCCTATAGAAAACCTAATGCTAATTGATATGCCAAAAGCAGCAAATTCTCATTACCCATAAACTAATATCAGACAAAAACAAATATTAACAATGCACACAAAATTAAATCGAACGAAGGAACAAAAAATTAATCAAAACCTTAGTATCTGCTCCAAAGTGAGCCTCCCTTCATTTCGCTGCATCGCAGACTGAACAGACCCGTAACATCTATCCATAACAAGCCCCCACGAGCCTTCCATCCTCGAAACTCCATGAAAAGTGCACACGTTCCTACACCACATCGAAACCCGCCTCAGATTCTCAAGCTGGGAAGTCACCCACTCCACTTCCATCCCTTCCCCTATCGCCACCCTCTTCACCACCACCCGGTGGCGGCACCTCCGCTGTGCGCCGCCTATATAAGCCACCCACACTTCCACTCCAGTCCTCCTCCCTTCCCCAATCTTCCTAACCAGCTTCACCTCGCTGTGGACTCCCACCTCGATCACAGGTCCACAAGGTCCCGAACTGGACGCGTGTGACCCACGGCTACGCCTACCCGCCACGTCACCATCCTCGTAGCTCCCGTTGATGTTGCTGTTGGTGTTGTTGTTCTCTATATCCTCGTCTTCGCGCTCATCGTCGTCATCTTCATCAGTGAGGTCACTGTCGAAGTTGTTGCTGTTAACGTTATTGCTGTTACTGTTGGCGGCGGCGGCGGTGGCGGCGGCGTCGGAGATAATAAGAGCGAGGAGAGCGTAGTTCTTACGGAGGGCGTTGACGGAGTTTCCGACAACTGATTTGTTGCGGCAGCGAGGGCAGAGGAGGGAGGTGTCTTGCGAAGAGGAGAAGAGCTTAGAGAGACAGTCTTTGCAAAAGCAGTGGCCGCATTGGAGGAGGAGAGGGACTCGCTCTCTCTCGTTGTAGCGAGACTCACAGACGGAGCAACAAGGGAGTTTCATATTTCCAATCGAAAACCCCAAAAAGCCAGGTGGGTTTTTTGTGGGGGAGGAATCAGAAGATCTGGAGAGGTGTGAAAAATGGCAGATCCATGAGAGAAATGAAAAGGGGTTTTTTTGTAAAGAAGATTTATTTGGTGAGTTTTTGTTTGGTTTGGTGTTGGTGGTGTTATGTGGTCTGGTCTGGTCTGGTCTGCTTGTGGCCTTTTCTTTCGGGTTCTGGTTTTGGCTGCTCAGCTCAGACTTCAGAGACTTTGCGGAACCGGTTTGTGTTTGTTGTTGTGACTTTGAGAGAGAGAGAGTGGGAACACTATAAAAGGGTGTCTGTGTGTGAAAACTGTTCAAGGATGGAAAAATGTCTATATATGCTCTAATTAATCATTTTGTTTTTATAGTCCCAATTTTTTTTTTTTAATTTTTAAGTGAATTGAATGTTTTTTTTTTTTTTTTTCCTTTCATTTCTTATCAACTACTTTATGTAACCCTTTGAAAATAATCAACTACTAATGTGATTAATCTTTTTAAAATCAGTATTGTTTATATCGATTTTGATAATTTATGTGAAATTAATTTACTCTTTACGTGGTTCAATATTAGAACGGTACAAGAAAGTGTAGAGTGCATGATTTGAGAAAGTTTTGGATTAATCAATGTTTTAAGGTTGACTTTTGGTGGTGTAGTGCATATGGTGGAATTAGGTTTTGAACACATTGAGTGAGAGAGAAACGAAATTAAAGTTGTGTTAGTCTATATACTTTTCAAATGTTAGAATGTTATAGAATCAACTTGTGGAAGGCCAAAATATAGATTACAAAAAAATTTATAAAGCTATTAACATATATAACAATATTAAAAAATATCTTTATATAAATCTATTATTCCCGTATGGGGTGGGGATACTTTCCCCTAAACGTCCACAACCCCATATGCATAAAAATCAATGAGAATCAAAAGTACATACTCAATAAAAACAATAATAAAATCATCGATTAACTATCAAAAATAACTATATACTGCAGCAAAACAATAATATTATTCATAAAAACAAGAAATTAAACATAATTTATTAGTTATTACCATTGATAATTCATCTTCTTCTTTTCTATTTTTTTTTTAATTAAATAAATTATCTTCTTCTTCATATCTTAAGACGTTGAGTAAATCGATCATCAAATCCACAAACACCGCTACTATTACCATTAACAACAAAACCATTATTATTAATTGGCAACACATCGAGACTAGTAGCAACAGGCGCTTTTGTTGCAACTACAGGAGACATTAAATAGTGATTTGTCATCATCATATCATTGATTCTCAAAGCCACAATCGACCTCAACTTCATCAAACCCTTCACGTACTCTTCAAGCTCCTCCAATCGCATTTTATCTATGCTCTCATCCCACCAAAACCCTCCATTATTATTATTTTTCTTCACTTTCTTCTCTTCTTCTATCGCTTTCCCTTTCCTCTTCTCCTTCTCCAACTCTCTCACTGCCTTCTCGTACTGCTTGTTGTGTTCTTGCATGCATGGGATGCTTGCGGACATTTCCGGTGGAGGAGACTCTCCGTTGAGATACCGGTTCAAGACGGTGTCGAAATCTGGGTGACCAATTACGAACATCTTCCCGTTGGGAGAAAAGACAATAATGCCAACTTCCACACCGCACAAGACGGAGAGCTCCATCGCCTTGTTGAAGAGACCAAACCGACGTTTCGAAAAGGTCACTTGCCGATTGTTTTTGTCTTCAAGTTTCTTGATTTCAATCTTCTGGCGGCCTTTGGTTGTTTTGGTTTTTTTGTAGTCAACATTGTTGTTAATGTTGTTAATGACCACCATGGAGGATATTTGAAAGTAAGAACAAAGTTCAATTTTTTTTTTCATTAATTTGATTTTTTGATGTATTTATAATTGAGTATTCTTGTTTAAGTATTTTTGTTTTTGGGTATAAAATCTTTAAAGATTATATGTTGTTGTCAATTTTTTAAAAATCAGGTCACAAAAGTGGTAACATAGTGATTTATTACCATTTTGACATAAAAGATTGAATGAATCTAATTTGAATCGGATGAATTTTATGTCAAATAGTTTATAATTGCAATAAAATCGAAGGGTGAATGATTCATATCATTCTAAAATCATTTACTTATTTAGAAAAATTAACCATAATAAGGAGTGTCAATATTAATGGAGATTAGAAAGGAAATTATATCTTTAAAAATATATATTTAAAAAAAAAAAGAAGGAAGGAAATCATAGAAAATTTGAAAAGAATTCGGGTCCAATTTATTCTCCTATATTTTAAAATTCTGCCATGTTGGGGTTTTCTTTCTTGATTGAATGAGGTTCATTAAAAAGATTGCAAATATTTTGTTTCTAGAATTAATATAGTTTAGATTGATGGCCAAGACATAATAATTAGCCACATATTTGGTTTTTATTTTTATTTTTTTATATACCACTTGTAAAATGTATTTATTTTAAAAAAAATTTGTACATTGACCCCTCATAAAATTTTTGTTTCCTATATTGGCCCTAAAAAATAAATTTGACTCCATTACTCTCTTCCCCATCCCCGTTTTCCCTATTCCCACGTTTCTCTTGTTTAACAGCATTTGACTAAAAGCAATTACTAAAATTTATCCCTTCAAATAAAAATTGCATATTCAAAATTCAACTTAAAAACAAAATAAAAGTCTAATGTTTATAGCATGCATACAAATCCAAATAAAATTCTACCGGTTATAACATCATTTTAAAAAAAATCCTTTTAAAAAAATAGATTTCAGTTTTCAGATTCAATAGGTTATAAATTTAAGATTTAAAGAAGTATTTATACCTAGGGTTAAAATTAGGAAAATGGGGAAAATGAAAAGTATTTTTTTATAAAAAAAAAAAAAAAAAGGTTTTGGGATATTGAGGATGGGATGACTTATGACCGATAATATATTTGTATAGGTAGAAATATATAATTAATTTGGGTTCGTTTGAGAATTATGCATTTTTTTTTAATGACTCCGGTAACACATCGAATTAATTTACACTAGTGTGTTAACCCATACAATGTACGGGTTTTGTTAAAAAAATTATTTAAAATAAGTTGTGTACTAAAAAAAATGCACAACCTATTGCAAATTTACAGTCACTTGCCCTTACAATTCCAAAAAAATCAATTATCTATTTCGACGGCAATTGAAATAAACCATTGAATACAATGGAATTGAATTAAACTTAATTCAATTACAAAGAAATAGTTTTCCATTGAAAGAACCGCTACAACCCAACCAAGATAACTCATCCCAAGCTTTGCTCCCAGCCTGATTAAAACCTCAAAAGTTAGATTTTAGTTTTCAGATTCGATAGGTTATAAATTTAAGATTTAAAGAAGTATTTATACCTAGGGTTAAAATTAGGAAAATGGGGAAAATGAAAAGAATTTTTTTATTAAAAAAAAAAAAAAAGGTTTTGGGATATTGAGGATGGGATGACTTATGACCGATAATATATTTGTATAGGTAGAAATGTAGAATTAACTGGGGTTCGTTTAAGAATTATGCATTTTTTTTTAATGACTCCGGTAACACATCGAATTAATTTATACTAGTGTGTTAACCCATACAATGTATGAGTTTTGTTAAAAAAATTATTTAAAATAAGTTGTGTACTAAAAAAAATGCACAACCTATTGTAAATTTACGGTCACTTGCCCTTACAATTCCAAAAAAATCAATTATCTATTTCAACGGCAATTGAAATAAACCGTTGAATACAATGGAATTGAATTAAACTTAATTCAATTACAAAGAAATAGTTTTCCAATGAAAGAACCTCTACAACCCAACCAAGATAACTCATCCCAAGCTTTGCTCCCAGCCTGATTAAAACCTCAAAAGTTAGATTTCAGTTTTCAGATTCGATAGGTTATAAATTTAAGATTTAAATAAGTATTTGTATCTAGGGTTAAAATTAGGAAAATGGGGAAAATGAAAAGTATTTTTTTATAAAATAAAATAAAATAAAATATAAAGGTTTTGGGATATTGAGGATGGGATAACTTATGACCGATAATATATTTGTATAGGTAGAAATGTAGAATTAATTGGGGTTCATTTGAGAATTATACATTTTTTTTTTTAATGACTCCGGTAACACATCGAATTAATTTATACTAATGTGTTAACCCATACAATGTACGGGTTTTGTTAAAAAAAAAATTATTTAAAATAAGTTGTGTACTAAACAAATGCACAACCTATTGCAAATTTAAGTCACTTGCCCTTACAATTCCAAAAAAATCAATTATCTATTTCGACGGCAGTTGAAATAAACCGTTGAATACAATGGAATTGAATTAAACTTAATTCAATTACAAAGAAATAGTTTTCCAATGAAAGAACCACTACAACCCAACCAAGATAACTCATCCCAAGCTTTGCTCCCAACCTGATTAAAACCTCAAAAGTTATGTCAAAAAACAGCTCACATGAATCTAAAGAAAGCAAACACACATTATAAAGGATAAATAGTATCGTATGAAAAACTGAAAAACAAAGATCAAGCAGCATGGTGTGCATCTCAACATCTATCATGTGAAAGGGTGACCCTCAGTATATCGTGACAATCAGAGGTGAATGCAAGGCATATGAAAAACAAAGATCAAGCAGCATGGTGTGCATCTCAACATCTATCATGTGAAAGGGTGACCCTCAATATATCAGCAAGGGAGAGACCGATAGGGCCCATGCGCGCCCCCCCCCCCCCCCCATGAAATCGTAAAGAAATTTAAATAAATTTGACCCCCCCCCCCCCCCCCCCCCTTATAAAAATGAAAGTTTGAAGAAAAAAAATGTGTACATGTAATTGCAACAAGATAAAAGATCATTTTCTCCCAAATTCTTTAATTATGTATATTTAAACGGAAATTGTAAAGAAATTTAAATAAATTTGATTATAAATGACTTTTGAGATACAAAATAGAGTCAATTTTCATTTTGATTCTCAAAATTATTGTAAATATATTATTATTATTATTATCATCATCATCATTTTGTATTACATTTTGGTATATTAATATATTTATATTGTATGACCATTAATATTAGTTTTTGTATTAGCCCCCCTACGGACAAAATCCTAGCTTCGTCTCTGGTGACAATCTAAGAAATTATAACATAACAATAAGACAATGAAAAGATCAATAAAATATTTATTTAAAAAACTTACCTTTATATAGATATTGAGAATATGGATCTTTAACTTGAAAAAAAAAAAAAATTAATAAATGAGTTTTTCTTAATAAAACAAAAATGAAAACCATGAAAATAATATATACATTGTGAAATAAAGTTATAAATAAAAATGAAGGTGAAGAAAAATGCATGATCTCTATATGTAAGAGTCTCTTTTACAGTGAAATTAAAAATTCAAAAGACTCTTAAGAGTCACATACCTAGAAAGTAACCAAAAACTCTTCTTATTCATTTTTATTAATTAAATTGAATATAGATGATATGATAGGACACTATTAATACAAATAAATATGAGCATATGAAAGCTTATGAGGAGAAGAAACTTAAATGAAAAAACATTCAATATATATTTATATTATTTTATATTTATACTTATAATAAATATATATTTTTATTTACAATAAATAATATATAATTTTAATAAATAGGGATTCTTCATATTATATTTTTCTATTAATACAAATAAATATGGACACATGGTAGTTTATGGGGGGAAGAAACTTAAAAAAATATATTTAATATGTATTTATATTATATTACATTATTTATCATATATGATGATATGATTAAAGTATTTATAAAGGAAACGTGGCAACACCTAATGAAAAACAGCTATTTTTATTACATCATTATATATATGATATGATGATTTTAAACAATATTATATATTAAACTACTCTAGACTATTTTATATAAATATTAAATAAATAAATAATTTATTAATAACATGAAATAGATGTCACATGTGTTGTTTCCTCCTAATAAATGACTATTTTATAGTATATAATATGATACGATTTATATGAATATTAAATAAATGAATTTTTTTATTATTAATAACATTAAATAAATGTCACGTTTCTTTTCCTCATAAGAAGTAGATATTTTTATATTATATAATATAATATAATATTTGTGATAAAATGAATAAGAATAAACAATAATATAAAACACAAACTTAAAGTATAAGAAAAGAGAAAGAATAAATCAAAGAGAGAAGTCTTTTATTCTTCAATTGTTCTCATCAAAAATGTATAAAATACAATGTAAAGAGACCCTTTATATAGTCTTACAATCCCACATTACATTAAGTATACATAAATTACATTATAATGAATAATAAAATTGATCATTATGGTAGAGTTAGTGGGAATACAAAAGGATGAAAGTTTCTTCCATGGATTCATGAATATTTATTCATATATAATTGCTTAATATTTATAACACTCTCCCTTGAATTAATGTTCATCAATCATACATTGAATATGCTTCATTAAAACCTTTGCTAGTAAAAACCTAGTGGGAAAAAAACTAGCAGAGAAAAAAAAAACATTATTCATCTACATCTCAAATTAACTTTTAATGGTAATGGGGGTGCACAATTGCCTCATTAAAACCTTACTAGGAAAACCCTATGAGATAAAAACCTAGTGAAAGAAAAAGAGTATAGTATGTAATATTGTCAGTAACTCCCTCTGATAAAATGATAAATAAGCTCTCCCTCATTCTGACGTGGATGCTTCAATATTTTGTAAAGATATTACATCTCAATATCATGTACCAAGATTTTACTTGTTGAAATTGGTATTGTATTTATAAATAAATTTGCAGGATTGAAACTTGAACGTATTTTTTTATCACCACCTTTTTGGAGATCATATGTAAAGAACTTTATAAAATCGTTTTTTGAATTGGTCTAACTTGTCATATACGCCATCATGCATGTTGTTTTATTATAAAAACACAAGTTGAAATTATATTTAATATTTCAGGACCTAAAGTTCTTCAATAACAAAAGGAGATTATACTCCACTTTAAGTTATGGAATAAACATCGAGGAACCTATTCGATGTGTTTTATTCAAGAAAAGTACTTTAAGACCTTTTCTTATATATGTAGATTCATATATTATTATGCTAATTGAAAAACACTCAACCAAGTCATTAACCGAGACTAAATATTATTTTCTAAGATTTTTCAACTTAGAAATTATTCCTTATAAAAGTATAATTTGTAAGCTTATCGGGGGTACTAATAAGTCTCAAAAGATCAACATATACTTATTTGGAATTAAATTTGTTGATTTTGTCAACATAATATTCACAAAGGCATATGCATTACATGCATTTTGTTTTATTAAATTCAATATATACAAAATGTAGAATCGAATTACTTGCTTCATGCATTTAAATATTACTAAGATTTTTATTCATTGTCAAACTATATTTCTGCAGTAAACTTTTTATCTTAATTCGTACGAAAAAATAATTATATTCAATAAGTTTGATATCATTAAACATTTGAACTACATGTCCAAAAAATTTTAAAATTATAACTCTGCCTTTTATTTTTCACCACTATGTCTAATATATACAATTTATAATTTAAGATCATCAAATATTTTTCATAATATACAAAGCAATATATGATCTCAATTTCTATATTATCAATATAATTGATTTACATTTCGTAATCCATGTGCCTCTTCAGGGGTTATTGAAATCTCTTTAATGTTCAGTACACATGTATCTTTATACAAATATTCATTTCGGAGAAATATAATCCCTTTATTTTTTGGTACATGTGTCTCTACATGGACAATTAAGATCTTTCTATTTTCTAGTTCAGTAGTCTTATAGGGGGATTAACATTTCTATACGTATCTACATGATCTTATTTTTCACTTGTTAGACTAACTCTTCGAGAGTCTTTGATGATGATAATTTATTTTTCACTCAAGTATTATTATGATATTTCAAATTTCACTTTTAGGGAACCTTATCATTTTAACGAAATTGTCTTTCATTAACAGATGATTTTTAACGTCATTTCATAAATTGTTTTACAGAAACAACCACCTGGGTTTGTATATTGGCAGAATGTAATTTTATAATTTTCTTCGAATCATCTGAAAAATTATTTGCATACTATGCAAATCACAAGATGATGTAAGTCATGTAATTTCACGTCGTTTATCAATTTATCATAATTCTCCCCCCTAACGACGAGAAAATTAAATTTTTATTCTTCGAGAAAATCTTTTGTATCATCATAATTTTCTACATGACCTCATGATTTATTCTATCATATTGTCTTTTAAGTACTTACTTATATTATTTTATGTTCTTCAGGAACATTTAATACCAAAAATAATTTTTATTTATGAAATGGATATCCATAAAAAAATGTCAATATCGCAATTCATCGTTTTTTTTTAATTGAACTTCTAGTTCATAACATTTTTCATATTAAACATATGAACTTATCACAAAATAAACAATAAAAGAACACATGCTTCTAGCATGAGACAAAAATAATAAAATAATTTTAATAGACTCAAAATAATTTCTTTTGTTATAGATCTACTTGATCTAATAAATACAAAATTTTATTTTCATGTAATTGTATTAGTTCTTTAAGAGTGTCCATTATACTTGGTAAAGATTAACAAAATATTAAGATTTACTGCATGTACATAATCTTTATCTTTATATTTAACAAATATAGCAATCAAAAAGTTTTTATAATTCTAGAAAGATACGTGTATTCAAAATCCTTTCAAATTTTCTTGCTAAGTTTTGGTGTTATTCCACTTCTGATAGATTGAATTGAATTTCTTATAGTGATCACCTTAGCTTCAATAATTATTTCAACTATCTATATTCGCATCACAACCATGATATTTTAAAAGAAACATCATTTATTTCAGGGAATGATATTAATCCAATTGGGTGATGTTTTATGGTTGAAATGATATCAATTCAAATATTCTCAAATTTACAATCTCAATATTGCTCCTTCAAGAGCAAATTAGAGCATGCAATTATCATGATATATATTGTTACTTCAGGAACAAATATTTGAATCACGAAGTGTAAGATATTTTAATCATGTCTTTTTATTTGGTAGTCAAATCATTCCTCTTATCGAATCAAAAAGACTATTAAATCTTTATCATGAAATATTTATATTTCAATTCATCATTAAAAAAAATGATTACTAAATAACAAATTAATATAATTTGACATAACCATTTAAACAATAAAAATCAAAATATAAAATATATTTAATCTTAATAAAAATACTGGATATATATCATAACAGTTATGAATAAGTAATATTTTATTTAACAAATGAATCAAATAAGTAATATTACTCATATACATAATTAAAATGTATATACGATAATAGGAATTTTAAAATATCGTATTTGACTATTTTTGACCTTCCATATCTTCATAAGTGAAGGAATTAGAAAATGAATAATACTCATTTTATTATAAGATACTTCAATTTTTTAAAAAATAATAATTAAAGTCAAATAAAATTCACAAATAAATCTTATCAATTATTGGATCGATACTACAACAAATCTTATGAACCAGCAAAACATAATATTATTTTATTAGCAAAATACAATATTGTTTTCATGAATGTTGTAATTACAAGTTTAATGCAATATTTTAATATAATTCAAAGCAATACAAAAACTTAATTTTAGACAACTTAAACATAAAAAATATAATATTATATTAATAAGACCATCTGAATACAAATCCACTACGTAATAAAACCACCAATTTTAGAAATTACAAAATTCAAGTGATCATAAAACTATATATATCAAAACGAATAAATTAAATTCAAATGTCAGTGAATAAATAGCATAAACAATTTATGATTAATAGATGTGCGAAATATGAAAATTCTAGTATATAAAAATATAAGATTTCACATCTATGTACATTTGTCAAGAGGAGAAGAAGCAAAAATAATGAATATTTCATTCACAATTTGAAGTCTCTTATTTAAAGACATTGGCTTCTTAATAAAATCATACAAACTCTTGGAATTTATGATTTGTTAATAAATTACAGGTTCGTAATTTACAATTTGTTGGAGGGCTCGATCCCAACAAGAATATACTCTCTGTAGTCACGTATCAAACTTGGATCAGATGATTTTTGTCTTTGGGTAGAAAACTTTCAAATCTGGAAACCGAAACAACATGGTTAGAGACTCGTGTTGATAACGTGTTATAAAATGAATAAGAATAAACAATAATATAAAACATAAACTTAAAGTATAAGAAGTGAGAAAGAATAAATCAAAGAGAGAAGTCTTTTATTCCTCAATTATTCTCATCAAAAGTGTATAAAATACAATGGAGAAAGACCCTTTATATATCCTTACAATCCCACATTACATTAAGTATAAATAAATTACATTATAATGAATAATAAAATTGATTATTATGGTAAATCTAATGGGAATATAAAAGGATGTAAGTTTCTTCCATAGATTGATGGATATTCATTCATATATAATTGCATAATATTTATAACAATATTGGTTATATTAACTTAAAATTTTGAATAACACAAAGATATTTATTAATGAGTAATTTTTCAATGAGGACTTTTATAATACACACTTTAAACACCTTTTGATGAAATTGCATGTAATCAAATGTTTTTCGATAATATTTTTTGTATGCATCTTAAGAAAATTAAAATACACATTTGGTAAAATTTTGGAAATTTTTTGGATTTGAGAACTATTTTTTCTTATATTTCCCTATTTCTAAATGTTTTATCTTTAAAAAAATCGGAAAAAATTAGTTCTTGCACAAGAATTTTTTTAATTTTTTTTCCATAAATGTATTCAATGTTTTAACCATCTATACAAAAAATCTCATTGAAAAACATTACATGCAATTTCATCAAAATGTGCTTAAAGTATGTATTGTAAAAGTCCTCATTGGAAAATTATTCATTTATTAATACTCACAAACCTCTCTTTACTATTTGAGTCAATAGCTTCATGTAAAAAAATTTATGTTCCTCGTATGATATTATGTTTCAAGTAGCAGAATAGCATGCTACTATGAATCATTTTTGGTGGGTGACCCCTATTCTCTATGTTCTTTCCAGAATAGCATGCTACTATGAATCATTTTTGGTGGGTGACCCATATTCTCTATGTTCTTCCGCATTTTATTAAAAAAAAAAAAACAATTATCAAAAAAATATTGATGTCTGGTTTTGTTAGTAATATCTATAAATCCATTGTCGCTATGTGAATTTCTTTAACACGTTTCCTACCATTAATTCGTTGAGGAAGCATGATCTTTTCTTCCTCTTAAAAAACAAAAGCGAAACCATAAATATGATGTCTGCATGTATGAGAGGGCACAAATAAGCCGACTCGACCAAACTACCTAACCTGAAAATGACAGGTTAAGTCGGGTCTGCTTCAAAAAAAGACTGTATTAGATTAAAAATGAGTAACCAAATCATAATACTATGTGATAATGATTTAATTTAGGTTATCTCAAATGTAGAGTAATAAATGTATGAATTAAATTAGGTTGAGTCATGGTCAAAGGCAAAGCTATTTGATAATTAGCCTAGGTTGTAGCCTAAGTTGTTTTTTTGGAAGAAAAAAAAAGGTTATTACAAGATTTGCTCAGATTGTTACTCTTTTATAGAAATAACCTTATTTTATAATATTATTTACAAAACTATATTAATTAAAACAAAATGCTTCACCACAAAATAAAACACATACATAATACAATAAAAATAGAAATTTTATAGGTTGAAACACATTTTCCAATTTTTGAAGCACAATTTAATGAAAACATGTTTAATTTATATCATTGATTGCTATAATAATAATAATAATAATAATAATAATAATAATAATAATAATAGTAAATAGTAAATAAATCATCTTAATTGATACGTGGATGATTTTGTTTAATTAAATCTAAATGGGAGTATGGTTGAATTTTAGTAATAGTTAGTTTACGTGTAAATATATATTTTTCATTTCTTGACAATCAAATTACTATTGTAGGTTGCAACTTGCAATTCCAAATAATTATAGACCCAAGTCGAGAAAGAACAATAAATTAATAAAATTTCCACCCATAGTTAAGGATCACTTAATTTTTTTTAGCCAACCTTGTCATTGTCATGGTCATGGTATGGAGCACATTTTGGTTGGATTTGTATGTGTGTGAGAAATAGAGTTGCACTTGAAGATAATGTGAAATAATTTTGACACCAAAAAGGTGAGGTTTGTGGACTTAATGAGATCAAATACTATATATTCAGTCTAGATATTTACTAGGGGTAGGGCATCAACCGGCCAACCCGACCCGACCCCACCCAACCCAATCTTTAGACACTATATATGTGTTCTAGATATTTGCCCAGAGATGGGCATCAACCCGCCAACCTGACCCAATCTGACTAGATTGGGTTGGGTTAGTAAAATGTAACTCAATCCAACTTGATAACCTGACATAAACAATACAAAATAAATTAAATAATTGCATTTATTACTAGATTTATTATGACTTTTTTTAAATATCCAAAAAGTTTAATCATGCTTCATTTACAATATTATAAATGACAAATATATATACATAATTTTAAATATTTTTATACAATAAATATATAATATATTTATTAAAAATATACAATTATAGTGTCTTATTCTTTTGTATTAATTGACATCATTGATTATATTTTTAAAAAATTTGTTATTAGTAAGTTAGTTTAAGATTTGATTAAGAATTTGGTCGGAAAAAAAAAATCTAATAATTGTATATAAACTTAAACTATTATGTTGATTTAAATAAATAATAGATTCTTTAACCACGAGATATTCGACGAAGTAATTGTAATTGTAAAATTGATGGGAGGCTTAGATGGAGACTTTCCAAATTGGATAAATTGTTATATTTTTATTGTTTTAATTATACAACAAGTGTTTAAACAATTTGCATTATATATTGTTTTGATTTTGAGGCCTAAGAAATCTAAACTTTTTGTGATATGATATTAAGGATGAAACATTATTTTAAATTTGAATTTTGATATATCAAAATTTGAATTCAAATATTTTAAGTAATATATCAAATATATTTTTTCTATTAGGTTTAAAAATCCCAATCCGATCAACCCAGCCCAACTCAACTAGACAAACATTGGGTTGTGTTTAAAGTTTTTTCAATCTAACCCAACCCGAAAATGCCCACCCTTGAATTATTTACTCTCACAATGGAAAATAGTTACTCCCACAACATCGAAGATAAATCAATGTTGTAAAAACTTCAGTGGTTCAATATCAAAATGATATTAGAATGCATAGAGTGCACGATCATTTGAAAAAAAAATTACGATACGTGATGTGTTTGAATGACCGGTATCATTGAATCTAATTAGATTTTTGAGTGTTGAGAGGGCGAGAAACAAAATTAAAGTTTTGAGTTAATATAAGATGCTTCAAATTCCAAAATGTTTCATTTTATGTTGAATAATTGTTGTCACTCAACCTCAATTTTATATCAAAGTTGAAATCACACGTGTGCTTCATTCTTTTATTGTTCAAAATTCAAAACAAGAAACTTTATTTATTTATTTCTAAATTTTCTCTGCTTAAGGTTTCAAATTTGGACAAATATGCCATATAGATGTTTGACTTAGTGCATTTTATGCACCTAACCTACTTTTTAACCTTTTCTCCCACCATTATCGGCAGCTGGATTCATCCTTATTGAATCACACTTTTCTCACAAAAGCTATACATGACACAACTTTGAGGGTTTAGGTTAGATTGACCTATAAACCTTTCAAGTTTCAACTATTTCTAGTATGATTGATGTTATACATAGGGATGGCAATTTGACCTACATCCACGGGCACCCGCTCGAATCCGATCCTGTAGGGTTGGGTTTGGATGGTAAATTTACGACCCGTGAACCTATATAAAGAAAAACCAAGTAGGGTTAGGTGTGGGTGCTGGTTTGGAAAACGAACCCATTATGTAATATTTATTATTTAAAATATTATAAATTTAAACTCAAATGGAAACTTTTTAACTATATAAAGAACAAAATATAAAAACTCCGCTCATTCTAAGTTTGAAAATTACAATTCTCAATTCTTATTTATATATAGATAATGGTAAAACCTTGCACTCTTGCTTTTTCAATGTGTGTTCTTTGCCTCTTATCTCAACTAAGAAATACACTTGTATTTGTAATTCTCCGTGATATATTACAGATAAAGAGGAGTTTTGTAATGTATAAAACTATAAATAAATATAATTAAATATTAAATATTTATAAATTAATATATTTTGCGGGTTGATGGATGTGACCTATGAACCCGTATAAAATCCACGGGTGAAACCCAAACTCGAACCTATTTATTTTCACGGGTTCATGGGCGGGCATGGGTGAGAAAATTTTTTGCTGGTACGGATTTGGATATTGTAAAACCCACCTGATCCCGATCCGTTGCCATCCCTAGTTATACAATCCAAATAATGTAACAAGTGATTTATCGTTGTCTTCGAGCATAGGTCTTTTTAATGACTTGTTTGATTCTCTAGTCCTTACAATCCTCCAAAAGATGTTCACATTAAAGATATACTACAATCCAAGTGAAAATTGTAAGACTTTCTTTGATTGAGCTATAGAGCAATGCTTAGCATAGTCACACGACTGTATCGATAGTCTATTGTAGTAACATTATGCAATATAATTAACAAGCATGTGTTATATTCCAACGAGTGGCAATTTGGTGTCGATATATATTTTGTAATTTTCCAACAATAAATCTGTCGCTCTCCAAGGCCTTTTATTTTCTTCATTGCTCTTATAAAAGCTGGAGTGTATCAATGCATTTAAGAAATTACACATTACAACAAATATGAAAACCATAAGAGTGACTTTTTAATTGTGTTGAGTTAGCATTGCAGCCAAAACTCCTACAACACTCATCCCATCCATAAGCCTAGAGGAAGTTCCTCTGATAAGATGCTGACGAAAACCGGGATGTCAAACCCTCGGTCATCTTTTCTGAATCCAAGTTTATACTTTGCCTCCCAGCAACCAGGTCCTTCTCACGATCCCAAGGCTTCCATGGATGATTCCCCACCCACTCTTCTTTCTCCCGCGGCTGCTTGGACTTTTTCTTTGAACGAGTTTTAATGTCTTCTTGGTGTTTCTGAACCAAAGATTTTGATCGTTTTGCTTTGTTATACTTATCCACCAAATCCGCGTCTTCATTTTTACTACTCTTTTCTTCTTGATTTGAAGCGAGCGCAGCAGCCTCATTATATGCTTCTAAATAACTGCATGTGATAGATTAGTAAATAAACTGAACCACAAAATTATTGACCAACCAAATCATTCTTAAGTATTAACATTCAAGAAACTTTTACTTCATCTTGGCTTTCTGGGCTCTGTCGGAAGGGGTATCGGTCCATGCACTGGTATCACCACGCCCTTCTTTAGTGTTCTTGCTGAATGTTCTTGTTGAATGCATTGTGACTCCTCCAGGCTGAGAAGAAGAAACGGTGGTAATTAGGATTTGGTAGACAATCAACAATGGAACTATTTTTGCAATAAATTTTTGTTTCCTATAAAAAAATAATAAAATAAAATAAAATAAACGATTATAGCAAGGCAATAGAAAGGCCCATAAGGTCTTACTTTCCTCTCCGGAGGCAGTGTAGTCATCCATTCCTCCCTTTGTGGTGCCACTTTTACTTCCATCTCCTTCAGGAGCTCGTCATCACCCTCCATTGATATACCTGCCAGCACAACAGCTTTCTTAAGTAAAGATTAAATCGACCAAGTGATTTAAGAGGCCAAACAATAACCATAATAAACTACAATCAGAAATTGTGAATAGTCCATATTTTCCATGACTATGGAGTATGGACATGAAGCAAATTTGACTGGAATATGTTGTCAAGGTCAAATTAGGAACTTTTAGCCATAGAAAGGGTGCTACCTGTAGCAACATTGTGTGGGCATTACCTATAGGTTATATCAACATGGTAAAAGAATTAAGCACAAGGAAGTGAGATAAAAATAAAAATAAAAACATTTTAGAGGATTAAAGATACAATATAATGTATCATCTAGATGGTTAAATCTTGACAGTCCTAGGATTTTACAAAAAAAACACCCTTTTCATAACTCAATCTGTGACCCCTCCAAAAACCACATGAACTCTTGGTACTAGTTGGGTAAAGCACTTGGGACATAATTCAATATATATTTTTATTATGCAGTAATATCCAGAATTTTAAGAAATTATTGAATCATCTCTATTTATTCTTTCGATAAAATGTTAATGTTATGTAAAGCAATAAGGTTATGTAAAGCAATAAGGCATCTTCCCAATAATTTAAATCAAAGCAATTAAACCAAGCAGTAAGTGGAGTGGGTTGAGAACTTCATAAGACAGTTTGGTACATATCTGAGGTGGGCGTTAGAGCATTCCAATTGTGTCGGCAAGACCTTTCAAAAGTGTTGACAGAATAAAGCGTCCATAATGAAGACACTTATTATCTGCTCTTGATTCAAAACACTTACAAGTTATAACATGGTGTTTGCGTGAATACTTAGTGTTATTATTGTTAGAGAACCCACACGTGAAGCTAAAGAAGACGGGATGAATCTCACATTGAATAGATAAAAATGTAGAGAATGGTATATATATATACACACACACACTTCTAAAAATACCCATGATAACTTGTAAGAATCCTAAAATATCAACTTCTTTGGTAAAATATTGGTTCAACTAATGGACCTACCAACATATATCCAAACAACTCAGTTATTGGTTTGACAA
Source organism: Acer negundo (assembly GCA_035582765.1). Classification (NCBI taxonomy): domain Eukaryota; kingdom Viridiplantae; phylum Streptophyta; class Magnoliopsida; order Sapindales; family Sapindaceae; genus Acer; species Acer negundo. The sequence goes on from CM069242.1 coordinate 15,598,807, forward strand.
ATAAAATCTTAAATATAATTCAATTAAATTTCCAAGACAATGCATTAGATTTTTTACACCCATTTTTATTTCAGAAACTAAGTTCACTCAAAATTATTAGCACAACAACAGAGAGAAAAGAAAAGAAGACAGTAGGAACTCAGTTTTTAGAAAATGAACTATAAAAAAAAAATGAAGGTACAGATGTAAATACTTCAGTATTTTATCATTGATCGAGTTTTTTCTTGTCTATTATCCTTTGTTTCAAACATAGATACGGAATATGAAATCAGTCATAGAGACGAAGTATAATTTAATAAACGAAGTGAAGTTTACCTTTCACCGATCGAATGAGATGAATCACATGGAGAAAAATCACCTAAAAAGGAACTTTTCACTCAATTCACAATATAAATATCTATACTATGACAACACTCTATATTCTGTGTTCATCAAACTCTGTCTTTTTCTCTCTAATCCTTTTTCTCTCTGAAAAGAAGAAAAAAAAATGTTGAAAAACTTCACACATCCCCCAATTGCAAAATAATGAAGATTAAATGAAAACACGTTCAATTGTGTTTTCAATTGCTTGAGCAGTTTTCTTCAAATAACTGCTCATGCAGTTACTTTAATAAGTGCATGGGCTTGGGCTCTTGGCCCTACTTGGGTGTATAATGGGTCTCCAACCCAAATATATATATACCAACATGACCCACAACGATAACATCAAAGCCTTTCCAATGCCACTTTAATCACAAAATTTGGTTAAGTATGTAGAGAGAACGAGGCCGTAGAAGTTTGGGGTCGAAGTCTGATCTTTTCAGAAAATTGGAGGTTGAAGATGTTGGTATATATGATTGGGTCAGAGACCCATCATACACTCAAGTAGGGCCAAGAGCCCAAACCTATGCATGAGTGGCCCAAGCCCATGCACTTATTAAAGTAACTGCATGAGCGGTTGTTGAAAACACAATTGAATGTGTTTTTCATTTAATCTGGCATTATTTTTGCAAGAGTGGGAGTACGAAGGTTTTCAGCATTTTTTTCTTGTTTTCAAAGAGAAAAACACAGAGTTTGATGATGAACAGAATATAGAGTGTTGTTAGAGTATAGATATTTATATTGTGAATTGAGTGAAAAGTTCCTTTAGGTGATTTTTCTCCTGACATGTGATTCATTCGATCCGGTGAAAGGTAACTTTCACTTCGTTTATTTAGAGAGAGAGATTCAATGCAGAAAAAAAAAGCGGTTGAAAAGAGCTAACCCTGTGATCTTCTCCATTGTGCAGCTTCACGCATTGCTTTCAACTCAACCTAGAGAAGCAGAAAGAACGTATGTAACATACAGACAATCAAACAACTTTCAAGCTAGAGCGCCACAGCAGCACACAGCCAAAAGTGCAAACCTTGAATTGCTCCTGTTCTTCCTTCAGTTTAATTTTCTCATCCAGTGCTTTCCGCTAGACGATGAATAAAGAATGAAAGAATTACAAAAATCAGAAACAATTTGATGACACAAAGCAGGGGTAAAAATATAAAGAGCTCATCAAGCCCACACCCAACAGGCAAGTAGCAATAACATACAAGTATTTATAGATGTCAGATGCGACTATAATGACTAAATGAAGACGGTGCATAATTTATTTAAATAAAATAAATTAAAAGAGGGTAGTTGAGTAATACACTTGATGTTCAAAAATTTAAGCACCACAATTTATTTCTAAGTTAAGAAAATTTCTTATAAGAGCGTTTTTTTATTAATTTCTGGCCAGCAGAAGACACTACAACAACACACACCTGCAATTGCAAATAAAATTCAATGAATCCCCTAAAGACAACAATCCTACAGTTTAGGAGGCAAAATTCCATGGACCCAATATAACTGAATTGCCATACTAGAATACTAAGTTCCACAAAATGTGACAAGAAATCTGTTAACAAACAAGATAGATGACTTTCTTCTAGCCGTCTGGTTCCAACTATAATTTTAGCAATCTAGGAAAAACTAAACTGAAAAAATTATGCCACTGAAAGAAAATCTTATCAATAAAAATTTCCATTACTAATAATATAGGTACTTGGTACTGCATGGCAACTTTATAGATTGTAAACAATGATCTACATCTAGATTACCTCCATACTCATACTAGTTTATTGTTTAAAACAACCACATTATTATCAGGGAAATACTTGCCTTGCCTTGACCAGTGGCAGTATTAATCAATCTTTTTCATGATATTCCTTTCCCTCCCTTTCCATTCAACCGAGGAAGAGGGAAAATAAGTCCATAAAAGGACATATCTGCTCAGAAGTCTCACTATTGAGTTTGTTATTTGTATCAACAGAAACATAATAAACTTGAACAAGTTAAAAGAAAATTGATGTGATAATACATGCTTCTGTTGCAGGTTACAGGGCATGGTTTTATAGACATACTATTTTGTTGCTGCAGAAATTATGTACACCCTGTACATTTCTTTTTGTTAACATAATTGCATTATTGAAGTCTGAATAAATGTCAATGTTTCTTACAGATGTTATTTTGATTGCTTGTATTGATTTCTCAGGAGTGGTGTCTCTCTCTTAGTCCTAAACATCCTATTATACTTCATAAATCAGATAGCAATCGAAATAATTATGACAAAAATGGTGATTTTTGGGTTGTAGATGTCTATATCCAAACAGATCATTTTGTCAGCTATCCAGCGACAGGAGACATTAGCACTGAAACCTTTCAAAAGCTTCTCAAGATTGAGATTCAAAAGCATCACAACTGTCCTACTCGAAGTTCAGTTCAAGATTCTTTCGAATAAGACTTATCTAAGACATTATTTGGTTATGTTAGCTCTATTTATGTTATAAATATATTTCTGCAACATTCACATGGTGATACAAATCAAAGATATCTCACCAAATTGGCAAATTTTGATTCTGATCCAAGTATCCAATATCTTCTCAAGGAATTATGACCGGTTTAAATTTGAGTTAAATCAGTATAATTCCTTTTGTTCAGCCTCTCAGACTCTGAATATGCTTTAAAAGAGGTAAACAAGTTTCCTCCTGCTTTGTACTGCTTAAAGAGGTAATGTTTTATATGCAAAATCCCATCTGAATAGCATAATAAAACAAAATGCCTCAGGGCCCTCAACATCCCAAACTATTTAGGATCAGCTGATCTTACAAAAGAAGTTTCATGCACATCTCTACCAAATCTAAGGTTGTATTTCTATTTTCTGCAAATATCAAATATTCTATCGTAATAAAAGTTTAGATGAACTGACTACTCCAGAAACTAAAACCTAAGAAGGATAGAGACAAGCTATGTGCATCCAATCAGAGTATTTTTATTTCTTTTTTAATAACAAGAATGAACAAAAATGGAAAGGAAAAAAAAAAGACAATAAAGGCATCTTTCTCTTTTGATACAAGACATGGCAGTGTAAGAAACTCACCTTTTCTGGATCTTGTAATTCCTTAAAAGCTTTATTCAGTATAATGAATGCTTGGTTCGCTTGTGGATGAGGGCATTTGTCTGGGTGAACTAAAAGAGACAGCTTCCAGTACCTAAGGATAACACAGTTCTTTCATATTTACATTTGCTAGATGATCACAACAATATGGAGATAATAGAAAAAATTATGAAACAAATAAACATGATCTCCATTAAGATAATGGTGGCAGGTGTCAATAACTCAGTTTTTATTTTATTATTGTTTTATCAATATAGAGAATAAATTAGTGCTCAAATTGCAGAAAGTATACTTTAGTTATGTGGTATCATTTAAACTATCAAGCTGTGTTTTACACCTTCCATATCCATCTTTATGTCCATTTAGTACTTAGAAATCTTTTCTTGTTACTGAATGGTGTTTAAGGAAATGGTTTGGGAGCTGATTAATAATTATGGGTAATAGATGTGGTTATATATATATATATATATATGTTCAGGACAATGAATATCAGCAAGCTTACTTTTTCTTTATATTATCAGCCGTCATTTTTTCATTCACTCCTAGAACATCATATGGACAATCAATTGCAGCCCCCATAATTCTCGTGACCTGACAAAATCAATATTAAAAAGGATGAGTAAATACATTCATAAGAAAATAGAATTTACTAATGCATCATTCAAAGATTTTTTTAATAAAAAAATCACTATATAATATAAGTAGGAATGTCGTAACCTTCAGCTTATAAAGAGATATAATGCAAAGTTATAACTTTAAAATAGACCTGTAATCTGTTATGTGTGATAAGAAGAAATATAAAGACAAAGGGAAAGGAAGGAGAAGAATTGTGGGAGAAGTCAAGAGGTCTATGTGCTAACTGAACATCTGAACCTCGCTCTCTTCTCTCTCTCCCACTCAATCTCTTCTCTATCAATTTGATCTGGCTTACACTTTCTGGGCTTAAACATAGAGATCGTTGGTTTGATGTAAATCTTAGAGTGGTGTGAACGTTTCTCAGTCCAGATATTCAGAACCAAACATTGTTGGTTGGTTTAGGCCCAAAAGCCTCAAAACATATTAAGTTTTACAGTCAAGATGTAAAAATTTATGAACCTAAAACACCTAAAATGACACCCACAAGCAAAACTCCAGTTTCAAAATTACAATTCACATGGCTCGTGAAAAGATACTAGTACCAACATAAACGATTACAATATGTTCAACATTTTAGACATCAATCACAAACATTTACATCATTAATGATCAGAAGAAACCACACAAAATTTTGTCATTACAGAAACCTGTTTTTATTTTTTATTTTTATTGTTTTTGTTTTACTATTATTATTACTATTATTATTACTATTATAATTAAGATAAATAAACCCAAATGGCCAAACCCCTTCCCACCCAAGTGTTAGTGGGATTTGAACCCAACCCAAGACCTCTCATACAACAACAATAGACCTTACCAACTAAGCTAGCTAGTACCCACCACCCATTTGGTTATTACCTACAATTATGTTAACATATTCAGAACTATACTTTCTTTTTGAAAAAAATATGAGAAAATGATGAAACTACAATCTGATTGATTGCAGTGCAAAATAACAAACCTCTTCAAAACGCTCTGCCTCATTTGCTGATTCAGCTTCGGCGACCACAGCAGGTGGTGGAGGTCCTATAAATAGTTCACTATCTTCTTCCAACTCAGCCTCTCTATCAATGTTTTTAGCAAAAACCAAATTGGGTTTATATCAGCCAGGATTTAGATTTTGATACAAATGTCCACAGCACATAGTTAAAATTATTAGAACCAAAATATTCAGTATTTAAAGATCCCGCAAAATTTCTCCCAACAAAGCACTAGGGAAGAAGTATTTAACAGCAAATACCTCAGCTCAGCTTGGGCTTCTGTTAATTTGGCAGCTGCAGCAAGCAACTCTGCTGATGGCATTTCAGGGCCAATCACCCTGCAATTAAAAGTTAGCATGAGCAATACAATGTATTTAGCAACTTCTAGCAAAGAATATACGAACGATTTGAATAATATACAACATATAATACAAGAATATACAAACAGATGAATGAATCATCATGTATCATATACGAACGATTTGCTTTGCATTGCGGATTTTAATCAACTGCTAACATTTGAAGTTTGAACTTCAAAACAGCTTCTTATTAAAATTTCCTGATAATTTAGAAGCTCGACCCAAGTAGCGCTCCAGTGACATCAATTCCAGTTATTATATAAAAACCTCTATTACACTCACCAAACTGATTAAAGTTGGACTTCCTCTTTAATATATATATATATATATATATACATATAAATTGGAATCAGAAAATTTTCAAATAAACTAGGAAAACATAACAGAAAGATATATATCATTTGAACCTTGATGGAATATATACAATTAACAAGATAAGAAACTTTGTCTTTGTGACTGGCTTCCCTAGGCACACAAGTGTTAACTAAAACATTTTTACTTAAATCCATCCACTGAAAGCAAAGAAAGGATGGCCAAAAACTCTGCAGCCACTTGAAATGGATACTCAAGATTGATATATAGTTTACAAAGAGCAATGGCAAGTTTAAAGACAAAACAGCCCAGGCAAAGGCACAGAAAAATATTCACCTTTTTCTAGGACCACATGAATCATCTTTTGCAGATGGAGGGCCCGAATTACTATCATCTATCACTTGTCTAGATTCAGCTTCTGGCAGTTCTGAATGTGCATGCTTCTCTGGCACAGAATGATCAAGTTGCTGCTCCATAGATTCCATATGAGCCTGAATAAGGGATCCAACAACATCTAATGTAGGAGAAACACTCGGAGGCCGTAAGAAAACTCTATCCCCATTTTCCTTGAGATCCAAGGAAAGGAATAGCTTCCTTAGACATTTAATCAAAGACCTTTCAGATATGCCTCTTATGTCAACAGCTTGTCCGTCATCGATCATTTGCAGCAGCTATGTCAAAAAACAAAGTATTTTGGCTCACTATATATTATTGAGGGAAGTCACATGTATTTCCAAAGAAAGCTATGCAAAAACATGAAGATTTAAAAACAACAAAGAAAAATTTAACGGGTCATGCTACAATACTGAACACGTTAGAGTTATGGATTTCAATGCTATAAATGAGGTTACGTAAGCTATAACATGAGCATTCAAAAACAACACAAGAAAATTTAACCGAGTCATACTACAATTTTCTTTTTTTTATTTTATTTTAATAATTACAAATTATGTGGGGTTTGGGGAATGGTGACAGAAATCAAACTCACAACCTCAATGGTGTAGGTGTAAGAGACATGCCGCTCAGCCAACCAACCACTAAGTCATACTACAATAATGAATACACTAGACTTGTGGATTTTAATGCTACAAATGTGGTTATGCCTGCTATAACATGAGCATTCAAATACAACAAAAGATCAAATTAACAGGTCACACTACAATACTTAATATGCTACAGTGGTGGATTTTAGTACTATGAATGCTATAATTGTTGCACAACGTTAAAATTACTGACTTCTGAAATTGCCATTTCAAACATTAATGTCAGAGTTAGAACTCTAAATGCTCGCTAGAATTGAGTCTTTCCGTACGAAATTGAAAACCAAATTTACCTGTCTCAAATCATTTCCAACATTTGGAAACTCAGTGAGCACATCTCGGACCACGCCTTCGGGATCCAACCGCAATCTCTCAGGCTCCGAATCCGACCCGGACCCATCGCCAGTCGAATCGTACTTCCTCTTCCTCTTCTCCTTCTCTTCTCGTCTTGTTTTCCTTCGACTCCTCTCTCTTTCCCTCTCCTTTCTCTCCCTCTGCTTCCTCCTCTCCTTGTCTCTCCTCCTCGAACTCTCGTCCCCTTTCCGGCGCTCTTTCCGGTGGCGACGTCGCCTCTTCGACGAGGATTCTGAGTCCTCCGAGGTCGATTGAGATGAGGAGGAAGTGGGCGTGTCGTCGTCGCGCTTCTTCTTGCTTTTGCTGCTCATATTTTTTTATTTTTTTTTTTTGGCAAAGTTTCACAGAGAGAAGAAGAAGGAAACAAAACTTAATTATATAGGTTGTCCTTGGGCTTATTATTGTGCCTGGGCTCTTATTGGGCCTGGGCTTCTATGAGCCCATTGGTTGGTGATTTCGATTTCAAAATCATATAAATACCGAGCGGTTTGATTTTTGGATTTGGATCATCTCCTCACCTTAATTATCCACATCTTATTCTCATCTCTATAATCTATTATCACGTATCTAATATAATAAATGAATTGTCTTAATTATGTCTATTAATTTTTATGTCTTTACTCTATCAAAAATAGAATTAACCAAGATCATTGATTTAGGTGAAAACAAAGTGAAGTGAGAAGGAAATCAAAATCCTTGATTTTTACATTTATCAGCTTATAATATCATTTATTTGAATTTAGTATTTTAATTTAAAATATATTTTTTTTATATGTATAATATTTTCTAATTTTCATTATTTAACATAATTAAAATAAAATTCTAAATTCTAAATAATTTTTAAAATTTTGAATGGAGTATGGAGAAGGCTGATGACCTCATTCCTATACGATAGCAAGTTAGCAACACCGAAGCCAACAAGCCGACAACATCCTACATTCCTAGGATGACAACCTCCTTTAATAGTACGGAGGTCGTAAACTAATAGTTGTTGGGCCACAACTCTCAAATCGTAACTATATCAAATAATATGACAACCCGACAAGTAATTATTATTGTCATATAGTCATATGATGATTTGATAAATCAATCAATTATAACATCGTATTATTAGTATTAATTTTGGTTTATAAGTATGAAACAAATATTCTATTAAATTCTTCTTTTCACATTCTAGTAGGATTTAGGAATACAATCCTTGATTTGCGGGCGGATCATATATCTTCTTAGATTTTTTTAAATGATGTTAAATTTTAAGCAATCAACTAATATAATAAGTGGGAAACTGATTTTATTAAAGTCAATTTTTCTCAAAAGACTGAATTTAATTAACTAGTAGGATAAGCCAAAATCCAGCAAGTGTACATCTCATTGAATCAAGGTATCAAACAAACAAAAAATGAAGCAAATGCAATTTTTTTTTTTTTTTTTCTTTTGGTAACCCAATCATGAACGTGCACACAATCTCGATCGAACGGTGAATCGAGTCCCTAAGCGAGTTTCAAACTCAAAATCATTTATATATATTCACCGAATCACCGTAAGAGACCTTTAACTATTGAATTAATTGTTTTGCAACCAAAAAAAAAAAAAAAAAAGCATTAGAAGATTGTCACAAACAATCTTTTTCTTTAAAAATCTGAAAATCAAAAGGTGACTGTTGTACGTTGGAGTTGCTTTGAGATAATTAAAATGTTAGACAAGAACAACACAAGTCTCCATGAAAATTAATGGACTGTTAATTATAGAAACAAGAAGTCCAAATATATATATATAATCTAAGGGTCAAATAGTAAATAATAATTACATATACATGATGATAATAAGAAGTCTAAACAAAATTTTGTATTGAATCAAAGCTTTTAAAGGCGTCTAGTTGAAATGGTTGATCACTAAAAAGATTAGAACTAAAAATCCCAAAGTAACTGTCATCTCTATGTGACCTAAACACATCACCATATTGATCATGATCAATCGGCTCCGTGGCATCAGAAAATGTAGGAGACTCAGTACTCATCATCGGGTGTTGATGATCATGCAGACTACCACCCCCGATATATGATGATTCTTGACGATGAAGATGATGATGAGGAAGTTCAGGAGATTTTTGGAAGGCGTAAGGGTCCGGAAAACAACAAGTTGAATCGGAATCCTTGCCGGTGAGCTCTTGCACAAGTGCTCTAAACTTAGAGGCACAAGTCTTGACCTTCATGGGACTAGAGATGTACACAACTTTAACACCCTTTTTGTTGCACCTCTTCCTCTTTTGATGATGACCACAATCACTCTTCTCCATCTTCATCGTTAATTCTTGCTATTGATTATTTTTTTTAATCATCAAACATGAGAGAGAGAGAGATTTATAGGTTCGGAAATGTGGGGGTTTTTTTCCTGGAAAGTGATAGAGAGATTTTGATAGAGAAAATGGAAGGTTACAAGAAAATAAGATCGATGATTCGATGAAGATAATGTACTTGGATGACCCGCAATCTCACGGCTTTTGGAAAATATTAGAAAGTGACTTGTACACGTACATGTTCATTGTAACTAGAAGGTTTGGATTTTCATAAAGCACGTGCGCAGCCTCATGTGACTTTCTACATAATATTATTATTATTATTATTATTATTATTATTATTATTTTATGTACAATAACTGTCGGGATCTTACCAGAGTTAGGCTCTACTAGCACAGTCTGGATTACTACTCCTATAAATGGGGAGAGGACACCCACATTTAAGGTGAGACAATGAATATATATATATATATATTATACATGGACTTTAAACCATGATAGTGGAGTCTCCTCTTGAAGAGTTACATCACATTGATAAGAGGCAATTGGTTCTACATATATTAATTTGACTAAGCAAATTTATAACCTTTTTAATTAGTCTATTGTTGACACATGGCAAAAAAGTGGGAAGGAACGGGAATGATAGTATTTAATCAACGGTCTATGTTTAACGTTTACAGGGGTTATTTTTTATTTATTTTTTCCATTATTAATTTTAAAATCACTTATTTATTTGAGGCATTGGATTAAAATCTAATGGATTCTTGTCTAAAACTGTTGATCAAAAGAATGATACATTCATTCGTAGTTCAAATAATCTATTAACTTCCCCTTCAAATATGTAATAAAGTTCGGGTCTTACATTTATTTATAAAAGGATGATTGTAGGCATCCAACATTTTTATCTATCATTTATATCCAACTTGATGTGGCAGATGATATTGCACTGCCATATTAGCTGCCACATCACCACATTATTACACTTTAATTTTTTATTTTATTTTTTATATTGATCACCACATTATCACACTTTAATTTTTTATTTTATTTTTTATATTGAAGTACTAGATTTATGGAATAAAAATTATTATTATTTTTAATTCAATTCATTTTGTATGATGATGTGGCAGCTAATAAGAAAGTGTTATATCGGCTGCCACATCAAATTGGATATAAATAATGGACAAACGTGTTGGATGTTTACCATTATCTTTTATAAAATCACAAAGCTTGGAGAGACCTCTCTCAAGCAATAAGAGTTGCTCTTTAGGTCATACATATAATGGTTGATCTCATCAGGTTCCGGTAAACCCTTTACCCAACAAATGTTAAGACTTTAGAAAACAAAATTGTTAAATATATATCACATGTTAACTTTTAATTGTATTTCATGTAATAAATTGGAAAACCATTAATTTTATTCAACCAAGTAAATAAGTAAGGAACCATGTCTCAATGTGGCTGGATAATAAAGAACTTTTATTCAGCTAAATGAACCACAACCCTGGTTTGGTGATAAAGAGCATTCATATAGGTTGATAATGTTTCATGTTCGAGTTGCCGTACCCGCAGGTGGTGTGTATATATATATATAATATTAATAAATGACATTTTAGGCTTCTCCCCATTTGAAAAACGAATAGTGAATTTTGATTCAATTTCTTGATCTCCAAGTTTCTACCACGTTCCAAGAAGAATCATAATATATATATATATATATATATATAAAGTCATTTTTTCCTGCTATGATATTTAAAAAGTACTTAATTATTATGTGCTATATATAGACGTGGCAGAATCATAGGCATGGTTTTTTTTTAATGTATTTTAATATTTTTCCTTTGGCCAAAGTTACTTATTTGCAGAGATACACTTGTAAAAACGATATCCTTATCTTAGACTTTTTAATTAAGAAAAGGGCGGTTACTAAATAAGTCTCCGTTGGAGTCCCTTCATCTCCAAAAATCCCTAAATTAATGTAATAATTTTTTATTTTTTATTTTTTAAAGTCTGACATTTTTTAAAATTTTAAATAATTTGCCACTTTTATAAAAGAATTCGAATCTTCTACTAATTTGGTCTTTTTCCTGACCTTACCTAATCTCATGACACATAAGCATTGTAATGAATGTGTGGTTAAAATGTGATTGGTTTCAACAACCACTTTATCAAAAGTCAATCACATACTTTAAAAAGGTCAGGAAAAAGACCAGATCAGTAGAAGATTCAAATATTTTACAAAATTTACTTGGTTATCATGTTTTTCCTGAGTATTGTACTAAATTGGTCCGTGACTTTTCAAATATACCAAATTTGTCCTTATTGATGATTAATTTAGACTTTGATTTTTATTGAAATTGTAAAATTATTAATATCCATATTTAAATTCGATAAATTAATAAATAAAATTAAAAATCAAAAAAGATTGTTTGGAAACATATCCTTCACACCAAAATCTTATCGGTCTTTAGGGTTGAGAGAAAAAAAAACGTAGAAAAATGATTTTTGAGATCGGGAATGGAAATCCAAGACGGGGTAGAAAACAAACGCACATCATACAAGTCCTTTTTTTTGGTGTGAAAGCAATACAAGGCCTCATTGGAACCTAACAAACACACGTCATACATGGAAATCGAAGGAAGGCTACAGGTGGAAGCAAAGGTCGATCTGCAAATAACAAATATTTTAGTCTATATATTTTCAATATATATATATATATATGAAAATTTTCATATGAAGATGTTCTAATAGAATTATATAAGGACATTGAATGTGAGCCACTCATTTTACATACTTTGATTTGGTATGTATACACTTGTCAAATCACTTTTATAAATGAGTGACTCACATTCAATATCCTGATAAAGTTATATAAGGATGTCCTGATAGGAACGGGACCGTATATATATATATATACACGGCTCTGTTCTAGTCAGTGCGTAACGATGTAACTACATCAATATCAATGCATGTGAACCACTAATTATGGAGAAGTTTTGACAGGTGCATACACTTTAAGTCAAAATATGTAAATCTAATGATCCACATCCAATACACTGATGAAGTTATATTAGTGCACACTGATTTGAACATTTATATATATATATATATATGTTAGTGCCTTAGTCGTCTGTACCAAATATGTTTTTTTTTTATAAAGAAAAATTATTAGAGGAAACTAAAATAGACTCAAACAACCCGGGCAATCTCCCAGTACAAGATTCTTCAAACAGAGGGGACAATCTTGAAGTAGGATTGGTGGTTTGTCACTAATACTGTGATGACTGGTGCCTAAAAATTAAAAAATCACAACTCTCAGAAGCTTGGTCCTTTTGGAAATATCTATTAACAGTAGTCCTCCACGATTTGGGTTTTCCAAATCATGGTCTCTATGATTTCCTCACAGGAATCCACCTCCAGCAGTTGAGTGGGAGATTATTTATTTAATAGTAATATTATATTCTTATAATTATTTTTTATTATATAAAATGATTTAAGTTAGACAAAATGATATTGGTCTAGTGGTATGTTCTTCACACCTACACTATACGGTTGTGGGTTCGAGTCTGTCCCCCACCCCTAAACCCCAAATTATTGTAATATTTTTTTAAAAAATATTATTATTATTATTATTTTTAGTTTTTAGTTTTAATTTTATTTGCACAAGTCAAAAAGACTAAAATGCTAATTGACCATTAATTTTGACCAACATAAGGTTAACAAAAGGACCATTTTGGTACTTATGAAAAAGTTAAGGACCAATTTGATATATTTTTAAAAGTCACAAACTACTTGAAATTCTTAAAAAAGTTCACGACTTGTTTGGTAATTGCTAATTGCCCTTTAGAAACAATGCCATTATATTTGTAATCATTAATTAGTGTTTAAATGTCAAATGAGAATAGAAGTTGATGATTAGAGTAATGTCTAAAATATTTGTACAAAATCATACGAGACATGACATGTGAATCGTCAAAGGTTTAGGCTAAAATTTAATACATTGTTTTGAAATTAACTAGAAATATCTCATGTAGGACAATTTAGGAGAATTTCAATTATATTAAGATTTATTTTCTAATTTATTTTTAATTCTAGTGAGTTTATTTAGGATTTTACTTTTTAATTAGTTTTAGTCAACAACTCAAATTAACTTTCGGATAGTTTTGAGCATTTTCTATTTTAATCTATTTAGGAATCACGAATCCCAGAGTAGTCGAGTTTGTTTGTTTTGTTTTGTTTTTAGTTTTTTTATCTATTTATAAAAGAATCAAAATAATTATTTATAACTTCTGATTGATAATAATAAAAAACCGTTCCTTTTGAGGAAAATTCTTGTCGTGGATTCGACTAACATATCGCGTTCACTTCGTCGATATCTATCATTTTTTTTTTTTAAATCACTGAATATTTTTTGTATTACATTTTGTATTATCAGCCATATTACATAACAAATCGATATGAAAAGAAATATTACATCAATATTGCAATTCAGAGGGAAATGAAGAAAACTAAAAAATTATAATAAATCGTGGATCTGGATAAAAACATATATACAGAATTGAAACCGGAACAAAAAGAGATAAAATGTTCAAACTTTGAATATCCGAGTAGAAATAAAATTAAAATTGAAAACCAAATATAATAAATAAATAATTAATTATATTGAACAAGAGAAAAAGTTAAGATAGAAAATATCAAAGGAAAGACACACAAATTACAGGTTGAAACAATCAATAATGCCAAATATGTTACAAAAATTCTAGCTCAAGCATACAAAATATATTGCCAACAAGATCTTCGAATAAAGATTTGCATCTCAAGACGTAATAATTGTAAACAAGACTTACTTGATTCGAATATCTTGAGAAGCAGCAAAACCAAAACAAAAACCTTAAAAAGGGAGCAACATTTAAATAATCTCAATCAAGATGAGCAAAAGCCAAACAACAATAACTCATTACAAACGGAGAAAGAAATTTGAATCGCAAGATACTAACTATTACAAATGAAAATTATTTATCGAACGTAGTACTCTCAATGAACAAACCATTCAAAAAGAGTAAAAAAAACATCTCATCATTATTAACGAATTTATCCGACCTCTCAAAAAGGCTAAAAAAAAAAACATCTCACCATAGTTTTTTGGTAATAACTATTGTTCAGTATTTGAAACCATTTTATAAGGTACTTTATTGTTATTGACTTATTAGTCTCTCAAAAAGAGTAAACCACCCTTCCTCAACCCTTTTTTTATAGAATTGTTTTTATTAATTAGTTTATTATTTCCAAAGGTTTTTAAGCATTGTGGCTTCCAAAACAACAGAGTACACCAAATATAGTGGTTAGAGGGGAACTCTTCAACAAATATCTCCAACTCAATATGAAAGATTCAAGAAATTTTCTGAAACTAGATTTTCTGAAACCTAGTTTTATGCTGTTCAAGTTTATACGGATGTAGCTTGGAATGGACAATTTATCAAGGTTGTGGATCCACAAGTTATTAAGTTGGCAATAAAGAATTTGGGGGAGCTTAAAGCACAACTTTAAGCGTTAAAGAAAGATAATGTTCATTTTTTATTCTCTTTTGTCATTAGAATTTAGGTCATAATATATATGTAACAATATTTTGGTTTTATCTGCAACTTCTCTGGTTACATAATGTTAACCAACAGCTCAGAATTATTCATCAGATGGCATTGTTGTCGTCGTTAGATTTTTCCAAGGCTGTGAATGATATTCATCCAAGCTTGGATGATCCTACAATTGGTGAATAAAAGAATATCAGCGATTACACTTTGGACAGATTGACAAGCGTGATCTAGAATTAAAGCTTGAGAGGCAGCAAAGGCTTTAGAAAGTGATATCATTTTTATATATTGCATTGTTTTTGCTTTTTGCTTTTTGCTTTTACGGAATTGATATGCTCAACCCTGAATTATTTTCTTTTGCTTTAGCTTCAAGGTCTTATGAGCACCTTAATGACACTTTGGACGTAGTACTCTCAGTAACCAAACCATTCAAAAAGGGTAAAAAAAACATCTCACCATTATTAACGAATATAACTGACCTCTCAAAAAGGTATTTTATGAGGTACTTCATTGTTATTGACTTATTAGTCTCTCAAAAAGGGTAAACAACCCTTCCACAACCAACATTTTTCTCAAAATACCAAAGATGGTGATTATCCCTTTGGCACACCCATCATATATGGGTCCTACAACGAAGATGAGACAATCGACAATTCAACATGTTTTCGGTTTGTTTTGTCGAGGAAGTAAGTATCTAAATTTTAATTTTTTTTTTGTATAATTGTTTTCATTAATTAGCTTATTCCAACTCAATCTGAAAGATTCAATAAATTTTCATTTTCTTAAACCTAGTTTTAGACTCTTCAAATTTCTGCAGATAGTTTGAAATGAGCAATTTATCAAGGCTGTGGATCCATAAGTTATTAAGTTGGTAATGAAGAATTTGGGAAAGCTTAAGACACAACTTTAAGAGTTACATAAAGATAAGGTTCATTTTTTATTCTCCTTTATCATCATAATTTAGATCCAAATATGTCACAAAAATAAATTTGGGGTTGTTGATTAGCTTTCACTTTGAATTGGCTACCAAATCTCGTTTCCCCATGTGTTACTCAAGGAGGTACTTAATTACTATCCATCGGTATTTTTAAAACATTTTGAAAAATAATATTTTTTTTCTATGATTTTGGCAATTTGTCCAGTAAAACATCTATTTTCAGATTATTAACAAATTGAAAACGGTGTGTTAGTAATTTCTCTTTCTAACTTCTAACTTTCTTTATTTTCCAATTCTCTCATGATGTTCTCTCTCTGACTTCTAATTTTATATTTTTCTATTTTACAAGTCAAAATACCCTAAACTTTGAATGTAACATGTTACAACTCATTTAAGAGCATTTTGTCAACAAAACGGAAATGTTGACAAAAACATTAAGAGCTGATTATAAATTTTCTCCTCTGTTGTATATTCTATTAATTTACATCCATCCTTGTATCACTTGTAGGCATATGTCCAACAGTTGTAGACTAACCGTTTGAAGCTGACCCAACTTGAGCAGGAGCTTCAGCGCTCAAGGCAGCAGGTTAGATTTTGATATTTTTTTCATTAGAATGGCTTGATGTATTCAATTCTTCTATCATTCCATTTTTTTTTATGGCTTGTAATATCAAATATACTTTTTATTTTCCCTCTCTTGTTCATGATATCTTTATATCAAGCTCACGTGACCAAGCCCATTCAATGAGTGTAAATAGTATTTATTCTTGCAATTAAAATATATGAATGCCCGTTTGAAATTTCACCATTTTCTTAATTTTTTTTAATTGTGAGAGAACACTTGATGGAGAATTATCTATAGATTTAAGAACTTACGTTAGGCATATATAAGTTTAGGGGAAGAAACTAGTCTTTTAGGGATATTATCACCATTTTATTATTTAATATTTATCGTCGGGTTATTATATCCTTCAGAGATAATTCCCCATCAGGTGTTCTCTGGGTGTATACAATTTGATTCCGCAACCTTCTTTCTCAAAATATCAAAGATGGTGATTATTCTTTTGGCATACCCATCATATATGGGTCCTACAACAAAGATGAGAATATCGATAATTCGACATGTTTTTGGCTTGTTTTGTCGGGGAAGTAAGTATCTAAATTTTAATTTTAATTTTTTCTTTAGAATTGTTTTTATTAATTAGTTTATTATTTCCGAATGTTTTTAAGCATTGTGGCTTCCAAAACAACGGAGGTTTGTACACCAAATATAGTGGTTAGAGGGGAACTCTTCAACAAATATCTCCAACTCAACATTAAAGATTCAAGGAATTTTCTGAAACTAGATTTTATGAAACCTAGTTTTAGGCTGTTCAAGTTTCTATAGATATAGCTTGGAATGAACAATTTATCAAGGCTGTAGATAGACAAGTTATTAAGTTGACAATGAAGAATTTGGGGGAGCTTAAGGCACAATTTTAAGAGTTAAAGAAAGATAAGGTTCATTTTTTATTCTCTTTTGTCATTAGAATTTAGGTCATAATATATATGTAACAATATTTTGTCTTTATCTGTAGCTTTATTAGTTACATAATGTTAACCAACAGCTCAGTATTATTCATCAAATGGCATTGGTGTCGTTGTTAGATTTCTCCAAGGTTGTGAATGATGCTCATCCAAGCTTGGGTGATCCTACAATTGGTGTGTCGAAGAATATCAACAATTACACTTTGGATAGATTGACAAGCGTGATCTAGAATTAAAGCTTGAGAGGCAGCAAAGGCTTCAGAAGGTGATATAATTTCTATAAATTGCATAGTTTTTTATTTTTGCTTTTACGAAATTGATATGCTCAACTCTGAATTTTTTTCTTTTGCTTTAGCTTCAAGGTCTTGTGAGCATCTTAAAGATGCGTTGGAACCAAGTGGAAACATCTATCGAGGAGCGACAAAAACTTGTCGGTGTTACTTGTTTAATTTCTTCCTCGGTTGATGAGGTGACAGGTCAGGGGAGCCTTGCTCTAGATGTTATTGAGCAAGTATTGTTGTTTATAATTTGTCTTTTGAAAATTTTATTATACAGAGTGTTTTGTATCTTTTTGGAAATTCTAATTGTTATTTTTACTGTGCTAGGTGGAACTTGAAGTCAAGAGGTTGAATATCAAAGCTAACAAGATGGATGGAGTGGGTATTCAGGAGCCTGGGATGTGAGTTTGAATATATGTATATTGTTTTTTTGGTGGATTAGAGAGAGAGAGAGAGAGAGAGAGAGAGAGAGTTTGTTCAGGAGCATGTGCTGTGAGCTTAAAGATGTGTAACAGCATTTGAGTACTTCTACTTATATTAAAATGAGCTCTTAAGCTATCAAGAACCTAGAAATATAGTTGATGACTTCAAGCTAGTAGTAAATAAGTCCTCAAGATCTTCAAATCAAATAATTGTAAAGGTTCGTCCCTCCGAAGTTGGATGTTTTGCATGAATCTTTACAATTTCAGCTCTTTTAACCTCCAAATCTTTTCAATTATGCTATAACACCTTATTTAGGGAGTATTACATACACAAAGCTCACAAAACACATTAAATAACAATAATGCCCGAGAAAAGAGCAAAAACAACAGGAAATGAGGGCTACAACCTATTTTACAGTTCTCACCAAAATCTTCATTTAAGCCTCTAAGTCCTTCTCCTACCTTTCGTCCAAACACACAACCTGTCCTTTTTGACAAGCCTCAAGGGCAACCTTATTTTGGTAATAAGTGGCAACCAAGACCAAATAATTCTAACAATCCTGGAAGTAAACCACAATGTCAAGCTATCAACCATCTCAACACAAAATCAATCCACCTTAAATTACCCCACTTTTGTACCGAACACAACACACAATCCCATCACCGTTATGCTTGTAACCTCTGCCATTGCAACACAACTTCAACAATACACAGACAATTCATGGTACATGGATTCAGGAGCCACTCACCACTTCAAATTGCTTCGGGGTTCCGGTAGTAACCGGGTGGATTGATGACTTAATTTTTAATTATACATGTATTTGTAATTTTATAATTCGATTGCACTTTTTTTCCCTAACCAAGTTTTTATCTTATTAGGTTTTTCTTTGTAAGGTTTTTAATGAGGTAATCACAAAGCCTGTAAATTGAAATGTCAATAAATAAATAAAACTCAGCTCTTTCTTAATTCTTACATCTTTATCATTGTATTTATTCTTTGAATAATTTTAGTAAATAAATAAAATATAATTTAATCTATTTCTTACATTTTATTTCATTACTCATTAAACTAAATAAATAAGAAATAAACTTTTAACTTCTTTTTTTTTTTTTTTTGGAAAACTTGAATAAATTTTAAACTTAAAAACTAAAATACATAAGTTAATATAAATATAATAAATAAATTTTAACTTCAAATATTATAAGATGAATAAATTTTAAAGTCAAACAATTAAATAAAATAGGAAAAAAAATTTAAAAAAAAAACAATCAATTCATTCAATTGATAAATAATTTATTTATTTTATATTTTTATAAATTATATATTAGATATTTATTATTTAGATTTATTTATTATTTATTATTATTTTTATTTATTAAAAAAAAAAAAACCAGGTGCCCTATAGGCCAGGCTCTTAGGTTAGGCCGCAATAATTTTTCACAGCCCGGTCTATTTTCTCTTCAGGCCCCTTTGGGCTTGATACGGTTAGGCTGGGCCATCCATTTTGCTACCACTAGTTCTACTTACTTAAAGGCAATGATGAAATATACTCATACTTTTCAAAGTTCAAAAACCTTATAGAGACTCGGTTTAACACTAAAATTTAAAGGCTCTAAACTAATTGGGGAAGAAAAATTGGACCTATAAAACCAGTTTTGGAAAATCATGGGGTCACACATCAACATCATTGCCCATATACTCCACAACAACATGGGAGAGTGGAACGTAAAAATAGACACATAGTGGAGGTAAGACTATCCATGCTTGCTCACTCTAAAGTATCGGCCCTATGTTTTTCAATCAGATGTATTTCTCATTAATCGTTTAGACACCAAAGTTTTCTCTAGCAAAACTCCATATGAATTACTCTATCACAAACCTCATTCATACCAGCTTATTAGAGTCTTTGGTTGTGCTTGCTATCCATTCTTGAGATCCTATAATAAACACAAACTTCAATACAGGTTTTCATAATTTGTCTTGTTGGGTTTCAGTTCTTATCATAATGGCTACATGTGCCTTCACAGGAAAGTACCATAATTTGTCTTTCTCATCTGATTCTCTTACAGTCTTATATCACCTACTTTAACTACTACACATACTCCATCTCTACCATGTTATAATACTTCATCATCTGCTTCACCCTCTCATTATAATCATTATATTTTTACACCTTCCCCTTCTGCTACTTTTTCCCTCTCCAAATTTAATTCTTTATCACTAATTCCCTTTACTCACACTCATTCCCCATCTTCTTGTGGTGATCAAAAAATTACTAATATAACATATGTACCAATTAAATCTGTTCATTCATTGACCACCAGATCGCACCAATTAGCACTCTATGACAACACGATCTAAAACAAGAATTTACAAGCCAAAAGTTTTCATCACTAACTTACTTTTTTTGCAGATGATCCCTTGTTTGAAGCAATTAATTTTCAACAGGCCAGCAAACATATTCACTGATAGCAAGCCATGGAACAAGAATGCAATGCACTTATGAAGAACAACACCTAGACTTTAACTTCACCATCATCTGACCATAAGATCATTAGTTATAAATGGGTCTATCGTGTCAAGCTCAAACCAGATGGTATTGTTGAAAGGTATAAAGCCAAGTTAGTGGCTAGAGACTTCCACCAAACACATAGCTTTGATTGTTTTGAGACATTTAGCCCTGTATTTTAGCTAACTACAATTAAACTTGTACATAGTCTCGCATTTTCTCTACATTGGCCAATCAAACAATTGGATGTTCATAATGCAATTTTAAATGGTGATTTGGCTGTGGAATTGTTTATGGAGCAACCCATGGCTTTATCAGTCAAACTCAACCAATCATATTTGTAAACTACAAAAAGCCTTATAAGATTTGAAGCAAAGCCCTAGATTTTAGTATACAAAGTTGAGCAGTTGTCTAATATAATGGGGTTTTCAAAGTTCACAATCTGATACATCAACGTTTATAATAACTACTACCTCAAACATGACTATCATTTTAGTTTATGGTGATGATATTATCATAGGTAGCAACCAAGGAATGATCTAGAACTTCATCTCTCAACTCAATAATCAGTTTGCTTACTTCCTTGGAATTCAGGTAACTCAATCAGACTCCTCTCTTCACCTTAGTCAACACAAGTATATCAATGACCTCTTACATCGTGTTGACATGTTTGACTATAAAACACTTGCCACTCCAATGTCTTCAAGCTCATCTTTATCCTTATATGAACGAGAAGCTTTTTCAGATCCTAGTTTTTATTGCAGCATAGTTGGGGCCCTTCAATATTATACCATCAATCACCTTGATTTGAGTTTTGCAGTTAATAAAGAGGAGAAAGACGGTTGAAATTGATAGCAAAAGCTTCACTAGGAATAATTGCTTGCAAATTCTTTAATAATTACAATTTAGTGCTTTGCATTTTACAAAACATACAAAAAGTCACATAAGCACATAATCACAAAACACTTTCAAACATGTAATTAATGTGTGTTTATGTGTGTGTGTGTCGGGGGGGGGTGGTGTTGTTTCATTTAAACTTAAAGAAATTACAAAAATTGAAACATGGATCTTATAGATTCTAGATTCTTAAGATAGAAAGGTAAACATAGAGACTACCTATTAACACATAGACTCTCTAACTAAGGCATACTTGATACTTCCCACCCCAAGACTTAATGGTGATTATAAATTTCTTTATGACGATTCAACTTTTCTTCTGATTCAAAAGAGTTCATGCATCTATAACACCAGTGGTGGGCATATGAATACATATAGAAATTGGGCATTTAGATGCATGTGTAACACCAGGTCTGTTCATTCATCGACCACCAGATCACACCAATTAGCACTCGATGACAACAAGATCTAAAATATGGATTCACAAATCAAAGGTTTACATTACTACCTTATCCTTTTTTACAAATGATCCTTTGTTTGAACCAATTACTTTTCAGCAGGTCAGTAAACAAATTCATTAGCAGCAAGAAGTGGAACAAGAATACAATGCACTTATAAAGAACAACATCTGGACTTTAACTCTACCATCAACTGACCACAAGATTGTTAGCAGTAAATAAGTCTATCATGTCAAGCTCAAACCAGATGGTACTGTTGAAAGGTATAAAGCCAAGTTAGTGGCTAAAGGCTTTCAGCAAACACATAAACTTGATTATTTTGAGACCTTTAGCCATATAGTTAATCCAACTACCATTGGACTTGTATTTAGTCTCATATTTTTCTGCATTAGCCAATCAAACAATTGGATGTTTATAACGCATTTTTGAATGATGACTTGGTTAAGGAAGTGTTTATGAAGTAACTCTCTAACTTTATCAGTCCAACTCAGTCATATCATGTTTGTAAACTACAAAAAGCCTTATATGGTTTGAAGCAAAGCCCTATACAAAGTTGAGCAGTTGTCTAATATAATGGGGTTTTCAAAGTTCACAATATGATACATCAATGTTTATACTCATTACTGCCTCAGACATGACTATCATTTTAGTTTATATCGATGATATTATCATCACATGTAGCAACCAAGGAATTGTCTAGAACTTCATCTCTCAACTCAATAATCAGTTTGAACTCAAAGATCTTGGAGACTTATCTTACTTCCTTGGAATTCTGGTTACTTAACCAGGCTTCTATCTTCACCATAGTCAACATAAGTATATCAATGACCTCTTACATTGTGCTGACATGTTTGACTATAAAACATTTGCCACTTTAATGTCTTCAAGCTTATCTTTATCCTTATATGAATGAGAAACTCTTTCAGATCCTAGGTTTTATTGTAGTATAGTCGAGACCCTTCAATATTGTACCATTACTCGCCTTGATTTGAGTTTTGCAGTCAATAAAGTATGCAAGTTTATGCATGCTCATACCTTAGTTCATTAGCATGCTTTGAAGAGAATTCTCTGTTATCTTAAAGGCACTGCTTCACAAGGTATATCATTTCAAAATTCACCTAATTTATCTCTACTTTTCTACACTAATATGGATTGGGCTAGTTGCTTGATGATAGAAAAAGCACAGGTGGGTATTGTTTTTTTTTTCTTAGCCTTAAACTCATTTCCTAGTATTCTTCAAAATAAAAAGTAATTTCAAGATCAAGTGCCGAGTCTAAGTACTGTGGCTTAGCTAATGCTGCAGTTGAAATCATTTGGATTGAGACATTACTTCGTGAGCTAAACATTATTCTTCTTGCTCCTCCGATTATTCTCTAAGACAATGTAAGTGCAATATATCTTGCTGTTAATCAGATCTTGCATGCATAGAACTAACACGTCGAGATTGATTATCATTTTGTTAGAGAACATGTTGTTAACAAATTATTGGTAATTCTTTTTACTCCATTAGAAGAACAACTTGCTGATATTATGGTCAAAGTCTTACCGACTCAAAGATTTCTTAATCTACGCAACAAGCTGACCGTACTTCACATCCCCATCAGCTTAAGGGAGGATGATAAACACATTAGTAGCAATTAATTTTTGTAGCTAGATTCATTTATTATAATTAATATTAGTTTTAATTAGTTGTACCCAATTAATGGTTTTCTTGTCCTGTATATATAGTTATTGTGGTCTGCTCTGCAGCAGTCGAGAGTTGATCACCGATCACTTTTCAACAAGACTCTCAAACCTTTAATTCTACAAAACTTATGGAAATGTAAAAAAATGAATAAAGATTCAAACAATAGACTTTAGTAGACTTATCAAGATTCAAGAGAAACAAAAAAAAATCATGATAAAAGAGAAATTAGTTTAGCAATTTTGCAGTAATTAGCAAACTTTAACAACATCACAATCTTTAACAGAGCTCATGACATCAATCAAGAAACAGACTCATATATCAAGTGAGACATCAATGTTAACAATTAATAGAGCTCTAAAACCAATCAAGAACAGAGTAATCGTACAAAACAACATGTTTTAGTAGTGGAAATGTAAGAACTGAATAAAGATTCAAAGCCCCATTACACAATTGAAACATAGACTCTAATTAAGCAAGTTGTTGACATTGATCATTTGGAAACAAATCAAAAAAAATTTGTACAATGATCTCACTAATCTAACCAGTATCTTCACAGTAAGATAAAAGTCCAATTCACATTCTGTAAGGAAAAAATAAACAAATAAAAGTGTTACACGCAGCGGAAGCGATACTAAAGACGATTTAGTGACTTTTAAAATTTTTCCTTTATGAACCTTAAACCCTTTTAATCAATAAACATGCATATATATCAACAAAAGTAAATTACCTCTTGTCGCGTGATCCGATTGACTTACGTCGATGGTAATCCGCAAGACCTTCAATCCGAGCACGAACGTGGATCACCTAGGAGCGTGGTCTTCCTTTTCTTTGAATTGCAAACCTGTGAATAGACCAAACAAATACTTTCTTTTCTTTGTTAGTCACAAAACAATCAAAAGAATGTCAAAATTATTCCGGTCACTTTTGAGTTCACAATCTTATGATCGAAACTCGCGTGAACCTAGATCGATATCGTATACACAAGCTTATTGATGTTTAAGCAATTGTATACTATCAAAGAATAATTTTTCACTTCTTTTTGTCTCTCTAGAATAAAAACTCTCTTAGAATTAAGAAGAAGAAGAAAGAAAATAAAAACTCAAGCACCAATTAATTGATGTGGCCGAACCCTATAAGAACATATATATAGGTTGGCCGAATTTTTCTTCTTTTTCCTTTAGGGTTGCCGAATTCTATGTAGTATCTAATTAGGGTTGGCCGAATTTCATCATGTCACTTATATAGGGTGACTGAAATTCAACCCTAATTCTTTTTAACTTTATAGACTTCAAACCCTAATCCAACTCTTTTATTTTTATTCTTTTATTTGACTAAAAAAAAAAGACTCCTTATTTGATTAAATAAATAATACTAATTTATTTATTTACTTATCAAACAAGTCTTTTACTTTTAGGAAAGATTTGTTTCTTTAATTAAACAATTAATCAATAAATCAATTAATTCTTATTTAATTAAAACAAATGAAACAAAATAATATTTTTAGGTCAAAACCTTAACCTAGCCGCCCCACTTATATATAAGATGGGCCTAATATTATTTTCCTATTTCATTTAATCCATTGGACTTTAAATAAAAAAGCCCACATGTGAACCAGACCCATTCTTACTAAAAGAAACAAGCCCACATGTCTTTCATTAATATATTAATATAATTGAGCAGCCCATTACTTAAATAATGTGCAAATTATATTCTTAATATATTAAATGCAATTCTAGATGGACCCTTAAATTGGTCCGGTAGAATATATCAAGTGATCCATGCAAGTCCGTGTGGATTGGGGATCTTGGCGGGCCATCTAAATTTAAGCTTCAATAGACATAACCTAATCACAATCAACAAATGATTCACTTAGGTCCGATCCATTAATTTTAACTCATTCCACTAAAGAGCTAAAACTGAACTCTTAAATAAAGATAGAAAAGGAAGATGCTCCTCATTCATACCCTAGACAATCATATTGGAGATAGTGTATCCTCGTGATTAATATCAGTAATCGCCAAGAGTTCATAGACCGCCTATAACTCTCCAAGTTACCATATTTACTCATATGACCACGTTTTGAACTTGGATATTTTGACTTGTCCAGAAGCCATGTTTTCAATAGACACTATGAAAACTCAACGTTGAGATTTAATATCCAATTACCTCAAAACATCCATATGATGATATTATACTCTCATTTAATTAAATGGAGCCACGATGTCCATATCTATAAATGAAGTCCTCTATCGATTAACAAATGAATATCACCAAACTATCGAGGATAGACTATGCGATATAATCGTACTCATTGATAACTCAAATGATATCACTTGCAACCATAAGTCCATCATTTATCTCAGGATTAAGATAGACCCTCCGATTGTCCTGATAATGAAAAGACTATTATCTATTGACGGTTCTAGATAAAGCTTTTCATTGTGATCCAGTTCAATGCACCCAGTGCACTAGATCCTTTTGTTCGAAGACACTCCGATGATTTTAGACTCATCATATCTCATTTGATCCCACTCAAATGCTAGCAAAAGAATTCTACAACTTTAACAAGATAAAGGTGCCCAACCTTTAACTTAAGTTGTGAACAATATTCAAGACTAACTAAAGAATTGTGTCTACCACATACATATCCAGATGTACGAACAATTCTTCTTTTCCCATAGTCTTTAGACCTTATGATTATTTACTTTGACAATTATAATACAAACTATAAATGCTATACGATTTGTTAAACCAGAAATCACTTTATTAATATGAAAAAGATTGTTAATTACAACATTACACTCTTGCTATTGAGCATAATCCTAACACATTCAACATTTCAAGGACAAATTGAATTATAAAAATGAATTAAGTAGAACATTACCTTCACAAAATAACGTTGTTCTTGGGTAGGAGTTAATCTCTCCAACTCTTGAAGACTCCGTCTCTTGCATGCCCATTTGGAGCCTCTGCCATACACAAGTAAAGTGATTCAAGAATTTCTTGGTTGAAAAAATCAAGTTTTCTTGGGCTATTTTATGGCTATAAAATCTGGATTCAATTAATGAAAGATAAACAAATTTGAAGTGTCTACTATGGTGTGAATTGTAAACTTCAACCACTATTTGTTAGGATTTGACTTGTATTTCCATGTGAACTAAACAACTTCAATTGATGCGAAAGTTGTCCAAATGGATTTGGTTGATTGTGATTCAGATGTCGTTGGAAAGAAGAGACTAATACGAAGCCAACGGTGAAAACCACGCAGGAATCCAATCATGGACACTCTAGTACGAGTCATCTAAAAATTACTGCGCAACACTTACATGTTGGTAAGTGTTGCTGCACGCATGGTGTTGGGGCGCTTGAGCAATGTTTTTGAGGCTCGGTTTGGCGTGTGAAACTCTTGGAAGACATGAGAAAATATGTGGGAGTTGGTTTTCTTGTTGGGAAAGGTTTTATTTGAGGAAGGCTTGTTATGTGGTTTCTAACTGCTTTCGGGAGTTTGATTCCTTAAAGACAAAAAATAATGGTCCTATAAATAGTGATGTTTATTCTTTGGTTGATAACAGTTTGAGAAACTAGAGAGACACATGATAACATCTAAGAGTGGGTGAATCCAAGGAGTGAGACCCCGAGGAGATCCGCATAGGGATGTCCGGGGGTGGGAGACCCAAGGGATATATGGGTTGAGACCTAAGAGGAGATTCATGGGAATATCAAGGGAGGGATTCATGGAATATCTGAGATCGGAGGAAAGATTCGAGGTGATATTCAAGGGAGACATAAGGGATATTCGGGGGTGCACTCGGGGAGGACCTGGTGAGCGATGTGAGCTAAAAGTTTAGATGTAAGCTCAGTTGTGAGCTTGGGCTCAGTAAGACTTGGTTGTAATTGGGGTTTGGGGTTAGAGAAAGAATATTAGAATTGTGTAATTGTAAAAATTTTCTACATAGTGTTATTTTTCTCTTATCATCCCGAAAACCATGGGTTTTTCCTCTTTTGGGTTTTTCACGTAAAATCTTGTGTTGTGTGATTAGATTCTCTCATTTTATTTTTCTGCTAGTAGACGTTATTTTTTATGTGGTGAATATTAGAAATACACTTTCACTTCAACTTTTCCCAACACAGTTTTCGAGTGGAAATGGTTAAAAATGGAATGATAGATTGAGAGAAGAAGAAGAAGACGGTGTCGTTGTGCCGAGAGAAAAAGAAGACAGTAGTCGGTTAATTCTGTTATTTTATATAAGGGTCATGGGATATGGGTCGACCCGTTTGAAACAATTTTATATTTTATTGGCCAAATACCCTCTCATTCCGATTTATTGCACAAATACGAAGGTTTTAATCAAAATTTCACAAACACCATCTACCGTAATAATTTAACAGGGCAACTGTAAAATTGTCCATTCCTTCCGGTGTCATATTTACTTGGAATTTAATAATAATAATAATAATAATAATAATAATAATAATAATAATAACAATAAAATATTAATTAATATATTATTATTATTATTATTATTGATATTAATTGTTGGGAAATGTGCATACACTAATACATGGCTGAAATGACACGTCCTTCTTAATTCCTTTTCTCCTGCGCCCTTATGTCTTTTGTAGGTTTTATTAGTATGTGTTTGGTATGGTTTTTGTAAATGTCAAAAAAGTTTTTTTTTTAATACTAGAAGTTGTTCTAAAGTTTTTTTTGGTCATTTGGCAAAAATCAAAACATCCTTTTTAATATATGAATTGTCTCAATTACCCTTTATAAAAGTTATTTTATGTCTACTAGGAGAAACCTAAAATTTGGGCTTTTCTCGAAAGCGTTTTTTGAGCTTTTTTAAAACTTATGAATTGTCTCAACTACCCTTTATAAATTTTAGATATTCCACCATACTACTCTTTCATTATAAATGCTTGTCAACACTTTTTTGTAATTTACACAACCAAAAGCTATTTTTAAAAAATACATTATCAACACCACTACTAAAAACTTTTTTTTATTGAAAGCTCTAATCAATAAAAACTTTATTAGTAGGAGATCTACTTGAAAAGTCATATCAAACATACCTTTAATATGGTTTATAATCACTTTACAAAGCTCTATAATTGTTTTTATTTTTTTGATGCTGAATAATGGCAAAAGGTGTTGGATTTAGTCCGACACAGTTTGAAGTTAAGGGTTTCCTTATGTTAAACATTCTACGTTTTTTTGAAAAATGTTTCGGTGGTTCCAAAAACTACATTGATGGAGACCACACCAAACAACAATTTCACTTACATACTAATAACTTTACTTTAGTAAGAGGGATACACAGATAATTTAGTCTATCAAAGCAAGTCATAATCCAAAAACTACATCATAAAACTAGTTAATTTACATCGGAGTATCTGCATACCACACAAGGTTTTCTTAATTTTAAAATAGGATCAAATCCATATATAGCTATAAAATTAGGGTAGTTATTATATTTAGTTTGAATTAGTGTTTTGATTGTTTTTAACAAACACTTTTAGGAAACACATTACCCTTAATGAAATTTTGAACAAAAAATATTTTTAATTTTTTTGTTAAAAATAAAAAATATTGAAGGTTGAATGGAGGTCCGGAGGTCACAGGCATCTAAAAAAATATTTGGGAAGAATGAGGAATGAGAAGGAAAAAAAAAAGTAAAGATTAAACAAGCCAATTTTTTTTTTTTTTTTTTTTATTAAACACGCTAGGGTTTTTATTGTTAGGATTAAACACGCTAGGAAATTTGTTATTGAGATTAAATACGATATGGTTTTGGTTGTTGGAATTAAATATGTTGGAGTCTTGTTATTAGGATTAAACACGCTAAGGAAGTATTTTTTTTTTTTTTTTAGATTAAACACACTAAACTTTTTTTTGATTAAACACACTATTTTTTTTTTTATTTGTCATTAAACACGCTAAATTTCTTCTTCTTCTTACTTGATTAAACACGCTAAAAATTGGGAATTTTTTTCTTTCTTTCTTCCTTCTTCTTTTTCTTCTCCTTCTTCTTTCAATGAAAGTCTACAACCTCCATTAATGGAAGTCACATGCCTCCCAATTTTTTTTTAGAGGTCCACAAACTTCCATGAAATCATGGAGGTCTGTGATATAGATTTTTGGAGGACTGTTGCAGACCTCCATGGACGTATGGATTCTGTCCATGGAGGTTTGACATCTATTTTTTTTTTTTTTTAATAAAAGTATCCTTAAAAAGAAAAAAAAAAAAGTAAAAAATGAAAATATTGGTGTATTTTGCCTATTCACTGCACAAACTTGATAAGAACACTAAAAACACTGATACATACTAAAAATAGAAACCACCCCACCCCACCCCCAATAAATTAAAATTAAAATTAGAAAAAGGTATTTTCTATTTAAAATAACATATTTACATTGACTAGTTTAGATTGTAGTTTTGGGATTATGACTAGCTTTGGACTAAATTATCAATGTCTCACTCCTACTAAAGTTGAGATCATCATAAATAACTTACCGACTATTTCATTAGATTCAGGATTTGAGTTGACTTTATTTAAATTTAATGAAATATGATTATTTAATTGATTTTTTCTATAATTGAAATATTGAATTATAAAAATAATGAAAAAAAATAAAATATACAAAAAATATGTTAGAAATAAAATTTATTTTAATAAAAAATTAAATATTTAAAACTATAATATAATAAAGCAATAAAATCATTTAAAAAAAAAATTAAATAAGAACAAAATTATTTTAAAATATAAAAATATATGGTTGAAATGTTAAAGACACATATCCATCTTGATAATGTGTATGTCTTTGTTTTGTTTCTTATATCAAATATTATTATTATTATTTTTTTAATTTATAGATTTTAATTTTTTATTTTTATTTATGATATAAAAATTATTTTTGGTGAGGAGATAAATATTTTTAAAGAGAAAAGAGAAAAAAAAAAATTTTAGAGAGAAAAAATTGTAGAAAAAAAAACATGGATGAATGAGAGACACAAGAAGAACTTATGATGAGAGAGAAAACATTGATGGAGATTCAAGTTATTAAAATTGATGGAAGAGAAAACTTAGAATTGAAAGAGAGAAAAGTTAAATAGAAATAGAAAGTATTTAAAGACTATGAAAATGAAAATCAACAAACATAATTTATAGGGATAATTAAAAATGGACAAATGACCAAATGTGCATAATTTTAAGGCTAAATTTGGAAATTAAATCTTATTAAATATTACAAGGCTAAATTCGGAAATTAAGTCTTATTAAATTTTACATTGACATGTTTGAATTTTCATTTACTTGAACAATCGAAAAGAACAACAGAAAGTAAGAAATAGTTTTGTCTCTCTTCCAGTTTTTTCAACTTTACAGACCAAACTCGAAGTCACAAACTTGTTACGCAGATCATCAGCCAGTCCCAGGACACGTGGCAAGATCAGAACAGTCAACTGATACATACCGTTGGAAGACATAACTGGAGAGGATCGCAACTCACTCACTCACTGTACTGACAGTAAAGCCGAGATCGGCTGTATTGTTACTGTCGTCAGTATTTTCTGACAGCAAAGAAATTTTTTTTTTTTAATTGATAAAAAAATAAAAATTAATAACACAAAAAACAAAACAATTCATGTCAAACCCACTAATAGATAATAATAATAATAATAAATAAATAAAATAGAAAAAAGTGATTAAAAAATCATTACTTCTTGGAAAGTGGAAGATTTTCTACACACAAGAAGACGTCTAGAGATTGGAATGAGCCTCTCTCTCTCTCTCTCTCTCTCTCTAATCCAATTTTACATAAAAAGTAATTAGTAAATTTTATTTGTTTATCATCATCATCAGTCATCACCACCAACAACAACAACAACAACAACAACATCTACAGTAGTAGCTGCATCAAAATATATAGATATCAGCATCATCCATTCAACATCAGCATTTCCCAGGTAGGTTTTCGTTTAAACTTCAAACTTTGCTTCTGCTGTGCTGGTTTTTGTTTCATTTTACTTCAAAGTTCAAAGTAGGTTACTTGGATTCGAATAAGCTTGTAAGTGGGAGTAATTTTTGGTGTCTGTTGCTGATTTTGGCTTCTGCTTTTTGCTGGGTTAGTGTCAAATTTGTAGCTTGGAAGTTTGTTTCCGCACATTAGGATATGTAAGTTTGGTTTGATCTTAGAAAGCTACTCTAATTAGGGATTTTTTTTTTTTTATGTGGTTTTACTTTGAGTTTTGCATCTGGGCTTAGCTTGGTGCCAAATTGTGTGCTTCTTGTTAGAATCGATGAAGTTTGTTCTTTGAAGCTGTTGTATTTGGGGTTGGGTAGACTCAAATTTTATCATTGTAAGTCTCTGGAATAAGGGTTTTGTCATAATCTTTTTTTATTTTGGTTTTTTGGTTGTTGTTAATTTGGTGTCAAATATGTGCTCAGATTGTGATAGCCTGATAGGTGAGTTTGATGTTTGAAAGCTACAGTGACTAGGGTTTCAAGTGATCTATAGTTGATTCTGGCTGCATGGTAGGTTGGATTGATGTCAGATTTGTTTACAACACTTTCAAAAGTTCGGTTTTATATTTGAGGGCCCTGTAAATGTAAGTCAGAAATCAGAATGTTATAGAGTATATTACCATATGCATTATATTACAGAGTATATTATCAAAAGTTGTAGATGCTATCAAAAGTTGAAATGTTGTAGAGTACAATATATTACAAAGTATATTATCAAAAGTTCAGTGATCTATGTGCATTATATTACCATATACAGTAGTTGTTAGAGAGCATATATTTTTGAACAAATAACTTGTTTTTTTTGTTAGATTATTGATTGTTTTAATCTTTTTTAAAAGTTTCATTAAAAATTTATTTTTTCTTAATTTTAGCCAAATTTCCGTACTTTCCGTAAAATTTCATAGATATTTCCACCAAATTGTAGTACCACTACCATTTCCATTGATTTTGATATTTTCATTCTTGTTGGGTTGTCATAAGCTTTCTGTACATATGTTCGGAGGGATGGGTGGGCAACAACACTTGACAAAGGGTTATCACATGTCCTATGCTTGATTCCCGCAAGTGTTCAATGTAGAATCGGTCTTGAATCTGTGTGCAGCAATTTGTAGATGCGGGATCTGATAATTGGAAACTTCTATCACTTGGGATTTTATTGAGCGGTGTCTGTAAATGTTAGGATATGTTTGAGTGGTGAGGTTTTCTCCTGTTTTATGGTCATGCTGATTTCTAAATACTATAGGGCTGGTGTCAAAATTTCTGCGTAGAGTTTTGAAGAAGTTGAATTTCATCTTTTGGAAGCTCCTCAATTAGGCATTTTATAGATTTTTTCTTGATGGTTTCTGGGCGTTGGTTGGATGATGCAAACTGCATGTAATGTTTTAACTGCAAGTAAAGTTTTTATGTCTTCCATAGTTGATTTTGACTTTTGGTTAGGTGGTTTGGTGTCCTATTTCTCTATACATGTCAGAACATGCGAATTTATGTGAAGGTTTTTAATCAGGAGTTTTCTGATGTTTTTCAATTTTGGAAGTTGAGTATTAGGAGTTGGTGCAAATGTGTACGTCACATCAATGGTTATGATTTCAATGGTAAATTTTGGCTTCTGGGTATGGAGTGATAGGTGTCAATTTAGTGCATAATATTTTATTGCGAGTTGATATTCATCTTCACAAGTTCTCATATTCTAGTGCTATTGTATCATATTCTTTAATTGGGTTATGTATAATTTTGGGTTACTGCAACTTGTTTACGGTATGTCAGTTTGTGTGTTTAATCATTAAACACTGCTTTTTCTAGGTTGATGTTTGTCTTGAATTTTGACTTATGTGTGTTGCTGTGCGGGGAACTAATGCATACTTGGTGAATTATTATCTGTGAAAAGCTTGTCTTTTTTCAATAATTGGGCTTTCAGGTACTAATGAAAGTGTGAAAGTGTGATTCTGTGACCAGATAGGTCTCTTTGACGTTGAATAGCCTCTGTGTTCTTTTTTCCTGTCAAAGTTTAGTTCGCGACTAGTTGGCCTGGTGTTATAATCAATTGTTTTGGTAAACCAAATTATTTTAAATCATAAAAGTATCTGGGTACGAGTCATTCTGTGGGTCTTGATCCTGTCTTCTAAATAGTCTGTTAGGTTGGTGTAAGAATATGAAACAAACATTGTTTTCTATTTTATTTTATCTTATTTGCTTCTTGTTATAAGACATCGTGAGTTAGTGAAGATCTATAAATCAACATTTGCAATTCAAATTTCCGTATTTTCCACAACTAAGATATGTTCAGCTATGTGCCTACGTCTTCATTGTGGTTCTGAATATTGTTTCTTTGGTGCTCCAAAACATGTTTCTTGTTCTGGGTGATTTTCTATTTGGAGTTTGCTGCTTTGCCAACTATCTGTTCTTCTGGTAATTTTTATGACTGTATAAATGGAAAATTTTCGTTAAGGTAGTTGTTTTACAATAATAAAGTTGTTACATATATTAAATAATCATTATTCTTTAGCTCTTTCTATTTACTTCTCTTTCATTGTCTCAGCTGGTGGTAGAAAGGAATATTTAGAGTGTGTTGTCTTTAATCCTGCATT
Organism: Acer negundo; assembly: GCA_035582765.1. Lineage (NCBI taxonomy): Eukaryota > Viridiplantae > Streptophyta > Magnoliopsida > Sapindales > Sapindaceae > Acer > Acer negundo. The sequence goes on from CM069242.1 coordinate 15,633,146, forward strand.
TTGTTTCAGGTTGAGGGTGTGACTTCTATTTTGTTTGTGGGAGACTAAGGAGGCAGCACTGATGGTTATGCATGAGGAGTAGGAACCTTGAGGCCCGGAGCAGAAGATGAGAAGGAAACTGCCAACGGGATGCCGAGCTTTGATTCTCAGATATCCATTTCAAATCCACTGTAAATATGATCTTTAACCTGCTCATGATTTTCAATTTTCAAATCTTTGTGCATGTAGCTTGCTCATGTTTTTTTTTTTTTTTTTTTTTTTTTTATAAAAAAAATCCGTTTAAAATCTGTGTTTCATGTAACATTCTGTTGTCAGTCTATTTGCTTGTATTTTCGCATTTCATCTTGATATGAAGTATACTGAACTGTAGGTGCAATTAGTTACAAATGTAGTTGCTAGTACAATCAAAAGTTATACTTAATTGTCCAATATTAAATCTTGTTTGTTTGTAAATGTTACAACTGATGAAGTTTATTGTTTGATTGGTTCCATTAGAGGTCCAAATGAATGCTTTGCAAAAACTGATGTTTGACAGTGTAATGTCATGTTTAACTGTATAATCTCTGTGTGGAAATTATATAGCCTTTAAATTGTGGGTTTTCTTTGATAATTACAAATAATAAAGCTAATTTTCACTAATCTGTTATATATTGATTGCTGAGTGTTTTTTTGTAAATAAGTTTTTATGTACAAACATTCAGTGTTAAGCTTTTATTTTGCTATAAGCAGGTATTTCATTTCTTACCATCCTTCTATCCGATGTACATTTTGTAGCAAAATACTATAGCTATGAATGCCTATGATTATTATCTTTTGCAACTTTTTGTTGTTACTATCAATGTTTTTAATATTGGCTGAGGCAGCCGCCTTGAGGCACGCCTCAGGCCCTCGGCCCTTCACCACCTTGAGGCCAGCACCTCAAGGTTGTTTTTAAATGACCCTGCCTTGGGGCAATGAGGTGACAGCCTCAAGGCCGAACCGACTTGAGGCGCTGCCATATCGATTTGGTTTTTTGGTGGTGAAACAAAACTCACCATTTTGAGATTGACTAAGTTAGAATTAATATTTTAAAACCCTAATAGCCCACTCATACTCATCAAACGACAACACCTATGCTTCCAAAAAAAAAAAAACACCTCTACCAAGAAAAAAAAACCCCAACAACATCCCACCAAAATCTCACACATTCAGAATTATTTTAATTTCTAAATCGAATATTAAATATTTAATATTTCTAAATCGAAGCAGCTGCCTGCGGCCTCACCTCGCTAGTACAAAATGCCTCGAACATTGGTTACTATTATGGTATCGTACCTCGTGTAGCCAGTGGAAATTTCTTATTTAATTTGAGGCTTTTATGCCCTAAAAAGAGTACAACAGGCCTCCAAAGTGTTTATAATACAGTAGTATTTTTTTTTTTAGTATCTTTGTGATGTAAGATTTTGATGAAGAATGGCGCCTTTCAGTTGCACAGAGGGAAGCACAATCCATTCTTATTGCGTGTCTGACTTTGGGGGATTTGAGCAATTAGTAGGTTTTTGTGCAGAGGATGCTGTGAACCTGAGTGGAAGTAAGTATTCATTCAACAACTTTCAGGGATAAGTTATAGAGCTAGCAAAATTACGTTTCTTGTAATATTTAATCTTTGCGGATTATAATATGCAGTGTATCCTTTGATATCTTGTTAATGATTTAGTTGAGTTTACACTTTTTATCTCAACCTTTTGGTTCTCATAACCCATTATGCTGTATTATGCTTGGATGTAAAAGAGTCGATTCAATAAATAAGAAAACAGTTTGCTATTTTTCTAACATAATTGGTTATATCTTCAATATACTCTTGTTTTGAACTTTAGGTAGACTACTGCTCTGCTGTTATTGTAATCTTTATTGTACTGTAGTAATACAGATAATATCTCCTTTGTTTCTTATCAAGTTGAACTGAAAAAGATGGCATATTCAACTGCAAGAGCTCTTAGATTCCAAACATGCTTTGCCGATGCCTGCTAATATTGAACACCGTAGAAAACAACAAATGATATTGAAGTACTCTATAGTCTATTAATAATTTTTTTAGATAAAAGTAACATGGCCACATTTAAATGTACTTCTATGTTTCCTAAAAGAAAAAATGTAATTCAGCTACCTTTTTTGTGTCTGTATACAATTCAAGCAAGCTAAAAGATACAAAACATACTAACGATATATAATTCAATCTGACTAGTACAGCGAATTTTTTTTAGGAAATCTTGTTAACTCAATTATGTTGTATCCCTTATTACAGAGTAGCTATGTAGCTGCAGATTTTGGAAGCATATGTGTCAGTTTTTTAAATATATGTACAAAGGCATTATTAACAGTGATTTGAAAAAGATTTATATGATGTGGCGATGCAGACACTGTGTTTAATTCAACAAAAGCAGGTACCCAAGCAGTCGCTTCAGATCCTTTTCACATTGGCATTCTTGATAAGGTGAATTTCCTCTTAAGCAATAAAGTTTTACTCTGTAAGTATATGTGATTTTTGGTAGTCTTGGTAACTGCTTCTATGTATCTATTTTTGTCTCTTAACTTTTTAAAACTGAAACAGTCACCAACATCTTTTAACATCAATCCATTTTCCATCCAAGTGGAGTCTCAAAGTCTGCCGTTGGAGAAGGGTCAACAACCAAGTTTGGTTTCTGTTTCTAGTGGTAATACTGAGAACTGGGAAGAGTTTAATATGGCTGATGCTAGTCCAAGGACCGATATCTCAACAGATGCAGACACAGACGATAAAAATCAAAGGGTGATGTCTCTTTAGATTCCTCCTGTAGCATGTTATCATTTTGGAATCTGTCTTTCCTGAATTTTGTTCAAACTGTGCTATTTATCAAATATTCTGATGCACAACTGTAAAGTTGTTCGAATTAGGACTTCCTTCATGAACTGAGAAGTTTTTTGTTCCATTAGACGAAAATGCATTAATGATAAATGATAGTGGTGCCAATCTAACACTTCAGATCTTTATATCTGCAGTTTGATAGTGGTCAATCACTTGCTGTTTTGGCCTCAGATTCCAGTGACAGATCAAAGGATAAATTGGATCAGAAGGTCATATAGTTACTTCAGTTGCATGGATTATATATCAGCTTTTTATAGTATTTTTGATGGTGATCTTTTGCTTGATTGTAATCTGCAGACTCTTCGTAGACTTGCACAGAACCGTGAGGCTGCAAGAAAAAGCCGATTGAGAAAGAAAGTATGTGTTTTTCTTTTGTATAATTCTCTATATTTGACAATTATTACTCATATTTCTTGCTCTTGATTTTCAATTTTTTTTTTATATGAAACAGAATTTAATTAAGAGTATATATCGGCAAACCCATTATAGGAATGTAATTAGTAGTTGACATATTTAGAATCTCACTATGAGGCCCAGCATTTTTTATGTACTAGGTAGAATCAAGTGTTTTGATAAGTTTCTGTGAGAGGATGCTAATTGTCTGGAATATAGTTTGCTTTCTAGCCTCCTCAGGGACCTTTATTTATTTATTTTAATCTGTTTTATGAGTCTTTGGGAAGGTATGATAAATCTATTACATATTTAATACCCTTAAAGCTAGTTTTATTAGTTTAATTAATCTATCAATTTCCCATTTCATCTAAGTAAATTCGATAGAAAAATTAACTAATAAAACTAGATTGAAGGGTAATAAATATGTAATAGAATATGCTCATAAGTTGTAGTGTTTTGGAGGGAATGATAATCATGGATAAACTGTAAAGATCTTTAATCTCTATAAGTAGCTGGTCTGCTCTGCTTGGTTGTTTGGAAGCATTTATTTGTGATATGTAGCTGATCTTTAATCTCATGCGAAAGTGAACTTGTTATATTTCACTGGTCTGCTCTGCTCGGTTGTTTGGAAGCATTTATTTGTGATATGTAGTAATGAGTTAAGTTTTTTATTTTCTTTTTGGGTTGCTCTGCCCCTTTCCCGCCTCTAAATTGGGAAAGGCCGATGTTGTTTGCACAATGCAAAAATAAATTTGGGGTTGTTGATTAGCTTTCACTTAGAATTGGCTACCAAATCTTTGTTTCCCCACGTGTTACTCAAGGAGGTGCTTAATTACTGTCCACCAGTATTTTTAAAACATTTTGAAAAATAATATTTTTTCTCTGGGCAATTTGTCTAGTAAAACATCTATTTTCAGATTACTAACAAATTGAAAATGGTGTGTTTGTAATTTCTCTTTCTAACTTCTAACTTTCTCTCTTTTCCAACTCTCAATCATGTTCTCTCTCTAACTTCTAACTTTATATCTTTCTATTTTACATGTCAAAATGCCCTCAACTTTGAATATAACACGCTACAACTCATTCAAGGGTATTTTTGTCCACAAAACGGAAATGTTGACAAAACATTAAGGGTTGATTATAAATTTTCTCCTCTATTGTATTTGTATCCTCTATTAATTTACATCCATCCTTGTATCGCCTATAGGCATATGTCCAACAGTTGGAGACTAGCCGTTTGAAGCTGACCCAACTTGAGCAGGAGCTTCAGCGAGCAAGGCAGCAGGTTAGATTTTGTTATTTTTTTCATCAGAATGGCTTGATGTATTCAATTCTTCTATCATTCCTTTTTTTTATGGCTTGTAATCTCACTTATACTTTTTATTTTCCCTCTCTTGTTCAGGGTATCTTTATATCAAGCTCAGGAGACCAAGCCCATTCAATGAGTGGAAATGGTATTTATTCTTGCTGTTAACATATATGTGAATGCCTGCTTGAAATTCCAACAATTTCTTAATTTTTTTAATTGTGAGAGAACACTTGATGGGGAATTATCTAGAGATTTGAGAACTTATGTTAGACATAAGTTTAGGGGAATAAACTAGTCTTTTAGGGATATTATCACCATTTTATTATTTAATATTTATCTTCGGGTTATTATCTCCTTCAGAGATAATTCCCCATCAGGTGTTCTCAGGGTGTATACAATTTGAAGGATGGTGTCTTGTCAAATGCATGTAAAACACAATGCAGTTTGCATGGGTTGTACCACTGCCATATTTCCTATTTTTAATATGTGATATGTAATGCCCGTTAATGTTTATGAGCTGGTGTAAAATTTATGCGGTTTCAAGCATGCTTGCCACCAAAAGAAACATTTAGGGAGTCGTTTTCAATCAATCTGCATTTTTGTTGTTGCCTAATTTCCATTTCATGAGGTATTTTTTGTTCATTGCTTCCTTTCAGGGGCCATGGCATTTGACGTAGAATATGCACGATGGCTTGAAGAGCAAAACCGACAAGTCAATGAGCTTAGATCAGCGGTCAATTCTCATGCAAGTGATACTGAACTTCGTATCATCGTTGATGGTATAATGGCTCACTACGATGAAATATTTCGGCTAAAGGCCAATGCAGCGAAGGCTGATGTTTTCCATCTGTTGTCGGGGATGTGGAAAACACCTGCCGAGAGGTGTTTCTTATGGCTTGGTGGTTTTCGATCATCTCAACTTCTCAAGGTGAGATCTTTATGACCTTAAATTTTTATCTATCGACTAGGTATAGTTCTGAAAGATGTGATTGAAAGGAATTCTTGAATGAAATACAAATATTATCTTATCCAAGTGGGGGATGGTAAAAGCTTTTTTTTTTCCCCTCTTATTTAATTAGTACCTATTAAGTTCAACCAACTTGATGCTGAAGCTTATATTTTGTTCGAGGTTGAGCAGTAATAACTGTAAATCAAGGCCTTTGTTTTATCAGTGTCCATCCCCATAACCATCCCATCAACTTGTTAATGCTACAGCCTCTTGGTTCAGCATGGAGTTAAGATTTTAAGGTTAATGAATTAATTATGGAGAAGAGTCAGATAGTTCTCTATAGATGTCAAAATGATAATGAAATGTAGAAAGTAGAATCTGGAGTTGCCTGAAGTTGGTCCAGTTTCCTTGTTTGAGTGGTTGATTTTTTAAACAGTATCTTGTTTGTAAGCATAGGATGATGGATCTTTGCAATAATAAGGCTTCTGGACACAAAATCCTTTATCATACATGTTTACAACAGAAAGCTTGGTGAGTATATGTTGTGTCAATTCTCTCCCTGTCAATTAGGTATTAAGTCCTGTAAATTTCTATTTGAACACCAATGATTTTGTTTTTTATGTCATCCAATATGTGTAAGTTCATGTCTCTTGTGGTTTTAGCGGTCTGGTATGTTCTAAATATGGTATCAGCATCTGTACCCTGCATTCCTTTAATATAGTACATACGTTATCTTTTGAGTTAATTCTCCTTACTTTAGTATGATCAAGTGAATGGTTCTGGTGGCAGCTTCTTGTGAATCAATTGGAGCCTTTGACGGAGCAGCAACTTGTGAGCATTGGCAACTTGCAGCAATCATCTCAACAGGCAGAGGATGCATTGTCTCAAGGTATGGAGGCATTACTGCAGTCACTTGCAGAGACATTGTCCAGCGGATCTCTTGGCTCCTCAGGTTCATCTGGGAATGTGGCAAACTACATGGGGCAAATGGCTATGGCGATGGGAAAGTTAGGGAATTTGGAGGGGCTTATTCACCAGGTCAACTTTCTTTTTTCTTTTAATTGTTTCTGTGCCATTTAATGTGACTCTGTACCTTAAAAGATTGCAGGAAAAATCATGAATTGTGTTGTTATCTACTTCGAAGTCCCTAATAACCCAAACTTCAATAGTTGTCTATGTGAAATAGAGTACAAAAGTTTGAGGTTATAAGTGTAGAAATTGTTTGAACCCCAAAAAAATTGTGTTCCAAGTCTACTTGTTTTAATTAAGATTTTGTTTTTCTTATTCAAAATATGTTGAGATTCGAATCATTAGAAATACCGAAATGTGTTGCAGACGAAAGAAATCTTTTTCATAATTATTTCTTATTTTTCTTTCAGTTTTGGTATCCTTTTCTTGCTCTCGTTTTTTCTGCTCTCTAATTCTTTTGGTGGGTTTGTAATACCAGGCTGACAATTTGCGGCAGCAGACATTACAACAAATGCACCGGATACTGACAACACGCCAGTCAGCTCGTTCTCTCCTTGCAATACATGATTATTTCTCCCGATTACGTGCTCTTAGTTCCCTCTGGCTTGCCCGTCCAAGAGAGTGAAAGGAGCATCGGAATTTCTCCGATTAAAATCAGTTGGCTTGCATGAAAATCCAAATGATATTTCTGACAAAGATACTTGTTCTTTAACCGCAACAGTTTTCTTTTTCGTCTTTTGTTTAGCTTTTTCTTGTGTTCTAGATTATATGTTTATTATCAGAACTAGTGTTGTATTGCCCTTTCCGAAGACTTCATTCGATCATAGAATTTGTCAATTATGCTTCAAAACGGGAATGTATTGTTCAGTGTTGTTTGGGAGACCAGCAAATTGAATCAGTTTTCTTCTTCACCTGTGAATCCATGCATGATTCTGGTCCAGTCTTTTCTTGTGAATTGCTTTGGTCCTTGGAGTTTCTCATCTGAACATCAAACATGCAATGGCTACAAAATCGGTCTACTTTTTCGTTGGCCTGAACTTCCCGATCTTTATTTTCATTCACTGGTTATAGTTTAACCATTCAACCTATCTCTAGAGGTCACTACAAAATCACTATCTTACAGCAAGGACAATAGTAATTTAACACAAACACAAGTTGCCTTGTTCAGCACCATTAACATAACATTAGTTGATTTATGGAAGCAAAGGGTACTTCGTTAATGTCATAAAATTGTTATTTGGTTTCAACACCATGACCGCACAAAACCAAGAAGATAAAAGGAATTTTATCCAAAGCCAAGATACATAAACAGCTCTAGCTTTCTTATTATTAGGACAGTCTATAGCCAAAAGCAAAACCTTGTCCAAGGCATTTCTGCGGAACAATGAAGTTTCAAAAGTAGTTGGTCTTGTAGAAATTCTTGAGAAAATCGGACATGCCTTTATCTTTGCTGTCCAAATCCTGCACGAGCCCATGCTGACCGGTGACATACTGACCAATCATGTGGTGTCGCTGCTTTGCATGCTCCAAAATGTTGTTAAGCTCTTCCATCCCTTTGAAGAGAAGCATGTCAATCACCTGTAGAATTATAACTATCAGCAATATGGATAAAAACTATTCTCTAAAGCCAAAAAATATTCATATTATTTGTATACACCAATCACCATAACTAACACAGTCGAATAATGATGAAGTTCTGCAGTTTCCAACAATTCTACGCCCTAAAAGTTTAAAGCAAAAGCTTTAGATGGGCAAAATGGGTATGCAATTTGTAATGGTAAGACATTGGCATTATTTTTAATTCACAAGGTTTTAGTAAAGAGTAAACTATCCAGCATGAGAAGTAGACGCAATGTGGCTCATGCTTAAACCAAAACATTTCTTTATTTCTGTTTTTGCTCTTCGTTTTCTTCCACCTTTATGTGGGGAACTCTTACATGCTATTCAGGCAGCTACTGGATTGCTACTGAAAACAGACACCAATTTGATGGACTAAATAATCTAAATAGCCTATCCGACACCATTAAATTCAATTTCAGGCAACATTACAGTGAAGAAAGGGAAAACTAAAGCAGCAAAATTTCAAATCACAGGAACTAGAGCAGCAAAAGATCATTGGCTGATATATCATCCAATGATCTTTTAGTACGATATCATCTAAAAGATCACTAGTAAGACTGATATATCATGCCCTTGATCTGCTCGTGGGTATCAACTAAATGATAACCAATAAGATACACTGAACAATTTTATGGCAACATCAAGTTTATGTAGATGGTATCAAGACTTCCTCAAGGCTCCAATTGTTTGGAGCGAAAAACAAGAAGACTTTCTAAGACATTCTACTTTCCTAAATTGTACACGAATTGGGGAGCAAAAAGGGCAGAATTTTGGTCAGAAAAAGAAAATAAGAGACCCTGCTGGTGTGTCCTTGGTGTACAATTGCAGCAAACCGATGGTGATCAATGAGTGGACATTAAAACATAACGAGAATGCTTAAATCAAAATGATAAATGTTCAATATTCTGAAAACACAATGTCATAGAACCACTAAACTAAACAAATAGATAATAGATTGAAATCACAATGACTTTCACCTACTCTTTTAAAAATGACATAACCCTTCTTCTTCCAGAATCTACTTTTAACACCTCCACAGGGATCAAGTATAAGTGGGTTTGGTGCAAAATTGTAAATTTAATTATCGATGATAGTAAAGGTTTGATTTTTATTGATTTGTTAAAAGGCTAATAATAACGGATCGAAAGAAGCATTTAAAAAAAAGAAAAAGACAAGGAAAAGAAATGAAACCTTGGGGTTGGTAACTTGAGAGTTTTTGCGGATCTGGGCGGCGATGGTGGTGCGGAGCTGAGACTTGGTGACGACTTCGTCGAGGTTGTAGATGTCGATTATTGAAGGAATCGAACGACAAGCCAACCTGAAGAATTCGAACATTCGGCTCCGTGCCTCCTCCAAGTTCACCGAGTTTGGCGGCACCTTCACACTTCTAAGTGTGAACGACATTTCTCCAACTCACTCACTCGCTATCTATCTCTGTTGTCTTCTCCGATTCGATAGAGAAGAGAAGACTATATCCTCCTCCTGTTCCTGTTTTCCTCTGCTTACAGATGATAAACAAATCTAATTTCAACACCTTTTTTGGTCGTGTGGAGAACACGAGAAAAACGACGTCGTTTACCGTCAAAACCCTTATGATTTACCTTTAATGAATTTACAATTTAGTCCCTGTTCTATATATTTAAGATAAAACGTCATTTCCAAATAAATACTGTAAAAATATTTTAAACATGATCAAATACATTCTTAATGCAACTACTAACTAGCATCAATAGCTTCTAGAATATTGGGGAAAAAAAGGTCTTCAAAAAAATTAGCAATCTTGGTGATAAATAACAATTAACATTTTTAAGGAATGAAATTGCGAATATAAACTCGTGACAATATCATACTTGTAACCAACAGGATCCACCTTGTGTCATTTTAATCCATTAGATGATGTATAATTTACAATAGCTTTCGCCTCCTATAATCACTCACATACAAAATAGCAATGTATCAAGAAAAGAAAATTCACAATCTGATAGCCTTGATAGGCCATCCTCATGTTAAGAATACTGGACAAATAGAGGCGCCAGGTGTGTCGGCAAAAAAATGTCCATATAAGCTTGGTAATCCAACAGCACAGCAGTTCAATAATATCCTACATTAAGTTTCACTTGAGATTTTGGAAAAGCTCCGGAAGATGTGCATTTGTCAGCTTGGTCCTCTTGCTGATCTCGTGCTTCTTCTTCTTTGGCTTAGCCTTGCTGGAAACACCCTGAATCTGTGCCGCAGCCCTCCTCTTTGCAGTGTTGGTGGCAGGCTTCATGCCATTCTTCTGAAGATCCCTCTCAATGTCAACCATGTCACGAGGTAATTCTATCCCTCGAAAAAGTTGTTTCAGGTCGTCATCCACCTTAATAGGCACCCTGGGATCGTTAGGGTACGCGATGTCTTCTTGCGAGTCAAAGTTTGACAACAGCCAAATCTGACCGGCAGCTTTTAAAGCCTATAAAAGAGAATCACTTTGTAACATACAAATATATATTTTAACATGATTCAATTAAAATATATGTAATAGTAGAAACATGTTCATATCCACTCCTCTCTCTCTCTCTCTCTCTCTCTCTCTCTGTGCCACCGTTACATACAGTTAAAAACCCATGATTCAAGTCATTTTTTTGGTAAGGCCATGAATAATTGATGCGGTAATAGAAACAACAAACATGTTCATATGCACCCTCTCTCTCTCACTCTAACACACACATCATAATAGATAAACAACAAATAATTAAAGGGAATAAAACAGGAAGTGATTCTCGATTACAAAAACGAGGGGAAGGAAGTAGACAATCCATAAATACCACAGAAGACTGAAAAAAAAAAACATCACATTAAAAAAACACAATGGAATGGCTGTGTTTCTCTTTTTGCAAGGTAATGAGCTTTCAAAATTTCTGGCATCCAAACAACTGATTCCAAACATTTCAATGCTTCTTGCATATTCTCCAACAATATTCAGGGTTCACCAAGACCAACCTTGATACATTTTATAGGAATAACCCTAAACCTAATTCATTTCAATTAAGAAACCCTATGTCCTTTCATAATGACCATTGACAATCACTCCCTACTACTCTATCCAGCAAGACAGGCTAATAATTCCATCCTATTAGCCTCACCATCCCAAGACGCTTATGGTTGTCGGGATCAAACCAAGCTGAAAACTTCACGTCTGTTCACCTTCAACTTGGGCCAAACCAAGGTTTAAATGGTGTTCCAACCAGATCAGTTGTTAGTCAAAGCCTTGGAGGAAGGACTTGTCCGGCCCTTCAAATTCATGCCTAAATGGGACTAGACCAGTCCAAGATCTGATAGACTGCTAACCTTTTTATGTTCCAAATTGAAAATTGAAGTTTAAAAACAGTATACCAAATAGATACATTCACTTGAAAAGTAAAGCAAAACACTAGTTCTGCTCCAAGAGGGACTTTTCGTGACTAATTCGCTTTGTGTAGGTGTATCTTTTCGGTGGGTCAAGGAGTCTTTCAAAGGTTTAGACACAGCTTCTCATTAATAAATCACGGGAGGCAAGAGATTAAGCTTCCAATACTCAAACAGTGGTATTAAGCTCTAAAGCACCCTTCACATATAAGATCAATGGGCTAGTCACATGTACCAAGTCTACTACAGATATGGATTCACATACACAAATGCAGAATGCATGCGCGGAGACTCAAACCAAAGACATCCGGTAAAACTAGCTATAATAACTCGTTAGGTACTCGCCTGGCGTAAAAGCTTAACCTTAAAGGTAACCAAAAATACTATTAAGATCTAACACTAACCATAAAGCATTTGTCACTAGTTAAAGGTCCAATATTGGCCATAAATTTATGTGCTTTTTGCTAAATAATGAATAGCTTTTGGGGTCTTCGTTGACTGGAGAGTAGTTTTCAACTGACAAAGCAATTGTCGAGACATGAATAAACCCAAGGGCGTAGTTTCTTTTGAGATGATGCAACATGCCCTGTGCAGAAAATGTGAACTATGTCTTTAAGAAATAGGCCAGACGACGGGACATTACAGATTCGAACTGGACTCAACCAAGATAATATGGTTTGTGATTGTACCAGGGGGTGTACTTAATAAGAGTCCCACTAACACTCCTACAGAAAGAATGTTGGATCTACAGTTCCAATAGATCTCATCATTTTGGATCGTACCAATCAGCTATTGCCTTTAGTGGGGGAATACAATTATTGTTCACAAACTTGACACACTAATAAAGAAAGCAAAATAAAAGAGTTCATCAATAGTTCAGCACAAGTTGCGAGTTGAAACTTCTGCTTAGAGATTTCTATGTACAAAACTCAAGCAGTGCAATGACAATTGAACATGGTGAAAAATAAAAATTCGACACAAGAAAAAGACAATTCACAAAATCGAAATACCTGTAAGTCCTCCATCACAGTTGGGTATGCATCTTTCAGATCAATGACAGCAATGCCCTCTGGAAATTTTCTAATTAAGACAATTAGCTGACTCTTGTCCTTCAAAGCATGCTTGGACTATAAGAAAATATAAAACAAAAATGTCATTTTCCGGGGAAGAGAAAGAAAGCCAGCATTATTTATATCATTAATCATGAATTCATGATTTAACTAGGGATTCCAGAATCTGCCAATCCATTAGTGCTTCTGGGTGCACATATTTGACAGTTACCTTGTAAGAGAATCTCTTCCCATCAAAATAGACTTTTGGGTTATTCCTCAAGCTCTCAAAGACAGCTTTGTTGGAATTCACATCAACATAACAGAGTTCATTTATTTGCTCCGGCGTGTAGGCTAGCCTTGTCTGAAAACATACATCAAATATCTTGTTACTTCTCAAACCATCATTGTAAAGTTAGCATAAACTCCTTAAAATCTAAAATCCCACAATAGAAGTATAGAAAGGATGTAAAAGAAAAGAAAACAAAAGGAATATATATTTCAATCTGATATAGAATATAGGATACTCAATGGCAGTTGATACTTGTACATTGCTTTAGCATTAAAATTCCTTATAAACTAATCAAACACAGAAATCAATGTTGAATATAAATATAATCAGCAAAATATCATCAATCTTATAATCTCATCTGATCCATGCCGTTAGATAGAATGCCATATTTCTAGCCTTTCTTTGTCAAAGAGTCGACATATATTTAGATATCAATAGTTCAATGCATGGAATGACATACAATGGAACTAGTTAGATAGCTTAATATTATTATTTGTACTTTTGCCTATAACTATAAGCATAAGCTTTTTGGTCTAATGTTTTCCAAATATGGTATCAAAGTCGGTTTTAATAGGAGGGTCCTGGATTTGGGTCCCTCCACATGCATCTGTTATGTGCAACTGAATTTATTATTCATTTGGTATTTGAATTTGTTTTTATATTGGGCTTAATTCACGTGACACGTTAATTTATTCTAGAAAACAACACATTCCCTACCCAACGCCAACTACTACCAAAAAAAAAAAAAAAAAAAAAAAAATTCAATTATTGAAAAACTGAAAGCCAACTGTAATTGCTATAATCTTACATACAATAAAGCCCTTCTCCACTTCCAAGCCTAAACAGCCAAATTTCTTTTCTACTTCAAACTGCCTCCACTCATGACTCATGACTATCTTGGTCTTTCTAAAGTTGTTATCAAGACAAAATCACTTCAAAATGAGAAAACATCCCTCATACAAATTTAAATCCTGAATATAAATAATCATATTGTACCAAGCCCTCCCTCCTCTAATATTCTTACTCTCAAAAAGATTTTTCCGCTTAATAACATTTTATTCTTTGGTTATAAATTGAAGCAAACTAGAATTGAATTGTTTGACAACCATACGAAATAGCGATAGCAAAATATAGCATATGAGTTGTCCAATTGTCCAATAGACACTTCCAATCAACGGTAGCTATTGGAGGCATTTAAGCACACCACAAGTTAAAACATTCATAAAGAAAAAGCAAAAAAAGAATAGAAAGTAAATCCATACATCCAGCAGTATGTCTATAACACGCTTAATCTGAGCTCCGACAGGGGCTTTGCGGATGCTATTGATGTGCTGGAGCCTCTCCGTATCATTTGAAAATTTAACAGCAGGAGCAGGAGATCTGACTATATTTGGTGCAGGTACAGGTGTGAATTTTGCATTTGCAGCTGTTGTGGCCCTTGAAGGTCCTGCTTTAGCTGCAATGCTACTGAGGGTTGACTGGCACTTTTCTTGCTGCCTCTTGAATCTATCCAATTTCTCTTGCAAAGCCATCTGCAACATACACAAAAAATTCAGTTAAAATAAAACAGAGTGTGTGTCATCAAGACAAGGAATTCAAGCAAAAACGAGTTTAAAAAAGAGGTCTTTGTGATCGATTTTGTTAGGATACCTATCTTAATTGTGAAGTAATCAATTAAATATAGAAGAGCTCAATCAATCAGATTTTAATGAAATTATTTATAATCAAGAATAGATTCAATATTATCATCCTATAACAAGCCCTAGCTAATCAAAACAAAAATTGGAAACCCGAACCTCAATGATGATCGGAGCACAAGAGAGAGAGAGAGAGAGAGAGAGAGAGAAAGAGAGAAAGAGAGAGGTGATGAGAGCAAAACGACGTCACCGCAGGAGAGAGTGCCTCTGCCGCCGCGCGTGACTGGGATGTGAGGTCTAGAGAGAGTTTCTTGTTTTTCCAAAAAATTGAATTCAGATTTTTGTTTTAAAACAAATCAACAACACTTCATTAACACCAAATTAATTGTATCATTGCTACAACAAACAAAAACAAAATGAACCCCAACCCAAAATCCCTAACTTTCTGTTTCAATTTCTCAACAAAATGTCTGGAAGCTGCAAGCTAATGAATTCACAAAAGCCTTCCAAAATACCTAACTAACGAGTCCACAAAGACCAGCATGCTTCCAAAAGGAAAAAAGAAGATGCAAATATTAGGTAATTACTTTCTATTCTCATCAGAGTTGCATGCCAAATAAGTGAACTTTATCCAACAAATTCATGAAATGTATTTATCAGGCCATCATAATTTGATAAGCAGTCGATCATGTTTCAGATAGTATTCGACTATTTGTACACTGGCCTAACCACAGAAAACCTAAGAATTTTTTTATCCAACTAATTTTGTTTGGCAGAATCCATTTTGGCAAACTAATTATCTCCCGTCAAGATTCCAGCAGTTAATTTGAGAAGACAAAACCATTGAATCAGAGAAATCGAATCATATCAAACAGAAGGGGATTACGCAATATATTAAATTGCTCATACAACATTTTTCCCATTAAGTGGATGCTCAAATAAGTTTATAATTATTGATGCAGTCACTTCCTCACTAACCCTAACCACTTCACCATGAAAATGCATCTGCAAATTGGTTCATATACAACTATTTCTCCTACTAATTAATCCAGAAAATACAACAATTGAGAGAATGGATGAGAGGACTTACGTAAATATGAGGCTCTGTATGAGACGAGGTTGTGACAGACGACGGAGAAGAGTTGCTGCGGAGCGAGATGAGGATGGAGCTGCGGCGGTGAGGGGTTTTGAGAGTGAGGAGATGACGAAGAAGGAGATTAGGGTTTCAACTTTCAAACTGTGTTTTCGATTCGGGAAGAGCAAATGAATCCGTCTCTGATAGAAGAGATTCTGTATTTAATTGATTAATCGCAAGCAGCAAAAGAGATAAAACAGGCAAAAATACAGAGAGAAGAAATTCGAGAAATTCTGATTGCTTCGTTGTAATGAAAAAAAATACCCGTTTTGTAGGGAAGGGACGAAACTTGCCATGAACCATAAAGGTCCATAAAACCTTAAAAGAAGATAAATTATATATATAACCTTAAAAGAAGATAAATTATATATATATATATATATACACTTAAAATTTTCCTATCGGGATGCCCTGTTAAAATTATATAACAACATTGAATGTGAGCCACTCGTTTTATATACTTTGACTTGGTATGTATGCACTTGTCAAATCACGAGTGGCTCACATTGGTATGTATGCACTTGTCAAATCACGAGTGGTTCATATTCAATTTCATGATAAAGTTATATAATGATGCCCTGATAGGAACGGGACCGTATATATATCTACACACCATTTGACATCTCACATACCACATGTAGTGGGATGAAAAATGTGAGATTTTAAATGAGATATGTAGCATTACGATATATATATATATATATATATATATCCATTATCAGGTATACCAACATACGATTTTATTAATTTTCGTTGCCGAGAATTAGTTTTAAAAAATTTAAACTATCTCTTGACAACAAGAATTAATGAAACGCACAATATTATCTTCAGATATACCTACCGATAATATATATATAATCTAATATTTCTTATTAAGACTATGTTTAGAGGCACATTGCCTTCATGCACATTTTGTAACAAAATGTTACATACAGATAACTCAAAATTCGCTGTAAATTTCAACAACTTCAAAACACAAATCACAACAAATGAATAAAAACTCAAAAGAGTTACAATTGGTTAGATTTATTTTTATTCTTAAAACTTCATATGATCATCGATACATTTTAATACACTTTAGAAATGTGCATAATCTATAAAGCTTCCGACATCTCCTAATAGCTTTTATAAAAACATAATTCGAAATTAACATAACTTACAAATAGCACAATATAAACACTTTGATAGTAAACTTAAGATAAAGCATACAAAAGAATTCAGATAAGAAATACTGAATTAATACTGAATCAAATATTGTAATCAACATAAGTTATCAACAGACATGATAAAAAAGAGAAAAACGCACCTAGAACTTCTATCAATCAATTGGTATTAACGGGATTGAAATTGAGACGTTGGTTTAGGTTAAACATATAAATTAACAATCTATGTCGCAGTTTTATTTGTTAAAGAAAGTTAGTTGTACATTATCTAAAGTTAGCAAAATTCTAAAACTCAGTGACTAAAGACTTTTTGTTGTGTAAAACCATAAAATTCAACATTTTTTTTTGAACTATTACGGTTAATATTTTGAAATTAGAGAAATAGGTATGACTCAAAATCACACCCTCTTTGACGTAGGTGTAAGCAAGATGCTTACCATTAAGTCATTGAGCCAATCTCATTTTGTTGACAATTTTCTATCTATTTAATTTATCAAATTCAATTATTAATGAAAGCACAATTAATTAAAATTTTATATTCTATAATTTTTGCAATTAGCTATTTTAACATCTATATTTTAAAAAATAACATTTAAAAAAAATGGGTCAATGACTTCTAAAACCACTAATTTGGTGAGGCAGTCCCTAAATGGTCATTAATATTTCAAAATGGTTCAAATTAGTCATTTCTTGGAAAGAAAGTATCAATTATTACCACTTTTACCATTAATTGTTTGAAGTTCGTTAGCTTATGTCATTATCTGTTTGAAGTCTGTTTGCTTATGTCATAACTTGTCTGCTTTTAATAAAGTTTATTTAGTTTTGGAAAGACTTTATAGTATTTTTAATTCAAAAATACTTATTTTATTTTCTTTATGTTTCTTCAACAAAGCCACAAGATCCATTTTTTCATATGTTATTCTTGTATTTCTCTTTCATGTATCTTAAAATCTCTTCATTTTCTGCTCTCTTTAACTCCATTTTTTTTTCTCTTTTTAATTTCACGGCTGCAATTGTTTTATGGCTAGCACCTAGATGTGTTGATTATCATAATAAATCTGCTATACTTCGACATCTTTTGAGTGAATTATAAGAAAATAGTTTGTTGTAATCCATGATTTGAATGAGTGTTTTGTGTGAGCCTTATCAAATAAGTGTAAACGATATCTCCATTCAAATGTTTTATAGAGCATTATGATCTTGTATGTGCATCATGAGCAAGTTTGTATGCACACTTTGGAACATCATCTACCAGAAATATAAAATTTTATTTGATTGCTTAAAAAATGATTAAATAATAAATTAATCAGGAAATAAGTTTGATGTCACTCTAAATTAATCAGGAAATTAATTAAGAAATAATAATAAATTTGATGTCACCCATAAACAGGAAATATTGCCTATAAAAATAATAAATTAATTGTGTTGACTCCAACTATTACAATAGAACTCTTGTAAATGTAAATTAATATTCAGAGGACCCACCATTAAATATTAATTTAGAGGGGTTATTAATTCGAAGGGTTTTATATTGTAAAATGTTATTTTGTTTTAGAAAATATGTGAAAATCGGTTTTTTTTGTTTAGGGAAGTTTTTTTTTCGGAATTCCTTATTTAGTTGGTTTTCTTCTTCAGGGATTTTTTTTTCCTCCAAGATTCATTGTTTAGGAAAGATTTATTAAGAAAATTTCTAATTCCTTTTGGAAATATGATTACTTAGAGACCGATGATACTCACTCTATAAATAGTAATATTTATTCTTTTGTTGTATATAACAAGAGAGATCTCAAGATATATCTAAAAATTATATTCTTAACGACTCCTAAAAATTCTCTTTTCTATCTTCTCTCCCACCATTCTCTCACCACAGCTGCTCTCTCTCACAACCGTCTCTCTCCATTGCCTCTCACCCTCTTGTGTTTGATTAAATATTTTAGGGTTCGATTTCGATGTGAATTGGGTTGGTTTTGTAGTTCAATTTCGATTTGTATTTGTTTGGTTGATGAGAAAGTGCAGAAAATTGGGGCTTTTGTGATTTTATTATCAGTTTTGTATAGTTTTGATTTGATTTAAAATGGAGTTACTGATTTGGTTTTGATTCGATTGAAAATGGAAGTTGAAGAGATGGTTAATTGGTTGACAGTGAAGAGGAGTGTGGTTCGTAGAGGGTGAAGAGGAGTGTGGCAGCCCGACTGCTGTTCTTGTTTTACAAAAAAAAAAAAAAATCAACTGTTATTATTATTATTGTTATTTAAGATAAATCCTTACAAATCTACCTAATTCTATGTAACAAAATCTAATGAACTCCAACAAACTCTTTACACAATTCCGACAAAATCCATCAATTAAAACAAATTCATCTAACAAAATCCATCAATTAAAACAAATTCATCAAACAACAACGAATTTTGAGTTGAATACAACCCCCCACCCCCCCAAGATATATCTAAAAATTATATTCTTAACGGCTCCTAAAAATTCTCTTTTCTATCTTCTCTCACCACCGCTGCTCTCTCTCACGACCGTCTCTCTCCATTGCCTCTCACCCTCTTGTGTTTGATTAGATATTTTAGGGTTCGATTTCGATGTGAATTGGGTTGGTTTTGTAGTTCAATTTCGATTTATATTTGTTTGGTTGATGAGAAAGTGCAGAAAATTGGGGCTTTTTTGATTTTATTATCAGTTTTGTGTAGTTTTGATTTGGTTTAAAATGGAGTCACTTATTTGGTTTTGATTCGATTGAAAATGGAAGTCGAAGAGATGGTTAATTGGTTGACAGTGAAGAGGAGTGTGGTTCGTAGAGGGTGAAGAGGAGTGTGGCAGCCCGGCTGCTTTTCTTGTTTTACAAAAAAAAAAAAAAAAAATTGACTATTATTATTATTATTGTTATTTAAGATAAATCCTTACAAATCTACCTAATTCTATGTAACAAAATCTAATGAACTCCAACAAACTCTTTACACAATTCCGACAAAATCCATCAATTAAAACAAATTTATCAAACTCCAACGAATTTTGAGTTGAATACAACCCCCCACCCCCCCAAGATATATCTAAAAATTATATTCTTAACGGCTCCTAAAAATTCTCTTTTTTATCTTCTCTCCCACCATTCTCTCACCACGGCCGCTCTCTCTCACGACCGTCTCTCTCCATTGCCTCTCACCCTCTTGTGTTTGATTAAATATTTTAGGGATCGATTTCGATGTGAATTGGGTTGGTTTTGTAGTTCAATTTCGATTTGTATGTGTTTGGTTGATGAGAAAGTGCAGAAAATTGGGGCTTTTGTGATTTTATTATCAGTTTTGTGTAGTTTTGATTTGGTTTAAAATGGAGTCATTGATTTGGTTTTGATTCGATTGAAAATGGAAGTTGAAGAGATGGTTAATTGGTTGACAGTGAAGAGGAGTGTGGCAGCCCGGCTGCTGTTCTTGTTTTACAAAAAAAAAAAAAAAAAAATTGACTATTAAAACCCATTCAATACTTCAACAACATCTAAAATCCACAAAAACCCATAAACCAATCCTAACAAGGAGACGGATGGTGGTGTGAAGGATGCCGCTTAAAGGAGGCCGATGCTGATGGAGGAGGAGGCGGTCTTTGTTGGTGTTTTAAGCGAGATGTGAGATGTGGGAGACAATGGGTTTGTAAAAATTTTGTTAATTTGTTATAGAAATTAATTATATTTTTATAAAGAACGAATTGCACTAAACTTCCTTTGAGGTTTGCCTTCTTACACTAAAAACCAACTTTATCATAGATTGACACTCACACCCCTTTCCATTAGTCAAACTTAATTGTTGACCATGTTTGACCGTCAAAAGGCAAAACTATCTCTGATCTCAAAATTAAATTTTAAAAAATCTAAAATAAAAAAAAACATAAAATTAAAAACAAAGCAAAATTGTAAAAACAAAAAAATATTGAAAAACTGAAAAAATTAAATGAATCTCCACCATCCATCTCAAAGATGAACAATGAAGATTAAATAGATTTAAAATTTTTTTTTTTTTAAAGAAACAATATGCAAAAGAAAAAAAAAAGTTGGAGATTGGATCTCCATCGTCCATCAAGATAGATAGATGGTGACAGTGATCCATGGAGATTTACTTGCCGCAAATATATATATATATATATATATATATAATTATACTTATATTGGTTGATTGAAGAGCAAAAGCATCATGGCATCATGGCATCAAATATCAACAGCACCATTGAAAATCTTTGACTACCAACTTTCTTCTCATTGAACCAATACAGTACTGAATACAACACACAACGAAGAAGGGGTGTGTTCAAAGTTTCAATAAACAGGTCAAGAAGATAAGTTAAAAACATGAGAAAAAATTTGTACCACTGGGGTCTCGGCACTGCCACAGCCTCGTAGTAGAAAACAAAAGAAAAAACACATGGACCCCATGTATTTATTACGCGAGTTCCAAGTGTTTTCACTTGTTTTTCCACTACAAGGCTGCGGCGGTGCCGCGACCCCGGTGGTACGTAGAATTGCTCAAAAAATATATATGGATGGTCAAATATTTTCGAACTAGTTGTGATAGTGTATATATTTGATGATGTAATCCTATATTTTGATGACATATTTCAGTGTAGTGACTTGTTTTGTTTTGTTTTTCAACTGTGAAAGGATAACGTGGTCATTTGAAAGTTTGACCAGATGTGCATTTCAAAATCGAACCCTAAAATCGAACAGAGCTCGTGAAGGAAACTTAAATAGTTTTAATTATTGAGATTGAAATCATCGACTATATTTATAGGTTCTTTATAGTTTAAGAGCTCCTTTTAATTTTCGCTGCAAGCATTTTTGACTATATTAAGAGTCAATAACACAAAATCAAAACCAATTGCCTTTGCTTAAAAAAAAAATAGGGGATAATTACCCTATTGGGCACTCAACTGTTTCCACATTATCATAATGGCTATTAGATGGAGATTTCGTTTCAAAATGACAATTTTTGGCAAAAAGTGTGACACTAATGGTCATTCCATCCAATTCCATTAACTTACCGTTAAATAAGTGGCATTTTGGTAAATAATTGGTGACATTTAATTATTTTAGATTTTCTTTTTTGGAAATCAACTTTTTCTTTTGTTTTTTGAAACGAATAATTATATTTAGTGTGTGTATATATGTATATGCATATATATAAAGCATATCGATGATGCTCAAGAACAAATCACGTACACAGAATTTGACATAAATTTTGACATGATTTTGAAGCCGTTAGATCAATAATATATTAATGGTTTAGATCAATACACGAGTATCTTCTTTATATTTTAGATTTTCTATGACTCTTTCCTTAAAAAATAATAATAATTTTTTACTGTATTACACATAACATTTAACTGTCTTCCTCTTCTCTTTTCTTTCATTTTTTTTTTCTGTTCTTCGTCTATTTCTCTTGCCTTTATCTTCTCTAAATATAATTATTTGTTTCAAAAAACAAAAGAAAAAATTGATATACATATGTTTGAGGTGGAAATATGTTATACATATATACACACTAAATATAATTATTCGTTTCAAAAAACAAAAGAAAAAATTGATTTTTTTTAAAAAAATCTTAAATAAATCAATGTCATCCCCTTTTAAACCAAAATACTACTCATTTAACGGTAAGTTAACAAAATTGGATGGAATGAACATTAATGTCACACTTTTCTTCAAAAATTTCCATTTTGAAACGAAATCTCCATCTAATGACCACTTTGATAGTGCGGGAGCAACTGAGTGGCCACTGGGATAAAATAATTATTAAAAAAAACAAACAAAAACAAACAAAATACAAAATTGTACTTATATCAGTTGATTGAAGAGCAAAAGCATCATGGCATCAAATATCAATAGCATCATTGAAAATCTTTGTCTACCAACTTTCTTCTCATTGAACCAGTACAGTACTTAACATTAGACCTGACAAGGTTCTGGTTCCAATCGTTGAATCGGACGGAAACTGGAACCGGTTTTCCATTTCAAGAACCGTAACCGCCGGTTCCGGTTCCAATTATTTCGGAACCGGACGGTTCCAGTGTTTTTTAAATTTTTTTTTTTTTTTCCTTTACAAAATATTACATTTTATTTATAAAAAAATAAAATGTTAGAGTGGACATTGTAAAGTATTGAGCCATGACCCATAACCCTTGTCCAAGCAATTATATGTTCCATTCCCGTCTCCTCCTTTTTATATAGGTTAAACATTTCATTCACTTCTCTATTTTTCCAATGTGGGATGTGAAATGATGGATAAGAAGTCATATTATGCATTTTTAACAAATATTTCAATTATTTCTTTTTGTGTTATATTCGAATTATACCACAATATGGAATATTGTAATAGTTCAAAAAAAAAAAGGTAATGATTCCAATAGGTCTTTAGATTCCAATAGGTTATTAATACATGAAATTAGTTAATGATGTATCTAAAAAAAAATAGTTAATGACTTCTTACTCTTTATCCCACATCTCATATTGGAAAAATAGAGAAGTGAATGAGATGTCTAACCTATAAAAAAAGGAGGAGAAGGGAATGGAAAACATAATTACTTGGACAAGGGTTATGGGTCATGACTCAATACTCTACAATGTTCTTTCTAACATTTTTTTTTTTTTTTATAAATAAAATGTAATATTTTGTAAAAAAAAAAAAAAAAAAAAAAAAATTGGCCCGGTTCAAAACCGTCTGTTTGGTTGGAACCAAAACCGGCGGTTCTAGAATCGGAACCGAACCGAACCGGAACCTTGCCACCTCTACTTAACACAATACATAACAATGAGAGGGTGTGTTCAAAGTTTCAATAAATAGGTCAAGAAGATAAGTTAAAAATATATGGGTGTTCAAAGATTTTCAAAGTAGTTGTGATAGTGTATATATTTGATGATGTAATCATATATTATGATGACATATTTCAGTGTGTTGACTTGTTTTGTTTTGTTTTACAGCTGTAAAAGCAGAATGTGGTCATTTCTAGATGGGCATTTTTAAATTGAACCCCAAAATCGAACGGACCTTGTGAAAGAAACTTAAAGGATAATGATAGACATCCAACATTTTTGTCCATCATTTACATCCAACTGTTGATGTGTCAATTGGTGAGTGGATACACATTAATTGACACATCAACAGTTGGATGTAAATGATGGACAAAAGTGTTGGATGTCTAATATTATCTAAACTTAAATAGTTTTAATTATTGGGATTGAAGTCATCGACTATAAATATAGGTCGGTGATAGTTTAAGAGCTCCTTTTAATATAAGTAGAAGTACTCAAATGTTGTTATACATCTTCAAGCTTACGGTCTAAGCTCCTAACGTATTCAAATAGGTTGTGAGTATGAAGATGTGTAGCAGCATTTGATTTCTAACATAAAACAAATAAACATTTTAGCGGAAAAAAGGTGTGACCTCTATATTTGAGTATAAATTACTCTGATTGTAATATGTATTCACCCATTAGTCACTTTTTGGATAAAAATAGTTTCGAAGCTCGATTATAGTGATACAAGACAAACACTCCATTTGACATAAAAGCACCGGAAGTCTATTTAACATTAAAGCACCATAAGCTTTTTTTAGTGTTTTCAGGGGGTGTATTGGATTGAGATTTTAATAGACAATTTTAGGGTGCAAAGATTTTATAGATTTGCAAGACTATTATGATTATTAGGATTGTTAGGATTATACTTTTAGAATTATTATGATTATATGGACTAAACTTTTAGGATTATGAAAGAGTCTTTGGACTTTATTTATAGACTATTAGTATTATCTAGACTTTATTTCAAGATTTTTTAGACTTTTAAAAATATGGACTTTCAAGAGTCAATTGTAGTATTCAATTTTCTCCCCAAGTTTCAGTGCTCTATAATCATGTTGAGGGTAGTCACTGGACAATAAAAATTGAATGAGAAACATGTATAAGCTATGAAGAGAAGTAAAAAAATTTGAAATACCACAAACCAACACATAACTTTCAACTGATTCATATGGTGCAGAAAATGTCACCATATGAAATAAATATAATAACCAACAATCCATCCATTGCTACCTCACTAGAAATGACATGAAATAGGGAAAAAAAAAAAATAGCTTGAACATTGAAGTATTTTTGTTTGGCTTGTTGGACTTCATTAATTCATATATTATCAAACTTCAATATTCACTACTCTTTAATCTCTTTTTTTTTTTCCTCTCTAGTGGTGTGTACAGTGTACGTCCCCCTTTCATGTTAGTGATAGATGATTTAAGTCCAGTGAGATGAGTTGATATATAGACTATGCATGCATTGGTTAAATTTGGAGGGTCGGGGCATGACAAGAAGTTTTTTAATATAAATGTAAATAACAAAAAAATTGATATATAAGATTTAATTATACATATTTATATAAATAAAAAATAAAATAAAAAATAAAATAAAAAACTTCAAACGGTCAACTAGTGCTTGCTCTCAACAGGTTTTGACATACCCTTCCGTTATCGGATTTCAAAAAAAAAATATGTATCTAAATTTTATAGAAGTATGGTTTTATGCGAAGCCCGTATCTTTTTAACTCGCTCAAGCAATAAATCAATAGAAATGGTGACCATCTTCTTTTGTCTTTGAACTCAATCTACATAAATGGCGATATTATCAGTAATGGATCGACTCTTTTTATCATGTGTATATATATATATATTTAAAAAAATCAACTTCTTCTTTATCTTTACTTTTTGCCAAATCCATCTTTCATAGATGTAGATAAAACATTTGATCAATTTTTACTAGTGGTCCTAAAGATTTTAGATACTGGTGGTGGTGGTGGTGGTGGTGGAATAATGGAAATCAAATAAAACTATTTTTAACTCACAGAGACATTTTATTAGGCATTTGGTACTCGACTTTCAAGTGTAGTTTTATGATGTTATTTGCATGCTTGGTCGCCACATTTATTATATACCAATACACCCACCAAATATCTGAAATCAAATAAAAAGTCTAGAAAGTATTGAGGGAGAGGGCAAGACAATTTTGAGTTCAAAATATTTATACATATCACTAAAAAGTCTAGAAAATCCATTTTGTCTTGAAATCCTAAAAATCTTGATCTCAATCTAATACCAGCAGACAATTTGCTGCCTTTTGAAAGTCTAGATCCAATACCACAAGACAATATAGACTTTTTAAAAAAATCTTAAAAGTCTGGATCCAATACTAGAAGACAATATGAACTTTTTAACAAAAATCTTAAAAGTCTTAATCGAATACCACCAGATTTATGTAATTTGTTAAAAAGTCTCAATCCAATATCATCGGACTTTTACTTCCCCAAATTGTATAGTAAAATCTTAAACCAATACACGCCTTAGTGTATATAATTTTTAGAGTTACAAACTAGTGTTTCCTCTGCATACTAATTATGTAATTTTAGCACTAAATTAAAATAAAAATATTAATAAATAAAAAACCCTTACCATTTATCAAAAATATGTAAACATGTTCATAAATCCCATCCATTTACCTTAATAAACCAGTTACTATAGAGTAATCAATGTCAAATGATTTCCCAAAATATTTACCTTTTCATATTCATTGGGCCACTTTTCTTCCTCTGATGCATATAGCCTTTTCTCTACTTTGTCTAAAATATCCTTCATGCCTATAGTTTCCTTTTTGGCTTTGGCAATTTGAATAAATTAATCGGTGGATTTAGAAATTTCAACCAGGTGGAATATTTGAATAAAATAAATTTTATATTATGAAAAATACTATAAAAAATAAGATCTTAGTAAAATGAGTTTTTTTTTTAAACATAAAGAAAAAGTGATGGTATATTTATGTTTAGATAAAATAAAATAAATAGAACACTTACTTAAAATGAACTAAATAATCTTAAATTTTAAAAAATAAAACTAAAAACAAGAAACATAATATTAAAAATTAAATAATAACAAGAAAAACAATATAAACAAAAAAAATTACAATATTTTTTCTTATATAATATAATAAATTACAATATAATTTTATAATAAATTTTTTTTGTCTTGTATTTAAGAAGACTCACTTTAAATTTATATAAAAATAATTGATTAATAAATATTACAAGACATGTTTTTATTTATTTTTTTAATTCTTCTAATTATTGATAAATTACCGATTTATTGATTCTAATTAAATTAAAACTATAAAAAAATACTAATGATAAAATAAAATGAATCATAATAATAGATAGGCTATTTTAATACAATAAAATAAAATTTTGAGGTTTTAGGGTTTATTGATTGAAAATTAAAACTATTAGAAATAACAAAAGTTCAAAATAATAATAGATAATTTAATATAAAATAAAATTACATATGTTACTTCTCTGCGTAGATATGTTGGTTTATAAGTTAGTGTGATTTTAAGCTTTAATTATTCTACACTGAAAATTTAATTTGATGGTGTAAAGAATTGAAAAATAAAATAAAATTACATAGGTTACTTTGTTGTGTAGATAATTTTATTCTAAAAATAATAATTCATATAGCGGTTAATAGATAATCCAAATCTTAAATCCAAATATTCTTATTAGAGGTTGATATGTATTGAATATGATGGGAAATGATTGATTCATCTTCTTATATTCAATAAGTTAATAATTTGAGTAATTGTTTGATTTCTTTATATTAGAATGAGATGATTGAATTTTTTTTATTTTTTTTTAATTTTTTTTTAAGAATTAGATGATTGAAATTATTGCATTTTAGGGTTTTAGATACAATCCCAAATTATGAATTGTTTTAATTCAAGAAATATTCTTATTTTATCTTATCATTTTTGGGTTGATTTAATTAATTAATTTTTTTTAAATGGAGTGTCAAAAGATAAAAGGGATAATTTTGAAAGAAAAAAAAAATTTGTCTTTAGAATATTTTTTAAAAATTAAAATTTTAGAATATGGTATCTTTAGAAAATGAGTGTAAAAAAAAAAAATTGTAATATAAGGAGAAAATCTATTTTAAAATCTTATTACAACAGACAGAGGCTAAAATTGTAATTTCACCCTACTTTAATAGAAACCCTCAGTCCCTAACCAAGCTTATATAATATCCCCAACTCATCACTTCTTCGTTACCACTGCTATATGATTTCAATTTTTTTTTTTATTAGTTAAATTTATGAATATGAAAAGTTAGATAAATGTATATTTATTTTCTAGTTGTATCTATATCAAATTTCATAGGACATTAGTGCAATATTTAATCCTGATAATAAAAGTAATGCAACATGTAATTGGCTTCATTTTACTTAAATATCATTTTAATTTTCGCTGAAAGCATTTTTGACTATATTAGGAGTCACTGCTCACCATAGAAATCTGCTTTCAATATGTATATATATATTTTTTCTTATATATATATACGTGTGTTGGTATGAGTTTACATGATCCAAGCTACACAATTATGTGTGGTAAGATCAAATATTCAAATCAAAATGAAATACTAGAAATGTACAAAGAAACAAACCAATACGAAAACAACAAGTGTCCAAATCTTATCTCTGTTTATCTAATAATTACATTCAAGTAAACATAATCCTACAACAAAATTACATGTCACCAAGAATCATAATTTCTTGTGTTTTAAATCATTTTTTGGCCATGTAATTTTATTGGACTTTATCGATAGAAGAAAGGGTATTCAAAGATATTCGAGCTTGTACTGGTCAAACACAACCTAACGGCCCTAACCTCATTGTTTATGTGCATTTAACAAGAGAAGGGTGTTTATTTTTATACACCGAAGAATTTAATTGATTTTGTTTGAAATTGTAATGTATGTATTAATTTCTGCCTATTGATATGATGATATTATGTTACGGGAATACATTTAAATATTTTCCATATGGTGTACTCAAAATCCAAAGACAACTGACGGAAGTTGAGGTGATCTAGTGGTAAATTTTTCGTATCTATATAAGTAACATAAATGAGATTATAAGTTTAAGTCGTTTTCTAATAGTTCACAAATCAAACTATAATCATATGGTTTTGAAGTAAGCATGTCCTACTTTTAGAGGGTTTGAAAATTATATAACACCTTTTTGAGATGGTATTTTAAGACTATCGCTTCTTTAATAAGTTGAGTTTCTTCTAAAAATATAACCAAACACCCCCCCTTCTTCACTAATTTGATTTATTATTATTATTATTATTAAAAATCCTCCATCAATTGAATAAGGATGAGGATAAGGATGAATTTCATTTCCAAATGGAAATGGGGATGGGCCCCAATCCCCATTTCCCCCCAAACCTTTTTTTTTTTTTTTTTTTTAAGTAATTATTAGTTTTCCCCATTTACCTCATTTCCCCACTTTCCCAATTTAAATCCTAAATAAGTATTGAATTTTATTTGTATGTGTATTGGATTTTGTTTTGCATATTACAAATTTTAACTTATAAGCATTAGACAATTTTTTTTTTTTCTTAATGTGTACTTTTTAGTCAATCAGTATCAAATGGAGAAATCAGGTGAAACAAGGGAAAATAGGAAAAAATTGGGATTGAAAAATGTAGGAAATATAGGAAACGGGTGGATGTGGATACCTCCCTGAAAATCCATCATCCCCATTTCCCCCAAATGGGGAATGAGGATGGGGAAGGGGTTAGGGAATGGGGATGAGGATGGAGAGACTAATATCCATCCCCATTCCAATGCCAATCCCTAATGTTGAGAGGCGAGTCAATCAAATTAAAATTAAAAAAAAAAAAATATGAAAACAAAGTATAAGTTAGTCATGGAAGGTTTCAATTGGAAACCGAATTGATCTGACATGAGCCCACCTCTAGGTTTATAGTGTAATGAAAGTACATAAAATTAGTTGAAATATGAATAATAAAATAAATTAGTCAAAAAAAAAAATTCAAATAATACGATAAAATGATTTGTATTTATCATAAATTACAATAAAAATAGTTAATAAATAAGATTTTGATCCCCTCCTTGTATCACTTTGCTCTCACCTTGTCTTCATCTAACTCAATAGTTTTGATTAATTCTATATTTTGGTAGAGTAAAGACATAAAAATTAATAGAAATAATCAAGACCATTTCTATATTAGACACGTAGTAATAGATTATGAAGGTGAAAAAAATGTAGGAACAATTAAGGTGAGGAGAGGATTTAGATCCTAAAAAAAAAAATAAACATTGAAAATGTTGTCTTACGTGGCGACCTAGTTGGTTCTGGAATCTGGATATGTGGTGTATGACTAATGCTAGATATCAAAACCACTATTACAATTTTTCAATCACAACACATGGAGAAGCTGATGTGTCATGTATCTACTCACCAATTGACACCACAACTGCCACATGCGTTGTGATTGAACAATTGCGATAGTGGTTGTGATGTTTAGTATTACTAGTGGTCAGAGGGCGAAGTCAAAATTTTGGTTTTAGAGGGGCCAAGATAAAAATAAATATTAAAGCTATGCAAGTCAAATATTCAATCTAGAGTTTTGGCCTTTGAGGTTGTAATTCTTTTGTAAAATCCATTAATATATTGTCGATGGCTTATTATTTTAAAAAGTTAAAAAAAGAAATTATGCATAACACACATATATATATATATATATATTTAATTTTATATATATTCACAATATCTTCCAATAATATAATATAAATTTTAAAAGCTTAAATTAAACTTTTAAAAATTATAAATAAAGGTTCACACAAACAAAAAATAAATATAATTCATCATAAAATATTTAAAATATCACTATTTCATTCATTAATATATTTAAATCACAATTATTTCATATTTTCTTTATAATTTAAGTTTATCATATTTATGTTAAACAAAATTAACTTATAATAATTTAAATAAATAAACATTTAAATAAAAATAGTAATATATATATATATATATATATATATAGCAAAATCATATTAACAACCTAAGGAAATAACACATATAAAAAAAAATAGAAATTGCTTAGTTAAAAAATAAATAGGTATACATATATAGAGAAAGAGGTTATGATATATAAAAAACCAAATCCAAAAAAAGAATATAATTTTGCATCTATTCCGAACATGAATACATAAAATTGGAAATAAATATACTTTTCTTTATTTATAATAATAATAATAATAATTTAAAATTAACTATCTAAGGAGCCCACATACTTTATTGGTTATATAATATATTATCTTACTTATTTTTTTCTTCAGGGGCACAGGCTCGACGTTATCCTATATTTGTAGTGGAAGAAAATCTTTAATGAGACGGTTTTATTTTCATTTAATAAGACTTTCTTAATAATCTCGTATTATTTATTTTAAGAACACAAATATATATTAATAAATCAAGTAGCAATGATACCGCCCATTTAAAGATTTTCTTTCGCGGTGGATATTTTAGTGGCCAAATAGTTTGTTTTGTTTATTTCAAAAAAATAATAATAATTTAGTTTACATTTTAACTCGTCATTATAATGTTCCAGATTTTCTAGAAGTTTCTATAAGTTGATCTTACCCCTTCGCCCATATTCTGCCAAGTTCCATGTTCTTCCAGAATCATCTGTTGCCTCAGTAAAACTACTCTCTTGATCTCTCATTTCCGAAAACGAAAATCAAAGAGAAGCCATTAACATAAACACACACACAAAACACTTCATTCCACTCTAAAAGCTTATAGAAATCAAACCAAAGAGGTAGAGAAGCGCTATTCAGTTTCTGTCAGCTGCCTATCAAACACAATTTCTCAAACAAGGTAAGATAATTTCTCTGTCTCTGAACATGCAAGTACAACGCATTGTCTTCACTTCATCTTTGTTCTTCTTGTTAAGGTCTCGTTTGAAGTATTTGTCAAATGGGTTTTCTCTGTTTTTATTCTCTGTGTAAGCTTTTGTTGATATATATAGGCTTTTCCTTGGTTGTACTTGTTTGTTTGTTGGGAAAATCCTAGCGAAAACAAAGATAACAGAATTGGAATTGCTAATGCCAAACATATAATGGTTGGATCAAAGTTCTTGTGCAGTAATATACAGAATTTAGTTTTGCTGTCTGCTCTGCTTTACGTGTTGCAAAACATGTAAGATTGTTTGAATGGCAATACAAAAATTCTCTTGGCCAAAGATTTGTCCCTTTTCTTCATATTTATTTTGGTGAAAATAGATTGTTTGTGACTTTTCTTCACATCTTTACATATAGATTTCATTTAAATCAATCCTGTTTCATGGTTCTAACAATCAGCATTGCGGTTTCTGCTGAATAAATTGGATGTTTGCAACAGAGAACCCGATAAAAACGCTTTTCAAATGATTTTATGTCAGGCATGAAATTTCTCTATTAATAATTTAATTGGTGTTTGAGATTGTGGTTCTAATGAAATATCTGTTTTATTGCAACAGTTTCTGTAGATAGTAAGAAGCAGAAATGAACCCTGACAAGTTCACCCACAAAACAAATGAAGCGATTGCCGGGGCACATGAACTGGCAACGAGCGCCGGTCATGTGCAATTCACTCCTCTGCACCTTGCAGTTGCGTTGATATCTGATCCGAGTGGCATCTTCTCTCAGGCGGTCAACAATGCCGTTGGTGGTGAAAATGCCTCGCAGTCCGTTGAAAAAGTGTTCAAAGAAGCCATGAAGAAAATCCCGTCTCAAACCCCAGCCCCGGATGAAATCCCAGCGAGCACAACTCTTATCAAAGTAATTAGACGTGCCCAAGCCATGCAGAAGGCACGTGGAGACACCCATTTAGCTGTTGATCAGTTAATTCTAGGACTTCTGGAGGATTCTCAGATTGGAGATTTGTTGAAGGAAGCTGGGGTTGCAAAAGCAAGAGTGAAATCCGAGGTGGAAAAACTCCGCGGAAAGGAAGGAACGAAGGTGGAGAGTGCTTCAGGTGATACTAATTTTCAGGCTTTGAAGACTTATGGGAGGGATCTTGTTGAAAATGCAGGGAAGCTTGATCCAGTCATTGGCCGAGACGAAGAGATTAGAAGGGTTGTTAGGATTCTCTCAAGGAGAACTAAGAACAACCCAGTTCTTATTGGAGAACCAGGAGTTGGTAAAACTGCTGTGGTAGAAGGATTGGCGCAGC
The DNA here is from genome assembly GCA_035582765.1 of Acer negundo. NCBI lineage: Eukaryota > Viridiplantae > Streptophyta > Magnoliopsida > Sapindales > Sapindaceae > Acer > Acer negundo. The sequence continues at coordinate 15,666,023 of CM069242.1, forward strand.
GAATTGTGAGAGGAGATGTTCCGAGCAATCTTAATGATGTGAGGCTCATTGCATTGGACATGGGTGCTTTGGTTGCTGGTGCAAAGTATAGGGGAGAGTTTGAGGAGAGATTGAAGGCTGTTTTGAAAGAAGTGGAGGATGCTCAGGGGAAAGTGATTTTGTTTATTGATGAAATTCACCTTGTTCTTGGAGCTGGTCGGACCGAAGGGTCAATGGATGCTGCTAACCTCTTCAAGCCCATGCTTGCAAGAGGTCAGCTTAGGTGCATTGGTGCTACTACACTCGAGGAATACAGGAAGTACGTCGAGAAAGATGCTGCCTTTGAGAGAAGGTTCCAACAAGTTTATGTGGCTGAGCCTAGTGTTCCTGATACGATTAGCATCCTTCGAGGATTGAAGGAAAGGTATGAAGGACACCATGGTGTACGGATTCAGGATCGTGCTATTGTTGTTGCCGCACAACTTTCAGCTCGATACATAACTGGTATGTTATGGTAATGCTTGTTTTCTTTTCCATTTCTGTTTGATTTATTGGCTATGCTAAGTTGCTAACATCTATTTGATTTTTCTCTTTTTTAGGGCGTCACCTACCTGATAAGGCAATCGATTTGGTTGATGAAGCCTGCGCGAATGTGAGAGTGCAGCTTGATAGTCAGCCAGAGGAAATTGATAACCTTGAAAGGAAGAGAATGCAATTGGAAGTTGAACTTCATGCGCTTGAAAAGGAGAAAGATAAAGCTAGCAAGGCTCGACTTGTGGAAGTAAGTATTGGGTGCTTTAAGAATGGTTGAAAAGAGTAACTGTTTATCATTTTCTCATAGCTTTTTTGTTTCGATTTTGTGTCTGGTCTAACTTTCTATTTGTTCCAGGTCCGTAAAGAACTTGATGACTTGAGGGACAAGCTTCAACCTTTGATGATGAAGTATAGAAAGGAAAAGGAAAGGATTGATGAACTTCGACGGCTTAAGCAGAAAAGAGAAGAGCTCCTGATTGCAGCAGATGAGGCTGAAAGGAGATATGACTTGGCTAGAGTTGCTGATTTGCGATTTGGAGCAATCCAAGAAGTGGAGTCTGCCATAGCGCGACTTGAAGGAAACACTGATGAAAACTTAATGCTGACAGAAACTGTTGGACCAGAACAGATTGCGGAGGTGGTGAGTCGCTGGACTGGCATTCCTGTTACAAGGCTAGGCCAGAATGACAAAGAGAGATTAATTGGTCTAGCTGAGAGGTTGCATAAAAGAGTAGTTGGACAAGATGATGCAGTAAATGCTGTTGCGGAGGCAGTGTTGAGGTCAAGGGCTGGGTTGGGTAGGCCACAACAACCAACAGGTTCATTCCTTTTCTTGGGTCCAACTGGTGTTGGTAAGACCGAGCTTGCAAAGGCTCTTGCTGAGCAACTGTTTGACGATGAGAATCTACTGGTAAGGATTGACATGTCGGAGTACATGGAGCAGCACTCTGTATCGCGGCTAATTGGTGCTCCACCTGGGTAAGTGTCTTATTGCAATGTAATTCTACTGCTCATGTCTCCCTTGTTAGTTTATAATAGCATTATCTCACTCTCAAATCTTACAGGTATGTTGGACATGAGGAAGGTGGGCAACTTACCGAAGCTGTAAGGCGAAGGCCATACAGTGTCATCTTGTTTGATGAAGTGGAGAAAGCACACATTGCTGTGTTCAATACTCTCCTTCAAGTTCTGGATGATGGAAGGCTAACTGATGGCCAAGGCCGCACTGTCGATTTTACAAATACTGTAATTATCATGACTTCAAACCTTGGGGCTGAGCACCTTCTATCTGGACTGATTGGTAAGGTCTCGATGCAAGTTGCGCGTGACAAGGTTATGCAAGAGGTAAAACTAAATGGTCAATTTTAATTTATGTTTCATTTGTAAATTTTCATGTTTTCCTTGGTGTGCTAAAATTTCAATTATTTGCTCAAAACAACAGGTAAGGAAGCACTTTAGGCCTGAACTGTTGAATCGGCTTGATGAGATTGTGGTTTTTGATCCTCTCTCACATGAGCAATTGAGGAAGGTGGCTAGGTTGCAAATGAAGGATGTTGCAGCCCGCCTTGCTGAGAGGGGTGTTGCCATGGCGGTGACTGATGCTGCTTTGGATAATGTATTGGCAGAGAGCTATGATCCAGTAAGTATCTCCTTAACAATTTAACATTCTTAACCAGAACTAAAATTGGAGAGTACCTTGTATTCTTAAACTGTCAATTCTTGTTTGCAGGTCTATGGTGCGAGGCCTATCAGGAGATGGCTTGAAAAGAAGGTGGTGACTGAGCTTTCAAGGATGCTCCTCAGGGAGGAGATCGATGAGAACTCAACTGTTTACATCGATGCAGGACCACACGGGGACAGTTTAGTATATCGGGTGGATAAGAACGGTGGGTTTGTCAATGCAGCCACTGGACAAAAATCAGATTTACTGATCCAAATCCATAATGGATCAACAAGGATTGATGCTGCTCAATCAGTGAAGAAGATGAAGATTGAGGAAATCGTTGATGACGATGATGAGATGGTTGATAACTAAATACTAGTTAGTCATCAACCAAGTGTTTGTAATTTTCTGATGTTTTGAACTGTTTGTTAATTGTGATTTCTGGGGTTACTTCCCCTTGAGCTTTTGTGTTATGTATTGAAATAACTCAATAAGTTGTTTGCTTTTACTTAAAAAAATCTTAATTTACCAATGTTCATTTAATAAATACATTACCGGCCAAAATTATTTTAATACCACTTCAGTCCCAAAATCTGTAAAATACCGGCTAAAATCTATATAATCATTTGCAAAGAATAGAAGAAAACATTCAACTGCAGCAACAGACACCAACCTTCGAGTATTAAACTTTCGAATGCAATTGTTGTTAAAAACAGCAAAAAGCATACAAAATACCACCTCAATTGACCTAATAAAACTTTAAAAAGAAAAGAATTGGGTTCTCAGTAACCCAAAGCATGCAACAACAAACAAACCATATCATAAGTTGCTTTCATTAGCTGGCATCGGCAAGTTTTGGATCAATTTCATCACCACTCGCCGCTGAATCATCGCTGTGTCCTTCTCCACGATCAACTCAGCCGGTCGCTCTGGAAATATCAGGCCCAAGTCTAGTTTCCTCTTGTTACAATTCTCTACCCGTTTTTCCATACAAAGTATGTAATCAGAGAGAGACTCTATACTTTGCAACCGCAATTTTTTGTTTATGGGTTTTATTTGATTCTCTGTAATTTGGATCGAGGGATGATAATGGAGAGGATTTGGGATGGATACCCGATCTCCGTACCCGTATCCATTTGAAATTTATGATCCCATCCCAATTTTTGGGGCAGATTTGGGAAATCCGTAAAGTGTGTAGGGATATCAACCTCCGTTACGTCCATCCCCGAAAAATTGATAAATTTTTTTATATTTTAATTGATAGTCTTATATTTAGTTGAAGACTTCTTAATTGTTATTTGGGTATTTACAATTTAGTCTCAATTTAATTGAAAAATATCAATTTTTTACTCATTAATTGAAATTTCATTAATTTGGTCCTTACATAATTGAAAATCAATCAAATTAGTCCTACCATTAGTCAAAACCGTTACTTTGACTAACTATAGGACTAATTTGATTGTTTTTCAATTATGTAAGGACCAAATTGATGAAATTTCAATTAAGGAATAAAAAAATGACGTTTCCTAATTAAAATGTAACCAAATTGTAAATACCCCTTATTATCAGATATGTCTACATTAAATGATACTATATATTTTTTTTCTTCATATAATATAAAAATAGTTACTTTTGTTATAACCGCAACACATGATATACAATAAATGAAACTATATTCTTAAGAATTTTTTTAAAGAATTTTTTTTTCATATTCTAATATGTCTAATTATACAACATAACATAAAATAGTAATAATAATATTTATTAAATAAATATATATAATAATAATTTTATATTTCCAATTTCTGATATATATATATATATATATATAATAGTATAAACTTCCGAAGTTCACAAAGTCAGCAACATACGTATTAAATGATACTTCTAATAATAATCATATATATAATAACAATCATATTATTATTATTATTTTAATTTTCCATATCTAATATATCTAATTATACAATATAACATATTATAATAATAATCATATATTTCCAATTTTTGATATATATAATAGTCCCAACTTCTAGAGTTCATAAAGTCAGCAACATACGCATTAAATGATACTATTAATAATAATCATATATTTAATAACAATCATATTATTATTATTATTTTAATTTTCCATATTCTAATATATCTAATTATACAATATAACATATAATAATAATAATCATATATTTCCAATTTTTGATTTATATAATAGTCCCAACTTCTAGAGTTCACAAAGTCAACAACATACGGATTAAATGATACTATTAATAATAATCATATATATAATAACAATCATAATCATTTAAAAAAAAAAAACAATTCTCATATTGTAATATATCTAATTATACAATATAACATATACTAATAATACTTATTAAATAATTATATGTAATAAAAAATAACTACTTTTGCTATGGTCGCGACACGTGGTGTAATAAATGATACTATTTTTTTTAAAAAAAATTAATTTTTTTGATATAACAAATAATTATTAGGGGTTTTTACAATCGGATCCCAATTTAATTAGGAAACATCACTTTTTTACTCATTAATTGAAATTTTATCAATTTAGTCTTTATATAATTGAAAATCAATCAAATTAGTCATACAGTTAGTCAAAGTAACAGTTTTGACTAACGGTAGGACTAATTTGATTGATTTTCAAATATGTAAGGATTAAATTGATGAAATTTCAATTAAGGAGTAAAAAAAAAATGATATTTCCCAATTAGATTGAGACCTAATTGTAAATACCTATTCTTATTTTATAAAATAGAGTGTTAGGTATTTGGAGGATTTTTTTTAATTTTTTATTTATTTATTTAATGTTAACAATCACGTAAATACTTAAAAAAAAAAAGACAATCATGTAATAAATTTATTATATTTATAAAATATTAAAAGTGATAATGAGGGTGGGTGGATGAATATCCAATTATCCATAGAACAAATACACTTTTATCCATGTAAATAAAATGGATATTAAGATCATATATGTCCACAATCGATCCCAATATAATAATAGAAAGTTTCTTCTGACAATCCAATTTTTTCTTTTTACACTTCTTTTCTAAAAACATTCAATTCTCAAAATTTAAATTTAAAAAATTCTAAAGACACTTCAATTTGTTACAAGATTATTCTTTTTATCTTATTTGAATTAAATTATTAAAAAAAGAAATTATCTCACATAAATCATTAGATTAATTATTATATATTAAATACTCTCTCCTAACTTTTTAATTACCATATTAAACTCTCTCTCTTCCAATAAATATATCAAATTTTCTATCCCCATTATTTCTCAAGCAAGACTAATAGTTAAGAAAAAAAAAAAAAAACTTACTTATAAGCTTGATTTTTAGGAACTATATATATGTATATATTAAAAAAAAAAAAAAAATTAAAAACAACTATCTTGTTTTTTTTTCAAAAAAAAAAAAATTTGAATTATGAAAATGTATTTTTATTACTCTTGTAGATATGCGATTGCTTAGAGAACTTTAATTCTTTCATTAGTCTTAGAAATTTTGAGTTTAATTGAATCTAGTTAAAACAATTCAAGTTTTCATATATTTTTTTTCATAAAAAATAAAAAAATAAAATACAATAAAATACAATAAAAAAATAAAAACTGATTTTTTAATATATATATATATATATATATATTATTGTTAGTAAAAAACTAAAATATTCATAATTTTTTTTTTCTTTAACTATTAATCAGAGATTGATAAAGAAAGTATGAAAATATGATATATATATATATATATATTTTAAATGGAGAGAAATTTATCTGGAGAGAGTGTTTAATATGATAATAATATATTTATGGAAGAGAGTTTAATATGAAATATTTAATCTAATGATTTAAAAGAGAGAATTTTTTTATTTATTTAATAATTTAATTAGTTTGGAGTGTTTTTAAATTTTTTTATCTTGTTTAGTAATTTTAGTTTAGGTTAAAATTGTTATTAATAAAAAAATTCAATTTGGAGTGTGAATAGTTAATTTGTGGATTATAAAGAGACTAATAATTTTTTTTTTTTTTTTTTTTTTCTTCATCCTAAATTCCTAATGAAGCCAATTTTTTCGTATATTTGTTTCCATGAATAATTTTGAGGACAAACGCACTGCTGACTTTTGCACGTGACAACAAAAAATTGGACATGTGGCTCCATTTGTGTGCCACGCATAAGATTAGCTTGTCACATGTTTTATCTCCAGCATTCCGATGCACCACTTCTCATTTTAGTCTCTCACTTCTCTACAAACAATAATTTCTTTTTAGTGGAGTACTGTACTATAATCAAAAAAATCAACACAAAACCCACCCAAAATTATGTAATCATGAGTTGTCATTATCGTATTACTCATGTGATGATGTTGTAAATAATACGGTAATAAAAACCATTTGATATTTACACATATTTTTTTGTTGATTTTTGGGTTTAGTAACATTATTATTATGAGTGGTGCTGTTGTCATATCCTTTACCGGTCTATTTATGTCATATTTTTAAAAAATTAAATTAAATTAAATATTTTTATTAATTTTTTTATTTATTTCTAAAACTACTTTTTTTTTACTTATTTTTCAAACTTAATACACCCCATCTCTAATTTCTCTATCCTTGATCTCTATATACGTCTCTTTATCACCTCCATTGAAAGAATTATTTTTTCTTCTTATTAAATTTTTTTTAATTTTTTTTCTTCTTCTTATTTCATGGTGGAATAAAAAAAAACATGATTGCTTCAACACAACGACATATTGATATCATTAAAAAAAAAATTAAACTTCATACTTACTTCTAGAAAAGGAATTGTTTCCAAATACTTGATATCATTGTTAGACAATTTTTACGGATGTTTTATACTATTCTAAGACAATTCTTCCATATGTTTTATATCGTTCTCAGACAATTTTTCCATATGCTTGATATTTTTCTCGTACCCTTCCATAATAATTTGTATGTGTGTAAGAAGCAAATTTTAGGGTTTAAGAATTAAAAATAAAAATAAAGAATCAAGAAACAGATTACAAGAACGTGGGGGTTTTTTTTTTTTTTTTTCTAGAAAAAGAATGTGAGATTTTAATAGATTTACTTTGTAGAAGATTTTTTTTCCTTAAATTATATGTCTCTTTAAGTAATTTTAATGAAGGAAAAAAAAGAAAGAATACTACGTAATTAAAAAGTGGGGTATAAATAGACCGATAGGGGTGTGCTAATAGCACCACTATTATTATTATGAGTAATGCTACATTGCCCAAATTTGGTGTTCAAATGATGTGGCAACACTATAGACTATTCATTTAAATCATACAAATCTAATACAATTTAAATGAATGGTCTATAGTGTTACCACATCATTTTGGCATCAGATTTGAGTAATGCATATATATTATTTTATTTGACGTATCCTAGCGTATATGTATCCAAGTTTTAGAGATTTGTCGTATCCCGCATTGTGCCGTATTCGTATCCATGCTACATAGCTTTTGACAAACGAATACCGTGAAATCGCTGCTTCAAATAGAGTCATTTCGAAAGAGATTTGGTCATATATAGTTTTGCGTATGCCAAGCCTAGTTTTTGTTTTTTAATTGAAAAATAAGGTAATTTTGAGTTTTTATTTTTATTTTTATTTTTATTTTTTATATATACATATATACCATTCCTAAATGAACAAGTTTATTACTAAGTAGTAAGTATTATTTTCAAAAAAAAAAAAAAAAGGTTTATTCATAAATATTTTTTTTTCCTTAACAGTTAGTCAGAGAGAGTTTAATAGGGTAATTTATAAAGATTTAAATTTTTTGAAAACAGTAATTAAAGATTTATGAGTGATAAATTGGGAGAGGGAGTTTGAAGTAGCAGGCTAGCAGCACATCACAAACTCTTCTTCTGTAGAATTTTGAAAATGTCTATGTAGTTTATGACTCAACAGTGGGCCAAATCAAGACAACATCAATCATAATGGGCAACAAAAATTTACAATGATTTGAAGGATAATAATGATACCAGTGGATTTATGTGTGGCAAACTGTTAATACCTAAACTTATGGAAAGCAAAGAGGTCCCTTATAGCAAAAACGAACAAATTGATGTGATAGACGTTTGCCTCATTGACAATACTTTTAAGAAGTTAGGTTACAAAAAAACAAAAAAAAAAAAAAAAAAGACGGACTGTACAACAGCTGTTATGTCCAAATTTTGCAATATATTCGTCAAGAAAAAAAAAACCCTTACTAGGTATAAAAATATTTTCATTATGGACATAAGTGGGAGATAGACTATAGTTGATATATTCTCTGAGTGTATGAAAAAAAAAAAATAGATTGTTGGGGTAATTTACTAGTAATTCATTGTTTTATATGAATAAAATGTTTTAGAGAAAATTTAAAACTTTTAAAAGGGTAAAGAAAATATTTAAATGAATGAATGAAAACAGAAAATCTATGTCTTCGAACAAAATTTAGAGGTTATTAGTAGAATACAAGCTAAACCTTGTTTAACACAAATACGTCCACCTATTATTCTTAGTATGATGTTTTTAATGAAGATTATAAAGTAGATTAATGCATGCCTTATAACTGTACTTACAACCCCTAAGATATCAATCCCCTCAATTAAGATACTCATAATGATGATTATTATTGTATTGAATAATTGAAAGATTTTGTAAGATTTTTTTTAAAATTTATTTAATTAATTTTGTTTTAACTTTTTTTTTTTTTTTTTTTTTTTTTTTAATATAGTAATGTATTTCTATTTGCTTGCGGTTGGACATATATCTTATCCTTGGATTGGTGTTTAGAGTCTTCAAATTTTTGAAACAGGGGTCAAGATATCAATCGGTAAGTTTGTTTGTTTGTTTGTTTTTTTGTTTTTTGTTTTTTGTTTTTTGTTTTATCTTTTTTTAATTCGTTTATGTTATATAATCTCAGTTTGTATTTAAAAGCATGTGACATCTGTGATTTCATGTTTTGATGCTTTCTATAATGATTTCATTCGAAAACTTTGTTATGCCGAAGTCGATGAGTCTGGATCATCACAATGGGTAACAAAAGTTTACATTTATTTAAAAAATAAGAATGATACCGGTAGATTTCAGTGTGACAAATTGTTAATACCTAAAATTGTGGAAGGTAAAGAGGTCCTTTATAGCAAAAGCGAACAAATTGATATGATAGCTGCCTACCTCATTGGTAATGCTTTTCAGAAGTTAGGTTATAAAAATTAAAAAAAAAAAAAAAAAGACGGACCGTGCAATAGTCGTTGTGTCCAAATTCTGCAATATGCGTTTGTTATGTGTCAAGGAAAAAAAAAAAAAAAAAACCTTACTGGGTATAAAAATATTTTCATTATGGATATAAGTGGGAGTTAGACTATGGTTGATATATTCTCTAAGTGTATGTAAAAAAAAAAAAAAAATTAGGTTGTTGGAGTAAGTTACTAGTAATTTATTGTTTTATACGAATAAAATGTTTTTGAGAAAATCCAAAATCTTTAAAAGGGTAAAGAAAAGATTTAAAAGAATGAATGAAAAACAGAAAATCTATGTCTTTGAACAAAATTTAGAGGTTATTAGTAGAATACAAACTAAACCTTACTTAACACAAATACGTCCATATATTACTCTTAGTATGATGTTTTTAATGAAGATTTTAAAGTAGATCAATGCATGCCTTATAAATGTACTCTCGGTTAAGATACTCAAAATGATGATTATTATCCCATTGAACAATTGAAAGATTTTGTAAGAATTTTTTTTATATATATATATTTAATTAATTTTGTTTTTACTTTTTTTTTTTTTTTTTATATATTGTAATTTATTTCTATTTGCTTGCAGTTGGACATATATCATGCACTTGGATTGGTGTTTGGAGTCTCCAGATTTTTGAAAAGGGGGTCAAGATATCTAGTAAGTTAGTATTTTTTTTTTTTCTTTTGTCTATTTAATTTTAATTCGTTTATATTTTATAATCTCAGTTTGTATTTTAAAAGCATGTGAAGTCCGTGATTCCATATTTTGATGCTTTCTACAATGCTTTTATAAATTATATTGATTTAAAAGTAGTCCAATATTTCTGACAGCCTAATTGCCATTAGAAATAGTTCACATTTTCGACGGTAAATGGTCTTTTCTAATGGCATTTAGCCTTTGGAAAAGTCCATTTTTTTTAAGTGTTAAAAACGTATTTTTATATAAAGTTTCTTCAAATAATTTGTATAGATAAAAATGTCATGATTTGTTTTTTCTTGGAGAATACAAAGTTTGATAAATAATTATATAAATAGAAATACACAAAACATTTGTCAGATTTATGATGAAGGGATCTATGAGATATTGACGTTATTCTTTAGGAACTCTCTCTTATTATAAGCAATTTAATTTTGAGAAATTGCCCAATGGCAAAATATCGTCAGTCAACTGTCTGGAAAGTCACGTAGGGATGTCAAGGAATATTACGACGCCCTCGTACATGACATCTGCAAGATTAGTTTGGGTAGTGTTAAGTTGCTGAGTTATGCCGATGACTTGTGGGACCTTTTATGCCGTCGGAAATAAAAAAAAAAAAATAAACAAAAAAACAGTACCGCATTTTCAAAGGCTTTTGGGCCTTTAAAAATAGTCAAATAAGCCGTCAATATTACTCACTTTTCTAACAACATAAAAAGTATCATCGGAAATGCTAAAATTTAATTCGAATTACTTTATAGACACATCTTACTAAATTAACTAAATATAAAATATAGAAAAATTATTAGTAATACAAGAACATTTAGTTATTTTTAATTATGTTTAGTGACACTACTAAACATAATGAAATAATGAAAAAAGTGAAACCACTTTTCCAACGATCCAATAGCTGTCGGAAATAGTCGAATAAACCGTCATAGTTGATCACATTTCCAACGGTAGAAATAGTACTGTCGAAAATGATGAAAAAGTAGTATCACATTTCTGATGGCCAAATGGTCGTCAGAAATAGTCGAATAAACCGTCAATGTTGCTCTATTTTTCGATGACACTTGTGTCGTCGGAAATGATGAAAAAAGTAGTACCACATTTTCGATGGCCTAATGGCTTCGGAAATAGTTGAATAAGTAGTCATTGTTGTTCACATTTCCAACTTTTAAGGGTTATAGCGCTATCGAAAATGTGGTAATATTTTCTACATCATTTGTTACCGTATTGTCATGGAAAAAATAATTAATTTATTATTATAATATAAATTAATAAATTATAATGGAATGTATGTGATAATTTATTGACTAAAAAAAATGACAATCACCGTAACATTTTGGATCAATTTTGAAATTTTAAAATATTATGTCATAATTAATTAAAAAAACTTAGATAGTGTAAAAAACTTATAATTTGTGTTGATCACCGTAAGAAAATTATGCAATATAGTTCAAACTTTAGGGATAAAAAAAGGTATTAATAAGAAGTCTACTTTCTTATTTTTTCGTTCCAAAAAAGGAAGAAGTCCATTTTAATGAGACATGACTAAATTAACTAAATATAAAATATAGTAAAATTATTAGTAATTAATAGAACATTTAATTACATCTACTAACAAGATTATATCATATTAAAATAAAAATGCTTTAATATATAATTTTTAATATCTATTTGTATATATCATACAAAATAATTACAAATTTTACTAAAATGAGTTTAAATAAACAATTTTTTCAGTAAACTGTCGATTTAAAAAAATAAAATCAATAGGAATATAATAACTAATAAGCATGTCCTATTGAAAGATGAAGCTGTAGTAAAATGGTATAAATCACAAGTCATACTTGTCTATCGTATAGGGGAATATATTAATAAAATATTACTTTTAAAAACAATATCAATAGATATATTTAAATAGTATGCAAATCATATCAGATAAAAAGTTATAATTGAGTTTCTTTAGATTTTATTTTAAATTTAAGTTTTTAAATGAAGTGATCCTAGAAAATGGGTGTAAAATGATAAAATTGGATTGTAAGTAGAAAATATCTAAGAAGAAAAGAAGAAGAAATTAAAATGAGTACACTTACAAACTATTTAGTCCTTTTATTCATTATAGTTAAGGGTAATAATGGAATTTTAAAAATGTATTAATTTGGGATGTACAGACCATTTTTGAGAGATGCATATATTGTTACTCATTATTAATTGGTGTTGCTATTGTACTTGGACAGCACACTTGTTTTAAGTTTTAACAAGACTAAGTTTTTAAAGGATTGTACGGACCACTTCTTACAACGTCGTAATACCTCTTAGTTTAGATGGTGTGCACATATCTCTCTTGTAATTGACGGAAGTAGATGTAGTGGCTCTTTTTTCTCAGTGGGATTTTATATAAGATCCATGCGTATAATGCTTGACATCGGCTGATAAATTTCAGAAGTTAATAGAATCTAAAAGGAATAAAATACCCTTGTTGATTAACACAATACTTAATGGAAATTGTTCATAGAGGCTAACTTGATCTAATTTGAAATACTATGGACTTTTTTTAATTAGAGATATATTTTTTTAACTTGATCTAACTTGATCTAAAAGGAATAAACCCCTGCGGTCTAGTGTAATTTCTCCTATATTTAATTAGAGATATATTTTTTTCTTTAAGAAAAATTTAAAATTGTATTTATTATTATAAAACTCTTAATTTGATGCAAATCAATTATTAGACAACAAAACGAAAACCAACTAGCAAGAGCTCATCATCCGATGACCAAAAGCATAAACAACGTATAAAACACAAATTTCAGCTATCACCATTTTCAGTTAATATGACTAAAAACATTGTTATACACTCTATTAATAGTTTAATACTGCTTAAAACTCACCAGTGTCATTCTTTTAGTTTGAAGTTTTACATTTCCCCACATTCAGCGATAATGCATGTCATTTTGGGCCGGTTGTTGGGACCAGTAGCCACATTCTCAATCTTCCTCACCACCAACAGACCATCGCCAAGAACTCTCTACATCAAATAATCAAACGAAGTTTACGATTTCTGGGGATTATGTTGAATGAAAGCAAGCATTCAGACATCTAAAAGATTGAAAGAGGCTAATAGAAGGGAGCACCTAAAACAATCTTTATAGGGTAACTACACTGATGAATAAGAAAAGATTAGAGAACATACCCCAAATACAACGTGCTTATTGTCAAGCCAGTCACATTTTGCACAAGTGAGGAAGAACTGCATTGAAAATAAGTGAACAAAATATTTTAGTTTAAAACTTTACAACAGCAAAATAATAGAAAACTTGACAAATCTATATCGGTTTAGTCGTTTAGAAACACTGTTCTCTCTCCAAGTTTCTAGAAAAATGCAAGGAAAGAAACAAGGATCATCAATTCACACCCAAATTATTTTTGGTACAGAATATGTCTACCTACAGCACACAATAGAGGCATAAGGGTATCACGATGTAGCGGAGCGGTGAAAAACATATGCAACTTTGCAAAAAAAATTCAAGGTACACTGTTTTTTAACAGAAAAAAATTGGTAAAATATTCTGTCATGACTTATCAGCACATCAAAGTAAAAATGGGATCAGCCAGAGACACGGCCCTTTCAGCTTACAACCTCTGTTAGTACAATAACACATTGTACTTTGAAATCAAAAAAGATCTCCCTATACTTATTTGAATATTGAATTTGATCATTATTGTGTATCTGTGTATGTGTAAGGGAGGGGAAGGGGGAGGAGCAAAAGAGTGAAGGCAGATGAATTACCTGACTCCCATTAGTATTTGGTCCACTGTTTGCCTGAAAACGAGCAAAAAGTATATGTTTCAGTGTCAGAAATAGGATTTTATGCTTAAACACGTACTATTCAAACAAAATTCATCAGAAAAACACAAGATTCGCTTCTCAAATTTGGGCATTCAAAGTGATTGACCAGGAATATGTCAAGCCGAAATTACCATCTTTAATTTATAGTCCATTTCTTGCATGGAAGCATCAGAGATTATCCAAAAGGTTGAATGCATTTAACTTGAAATAACATCTAAACTTATAAAAAGATAAAATTAAGAATCAACCGACTTAAACTTAATTATTGATTGTCTCACATCAGCCCTAGGTCATCATATGGCCCAAGCTAAATTTTGGCACTTAGAAACTTTTATTGGTTGCTACCAGCAATATTTTCCATCAGCCATTGTTACCTACTGCTGCACAGAAAACTAGATTGAAGCAACCAGTATATTAAAGCAAGTAAAATAAAATGTGATACAAATAAGCTAAGTAACACAAACAGTACAAAGGCTACATCTTCATCTAGATAAAGGGTAGATAAAGGGTAGCCACCCAATACGAGATACAACATAAATGTACTTGATCATAGAAGCTAGATTATCATACCATTGATAACAGGCCAGGACCAGTGTGCTTCGCTATGAAATTTTCATCATCAAATTTATGTCCATAGATAGAAGTGCATCCACTACCGTCACCCTATAAGGAATATTTTACATAAGGTTAGCAAAGCGACAGCATAAAAAAGTTTCAGTACCATTTTTACCATTGACAAACATGATATAAGAAGAGCTTGAAATCCTGATATAAATGAACAAAGCAGCAAATGCTGAACGCTATTTTTTTTTTATCAAAACAAAACTTTGCAGTTAGAAAAAAAAAAGGTTTTTTGTATCTCAGCAGATGTCATAGAAGAAACTGTGTACTGGTAACATTATTGAGATAACATAAAGTTCTTCTCAAGAGAGTGACATAGCTAGTGCCACACTCTTGTTTACCTCTAATATGGAATTGGTGCTGATCACTTATTTGGAAGAGACATGAAGTGGAATGTCTTATCAATTATCATACTTGTAAGAGGTAATCATATTCTCTCTTGACAGTCATATAGTTGTTGCTTTGCTTATTACTATAGATATTAAATATGTTTCACTTTAATACATCTGAAAAACAACTTCGAAAATGAAATTAATCACTCGGGCATATTTTAAGTGTTCCTAAATTTTTTGATAAAAAAGAGTAAAACCCTTGTTACTTCAATTATGCATAATATCTGACACAAATCTCAAAAGAACTAGCATTGTATATACTTATTATTACTTTAACCATTCACATTTTTTATAAGTTAACAAGAAATAGATAATTATATTATCTTTCATCAATATAAAAATTAAAAATTAAGAAATGTATTACAAGTTTACAACTAATGAATCTTTTGCCGTCTTCAATATTTTCTTTCCACTCTTTCAATTCACTTTTATCTTATAATGTTGATAAATACTTAAACAGTATAGTAATGACTAGTAAAAACTCTGTTCAATAATATCTTCTATTTATAGATGAACATTCAAACTTTATCGAAATAGTTACTCAACTATCCTCACCATGAGAATTAAGTAGACAAGACAGGACAAAAAAGAGAGTGACATAGAGACAGAATACTTGCATGGAACTATTACTCATTCAAACAAAAACACATATAATATGCTCGATTAGAATAAACTAATACTATGAAAGGATTTTTTAATTATCAAGTTTAACCTATTATGAAATGTAAACTAAAGTTGGTTCATCAAAATTTAAATGGTTAGAAGAAAGTAATAACCTATAAAGTATTAAGAACTAATCAACTATTAGAGGGTAAACTGTACTAAGGGCCCAACTGAATAGAGCGGAAAAAAAAAATGCTCCTTTTTCCTTTCTCAAGTTGCCATGTCAAACATTTTCATTTAACTTATAAAAAAACAAAAAGAAACATGAATATTCATCCAATCACTTGGAAAATGTACTTTTCTTGGGCACTAAGTAAATAAATCAGAAACAAAGCCAATAGAATGCAAAGTACATTAAAATTTAAGACTAAAAGAAAAACGTAACTTAAACAAAGCTCAAATCATCAGGTGAAGGTACCAACCTTCAAGAAATCACCAGCTTGAATCATGAATTCCTTGATCACTCTATGGAATTGGCATCCCTTGTAACCAATGGGCAATCCAGCTTTTCTGTTAATTTACTCCAACAAATGGGGCATAGCATTAACAATAGCATTCACTATTTATAACTTTCTTACGAAATAATACAAAGCAAACAATCTGCCAATACACGAAATTTTACTCAACAGGGCATACCACCTTTCGTGATGAACCAGAATATACGCCCTACTTAATCAAAATTCTAAGTAGACAAAAAAATGACCTCATAATTGATCACTGCAACAACATAGACAATGGAAACAACCAGAGCGTAACATATTCAGCTCATTCTCGAATAACAATCTACTCAAAACATTGAGTCAAGAGAAACGATTTCAGGAAGAACACGCTACATGCCAATAAAGAATTTCACAAACCCTCTTACAAGATTCCTACTTACATGCCATTCGTAATCCCATCAAATAAATGAATTAGTTCAGCTAATCCTCTAATCCAAATGTTAAAGACCAATCATATAGAAATTTGATTATTTTCTCCCAAAATAAAAAACACTCTTATTGCCTCTTTTAGCAAATAAATTAATTATCACATTACACAAATACTTAAAAGTCAATCAGAGGTCAAAACGGAGACAAAATAAACAATGACGTACCTGTACTCGCCTGTGCAAAACTGTCTGCCAAAGAAAAGAAGATGAGAAACAGTGAGGAAAATAAATCTAAAAATGATGTTTCATCAGTCAAATTAGTGTTTTGTAAGAGAAAAAGACCTGAAATTTTCGGCGGTTTTGGGGACAATGTCGGCGAAGAGTTCCATCTTGATACGACCGGCGGGGATGGTACCGATGGTAATATCGAAGAAGACGATTGGGTTTTTAGGGTTTGGAGGTCGCACGTGCCACTCCACACCTCCTCCTCCAGACGCCATCAAAAAAATTCAATATCTTCTCTGCGGGTTTTTGCTTTCGGGGTTTAAGGAGATGTTCCAACTTCTAAATATAATTTTCTTTATTTCAAAATAACAAATCAGTACCCTACATTTTTATTAATTCTGATTAGTTTGCAACTACTCCATTTTTTTTAACTAAATCCATTGACATGATTTTCATAAGTATCAAATAAGTTCCCCATTTTTTTAAAATTATCAAATTGGTCCCCCTCTCACGGTGAGTTTGACTTTAACATAATTTATGAAAGAACATAAACATCCCCCAGAATAATATATATATATATATATATTTATATTTAATCATATTAATATTTTGAAAAGAAATAATTTAAAGTTACAGGAAATATTAATTTTTATTTATAATAGACTAATCTAAATTTTGATAAAATGATACTAAAATTTTAAATAAAAATTATTTAAATAATTGAAAACATTAAATAAATAAAAAAAAAGTCAGACCACCTCTATTAATTAATTATTTATTTATTTATCTTTTTACATGTTAAAAAATATACATGTATTAGTCTTGTAATGGATTTGAATTAAAATATAATTAACTCTACAATTATTAAAGTTAACTATCATAATTCATAAGTAAGGACCAGTTTGATGTTTATGAACATGGAGACCAGTTTGATCAAAAATTAAAAAGTCACAAATTATTTGAATTAAATAAAGAATTTAGATTATTTTTTTCAACTCACGACCCACATCTATTATTTCCATTGACATCTTATAGGATTAGAGAAACTTAGACATGACAGTCCTATGTGCCTTGATATTTGATTGAAAATCATATTAATTAAAATTGAGCTTGATCATGTTAAAATGATTATATAATGTAATACATTTCTTATTTACTCTAAAATTGTAATTTTGAGTATTTATTTTTACATTTATTCATTTATTTTCTATGGGAAACAAAGATGAAATGATATTAGTTAAATAATAAGGCTCATTTTGATGAGAAATTGAAACCATTAACTTATAATTTGATAGATTAAACGTAACAAATTTTGATTGAATGTATGCGGAAAATAGATAGTACAATGCGCGACGAGATATGATGCTATAACCCTAAATAGCAAAGCACTAAACTAAGCTTTCCAGCAGGAAAGATAAATATCTTCGGTTGTATCTCTTACAAGTGAGAGTCGAGGAAAAAAAATAATATATGAATTTCTGATTACAGCTTCATCAGGAAGAAAAGTATTTCTCAGATATACATAAAATGCGAACGACAACACGAATGCACAATAGGAAGAGTTATGATACAAAATAATGGAAGAAAAATTGAACGTTCATCTCTCTAAGCAGTAAAATTATATTGACACAAGCTAATAAAGTTACCATTTCTTTCTTTCTTCTGTCTCCAGAGCATCCCAGTTGTTACTCTAAGCAGAAGACTTGGGGATCTTGTACTGTTTCTTGAGGAAATTAGAGGCCTCCGAATCACTTCTATGACATAATATTCTAATTATAGTCTCTGTCTCAGCTCCTAATTTTGAAGCGTTTCCAGATCTTAAGTCATCGGTCAACTCTCGTGACTGCAAATAATCGTTAATTAACATTATGAAGAATTAATATATCATCGGATTCATTATTTTTATTTTTTATTTTTATCTAAGAAACTGAAAATTGAATTGAGAATGTATCGATTATTGGTGTGAAAAAAATTCTCATTTTTATGAAAACAGAACATATAAAACATATGAAAATTAGTAACTAGTTTACCCCAAATCATACCCCTTTACGACCTTGCAGGTTTTTGTATCAGAAAACAGTTATTAAATGGTAAAGAAACGAACATGATACCTAACACCTAACGTACTATGGTCTCAATTTGGTTTTCACTAAACCATATACAATAGAAACACAATAACTAACCTCATAGCCGTGCAATTTTACTACTTGTCGAACACGTGCTACTTGATTTTCTACTACTCCACGAGGAAGCCCATCTCCTCCAGAAATGAAGAATTCCTATCAAACACACCCCAAAATTATGTGTATGAGAAAAAATGTTACTTGTTTCATATCGGAAAAGTCCTTGAAGTTGCGTTGTTAAACATGCAAATTTTATTACATTAAGTGCGAAATTTCATCAGATTTAAAGCATCTACAAGGGAAAACATAACATTTCGGTGCATCTTTGGAAGCAATTTTTAAAAGCTGTTTCCCAAGTTATTTCTTTGAGGTACACGAGCTCCCAACTATATGCATGTGACACAAGTCAAGTGCAATTACCTTCAAGACCTCTAAGTCTTCTTCTAACTGTTTTCCATCACTAGGAAAGAAAACTCGTAATGGACCTCCATTTAGTAGTACTCGGAGTAAGCCGTCCTGGGAAAAGAAACATTGTCAACAAAAACTACAACTTCAAGAGCAAGTTTCTATGGAGAGCAAGGTACAGACCAGTGATGCTTGAAGGAGACTTGTTACAATGCGATCCCTGAGTGGCTCCACAATAATATCACATAATTGATTTAGTTCCTGCAGCAGTGAAGATTGAAAAATACACCGATTCAGCATCTAAAAATACATAAATTTTCATAAATCCATATGGTCCGATGCAAAGACCTAAAACTGACAGGTGGCCCGGATAATAAATCAAACAAAAACGTAATTTGGAGAGAAATTTATGCTTTAGACCTCTATGTTAGAGATATAAATAGACAAGTATTGAGTCAGTTAATACATTTTTTTTTAATATACGAACAAAATTTTATAAATATAATAAAAACATACACATGGGTGAACATTGAGACAGTTAATACATAGCTTCCTTATCTAACATATCTTACCATATCAAGTGGTTCAATTAATGCTTCCAACCTAGATTTGGAGACACTGGTTTTATACAAGTTTTCAATAAATGGCTCTCTCAAATCCCAGAAAATAATTTTAGTACCTGAAAAATGAAAAAAAGTATATTAATTGGCAATATTTATTTTCCAGCAAATAGACTTTTGATAGCACATAAACTGTTACCAGTAAACTCGCAAATGCGGTCAATAGCAGCATTTATATCTTTTCTACTCCCATCAAATGTATCCTTCAGAGTAAAACTTTTGGATTTTCCATCTATTGATTTATCTGTTGACAAAGGGTCAATGAAATAGGCATTTATAAATGGTTAAAACTGTGAACGAACCATGACAGCTCTTGGATCTTTTAAAAGAAATCAAAATCAGAGTGAATCAATCGGTGAACTATGAAAACTTAGATAGACATATAAAGATGGCACGCGGATAGAAGCAAGGCACATGCATATAGGTGAGGGTTAAGCAAGGCATTCTATTGAGTAAGAAATGGACAGCTCCTCGTTCCCTAAAAGCAGCCAAAATCGTAAAACACAATTATTTGATGATATGACTAAGAAAGATAGGAAACCAATGAAATTACGCCAGAAGTGGCTAACAAAGTGATGGCTAAAGTCATGCATCAAATGATACCAACTTTAAAAAGAATTCAAAAGTTGAGATCAATTTGACCAAATCATGCTTGTTGTATCTCCATGTTAAGTTTCCAACTTTCCAATTTCCATATACTGTTTTCTAATATCAGCTACAAGAGATCAAGGAAGTTATCACAAAAGATAATACTATTTGTAAATGTTCATTATCTACTGATGCTATTATGATTCAATGAAAGCTCATACATCCGGGAAGATAAATGCAACCAGATTAGGTTTAGATACATACTCAAGAAACTTTCACGGGGCTTCTTCTTTGACCAGCGCTCCAAAATGCTATCTTCCAACTTATTTAGTTGACTAATTGCATACTGTTAATATCAGAATAACTAGTATCAGAGATACTTGTACCAAAGACATCAGCAATAAGTTTTGATATAAAACACATTTTTATTAAAATTGAATGTCCCAGCCATTTTTCTCTGCTGATCACTATTTTATGATTTTATAATTGTTAAGAAATCCAAACCAAAAGCATAACTATTATATGGAATCCGTGTATAAAATCATACTAAATCCTAACCCAATAAGTCTGGAGCACATTAGCTTCCCTCTTCATATGCAGGCCCAACAAATTCTGGTGTAAGTAATAGTTTTTAATCAAACGTTGACAAGATTTATAGAAATGCAAGCCAAACCTAAATCTATTCAGGTGGGAAGGTTACCATAAGAAACCATACCAAAACTAATGTGATACGTAATAACATTGGCACCCGAAGAAATATACACGTTTCTAATACCATAATCACTACAAGTTTGTAACATCTCACCCATAACTAAGTTTCAAAGGTGACCAAAAAGGTAATTCAACAGGTTGCAGTACCCTTCACACAGCCTTCATTTTAGCTTTCTTGTTAATAAGAAATTGAGCTTGCAAGCTGCTCATTATCATTGTTAAGCACGTCTAAACCTTTTAAGAAAAAAAAAAAATTCTGATCTAAGGAGGAAAACAAAACTAGTGCAAACAATTGATATGTATCTCTATTATCTCAACTCAGGGATGGACTCTGCCAATCATAAACTTCAGCTGATCATTACAAGTGAAAAAAATCAATAACTACCCCACACTTAAAAAATACATTAAGAAGAGAACACAGAACGAAAGAAAAGATACAGATATGTTATACAGACAAAGTGAGGAAGTGAGATTAGAACTTACATGTAGAGTATTTAACTGAACACATAGAGTTGCTGTCGTCAATACATTAATTTCAGTCGACCTTTTTTCATCAGGCAGCTTAGGGTCAAATAGTTCCTTCTTCACAAACGCTTTTATTCCAGCTTCCCTTTTGTATCGTGTTAGGACAGGCTCAGGTGGAACTAAATCCTCCTTGCTGGCTGCATGGCGAAAATCAAGATTCAAAGTCCAATTTGTAGATATTATAATGTAGAAAACAAAAATAATGAGCAAGTAACTTCTGGAACAGGAAAATATGAATTTGACAATAACAAAAGATAGCATTAACAAGAGAAATCAAATGAGATAACACATACACCTATCTCCAGAAACTCAGTGCACCTGCTGTAGAAAGAGGTAAAAGACATACAACTAAGAGAATGTATATGAAGCACATACCCAAATTCTCAATAACACGATTTGCAAACACTTGAAATGTATTGTCGATGCCACGTAGCAGCGCATTCAGTTCTGAAGGCCTCATTGGAACTTGCAGAGCAAAAAACTGATCAACTGTCTGCAATAAAAAATATTTTTAATAGTAAGAACTAGAAATGTTGAATGTTCCATATTAAGATAAAGGATTATGTCAGTAAAATGTATAAAAAATATATGAAAACCAACTGTAGTAGATACTTTAAAAACTATAAGATCCCCAAACTGCAAATAAATTCGACAACCGAATGAAAGAGCTTTAGCAACTTTAGGTATAAATCCTGAATCTTCAGTATTTTTGTTACTCAGTTCCTTCTCTTGAATGGATACTAAACCAACAAAGGATACTATTTTTGTTCCATATCTAATTCAGGAGAGCAAATCCTAAAGTCAGGTAACAAACTAATTATTAGGTTCATGACAATGCATAGTAAATAGCACCCAGAATTTCCCACATTCACACATAAAGATAAAAATATAGTTTATCAACAAAATAAAATAAGCGTTGTTATCTTTTTTGATAGGAAACAAAAGTTTATCAACATAATAAAAAGGTATACAAGGGTTGTTAACTAATTAGCTATTTAGAGCAAATCAGATTAACACAATTTCAATCAGACTGAGACATGGTGGACAAAAATTGGTTTGACAGTTCAATTCAAAGTTGACGCAAATGCAGAGATCAATCCCTATGTGCACCAGAATGAAATATAAGAACCTTATATTACTCAGGTTCCTGTATCAGATAGTTGTAGATGAATATGAAACCTTCAACATTGATAACTTAAGGGATCTGTTTCAAAAAAAAACAACAAAAAAAAAAACCGGAAGGGATCTTATTTGTAAAATTAACCTTTTCCCCCATGCTATCTATACAGTTCCTAATTTAAATAACTATCCAGGAACAAAAAAATCAATTACATATTAAAAATAATTAAATTGCTAAAAAATCAATTACATATTAAAAATAATTAAATTGCAGTATGTATCGCACATATAGATTAGTTATACTCCATAACCAATTTAAAACTGGAATTTGTTATTGGGTTGAACATTTTTTCTATATCACATTAAATGGCTCTTCCAAAATATTTGAAGCTGAATTTAAATTTAAGTTATTCATTTTAAAGAATTCAAGGATGCTAACTGGATTAGAGTTGCTAACATTAAGATTGTGTTGATTTTTCAGAAAATTATTTTTTTTATATTAAAAAGGTTAAAAAATCATGTAATTTTTTACGAGAATTTTGAATTATGAAAAATTATTTTTTTTATATTAAGATTGCTAATTGAATCATGTATTTTTTTTCACCTTTTGAATTAAGTGATTTTAGTGGTCATTTCAGATCTTTCATTACTTTATAAAAAATAAAAAAAATCACTTGATGGGCCCCATTAAGTGATAAGTTAGAAAAACAAACAATCCCTAATCAGCCATTCCTCTGTTAAGTATGTCTATAACACATTACAGAGAGCAGATAATATTAACATAAGGTGACGCAGCACACGCTAAACTGCATACACAGATGCACATTCATACCTCCTCGACAATCCTATAAACTTCAACAATTGAACTGCCATGCCGCTGTTGGGGAGAGATTGGGTCCCACCGCTGCAAAAGAAATATCCGAAGCTAAGCTATATGTTGACTGAAATAGCTCAATTGCATGCAAAATGTAGATGAGAATGAATGAATTATTAAGACATGTTATTACAAAACCCATTCTCTAAACTAAGCTACAGAATGGATGGATTACAAACTGAATGACCATTGTTAAAAGAAATTATAACAAGCTTGACCATCTATGAAGTAAACCAGAATATTCAACCGTAAAATAGTCAGGGGAAAAAGGAACAAAGCCCATGAGAACTGCACCAAAGAAATAGCAGATGGATATGGCTTAATTTTATAGAGAAGGAAACTAAATGACAATGATTATTAGAATCAACATGTTTTTAAATTAAATTAATCATTGTTCACATTCAAAATTTGCTATCTTCCATAACACTTACTTTTGATGCATAGGTTATTGGATGAGTAATGCCAAACAATCTTAAGTATATACCTCTTGTAGAATTGCCCGCTC
The DNA here is from genome assembly GCA_035582765.1 of Acer negundo. NCBI lineage: Eukaryota > Viridiplantae > Streptophyta > Magnoliopsida > Sapindales > Sapindaceae > Acer > Acer negundo. Next base: position 15,690,261 of record CM069242.1, read on the forward strand.
TACCCAACCTAAAATTCTTCCAAGCTGTGAATTGACCCACCGCATCACCAATGTACCAGAAATTGACTCAATCTGAATAGAATAACAATAAATTTAGAAATAAATTTTTGTTTAAAAAAAAATTACAGATACAGTGAACAGAACCCAAAGCATGATAATTTGGATGTTGATGAAGCAGTAACTGTGAGAGAGTGAGCCATGGCGGCCACAGCAGGCTAAGTGACTACTGAACCATAAAGAGCTACAAAAGTGGACCACTGAAACATGTACTCACTTGATACAACTAAAAAGAGAAAAATTAGAGGGTTGCAGTGAAGCCAATCGGTGATCTACCTAAACAGGAAAAAAATTATCGAGATAATTTAACATTTAATCGCTTTCAACATAAGTACTTTTTTTTAGGCTTTCAACATAAGTACTTTTTTTTAGAACAAAAAAAAAAAAAAGAATTGTAATTCTCTGTACATATATAGTTTCTTTCTTTTCTTTCTTTTGGTTTTTTTTTATTTTTTTTTTTATAAGAAACAACATCACAATTAATTCATTGTACAGAATACAGATACGAATATATTATCATATTCAATACGGTACAATAGATTCCATTTCAGGACAGACAAGGCTTTCTTATTAGAAACAAGGGCATGTGAACAATAGAAGAATGATGCAATGATAATCTTAAGGGCCTGAAAGATGCTGAATCCAGTAGACATTCAAAAATAAATGACAATAACATTAAATATCTCCTGTGAGTTATGTAAAGGTCTCATGAAAACCATTATTATTATTTTTATTTTTAACAAATACCTTGGGCAGACAGCCTCAAGGAGAAATATTAATTAAAATAAAAGAGAAAAAAAAAATTCATGAAAGAATCCAAAAACAGATAAACACCATTATCTTATCTACTTTCATCAAATTATGTATTTGAAAGATCAGGAACTCATAAGTCACTCAAGATATAAGTGCTTCCGTGCACAATTGATATTATGTTACGAGGAAGCACAGTACCCATTATTCTTTTATTTTTTTTTAAGAGTCAGTTCAACAAAATCAAATTCTTTTCATCTCAAACAGCTTTTCTAATTCCATTGTTGGAAATGAATTCTGCTTGAAAACCATTGATGAAATAGAAGACCTTATATGCAATTAAATCGAAAATACCTCACCTGGTATGGAATCAATTTTCTGCAGTAGACCGCTGCAGTCTCCTCTTCGCATGCAGATGTGATAAGTGATATTATATACTCTTCAAGGCTATCAGCTGCCGGAAATACAGATGCAACATCCTCAGTCAAATGTTCAGCACCATCTACGAAAGGTTTCTGAAGATGAGAAGTTAATTAACATACCATAAATTCAAAATAGTAATCCAAACTGCATGAGGGAACGAGGAGACAGCTGAGATATATAAATGAGATTACCAATTTGTTCCCATAAAGCCTGTGAAGAAGTGAAGCAGACACAATAGTAGCTTGTGGATGCCTCTTAGATAAAACTGGCATGAACATAGTTGAATCTTTTCTTAGAAGTTTTTTGGTCTCTTCTGCAAGTAATGCCAAAGGATGTTCATATGTTGTGCTTGTTTTATCAGCAGCCTGCAGGATCTGCAGGGAAAAGTGAATGTTAGAACTTAGAGTCTGAGGTAAATCAGGTCCAATGATATATGAACTTTTAACTTTTAACTTTAAATGGTGTTCTGCATATTCTTTTAAATAATTAGTGTGATATTGTAGGAGCAGTGTGCTGTTCAGGCATCTTCTATTGTCATAACAAAGGTTTTTTAAGGGATAACCAATACCAATTCCCCCATAATCCTTCTTTCTTTTTTCCTGTTTGAATGTTTCTACATACCCTAACATGATATCTCATTGTGGATTTGTGGGTTCATTTTTTTTCTAGACGAGAAAAATACACTCACCGTTTCTTATTGCCTCTGAATACTAGTATTTACTGCTTCTGAGTACTGGTACCCTGACTATTGTAAACTAATGCCAAATCAAGGAAACATATACATAGTGCCTTTCATTCTAAATCTATGAACTATTAGAACCCTAAAAAGCAGCCACTTGTAAGAAGCTTCCAATAGTGTGTTCCAGAGACGGATCAATTCCAACTGGAACATTTACAATTGTGTTTCAGTTAAAAGGTACTTAATTATCAGAGAATGTCTCTAGGATCAGTGTTACAACAATAATGATATTAATTAGGGTTTCAATGCTATTGGCAGCATCATCACCGTATTATTTAGGGTCTCATTTTAGTTCTCACTAGCATGACTATTGGCAGCTGCTTAAGTAGTATTCGGTGCCATGTGGTCTCGGTAACTCACTTTTGGTGCTCTTTACCTTCAGCTAAATGAATCTTGTGCTCAAGATACATGGTCATATGCTATCTAGGCTTAAATGGTTAAGGTATTGTTGGTTATGATGTGTATTTGTTGCCATGATTTTTATCGTTGAGATAAGAAAAAGGTTGTAGATTATCAAATAGTGAATTGATTATGTTTTATAAACAATATCGATGGATCTTGAGCTGCAAGGTAAAACAAACTCCATAAACACCGAGACTTCATAACGTTTCTCTCAATAAATCATGAAGTGATTTAAGTCGTAGTTTAAAACTGTATTTTATGGTAAGTTTCAGGGGTTGACTAGGTACTTATGGTGTCACTTGCTATGCAACTATAATCAGTTGACAGTAGAACTTATTTCCGACTGTAAATATTAAGGAAAATGCAAAGGAACAGCAGTGTTTTTTATAATAAAAATGCAGTCAACTCAAAATACCGAAACAGTATAAACAAGTTTCCATTTATCCCTATTTCTTTTTCATTTTTTCTTTTTCTTTTTATTAAATATAGTACATAATCAGTAAATATCTCAAATGTATATACACACCCTAAATTTTTTATACACTATAATAAACTTAAAAGGATGCAACAATCAACATTGAGACAGTAATAAAACAAACATAAGAACTCTATGATTATATGGGTTAAATAGATAATTTATAGCAAGAAATATTTATCCTGAATGGATCAGTTGATTGAATATAGAAAATTTAAATGCATTACATGCCAGAAAATTTTCAAAAATAAAATTAAGACTTACCCTTGCAAATGAATTTTTAATGGATAATGATATATATGATTCTATCTGATCTCGATCTGTGACAGATACAGAGTGCATTGCCTGCAGGGAAACACTAAGTCACTTTAACACTAATTTAACAGATAAAATTATCCTATATATACAGCACTTATTAAACAACAATGTTAGAAGTAAACACAATGTACTAGGTAAGGAATTCATCAACTTCCATGACCGAAGTCTGTATTAAATGAATTTAGACGTTGTCTATATCAAGTACATAATGTGTCCATAACAGGAGATATATATACCATTTCAGGTTCCTCGGACAGAAGCCTCCGGGTAAGCATTGCCACTGATACGACATCCTCCATCATCACTGTCCCCTATAAGGTACATGAGAAGTATTATGGTAACTGAGTAGCAAAACCAGGAAGATGGCCTCAGTAAAAGGCACAGAAAACCATTAGCAATTAGAAAAAAATTACAAATTTCCAAGATGTTATAAGAAGATAATTAATGAAGCAGAAATGACATAAGCTTACAAAACCATAGGAAAAAAAAATCCAAAAAGATATATCCAATGGAACAGGTTTAAACTTCAAAAAATTATATGAAAGGCAGTATCTCAAATGATCTTGCAGTTGCAGTAACAACATCAATTTTTATATTTCCCGATAACTTGTATCAAACCGTAATATGCAATACATAACATACACTTTTAAATTTTCAAAATAAAAGGACAAAGATTAATAAAAGTGATATAGTACTTACACCATTGGACACACAAGAAAGGGCAGTTAATTACATGAAAAACTGTCACATACCATTTCGTCATCCTTAAGGATAAAATATAGCGTCAACCAATGATATATTTCCAAATTGTCAGACAGTTATAAAACAATACTCTATGAAACTATCAATTAGTTGGAACAAAATCTCAATCTCTCATCTTTCGTCAATAATCAATAAAACAATTTGCTAGAAAATTATAATATATTTCATATGTCAGCTTGTCTTTCAGATTTTGTCCGCCTAATGAATAGTGATACAAATTGGCTGAAGGAAGCCAAACATTGGCTACTCAATCATGGCATAAATTAGTCAAAGTTCTTGTTCAACTCAAGTTCAACCAGTTGGAAAACAAAGCTCAAACTCAGCTCAATTGACTTCAAAGAGATATCTAACCAATCAAACAATGAACTCGAGTTGAACTTCTACAGATTCAAATTCAAGCTTGGAACCTCTGTTATTTGTTAACTGGATTAATTCAAATTGAACTCTTAGAGATGAACTAAAGTAGTTCATTAAAAATCAGTTCATTTGTATCCCTACTCATGAAAGAGCAAACATTCAACTCACAATTTCTCAAATCACTATTGGAACAAAAGACTCTCCAATTCCATTTGATTTACTAAAAAACAAATAAAAATAAAATATGAACTTATAAATACAATAAGAGAACCCACAAATTAAAGAAAAGGGGTTAAAGAACAGATGCAAATTAGTCATATTAAGACAGTTTTGCATGAGCACAAGCAAAATCAAAATCACACACAATCAATTGATACCCATTAACGGCAATTAAGTTTTATGAGACTTTCATTGAACCACATAGATGAAGTGATGAACTATTGAATACAATCAAACATAAGCCTGACAACATAAACAAGTGCAATGCTTCTGGAAGTGAATTGAACCTCAGAGAAATGCAGATGATAGTCTCCTAGCTGTTTATCCGCCCATCTTTTAATGGGTAATAAGAATGACTGTAAGAAAGACAAATCTCGAGATCCCTCTTCACCTTCAACTTTACAATGCAAACTTTTCAAGTGTAACCTCTCTTGTGGACCTCGTTGTTCTTTCAGTGGTATTTTCTTCAACTGCTCAATTGCATGTCGCAACATACCTTGATCAGTCGTGATAGCATACTGTGATCAAACAACCAAATAATTACAGGTTATTAACAACAATTTCAACGGCCAAATGCCACTAGGCAATCAAGAAAACAGCTCCTATGACATTAATACCTGCCGAAATAACACCCATGCATAGCAAGTGTAATGCATTGTTTCTGTGATTCCTAAAACACGCCATGTTGACTTTAAGAGCTCAAGAATTTCTTCCACTTCCTGGAAATATAACAACTTGTAGTTGGTCAAAGCGAACAACTTGCAGCTACAAATATATATATATATATATATATATGAATTCTCAAATGGAAACCTTCTTATATCTACACCATCCACACCTTGAAGAAATTTAAAGAATCATGATGAGATTTTTTTGTATGGGTTATAAAAAAAATGAAATATAGTTGTAAAGATATTTCAAAATATTTTGATTACGAGAACTATTTTTTCCAAACTGTTTAGGAATAAATATTAAATAAAAAAAAATAGTTCATGTGTCCAAATTTTTTTTAACTTTTTTCATTTCTCTTAACATCCATAGAAAAACTCTCATCAAAATTCGTTAAATTTCAAAAAGGTACGGATGATGTTAGATAAATGCGACACAAGTTGTAGTGGATAGTTTTGAAACAAATTATAACAAGTTTTCAACCATTAGATAAAAAAAACTTTGATGAATGAGACTCCATCTTGCATATGTTGTTCACAATGTTCATCAATTACACATTAATCATGTATGTTTGATGCAATATTAACAGTTGAAAGTGCATCATTTTCAATAGAGTACAACTTGTGTAACAATTTGTGTTAAAAGCTGAGGTAGCTAATCCTTCCCCTATGTAATGAATATGTATATTTTCTGACAAAATAACCTGTGATTAAAGTAAAAAAAAAAAAAAAAACTAATAATGCCCAAATAGAAAAGATATTTGAAATTCTTTAGAAAGTTAAGGCCATCCTCTCTAGTGTCATACTGTCATGTCCCATATCCTTAAAGAAGCGCACTAACCTCTGTCAGCTTCCCCTCATCTAACATGTCAAAAACACTGAGAAGAAGTTTCTCATATAGTCTAACATTTAGATGATAACCATCTGCCCAATGGCATACTTCGCCAGTTAAGTCACCTCGAGCTGGCCTCTCAGCAAGTGGAATGGCAATCTCTCGAAGAGATCTCAGGCATTCTGCTCGTTGGAGTTCACCCATAGAAGGTGGAAGTGACTAATATCATGTAGAAAAAAAAAAAAAAAGTGGCATAATATCAGGGCACTAGTAAAAGAAAAGAAAAGCTTTCCAACATTTGGATTGAATGCATGAAATGAATATTCACATAAATCTGAATGAAAGTTTACCAAAGTCATTAAACCATAAAGCTATTACTACAGCATCAACTTAAGCAAAATTTATTTGGAGATACTTTGGAGATTTTATTTGTTTAGGGCATATTAGGAAGTTTCTTTCTATTTTAATGTTTTTAGGATTTGTTTTCTTATTTGTGTTGCTTTAGGATTATTTTCCTTATTTAAAGTAGACTAGGTTTGCCACTTTGCCTAATGGTTAAAGCTTAACACTGCTGTTGGGTTGTTACCTGGATACCTTGGTTTCGAGAAACCTCTTAGTTTTTGTATAATCTCTCTTAAGTTTGATTTATCTCTTTCCTAAGTTTATTCTTCTTCTATTTCTCCTATCTTTTCCGACAACATTATCATGCATGGAAGCATGACATTAGTTACTAACTTATAAAAAAAACAAGTCCTAAATCTAAGAAAACAACAATACAATTTTGGGAGCATTACAAGAATTATACAAGGGAAATTAAAAAAGTTGCACAACCAATATTGAGGAATATAATTGAGATAATATGGTGGCGGATATTTAATGCCAATAATCTTAAAATGATAAGCAATGATAATAGAAAATTATTTGGCTTGACACAACAAACAAGAGAAGATAGCAAAAGATGACAAAAGAAAAACAATCATTGGTGGAGCTATTATGTTTTTCTTCCATTCTAGGCATATTTTGTACCCTTGACTTGTTGTATGATTAAGGAATTAGAAATGCTCTTGTTACATATCTTATAGTTCACAAAAATGCTGCTACCAGCAATTTCCACACACAAAAAAAAGTTCCTTCTGTGGCTAGCAACCAGCAATTAATTTACTGACTTACACACCCAAAGAGTTCCTAACATCCCACGTACACATAAATATAGCAAAAGGTTGACATGGCATTTTCTGTTCATATACTGTTTTATTGGAAGGTTGAAATGGTATTTACTGTTCATAAATATAGCAAAAGGTTGACATGGTACTTTCCGTTCCTAACATCCCACGTACAATTAATTTATTACTGTTTTCAGGAATGTACTACATTGAGAAGAAAACAAATCCTAAATTAGAGTTAACAAATAGGAAAGAACCATATATCTTTTGGGTCTCATTTCCCATTTCAATGACCTAATCATGGATAGGCATACCTCAGATTCCTCAATCTTTGCCAAAAGTATACTCAACTCACTCGCTTTGCGCCCAGATTCTCCAAATCCAACAGCAGGGTGATTAATAAGCCCCTCCTCTAACATGTTTAACTGCAGTGACACAAAGTTAGTGATTTATACTTCATTTAAGGCACACACCAGTACACCACCCCACTGTCCAATCTTACCAAAAGAAATGGCTTATATGGCGCTGTGGGGAAAAGGGATAAGGAACAGAACTTACCTGCCTTTTCTGCCACCGTATGTATGTTTTTTTGTCAGAAAATTCTGTGCGAGCAATACAACATAGCAATTCAAGAGGAACCAGTAACGTATCCATTCTTTTTCCAACTTTTCCAATAAGAGCATTAAGCAGCCCTTGTCTTGTTCGAATGTCCATTGCCTCAGAAATCTGCATCCATAAGTACGTATAGGAAATGAAATCACCATGAGACTCACAAAAGTAAAGAAGCATTATTAATGACAATTATAACTAGAAGTAACAGGCACCAAAGAATACAAAGAAAAGTTGAAAACATATCATGGTCTCCTTAAAAGGACTGGATGAAAAACAATCCTGCAAAGGGAGACATTCTCAAAAATCATCTTTAAGAACAATTGGGCAACTGCATTTCAGATAAAGATTGAAACGAAAGTAAGGTCTATAAGATTCAGCCAGCAAAAAATTGTTTGAACATATTGTTTTTTAAGTAAATCTGCATGTAGATCTATTTTGAAGCTAAAGTTGAAGATTAAAATGCCAAATTTTTGAATCAGAAGCCTTCCAGATCCAACGGTAAGCATACCATTCAGATCCTACTCTTAACCTTAGCAAGAGCCTGAAAAAAATGAGTGTTTCTTATCACAACCTTTTTTTCATAGTAGAAGTATTTACCGGTTCTGAGAGGAAATATGTGGTCTATCAGAGACAATTAGAGGGCTTAATTGATCCGGTCCGAAGAATTAGATAGCCTTCTTAAACAAATCTTTTATTTGGTAGGTTACCTTGATGAAGTTATTGCAAATGTTACAAACTTAGAAATGGAAAGCAATTTGAAGAAATAACCTTAAATCTGCGTACTGACCCCTAATCGAATTGTTTGGGATTCAAAAGTGAAAGAAATCGTTTTATCGGACTTTTAATATTTTAACTCTAAATTTCCTTCCACCTAATCACAAAAGCCAGAGACCACTTAAGACCTCAGTGATTTTTCTTTACAACTATGAAGATGTAAAGGAGGGTTGCTTGAGGCATAACACGGATATAGGATATGAAGACATAAGAGAACAAGAGCTCAAATAAGGATTTTCAGGAGTGTGATGAAATCAAAACTCCTATCTTTGTAAAATATTCTACCTTTAAGCTACCCATCCAAGGCAAACAGTTCAAAGTTCATTAGGGTTTTAATATTTTCTATTGTAGCTGATATGGCTCCACAGAATACATGAAGTTAACACATTCTATCAAAATTGGTATTATCAAAAATGAAAACATGCATAACGTGAATAAACTATAGTTATTATTCAGACACTATTCTTCTTCATCCAAACAGCCCAAAAGAAGAACTTGTACAAAAAAAAATGTGAGAACTGAGAAAGCAATACTGAAATAGTCCATCTAGGATTATGTGGCAACTGGCAAGAAGTATGTAAGGCAAAATATAAAATTTAGAAGTAAAACTATTCTGAATTTATGATGCACAAAGGAACAACTATTTAAATACCTCCAGTTGGACACGCATGGTCTCCAACAAGCCAACCAGTCCAGGAGCGCGTTGAGATTGGGTCAAAACATTTTCATTTTTGCTCCGTCCCAGCTTCCTCAACAGCTTAGACCTTTTGTCTTTCCTTTTTTCCTTGGATGGTACAATAAGGCCTCTGTTTATAGAGAACACAGAAGATAAATAGAGAGAAATGGAGAAAGTTAGCAACCTATTTCGGAATGCAATGGCAAGAGCAAATGTTACAAAAAGGGGAGAAAAAGAGTGAGGAGGAAATACATTTTCTAGCCAAAACAAACAATGGAAGCTTACCCTGAAGCCCCAGCACAAGCCAAAAGAACTTCATAAGCAGTTTCACGAAGATCGTCATCTATGATACCTGAAAACATCAAAACACAATTCTTGTTAGCCAATCATCTCATGCAATTTAATTTACAACAACACTCTAAAATCTCTATGTGTGAGTGCAAATCGTCAAATAACTCAAGGTGACTAAACCACAAATAAACATGGTTTATGAGCCATAAAGTATAAGTAATTCATCATCCCTAACTGCTTCTCTGAACTCCATTATCATGAACAGCCTCACATGAAATGGTAGTAAATCTTTGGAAACATCTACCAGAGTGGTGTAGCCATCTTTAGTTTTAAGGAGACAAAAGGATGCCTCCAATAGTTTTGCATCAATTGTTTAATAGACATGATGGTATTCCAATAAGTTATTTAATCTGTCACAATGAGAGGGAGGCAATTAAGAAAAGTTCTTGTTAAGCATTAATAAAGTTGATTCATGCATCATTTATTTATTTCCGAGTTATATGCTAAGACAAAGTAAAGCAATATTCACATGCCCTTTAATTATTATTTTTTTCCCCAGTAAAATTGCCTTAAAACTTCTTATTATCCCAACAAGACAAACACTGCATCTGCAAAATAAAACTAGATATTCTTGAAAATATACAATAAAAATAAAAATTGGTAGTTGTCTGTGGGATGGAGAGAGGTGACAGAGAGATAGTGTGTAGGGAAGGAAGGAAGATTGTTAGAATTTTAAATTCTAATCACTTAAACGATAAATTTACCATGGAGACTTCTACTCTATATATATATATATATGGCAATTTAAGTATACAGGGATCTTCAAGAATGAAAACAGCAAAAAGTTCAACTTTGAATATATGAGCTCTCTCTTTATCTACTAGAAACAATACCTTCCAGCCTGAAAATTTCATATTATAAATGCTTTGATTATTGTATCAATGTATGAAATAGTTCATTGATATTTGATCACGAACTTAATAAAAAACTAAAATTTTCTAACTCTTTCTTCATAAAATTTATAAGTAGAACATGTCACTGTAAAGTAGGTGAACATTCAACTAATCACTAATAGAAATAATATTTAAGTCTGAAAATTTGAATCTATTAAATGCCTCAAGGATGGTCACAATATATGAAGGATGCTCTTGATCTACATTGATTTTCACATATCTATTTGACATTCTGTTGGATTCTATGAAAAAAAAATCGACTTTTCAATGCTTCTAATTTATTGGTCGAAGATGATATGCTATATTTTCAACTATGAAATTAACTTGAAGATCCTATACAAAGCATGAGCTTAAAACCACACAGACAATAATTCACCACCATATTTCCTTTGACATTAGGCTTATTAAGTGTCATCCAACATGTTTCCCTTGGCAGTCCATTCAAAGTTACATACTTATAATGCAGTTTTTACACACATTTTCAAGCATTATAATCTCAACTTTCATTTATTAAACTTTTCCATAAAGGACAATGCAACCAACAAATTTACATATCTAACACACCATTTTATTAAACTCTATTACCTGTTGCAAATGTGGGGAATTTCAACACAAGATCAGCAGCATCATTTGGATGTCGTCTTGACATCCGACGACTGTTAACTTCCTCAAGATCATCATCATCCTCAAAATCTTCAATGTCGTCTACAGTTAGTTCTCTTTGCTGTGTGGAGTTAAGTTCTTTTTCCTGGGTGAAGTCAAGTTCTTTATCCTCCGTGGAATTAAAAGACTCTGCCATTGATACAGCTGACAAGACAGGTGATGGTGCATACATAGGAGGCGGTGTTGAAACAGGAACTGGTGGTGGTGCCCTTTTTGGAGGCGAACCTGAAGTTTCAGGATTTGTAACCAAAAAGAATTCATCACCAGACCCTGTAATATTCTGAAATGCAGAGAAAAAACTAATCTTTCAAAAACAGAGAGAGCAAACAAAAGAATATATGACTTGGGTGGTGAGGGTAGGGTTAGTTGGCCAATCTATTATGAATAACAAGTCACATTGATGAGTGTGTAAGCACATTCAATATTACATATGAATAGACAATAAATAGTCATGACAAGCCATAAGCTTACCACGTGGGGTAACCCAGAATTGTCGTGATAGTCTCTAATAGCCTCAGAAAGTTCAAGCAGTGCACCTACATTAACGAAAACAAAATCACTCAAACCCCAATCATAACTCAATCATAGTGAATCAAGATTTTTCATTACCCTTTTTAGCACATCCAAGGACATAATCCACGCTAACTTGATCCAAATCCACATCATCTAGAGTAACAGCACCAGGGGGCATTATAACTTTCTTAATCAAGGTGCCGGAAAGTATAAAATCTAAAAGTATACGCCTGTCACGCCGGAATCTCTGTAGGACCTCAACTGGATCCTCCCTAAATAAAAAAATTACGTAGCATTTATTACACTAAGTCTATCCTTCTAAAACAGAAAATCAATGAGATTCTGATATATATAGTCATAATTAACAATAACATCAATCATAAAGTAGAGCGGGAACTTACTCTTCCATGTCGAATTGAACAATAAATAAAGAAGTTAATTCGTCAAGCTTTGACAGTTATCTCCAAGACCTGAAAATGGTTCAATTAGACATTACATTATAACAATTCAAGTTCAAGTGACATTCTCAATCTGAAAACAATTCAAAATTTTCTCGTGTTTACATTTGGTGTTGATTAAGTCAATTTTCTAAGGAACCAAACAACAGAGCGTAAAAGTTGAAAGAAAACCTAATCTGGAAGTATAGAAGCGAGTGATCTGGAGACCGATCCAGAAATTAAAATTGGAAAAAAAATGAAATGAAGAAGTAAGAGAGACGTACTTGAAGTGGATTTGGAACTGTGACTGTGAGAGGTTTCAAAAACGACGTAGTTTTTAGCGATTCAGAAATTTGATCTTTGGAGATTTGGTGATATTGAGAAGAAGGAAAAGAGGAATCAGTGTGAAGCTGAAAAAATCATCAAATAATAAAAAAAACAATTTGAATTGAATTGAATTGAAACGAATCGTGTTGGAGACTTGACTCTCGGTAGTTCTTCGTATAACAACCTCAAACCAAAGTGATTTTTATCGGCAGATTCCGATTTCCGATAGGCGATACTCGATAGTAAGCTGTTTCCATAATGTTTAGGTGAATCCGCACACTGTATTACTTGTGTGTTCCTCCACTCACATGCTAAAAATATTTATGGGGAATTTGCAAAAAGAACATTCAAAAGTATTAAAATTTGTATTTAACCCCTATTCAATATATTTTTTTAAATGTTTTTAATCATATTAAGTGTGTAATGTCCAAACTACCCATATATAAACAAAATCAAAACGATTTAAGAAAAATTGAATTTCATGTTGATAACATGAAACAGAATTAATTTATTTGTAAAACAAGATTTGAAATTTTTTCAAGCACTACAACAATTTTTTTTCATTTTTCCTATTTTTCACTCTTTTTGGATGTTTCATATTTAACAAAATCGGGAATACGAAGGTAAACTTAAAAAACATTAGACTTTTATTTTTAACCTCATATGAATGCTTAATCGTTAATAACCATTTTTTTTTTACCTTTGTAGGAATCTAACCCGTTAAGCATGAAGCCACCGTTTATTTATTTATTTATTTGACATATGTATTAACATTATAATGCTATACCTAGTTTGAAACAATAAATTCATAAACCCAATAAGATAGATTCCAATAGTACATGCTTCTTCTCAATCAACAGATATACCAGTGTCCAAACTCTAGTTGCCATACAATGACATCGAAACCCAACATGATTATAGAATTCACCGTTCTCAATTTTAATGTTAATCTAAATTTACAATTAATAATTTATCACGGTATAAGTGTCCATTCATGCACTTCACACGAATATAATAGGACTATTAATGAATATCCATTGGGTTCTTTCCACGGATATTTTTACAAGGTTTAACAAATAATCATCGTATGGACATTGGTATTTGTCAAACCTTTCATTATGAGAAATCAAGCTGTATTAAGTGATGAGCTGTATTTTTACACTTAATTAAAAATAAAAAAAAAGTGATGAGCTGTATTTTTACACTTAATTAAAAGAGGAGCTGCATTTTTACAATTACAAATGGTCCCTAAGAGACTCCCTTAATTGAATTTAGGTGGAACCCACTCCTTTAATTAATAGGTGACTTCAACCCCTTAAATAGGCTCCACCTATTTTTTTTTTTTTTATTAAATGCCAACAGTTTTTTTCTTTTTTCTTTTTTTTTTTTGAAAAAAAGTCTTAGCAACTCTCTAAAATAATAATAATAAATCACAAGGGAATATCATTCGAACACAAACCCTTGTTAATAGCCCCTTAAAACAATATTCATCCTTAAATAAAAGGTCTTCAAGAGATATCCTTGGAGATGCTCTAAATCATCTAAAGATATCGATAAAAAGAACTAATGGATATTCATTAATGGTCCTTCTAGTATTAGTATATACATTTGAAATGCATGCATGAAAACTTAGAGCATCTCCAATGTAAGAATGATTTGTGAAAGTAAAAAGATGTCACGTAGGATAAATAGACAGTCTATTAATTAATGTATCTCCAATGCAGTTGTGCATATTCAACCTTAAACTAATATGGTAAAATATATATATATATATATATATTAGACATAGTAAACATGACCATATACTTTCAGACGGTATATTGCAAAACTATTTTTTTTCGGTTGACTCAATAAGTATTTAAAATTGATATTAATTTTTCATCTATTTTTGGTAAGGAAATAAAATAAAATAAAAAATAAGAAAAAAAATCGAACTCGCCATTAAATAAATGTGTTTTAAACAGAAGCATTGGAGACCAAAGTTTGAGTTGATTGTCTATCAAGTCTATCTTTATACCACACAAGAAGCAATTCTCTTGACATTATTGCTATGTTAACAATTATTAGTATGCAAACCACTTTTGCATTTGAGATGCTCTTATATTGTGATAAATTACATGCATGGACCATATTAATTATTAATTGCAATTTTGATTAACATTAAAATCACATGAATTCTATAATCGTGTTGGGTTTGCATGTCATTGTATGACAACTAGAGTTTGGACATTGATATATATGTTAACTGAGAAGAAGCATGTCCTAATGGAATCTATCTTCGTAATTTGGTTTAGGAATTGATTGTTTTAAACTAGGTTTAGCATTATAATATTAATGGGACGTAACTAGGATCAAACACTAAGGTAGGTTAGAACGTTTTTTTTTTTTTTTTACCAACAAAACGAGAAAATTTTATTAATTATAAATAAATATACACTTTGTCAATACGACATATTAGCGAGGCTTACCTAGTAAATATATATTTTAAATAAATACATTAACAAAATCAATAAAAAAAATAATGAATATGTTTCCTAATAACAAAAGAAGACGTGTTGTAGCCTATAGTAGGACTAGGAGGACTATAGCCTATATGAGGTATTTATATGTTGTGCTTTTGCATATTTCTTCACGAATTATGAGGTAGTGTAATCTATTTTATTTTATTTTTCTTTTTTCAATAATTATTTTCTCTCATTCTTTCCCATATTTACTTTAATTTGGTTCAATTTCTTTATTAACACCAACAATTGATCTTTCCATAAGTTATGTTTTTATGAATATTATGAATTTAAACGTTTTTGTTTTATATTGAAATTATTCAATTTTAGGATTACTATAATTTTTAGTTTATAAAATTTTAGGAATAATCTAATTTTAAATTTACAAACTAACAATATTGTTTAATGAATTTCTTGTTGTTTTGATTGAAATTTAGAAGCATGCTTTTTAAGTTTTATTTATTTATTTTATTTTAGGTTTTTAATTAGAGTAATAGTGTAATACTATACAACCTAAATAATTACCACATAAACCATGGAATGATATGGTTAATGAATAAAACCACCTGCCACATCATTTGAGTTAATTTTTGGGCTAATTTTTTTGGTTGTCTAGCATTAGTTTTTTAATTATTCTTTTTCTTCTATATTTGCTAGTTATAATAACATAAGCGTTTTTATTTTCTTGACATGTATAGAAGGTAATAAAATAAGGATTATTTTAATAACTTATTTTTGTGTTTTAAAAAAAAATCGTTGAATACAACTTAATTAGTATTTGATTGTATTTGCATATCATGTTTATTTTATAATATGTTTTTACTTTACTTTCAATTTTTTTTTTGAATTGTTAGGGTGGGCTTGAGCCCACCCTAGCCCCAATGATGGTTTGTCCTTACATATGTCAAATAAATAAATAAAAACTAGTGACTTCATGCTTAATGGGTTAGATTTCTACAAACAATAGTGTAAATGTTGAAAGAAAACCTAATCTGAAAGTATAAAAGCGAGTGGTCTGGAGACCGATCAAGAAATTAAAAATCGAGAAAATGAAATGACGAAGTAAGAGAGACGTACTTGAAGTGGATTTAAGTGGTTTCAAAAACGACGAAGTTATACGCGATTCAAAATTGGATCTTTTGAGATTTGCTGATGGTAAGAAAAGAAGAATAGTCAATGTGAAACTGAAAAGGTCAAATAATAACAAAACAATGTGAATTGAATTAAAATGAATCGTTTTGGAGACTGACTCTTAGTAGTCCTACGTCAAATGTTAAAAAAAAAAAAAAAACAAAAACAAGACAAAAATAAAAAGTACACCTGAAATGAATCTCAAACTAGAGTTTGAGTTATTACATATATATAGTTACGTGGTTGGCTTTGTGTCACTCAAATCTCAATCTCTCTATCTCGATTCAATTCAATTTGCAAATCTCGATCCATCATCTGCTTTGCCTCTCTCAAATCTCAATCCCTCTCCCTCGATTCAATTCAAATTTGTAAATCTCGATCATCATCTGCTTTGTCTCTCTCAAATCTTAATCTCTCTCTCGATTCAATTCAATTTGCAAATCCCGCTCATCCTCTGGCTTTACCTCTCTCAAATGTCAATCCCTCTTTTTTAATTCTCAAATGTCTTCCCTTCAAAAAAAAGAAAAATCTTCAAATTTCTCTCCGGTTAGGATGCATGCAGTTTCATACAACCAGGTGGAGTGGCACAAGATCTAAGACTAGTTGGGTCTGTTTGTTTTTCTGTAATGCTGGTTAGGTCTGTTTGTTTGTTCAAATTTCTGTTATCATGTTTTTTTTTTTTTCGACATCTATCATTTATTTTTGTATCTACTATTAATTTTTATTAGTTTATTCTTTTATTTGAATTATGAAAAAAAAAAGTTTAATGTCTCGATTAATCTGGTGTAGTGTGTGCATGGTGCATACCCTGTGATGTTGCCAGCTAATTAAGGGGATGCACCATAAACTCATTGCACCCAATATCTTCCCTAAATAGTGGGCTTAAAAGACCCAAACCCTCAAACTCATCCGGTAATAGCAGCCCCAATATTTAAACCCTAAAACCATACATATGAAATAGGTTGTAACAGTAACCCCTAACATTACATTAAAACCCTAAAACCCTACATTTAAGATCAGCGTCGTTTTCTCTCAGCCGCTCGTCTCTGTTGTTATGTACATTGTATTTGTAGCCCTCTTAAAATCTCTAATGAAACATATTTTTTACTTAGAAGTGTTTTTTTATTTTTGCCTTCAGAAAATACAACTATTCTCAAATTCGACATTATATGCGCTTGTTATGCGTCAATTGAAAAAACCCCCTAGTGGGTATAGAAATCGTTTCATTATGGACATAGACATGGTGGGATGCATACTGAGTCGCTATATTTTCTGAGTGTATACAAAAAAGTTAGGCTGTTGGGGTAAGTTACTAGTAATTCATTGTTTTATACGTCTAACATGTTTTAGAGAAAATCCAAAACTTTTAAAGGAGGAAAGAAAAGATTTAAAATAAGGAATAAAAAACTCGCAAATCCACCCGGTAATAACAACCCCAACATTTAAACCCTAAAACCCTACCTATAAAACATGTCGTAATAGCAACCCCTAACATTACATTAAAACCCTTAAACCCTACATTTAAAATCTACGCCATTTGCTCTCAGCCGCTCGTCCTTCGTCCTCCGCCACCGCTTGTCTTCGTCCGTAAGTAGTTTGTATTTGTAGTCCCCTAAAAATCTCTAATAAAGCCTTTTTTTTTGTTTTTACTTGAAAGTGTTTTTTCCCCTCAGAAAATGCAACTATTATCAAATTCGAAATTATGTGCGTTTGTTATGCATCAACCGAAAAAAAAAAAAACAAAAAAAACCTACTGAGTATGAAAATCTTTTCATTATGGACATAGGTGGGAGATAGACCGGGGTCGCTAAATTCTCTGAGTGTATGCAAAAAAGTCAAATCGTTGAGATAAGTTACTAGTAATTTATTATTTTATACGTCTAACATATTTTAGGGAAAACCCAAAACCTTTAAAAGAGGAAAAAAGATTAAAAAGAAGAAATGAAAAATCTTCAAACTCACTCGGTAATAGCAGCCTCAACATTTAAACCATAAAACCTTACCTATAAAACACACTGTAATAACAACACCTAACATTACATTAAAACCATAAAACCCTACCTTTAAAATCAGCGTCGTTTGCTCTCAGCCGCTCGTCCTTCGCCACCGCTCGTCTCCTTCGGTAAGTAGAATGTAATTGTATTCCACTCAAAATCCTTTATAAAACTTATTTTTTACTTAAAAGTGTTCTATCATTTTTGCCATTTTTATCATTTTGCCCGCATAAAATGCAACTATTCTCAAATTCGGTATTATATGTACTTGTTATGCGTCAATTGAAAAAACCTCTACTGGGTATGAAAATCTTTTCACTATGGACAGAGGTGGGAGGCAAACTGGGGTCGCTATATTATCTGAGTGTATGGAAAAAAGTCAGGCCGTTGGGGCAATTAACTAGTAATTTATTATTTTATACATCTAAAATGTTTAAGAGAAAATCCAAAACCTTTAAAAGGGGAAAGAAAAGATTTAAAAGAAGGAATAAAAAACCCTCAAACCTACCTGGTAATAGCAGCCCTAACATTTAAACCTTAAAACCATACATATGAAACACGTTGTAATAGCAACCCTAACATTACATTAAAACTCTAAAACTATACCTTTAAAATCAGCACCGTTTGCTCTCAACCGCTCATCCTCCGTCATTGCTCGTCTTCATCAGTAAGTAGATTGTATTTGTAGTCCCTTTCAAATCCCTAATAAAAACCCGAAGAACCCGTTTTTTTTAATTAAAAGTGTTTTTTTATTTTTGCCCTTAAAAATGCAACTATTCTCAAATTTTGCAACATATGCGCTTGTTATATGTCAAGAAAAAAAAAAAAAACCCTTACTAGGTATAAAAATATTTTCATTATGGACATAAGTGGGAGGTAGACTATGATTGATATATTCTCTGAGTGTATACAAAAAAAATTAGGTTGTTGGGGTAAGTTACTAGTAATTCATTGTTTTATACGAATAAAATGTTTTAGAGAACATTCAAAACCTTTAAAATGGTAAAGAAAAGATTTAAAAGAATGAATGAAAAATAGAAAATCTATGTTTAGAACAAAATTTAGAGGTTATAAATCGAATATAAGCTAAACCTTACTTAACACAAATACATCCACCTATTACTCTTAGTATGATGTTTTTAATGAAGATTATAAAGTAGATTAATGCATACCTTATAACTGTACTTACAACCCCTAAAATACCAATTTCCTCAGTTAAGATACACAGAATGATGATTATTATCCCATTGAACAATTGAAAGATTTTGTAAGATTTTTTTTTTATATATATTTAATTAATTTTGTTTTTATATAGTAATGTATTTGTATTTTCTTGTAGTTGGACATATATGATGTACTTGGATTGGTGTTTGGAGTCCCTAAAATTTTTAAACAGGGGTCAAGATATCTATAAGTAAGTTAGTTTTTTTTTTTTTTTTTGGTCTATTTAATTTTTAATTCGTTTATGTTCTATAATCTTTGTTTGTATTTTAAAAACATGTGAAATCCGTGATTTCATGCTTTGATGCTTTCTACAATGACATTATTCGAAAACTTTGTTATGCCGAAGTTGATGAATCTGGATCATCACAATGGGCAACAAAAGTAGAAAACCATGATTTGAAGGATAAAAATGATATCGGTGGATTTCTGTGTAGCAAACTGTTAATACCTAGAATTGTGGAAGGTAAAAAGGTCCCTTATAGCAAAAGCGAACAAATTGATATGCTTGCCTAATTGGCAATGCTTTTAAGAAGTTAGGTTACAAAAAAAAAAAAAAAAAACAATGGACCGTATAACAGCTGTTGTGTCCAAATTCTACAATATATGCGTTAAGAAAAAAAAACCCTTACTAGGTATAAAAATATTTTCATTATGGACATAAGTGGGAGGTAGACTATGCTTGATATATTCTCTGAGTGTATGCAAAAAAAAAAAAAAAAAATTAGGCCATTGGGGTAAGTTACTAGTAATTCATTGTTTTATATGAATAAAATGTTTTAGAGAAAATCTAAAACCTTCAAAAGGGTAATGAAAAGATTTAAATGAATGAATGAAAAATAGAAAATCTATGTCTTAGAACAAAATTTAGAAGTTATAAGTAGAATACAAGCTAAACATTACTTAACCCAAATACATCCATATATTACTTTTAGTATGATGTTTTTAATGAAGATTATTAAGTAGATTAATGCATGCCTTATAACTGTACTTACAACCCCTAAGATACCAATCGCCTCAGTTAAGATACTTAGAATAATGATTATTATCCCATTGAACAATTGAAAGATTTTGTAAGATTTTTTTTTATATACATTTAATTAATTTTGTTTTGTTTTGTTTTGTTTTTTAATATACTAATGTATTTCTATTTGCTTCAGTTGGACATATATCATGTACTTGGATTGGTGTTTGGAGTCCCCAAATTTTTGAAAAAGGGGTAGGTTAGTTTTTATTTTTTATTTTTATTTTTATTTTTTTTTTGTCTTTATGTTCTATAATCTTTGTTTGTATTTTAAAAGCATGTGAAGTCCGTGATTTCATGCTTTGATGCTTTCTACAATGATCTCATTAAAATTTTTTTGCTATGCTGAAGTCGATGAGTTTGGATCATCACAATGGGCAACAAAAGTTTACAATGATTTGAATGATAAGAATGATACCGGTGGATTTCTGAATGATAAACTGTTAATATCTAAATTGTGGAAGACAAAGAGGTCCCTTATAGCAAAAACGAATAAATTGATATGGCGGTTGCTTGCTTCATTGACAATGCATTTAATAAGTTTGGTTAAAAAAAAAAACGAACCGTACAACAACCGTTGTGTCCAAATTTTACAATATATGCGCTTGTTATGCGTCAAGAAAAAAAAAACCCTTACTAGATATACAAATATTTTCATTATGGACATAAGTGGGAGGTAGACTATGGTTGATATATTCTCTGAGTGTATGTAAAAAAAAAATTGGTTGTTGGGGTAAGTTACTAGTAATTCATTGTTTTATACGAATAAAATGTTTTAGAGAAAATCCAAAACCTTTAAAAGGGTAAAGAAAAGATTTAAAAGAATGAATGAAAAACAGAAAATCTATGTTTTAGAACAAAATTTAGAGGTTATAAGTAGAATACAAGTTAAACCTTAGTTAACAGAAATTCGGCATTATATGCAATTGTTATGCGTCAACTAAAAAAACCCCTACTAGGTATGGAAATCTTTTCACTATGGACATAAGTGGTAGGTAGACTAGGGGATCGCTATAATATCTGAGTGTATGCAAAACAGTCAGGCCGTTTGGGCAATTAACTAGTAATTTATTGTTTTATACATCTTAAATGTTTCAGAGAAAATCCAAAACCAACATTTAAACTCTAAAACCATACATATAAAACACGTTGTAATAGCAACCCCAAACATTACATTAAAACTTCAAAACCCTACCTTTAAATCAATGCCGTTTGCTTTCAGTCGCTTGCCCTCTGTCACTGCTCGTCTCCGTTAGTAATTATATTATATTTGTAGTCCCCATAAAATCCTAAATAAAACCCTTTTTTTTTTATACTTAAATGGATCCTGAACTAGTTGCAAGCATATCTGGTCTACTAGCATCGCATGAAGATGTTCTCGTAGCATGGAAAGTATTATCCGATTCTATGGGGATCCTTTGCAACAATCTAAGTCACATGATACAGTACGAAATGTCTAATGATGGCTATGAATGGGTTTTGATTGGCTTTTTTCTACATCAGATGATTGAAGATGGGCTTGGAAGTGCCGTCGAAGCTATGTTTCTGAAATAGGTATTTGACCTGATGTACCACTACTAAGGCTATTGTCGTTGCCGTTGTAATAAATTTTGTAATGGTTAATGGTTAGAACTTAGAACTCTTGCAGTCCATTTAATATTTCGTGGGTGATTTTTTGTAATTGTCCTCTATGAGGTCATTTTTTGGTGCCCACTACCTAGATAGATTGATACGGAAAAGCTTTTGAGTAAAAAAAAACGTTTTTTATTTTTTGATTAGTTTTTTTATTTTTGTCATAAAAAATACAACTATTCTCAAATTCGGCTACATATGCGCATGTTGTGCGTCAATGAAAAAAAAACTCTTACTAGGTATGAAAATCTTTTAATTATGGACATAAGTGGGAGGTAGACTATGGTCGATATATTCTCTGAGTGTACGCAAAAAAAATTAGGCTGTTGGGGTAAGTTACTAGTAATTCATTGTTTCATACGAATAAAATGTTTTAGAGAAAATCCAAAACCTTTAAAAGGGTAAAGAAAATATTTAAAAGAATGAATGAAAAACAGAAAATCTATGTTTCAGAACAAAATTTAGAGGTTATAAGTAGAATACAAGTTAAACCTTACTTAACAGAAATTTGGTATTATATGCAATTGTTATGCGTCAATTAAAAAAACCCCTACTAGGTATGGAAATCTTTTCACTATGGACATAAGTGGGAGGCAGACTGGGGGATTGCTATATTATTTTAGTGTATGCAAAAAAGTCAGGCCGTTGGAGCAATTAACTAGTAATTTATTGTTTTATACATCTTAAATGTTTCAGAGAAAATCCAAAACCAACATTTAAACCCTAAAACTATACATATAAAACACGTTGTAATAGCAACCCCTAACATTACGTTAAAACTCCAAAACCCTACCTTTAAATTAACGTCGTTTGCTTTCAGCCTCTAGTCCTTCGTCACTGCTCGTCTCCGTCAGTAAGTATATTATATTTGTAGTCCTCTTAAAATCCTGAATAAAACCCCTTATTTATTTATTTTTTTTACTTAAATGGATCCTGAACTATTTGCAAGCATAACTGGTTTAATGGCATCGCAAGAAGATGTTTTTGTAGCAAGGAAAATATTATCCGATTTTATGGGGATCCTTTGCAACAATCTAAGTCACATGATACAGTACGAAATGTCTAATGATGACTATGAATGGGTTTCGATTGGCTTTTTTCTACATCAGATGATTGAAGATGGGCTTGGAAGTGCTGTCGAATCTATGTTTCTGAAATGAGAATTGGACCTGATGTACTACTACTAAGGCTGTTGTCGTTGCCGTTGTAATAATTTTTTGTAATGGTTAATGGTTAGAACTTAAAACCCTTGCAGTCCATTTAATATTTTGTGGGTGATTTTTTGTAATGGTTCTCTATGAGGTCATTTTTTGGTGCCCACTGCCTAGATAGATTGATACGGAAAAACTTTTGAGTAAACAAAAAGTGTTTTTTATTTTATTTTTATTGTTGCCCTAAGAAATGCAATTATTCTCAAATTCGGCTATATATGCGCTTGTTATGCGTCAAGAAAAAAAAAATCCCTTACTAGGTATGAAAATCTTTTCATTATGGACATAAGTGGGAGGTAGACTATGATCGATATATTCTCTAAGTGTATGCAAAAAAAAATTAGGCTGTTGGGGTAAGTTACTAGTAATTCATTGTTTTATACGAATAAAATGTTTTAGAGAAAATCCAAACCTTTAAAAGGGTAAAGAAAAGATTTAAAAGAATGAATGAAAAACAGAAAATCTATGTTTTAGAACAAAATTTAGAGGTTATAAGTAGAATACAAGTTAAACCTTACTTAACAGAAATTCGGCATTATATGCAATTGTTATGCGTCAATTGAAAAAACCTCTACTAGGTCTGGAAATCTTTTCACTATGGACATAAGTGGGAGGCAGACTGGGGGATTGCTATATTATCTTAATGTATGCAAAAAAGTCAGGTCGTTGGGACAATTAACTAGTAATTTATTGTTTTATACATCTTAAATGTTTCGAAGAAAATCCAAAACCAACATTTAAACCCTAAAACCATACATATAAAACACGTTGTAATAGCAACCCCTAACATTACATTAAAACTCCAAAACCCTACCTTTAAATCAACGTCGTTTGCTCTCAGCCGCTAGTCCTCCGTCACTGCTCGTCTCCGTCAGTAAGTATATTATATTTGTAGTCCCCTTAAAATCCTGAATAAAACCCTATATATATATATATATATATATTTTTTTTTTTTTTTACTTAAATGGATCCTGAACTAGTTTCAAGCATAGCTGGTTTACTGGCATCGTAAGAAGATGTTTTCGTAGCAAGGAAAGTATTATCCGATTCTATGGGGATCCTTTGCAACAATCTAAGTCACATGATACAGTACGAAATGTCTAATGATGACTATGAATGAGTTTTGATTGGCTTTTTTCTACATCAGATGATTGAAGATGGGCTTGGAAGTGTCGTCGAAGCTATGTTTCTGAAATGGGAATTGGACCTGATGTACCACTACTAAGGCCGTTGTCGTTGTAATAATTTTTTGTAATGGTTAATGGTTAGAACTTAGAACCTTTGCAGTCCATTTAATATTTCGTGGGTGATTTTTTGTAATGGTTCTCTATGAGGTCATTTTTTGGTGCCCACTGCCTAGATAGATTGATACGGAAAAGCTTTTAATTAAAAAAAAAAGTGCTTTTTTTTTTTAAATTTTTTATTTTTGCCCTAAAAAATGCAACTATTCTCAAATTCGGCTATATATGCGCATGTTAAGCGTCAAGAAAAAAAAAACCTTTACTAGGTATGAAAATCTTTTCATTATGGACATAAGTGGGAGGTAGACTATGGTCGATATATTCTTTGAGTGTATGTAAAAAAAATTAGACTGTTGGTGTAAGTTACTAGTAATTTATTGTTTTATATGAATAAAATGTTTTAGAGAAAATCCAAAACCTTTAAAAGGGTAATGAAAAGATTTAAATGAATGAATGAAAAATAGAAAATCTATGTCTTAGAACAAAATTTAGAAGTTATAAGTAAAATACAAGCTAAACATTACTTAACACAAATACGTCCACATATTACTCTTAGTATGATGTTTTTAATGAAGATTATAAAGTAGAGTAATGCATGCATTATAACTGCACTTACAACCTCTAAGATACCAATCCCCTCAGTTAAGATACTTAGAATGATGATTATTATCCCATTGAACAATTGAAAGATTTTGTAAGATTTTTTTATTTTTATATAGTAATGTGTTTCTATTTGCTTGCAGTTGGACATATATCATGTACTTGGATTGTTGTTTGGAGTCCTCAAATTTTTTAAAAATGGGTCAAGATATCCATTAGTAAGTTAGTTTTTTTTTTTTTTGTCTATTTATTTTTAATTCGTTTATGTTCTATAATCTCTGTTTGTATTTTAAAAGCATGTGAAGTCTGTGATTTCATGCTTTGATGCTTTTTACAATGATCTCATTCGAAAGCTTTGTTATGCCGAAATCGATGAGTCTGGATCATCACAATGGGCAACAAAAGTTTACAATGATTTAAAGGATAAGAATGATACTGGTGGATTTTAGTGTGGCAAACTGTTAATACTTAAAATTGTGGAAGACAAAGAGGTCTCTTATAGCAAAAGCGAACAAATTGATATGGCAGCTGCTTGTCTCATTGGCAATGCTTTTAGGAAGTTGGGTTACAAAAAAAAAAAAAAAAAAAACGATAGACCGTACAACAACTGTTGTGTCCAAATTCTACAATATATGCGCTTGTTATGCGTCGAGAAAAAAAACCCTTACTAGGTATTAAAATATTTTCATTATGGACATAAGTAGGAGGTAGACTATGGTTGATATATTCTCTGAGTGTATGCAAAAAAAATTAGGCTCTTGGGGTAAGTTACTAGTAATTCATTGTTTTATAAGAATAAAATGTTTTAGAGAAAATCCAAAACCTTTAAAAAGGTAAAGAAAATACTTAAAAGAATGAATGAAAAACAGAAAATCTATGTCTTAGAACAAAATTTAGAGGTTATAAGTAGAATACAAGCTAAACCTTACTTAACACAAACATATTACTCTTAGTACGATGTTTTTAATGAAGATTATAAAGTAGATTAATGTATACCTTATAATTGTACTTACAACCCCTAAGATACCAATCCCCTCAGTTAAGATACTCATAATGATGAATATTATCTCATTGAACAATTGAAAGATTTTGTAAAATTTTTTTTTAAAAAAATATATATTTAATTAATTTTGTTTTTACATTTTTTTTTTTATATAGTAATGTATTTCTATTTGCTTGTAGTTGGATATATATCATGTACTTGGATTAGTGTTTGGAGTCTTCAATTTTTTGAACAGGGGGTCAAGATATCGATTAGTAAGTTAGTTTGTTTTTTTTTTTTTTGTCTATTTAATTTTAAAAACAGTACCGCATTTCCGAAGGCCTTTTGACTTTCAAAAATAGTCAAATAAGCCGTCAATATTACCCACTTTTCTAAGAACATAAAATGTATCGTTCGAAATGCTAAAATTTAATTTGAATTACTTTATGGACACATCTTACTAAATTAACTAAATATAAAATATAGAATTATTAGTAATCACAAGAATGTTTAGTTATTTTTAATTATGTTTAGTGGCACTACTATATCAGATTTTTTTTAAACAAACTCTAATAAAATATTATTTTTAAAAATAATATCTCAATAGTTATATTTAAATAATATACAAAAAAAAAAAAAATTTGATTAGATAATATACAAACATATCAATAGCTTATATATAAATAGTATGCAAAACATATCAGATATAAAATTATAGCAAAATGGTAACGATAACCCTTATTGTCATTTAAGTCAATGGTTTGAACCCCATGAGTTTCATGGAATTAAAGTTGCTAGGTGAGGTGGACTCTGGCGAGTCGTGTCATTTTTTTTTATAATTCGACTTTTTCCGATGGTAATAAGCCTTCGAAAATAGTGGTAAAACCGTCAGAAATACAAGTAATTTGGAGTACCCTTAATTACTATTACCGACGGCTTTTTTATCTTTTCCGACGGCTATGGCCATCGGAAATGGTAGTATTTGTGATGGCTCGTCGGTAAATGATTTTTTCTGATAAGCGTATTTGTGACGGTCTCCGACGACATTTAGCCGTTGGAAAAGACCATTTTTTTTTTTTTTTTTTTGTAGTTAACAATATAGAATTAACAATATATTATGTAGTTAAATTTTCATTCCCTTAATCTAATTTCAATAAGTTTTAAAATTTTAATATAGAATAAAATTTT
This sequence comes from Acer negundo, assembly GCA_035582765.1. Lineage (NCBI taxonomy): Eukaryota > Viridiplantae > Streptophyta > Magnoliopsida > Sapindales > Sapindaceae > Acer > Acer negundo. The sequence goes on from CM069242.1 coordinate 15,717,397, forward strand.
AAATCTATATAATTTATAAAAGCATACTTAATTTGAAGAACAATTTTTTTTTTTTTAATCTTTAGAGTCAAGTTTGGATCAAACAAGTAAATGAGAATGATGTTTTGGTAAACTCCTATGAGGGACAATTTATAATTAAATAAAAGTATTTTCCGGATTGAGTCGGGTCATCTCCAATTAATTTGATAGTGTTTTGAAATATATATTTTTTTGAAAATATAGAGGGTATTTACATAAAGATAATTTTGAATTTTCTTTTTCTTTTTTCTTTTTAAAATGAAAAAAATAAAAATAAAGTTTGACTGGTGCGGGCTAGCCCACAAAGAGGTATGTCTCTGATTACATTCATATATAAACCTAAACACCAATTAAAAAAAAGTAAGAAGTTTAATTACATTGACATTCTCTATGATATAATTTATAAAAATTTGTGGAACATTTTTTCAGTTTGTTCTTTACTGAAGAGCAAATGGAACTATATTGATTGAGAACTAAACAATATTATTTCTCTCTTTTTTTTTTTTTTAAAGGGAACTAAACCAAATTCTTGATATAACTATTAAACTCAAATGTTAAACCAAATCAGCATCTAACGTTTTTCTCACCTTACAAATGTTATGTCACTAATATAATAATGATCGACCTGAGTTCTACTAGATGAGATTGACCTATCGGAGCCGGGTTGGGTACCGAACAGACCAGGTTTTGGAAATTAAAAAAATAAAACCACCTCAGAATTACTATAAAAGTTGTGTCCATCTATATAATACAATACAAAATACAATTATTATTATTTTTTTAATATAAGCTATATAATAAAGTTAAAGTAAATATGGGCCTTTTTTTTAAGCATCATCTTTTATGTAATGTAATATAGTAATTATTATTATTATTATTTCAATTAGGAGAGATGGATGAGTGGATTAAAGATTTGGATTGCTAATCCGTTGTACAAGCTATTCGTACAAAGGGTTCGAATCCCTCTATTTCTGTTTCCGTCATTGACTGGGTATCTTTTAAAGAGTTCAAAATTTAAATGTCACCATTTGGGACAGTTTTCGTAAAAAGGTAGTACATTAGTAATTTAAGTTTAAAAGGCACCAATTAAGGTGACCAGACAAAAATACCCCTTTTTGTCGCTTTGTGTGTTTTTCCAACGTTGACAGAAAAGTTTGAGAGAAGAAAACCTGATGGTAGAAAAGTCATAAAATGGACCAAATCTGACGGCGAGTCACCAACGATGGAGCTACAATACTTATGTCGAGGACAGGAAACCGGCGAACTCAACAGACAGTGGTAAGTTTTTATTTTCTTCACCTGTTTTTGTTGTTGATTTGTTTCTATGTTTGATGTTGGATGCCATTTTTATAATGTAGATTAGGTTTGATTGGGTGCCATTTGATTTGCTTTGATTATGTGGGTTTTAGTCTAGGTCAAAAATTGTTTTGAAAACGAAGAAGTTCTGTGTTTCCGAGCCTTTTTGAACTGTTTCCACGCCTTTTTAAAATGCTACCCGAGCCTTTTGAAGGAAAAATCAATCGTTTAGAATCTTCGAGCCTTTTCAAGCCTTTTTGAACTGTTTCCGAGGACTTATATGCTTTTGATGCATTCCCGTGGGGAGCACAAGTGTATATGCGGTTTATTTTTGGTTTCAAGCATGCGTTGGATGGTCGACGGGAGCGGTTTGAACAACGACAGTAAGAAAGGGGCGTTGACGTACACACCACCGAGACGTACAACATATATGGTCTATCGCACGCACTGTTGGTGAGAATTTAGAATTTGAATCCGTATTTTCATTGTAATTTTTTTTATATGACTGATGTATTTACTTTTTATCGTCCTTATATATTACACATATATTTGCTTTTGAGGTTATCCCCGAGCTTGAGAATAAAAAATGTGGGACTCGCAGGGCAATCGATGAGCTACCCCCCCTCCACGTATTCTGAAATGGAAGTTGAGTCAACGACCGTGGGGGAGAAAACTGGATGGCATTTTCACTGAAAGGGTAAGTATTGTTATTGTTATTTTGCATAGTTATTGGTATGTATACAATTATAATGATCTAACTCCTATTTCAAATGTTTAAGCGGCGTGAATTGGTGCCGACGGACGTTGAGACGGCTCAACGTTACTTCGAAGGCATAGACTTGGGAGGCAGTCTGTATGATGCCGATGCTGCTGATATACCTGGTCACGTCTTGAAGCACGAATGACATAGGAGTGCCGGACCCAGTGATATGAATGATGCGTATTCCATACCCAGTGATACAGAGGGTTCAAACCAGGAGGGTGGGAGTCAGAGTCCCGTTAAGCATCGGCGGGTACGATTCACTTTGCCCAGATAGCCTAGACCTAGGGGTGATTCAGATCCGGAGTATTGCGGTGAGAGTCCTGAGAGGCAGAGGCGAGTACGATTCACTATGCTTAGATAGCCTCGACCTGTAGGTGATTGCCGAGGAGGCGTTGGTGGGCATCCATAGGTACATAAAAAATATTATAACCGCATTATTATAATTTCAATCGAGTGAACAGTTTAAGTGCCGACAGAGTTTCAAATCCTTTCAGGGTTGGGACTGTAAATTCACTGAAGTGATGGATGCTATCCATTCTTTACAGGTTGATTTGATGGAGGTTGTCCGAAAGAATGATGAGAAACTAGATCAGCAGCATCAGGACTTGTTGGATATAATCCGGGCGCTTCAGGGTCAGGGTCAGACATCGCAGTCTCGTATGTATGGTCTACCATTCAATGACCGACCATTCGATGACCATCACGGAGACTTTAGTCCCACAGGCAGGACATGTACTCATCAGCATGGGACAGACCCACAGACCATACATGAGCAGGCATCTATTGAGAAAGCATATACTACGGACACAATATCCGATCAGCAGGGTCATGTTATGACAGAATGAGCAGAGGTACCCAGTGGTACAAAGATAGCACTATTGGAGCAGGTACCTCCTCCGGTTTTACCTGACAGCACTGCTCTCCTTATAGAAACAACACTTCTGGTACGAGAGCCACTTGGTGGATATGAGCCATCACTATTGCACCATCATGTTCTTCCACATGACCTGGGACAAAGTTTATTCTCACAGCGCACACCACCTCCGGTCGATCCCAGTGCAGTGCGACCCTTGAAGCGATCCCGGCGCAGCTTCTTCACTCAGCAACACGATACTGAGATGGAGAACGATACACAGTGAGAGAGATCCTCCTCACAGTGCAGCCCTCCTCAGAGCGTTCCACAGAGGCAGAGATCCTCCTTAGTGCGTACCCCTCCAGTAGAGTTCAATTCTGGACCCCGTAGTCCACCCTATGTTCAGTGTCAGTAGCGGGTTCGCATGCCAGGTTGGCAGATGCTGTCCCCATACACTGACCCGTGTAGGCCGAGGAAGCCAAGGACATGGCCAGCGTCATCAGTGCATCTATTCAGGCCCCATGATTTGTTAGATTTTAACCATTTTGCAGCGTACTAAGCCTACAAGAGGAACACTGTGGGGGAATTGTAAGTATAATCGTTCTTTTCATAGTCTTTTAATTAATATTACTTGGTCATCTAACTTTTTCAGCAATTATGCAGACGTGATGTGGATATACATTTACCAGTTGGTGTCACTTGGTTCCAACGGTTTCAAACCAACTTCATGGAGTTGGAGGATACGTTATGTTCCTTACTTTAACTGTCTGTAATTTTATCAGTAATGGTAGAATCCTAACAATATAAAATGTTTACATTATCAGCATATCGATGTGTACTTGTTGATATTGCGGAAGCGTTAGCAAGCATACCCCACTGTCTACGCTCAGATGGTCAACGTACTGGATTCCCAGTTCTATGTAAGTTTTTGTACTGTACGGTTTTCGTTTTTGCATTGATGTGTTTCATAGATCTATTACCTAACACTGTGGTAAATTTTTTATGTACAATCATGGTTAGATATTCAGTGGGGGCAGATGTTCGACAGTGGGGTGGATGCACCCCCTAATGAGTGGTCTTTACTGAAACACAAGTGGCACGATGATGACCTGAAGACAGTTCAAGGATTGGCCTTGTCAGGAAACCGGCCATGGCACGCGGTTGATTGGGTGAGTGTTTAAATTATAAGGTTTCAATGTGTTTAATACTATGTTTAGATTTCAAACACATAACATTATGTTGAAACACTAACAGGTTATGATACCTTGCAACCTTGGACGTAACCATTGGGTACTGGTCAGCGTCGACCTTATAGAAGGGAAGATCTACTTGTTAGACCCGTTTAAACAGGAGGTTACATGGGACAAGAGGAATAAGCAGGTCGCGTGCGTACGTTGGTTTATACCCCCGATGTTGTATTAGGTCGGGTTTCACTCCAACAGAACGAAGGATGATGTGACATACAAATTGTCGAAGAAGGCCTTTTCGGATGAGCATCATGGACGGATCCTGTGGGGTGCCCCAACAGAATCAGGGGTATGCCTGTTTCAACATTTTATTCTATCTCACTTGGTTTTAATTAAATTCCTTTCTAATGGTTGTTCATATGGTGATTTGCAGCGGTAACTGTGGTGCCCATACTTTGAGATTGGCAGAGTACTTGTTGGTAAACAAGAAGGAGTTCGACTGGAAAGAAGAGGATATGGGCACCATCCGGGAGAAGATGGCTGTTGAGGTTTTGCAATGATAGAGTAGGGTATCGTCCCACAGAGACTAAGAGATTTAATGATTACTAGCGTTTGAAGGCACGCGTATTATTTGAACTATACGATTGAATAAATTCCAAACTTATCACTAAGTTAATCTAAGGCTAACTCTAAGCATGTATTAAGCAAATTAAGTAAATCACACAAGAAAACGATATTTGTAATACGATGAAATAATGCTAGAATTTAGAATCCACCTCTCTCTTCTAATTACAAATTCGATTCGCCTAATCTCCCAAATTACGCAAGTATTTGTTATAGGTTCGTGTCCCCTTTAACTAACTCCTAATCTTTCTGGAGCAATAGAAATCGCACCAAAACATACAGAATATATTTAGGCTAATCTAGCACAATAGGACACACACACGATCCCTATACGCCAGCCTAGTGATCTCTCATCTTTCCAGTCAAATACAGTGAATATTGTGACGAGCGCGTCACCTCTCGGTTCATTCACACAACCAATAAATCGATTACAAGTTGATCAATCAAGCAAAAGCATTAAGCATACAAAATATCCATATTACAACACACGCATTTTAAGAGAAATTAGGCAAGTCATTACTAATGGATTAAGGGTTTGGTATCATCATAACTCTAGCATATATGTGTTTAGCTCATATTACACATCCAAGTCATTTAAGATAATAAATTGAAGCAATCCATAGCAAATACAAAAGTTCAAAAGATAAAGTTATAAGAAATGAACTCAAGTGAAAAACTTCCTCTTTGTAGTTGCTTGGCTTCAATGACTTGGTATTTCCAAGCTTCCTTTAATGCTCCAAAATGACGATTGATGATGGGTATGGTGTGTAAAGGAAGGTTTTGTAGTGGAGGTGATGGATTTGTGGTGGATTGTGGTGAAGAAACGATGAAGTTGGTGATTTTGTGGATGAAAGTATGGAGGATTTGATGATGGCATGAATGGAGCAATTCTCAGATCTATAATTTGTGAAGCACACCCTTAAAATAATGGAAAAAAGATATATATATATATATATATATGTAGGTTAAAGTGGGTCCCAAAAAACAAGCAGTGACAGTCATCTCAGGGTACGTCTCGCTATTCGCTTCGACGAAACGTTTAACAAAACGATTCATGAAGAGGCTCGCGGTACGCGATTTTGCCTAACGCGGTTCGCTTTGACGAACTAAACCGTGAAAGTTGGCAGCCGATTTTGGTCTTCCATTTCGCGGTACGTCTTGCTATACGCTTCAACGAGATGTCCAACGAAAGTTGGCAGTGGATCATGTCTTCAATCTCGCGATACGTCTCGCTATACGCTTTGAAGAGATGTCCAACGAAAGCCCTTTTTTTGGCCTGAAAGCCCCTGATATCACGCGTAGACTCCTTCTAAACCAAAATAACCTACAAACACAATACTCAAATATTAAAACATGGTAATTTCAAGGAAAACGAGATCAAAACATAGGAAAATAAAAGAATACACAAAGTGTATAAATTGACTTATCAGAAAGCATCAAAGCATGAAATCACAGACTTCACATGCTTTTAAAATACAAACAGAGATTATAAAACATAAACGAATTAAAATTAAATAGACAAAAAAAAAAAAAAACTAACTTACTATATCTTGATCCCTTTTTCAAAAATTTGGGGACTCCAAACACCAATCCAAGTATATGATATATGTCCAACTGCAAGCAAATAGAAATACATTACTATATAAAAAAAAAAAGTAAAAACAAAATTAATTAAATATATATATAAAAAATCTTACAAAATCTTTCAATTGTTCAATGTGATAATAATCATTATTCTGAGTATCTTAACTGAGGGGATTGGTATCTTAGGGGTTGTAAGTACAGTTATTAGACATGCATTAATCTACTTTATAATCTTCATTAAAAACATCATACTAAGAGTAATATGTAGACGTATTTATGTTAAGTAATGTTTAGCTTGTATTCTACTTATAACTTCTAAATTTTGTTCTAAGACATAGATTTTCTATTTTTCATTCATTCATTTAAATCTTTTCTTTACCCTTTTAAATGTTTTGGATTTTCTCTAAAACATTTTATTCGTATAAAACAATGAATTACTAGTAACTTACCCCAACAACCTAATTTTTTTTTGCATACACTCAGATAATATATCAACCATAGTCTATCTCCCACTTATATCCACAATGAAAATATTTTTATACCTAGTAAGGGTTTTTTTTTTTTTTTTTCTTGACGCATATATTGTAGAATTTAGACACAGCGACTGTTATTCGGTCCGTCGTTTTTTTTTTTTTAATTTTTTTTTTAATTTTATAACCTAACTTCTTAAAAGCATTGTCAATGAGGCAAGCAGCAACAATATCTATTTGTTCGCTTTTGATATAAAGGATCTATTTACCTTCCACAATTCTAGGTATTAACAGTTTGCCACACAAAAATCCACTGATATCATTCTTATCCTTCAAATCATTGTTTTCTACTTTTGTTGCCCATTATGATGATCCAGACTCATCGACTTCGGCATAACAAAGTTTTCGAATGATAGCATTGTAGAAAACATCAAAGCATGAAATCACGAATTTCACATGCTTTTAAAATACAAATAAAGATTATAGAACATGAACGAATTAAAATTAAATAGACAAAAAAAAAAAAAAACTAACTTACTTATAGATATCTTGCCCCCTTTTTAAAAAATTTGGGGACTCCAAACACCAATCCAAGTACATGACATATGTCCAACTGCAAGCAAATAGAAATACATTACTATGTAAAAAAAAAAAAAAGTAAAAACAAAATTAATTAAATATATAAAAAAAAAAATCTTACAAAATCTTACAAAATCTTTCAATTGTTCAGTCGGATAATAATTATCATTCTGAGTATCTTAACTGAGGGGATTGGTATCTTATGGGTTGTGAGTACAGTTATAAGGCATGCATTAATTTACTTTATAATCTTCATTAAAAACATCATACTAAGAGTATTAGGTGGACGTATTTGTGTTAAGTAAGGTTTAACTTGTATTCTACTTATAACCTCTAAATTTTGTTCTAAACATAGATTTTCTATTTTTCATTCATCCTTTTAAATCTTTTCTTTACCCTTTTAAATGTTTTGGATGTTCTCTAAAATATTTTATTCGTATAAAACAATAAATTGCTAGTAACTTACCCCAACAGCCTAATTTTTTATATATACACTAAGAGAATATATTAACCATAGTCTGCCTCCCACTTATGTCCATAATGAAAATATTTTAATACCTAGTAAGGGTTTTTTTTTTTTTTTTTTTTTTTTCTTGATGCATAACAAGCGCATATGTTGCAGAATTTGAGAATAGTTGCATTTTTAAGGGCACAAAAAAAAAAGGGTTTTATTAGGGATTTGAAAGGGACTACAAATACAATCTACGTACTGACGAAGACGAGCAATTACGGAGGACAAGCGGCTGAGAGCAAATGACGTTGATTTTAAAGGTATGGTTTTAGAGTTTTAATGTAATGTTAGAGTTGCTATTACAACATATTTCATATGTATGGTTTTAGGGTTTAAATGTTAGGGCTGCTATTACCGGGTAGGTTTGATGGTTTTTTATTCCTTCTTTTAAATCTTTTCTTCCTCTTTTAAAGGTTTTGGATTTTCTCTTAAACATTTTAGATGTATAAAACAATAAGTTACTAGTTAATTGCCCCAATGGCCTGACTTTTTGCATACACTTAGATAATATAATGACCTCAATTTGCCTCTCACCTATGTCCATAGTGAAAAAATTTTCATACCCAGTAGAGGTTTTTTCAGTTGACACATAACAAGTGCATATAATGTCGAATTTGAGAATAGTTGCATTTTATGAGGGCAAAAATGATAAAACACTTCTAAGTAAAAAATAAGTTTTATAAAGGATTTTGGGTGGAATACAAATACAATCTACTTACCAGAAGAGACAAGCGGTGGTGAAGGACGAGCGGTTGAGAGCAAACGACGTTGATTTTAAAGGTAGGGTTTTAGGGTTTTAATGTAATGTTAGGGGTTGCTATTACGGTGTGTTTTATAGGTAAGGTTTTAGGGTTTAAATGTTGAGGTTTCTATTACTGGGTGGGTTTGAAGGTTTTTCATTCCTTCTTTTTAATTTGTTTTCCCCTTTTAAAAGTTTTGGGTTTTCTCTAAAATATTTTAGACGAATAAAATAATGAATTACTAGTAAATTATCCCAACAACTTGACTTTTTTACATACACTCAGAGAATATAGTGACCCTGGTCTGTCTCCCTCCTATGTCCATAATGAAAAGATTTTCATACTCAGTAGGTTTTTTATTTATTTATTTATTTATTTATTTATTTATTTTTTTGAGTTGATGCATAACAAACGCACATAATGCCGAATTTGAGAATAGTTGCATTTTTTGAGGGAAAAAAACACTTTCAAGTAAAAAAAAAAGGTTTTTATAGGGATTTTTAGGGGACTACAAATACAAACTACTTACCAACGGAGACAAGCGATGGCGGAGGACGGAGGACGAGCGGCTGAGAGCAAATGGCGCTGATTTTAAATGTAGGGTTTAAGAGTTTTAATGTAATGTTAGGGGTTGTTATTACTACATGTTTTATAGGTAGGGTTTTAGGTTTAAATGTTGGGGTTGTTATTACCAGGTGGATTTGCGGGTTTTTCATTCCTTATTTTAAATCTTTTCTTTCCTCCTTTAAAAGTTTTGGATTTTCTCTAAAACATTTTAGACGTATTAAACAATGAATTGTTAGTAACTTACCCCAACGGCCTGACTTTTTTGTATACACTCAGAAAATATAGCGACCTAGTATGCATCTCACCTATGTCTATAGTGAAACGATTTCTATAACTGACGCATAACAAGCGCATATAATATCGAATTTGAGAATAGTTGTATTTTCTGAAGGTATAAATAAAAAAAACACTTCTAAGTAAAAAATATGTTTCATTACAGATTTTGAGAGGACTACAAATACAATGTACTTAACGACGGAGACGAGCGGTGACAGAGAACGAGCGACTGAGAGAAAATGACGCTGATCTTAAATGTAGGGGTTTAATGTAATGTTAGGAATTGCTGTTACAACATATTTCATATATATGGTTTTAGGGTTTAAATGTTAGGGCTGCTATTATCGGATGAGTTTGAGGGTTTGGGTCTTTTAAGCCCACTATTCAGGGAAGATATTGGGTGCAATGAGTGTATGGTGCATTCCCTTAATTAGCTGGCAACATCACAAGGTATGCACCATGCACCCACTGCACCAGATTAATCGAGACATTAAACTTTTTTTTTTATCATAATTCAAACAAAGAATAAACCGATAAAAATTAATAGTAGATACAAAAATGAATGATAGATGTTGAAAAAAAAAAACATAAACATGATAATGGAAATTTGAACAAACAAACAGACCTAACCAGCCTTACAGAAAAACAAACAGACCCAACTAGTCCTAGATCTTGTGCTACTCCACTTGGTTGTATGAAACCGCATGTATCCTGGCCGGAGAGAAATTTGAGAATTATTTTTTTTGAAAGGAAGACATTTGAGAATTGAAAGAGAGGGATTGAGATTTGAGAGAGGCAAAGCCAGAGGATGAGCGAGATTTGCAAATTGAATTGAATCGAGAGAGAGAGATTAAGATTTGAGAGAGACAAAGCAGAAAATGATCGAGATTTGCAAATTCGAATTGAATTGAGGGAGTGGGATTGAGATTTGAGAGAGGCAAAGCAAAGGATGATTGAGAATTGCAAATTTGAATTGAATAGAGAGAGAGAGAGAGAGAGAGAGAGAGAGAGATAGATAGAGAGAGAGAGATTTGAAGAGGCAAAGAAGATGATGGATCGAGATTTGCAAATTGAATCGAGATAGAGGGATTTAGATTTGAGTGACGCAAAGCCAACCACGTAACTATATATATAATAACTCAAACCCTAGTTTGAGATTCATTTTAGATGTACTTTTTATTTTTGTCTTGTTTCTGTTTTTTTTTTTTTAACATTTGATACAGGACTACCAAGAGTCTGTCTCCAAAACGATTCATTTTAATTCAATTCACATTGTTTTGTTATTATTTGACCTTTTCAGCTTCATATTGATTATTCTTCTTCTTCTTACCATCAGCAAATCTCAAAAGATCCAATTTTGAATCGCTTATAACTTCGTCGTTTTTGAAACCTCTCACAGTTCTAAATCCACTTCAAGTACGTCTCTCTTACTTCGTCATTTCATTTTCTTGATTTTTAATTTCTGGATCGGTCTCTAGATCACTCGCTTTTATACTTTCAGATTAGGTTTTCTTTCAATATTTACACTCTATAATTTGTAGAAATCTAACCCATTAAGCATGAAGCCAGTAGTTTTTATTTATTTATTTGACATATGCAGAGACGGACCATCATTGGGGCTAGGGTGGGCTCCCACCGTAACAATTCTAAAAAAAAATTGAAAAGTAAAAAAATAAAAATTAATAATGAATATGTTTCCTAATAACAAAAGAAGACGTGTTGTAACCTGTAGCAGGACTAGGAGGACTCTAGCCTATAAGAGGTATTTATATGTTGTGCTTGTGCATACTTCTTCACGAATTATGAGGTAGTGTAATCTATTTTATTTTATTTTATTTTTCTTTCTTCAATAATTATTTTCTCTCATTCTTTCCCATATTTACTTAAATTTGGTCCAATTTCTTTATTAACACCAACAATTGATCTTCCCATAAGTTATGTTTTTATGAATATTATGAATTTAAACATTTTGTTTTATATTGAAATTATTCAATTTTATGATTACTATAATTTTTAGTTTATAAAATTTTAGAAATAATCTAATTATGATTAATCTAATTTTAAATTTACAAACTTACAATATTGTTTAATGAATTTTTTGTTGTTTTGATTGAAACTTAGAAGCATGTTTTTTTATTATTATTATTATTTTTTTATTTTTTATTTTTTATATTTTTAGGTTTTTAATTAGAGTAATAGTGTAATACTATATAACCCAAATAATTAACCCAAAATTTAACCCAAATAATTATCACACAAATCATGGAATGATATGGTTAATGAATAAAATCACGTGCCACGTCATTTGAGTTAATTTTTGGACTAATATTTTTGGTTGTCTAGCATTAGTTTTTTAATTATTCTTTTTCTTCTATATTTGCTAGTTATAATAACATAAGCGTTTCTATTTTCTTGACATATATAGAAGGTAATAAAATAAAGATTATTTTAATAACTTATTTTTGTGTTAAAAACAAATCGTTGAATACAACTTAATTAGTATTTGATTGTATTTGCATTTCATGTTTATTTTATAATCTATTTTTACTTTATTTATTTTTTATTAATTTTGTTAATGTATTGACGACACGTTGTTGCGGTGTTGATCAAAAGATGAACAATTAAGTTCGACCTCGCTAACGCCCAAGTCACAGAGACTAGCACAGCGACAAGTGAGGGTATCGTTCCGCAGGGAGGTGGAATCTGTCGACCGTTACCGGTTCTAGCTATTATTACAACACGCCGAGCGGACTCGTGTGTTGCGGGTTCGAAAAAGTGTAAATAATAATATAAATAAAATATAAATTACATAACATAATATTTACAATGATAGGATGAAATGGAGAGATGGCATGAAATATGGTTACACTAGAGAAATGATTCAACCGTAACAATCCTCTCAATTAAGTGCTAAACTCACTTAGTCCCTCAATATGCAAGTATATAATAAACTCGTGTCCCCTTAACTGATCTTTAATCTCTCTCGAGTGTTAGAAATCATATCCACACATACGTATGGATTCATTAAGTACCGTGAGACACAAATAAGAGCCATGTATGCCGGCCTAGTGTTCTCTCAACTTTCCGGTCAAATACATTGGTTATTTCATTGGGCATGTAATGCGCAACTGCGTGGGCCATATTACAGCTAATAATTCATCCATGAGACTAACCAAATACGGGATGGTTACCAAGTGAAAGCATTAAGAATACGAGATACCCATATAACACGTATGTTATATGCTCGTGTCCCCTAAATTAATCTCTATTCTCTCTCGAGCGATATAGAGATTACATCCATGAATAAATGCTTGGATTCATTAAGGACCGTGAGACACACATACGAGCTCTGCCTGCCAGCCTAGTGATCTCTCATCTTTCTGGTCAAATGTAGAGGATATCACGCTGAGCAAGTCAATGCGACACCACGCAATATATAACAATTTCATCAACACGAATATCGTAAGGAAGATTGGACTGCAAGGGGCTGCCATAGAACCGTTTGATGTGAAGGTGGCTAATGGGGAAAAACTTAAGTGTGAGGAAGTGGTTCACGAGGTGAAGATGAACGTGCAAGGAGTCAGGATTGCTATTGATTTGCATGTGTTATCGCTAGTGGGAGTAGATGTGGTGTTAGGTAACGCTTGGTTGAAGAGTATAATTCTTGTAATGCTCCCAAAATTTTATTGTCGTTTTCTTAGATTTAGGACTCGTTATTTTTATAAGTTAGTAACTAATGTCATGCTTCCATGCAAGATAATGTTGTTGGAAAAGGTAGGAGAGATAGAAGAAGAATAAACTTAGGAAAGGGATAAATCAAACTTAAGAGAGATTATACAAAAATTAAGAGGTTTCTCGAAACCAAGATATCCAGGTAACAACCCAACAGCAGTGTTAAGCTTTAACCATTAGGCAAAGTGGCAAACCTAGTCTACCTTAAATAAGGAAAATAATCCTAAACCAACACAAATAAGAAAAAAAATCCTAAAAACATTAAAATAGAAAGAAAATCTCCAAAGTATATCCAAATAAATTTTGCTTAAGTTGATGCTGTAGTAATAGCTTTATGGTTTAATGACTTTCATTCAGATTTTTGTGAATCTTCATTTCATGCATTCATTCGAAATGTTGGAAAGCTTTTTCTTTTCTTTTACTAGTGCCCTGATATTATGCCACTTTTTTTTTCTACATGATATTAGTCACTTCCACCTTCTACGGGTGAACTCCAACGAGCAGAATGCCTGAGATCTCTTCGAGAGATTGCCATTCCACTTGCTGAGAGGCCAGCCCGAGGTGACTAAACTGGTGAAGTATGCCATTGGGCAGATGGTTATCATCTAAATGTTAGACTATACGAGAAACTTCTTCTCAGTGTTTTTGACATGTTAGATGAGGGGAAGCTGACAGAGGTTAGTACGCTTCTTTAAGGAAATGGGACATGACACTAGAGAAGATGGCCTTAACTTTCTAAAGAATTTCAAATATCTTTTCTATTTGGGCATTATTAGTTTTTTTTTATTTATTTAAAATCTTTAATCACGGGTTATTTTGTCTGAAAATATACATATTCATTACATAGGGGAAGGATTAGCTACGTCAACTTTTAACACAAGTTGTTACACAAGTTGTACTCTATTTAAAATATTAAATCAAACATACATGATTAATGTGTAATTGATGAACATTGTGAACAACATATGCAAGATGGAATCTCATCCATCAAAGTTTTTTTTACCTAATGGTTGAAAACTTGTGTTATAATTTGTTTCAAAATTATCCTCTACAACTTGTGTCACATATATCTAACGTCATCCACACCTTACTGAAATTTAATAAATTTTGATCAGAGTTTTTCTATGGATGTTAAGAGAAATGAAAAATAATTAAAAAAATTTTGGACACAAAACTATTTTTTTTTAATATTTATTCGGAAAAAATAGTTCCCATAATCAAAATATTTTGAAATATTTTTACAACTATATTTCATTTTTTTTATAACCCATACAAAAAATCTCATCATCAAGGTGTGGATGGTGTAGATATAAGAAGGTTGGCCTTTGAGAATTCATATATATATATATAGATATATAGATATATATATTTGTAGCTGCAAGTTGTTTGCTTTGACCAACTACAACTTGTTATATTTCCAGGAAGTGGAAGAAATTCTTGAGCTCTTAAAGTCAACATGGCGTGTTTTAAGAATCACTGAAACAATGCATTACACTTGCTATGCATGGGTGTTATTTCGGCAGGTATTAATGTCAAAGGAGCTGTTTTGTTGATTGCTTAGTGGCATTTGGGCGTTGAAATTGATTATTTGGTTGTTTGATCACAGTATGCTATCACGACTGATCAAGGTATGTTGCGACATGCAATTGAGCAGTTGAAGAAAATACCACTGAAAGAACAACGAGGTCCACAAGAGAGGTTACACCTGAAAAGTTTGCATTGTAAAGTTGAAGGTGAAGAGGGATCTCGAGATTTGTCTTTCTTACAGTCACATGATGGAGGATGCTTACCTGGAGGCTTCTGTCCGAGGAACCTGAAATGGTATATATATCATTACTTGTTATGGACACATTATGTACTTGATATAGACAACGTCTAAATTCATTTAATACATCATTATCCATTAAAAATTCATTTGCAAGGGTAAGTCTTAATTTTATTTTTGTAAATTAAGACAAGAATGAAATGCACTATGTATATGTTTCGTTGATTTGGAATTAGTTTACAATAGTCAGGGTACCAGTACTCAATACTAGTATTCAGAGGCAATAAGAAAGGGTGAGTGTATTTTTCTCATCTAGATGAAAAATTAACCCACAAATCCACAATGAAATATCATGTTAGGGTATGTAGAAACATTCAAACAGGAAAAAAGAAAGAAGGATTATGGGAGAATTGGTATCGGTTATCCCTTAAAAAACCTTTGTGATGACAACAGAAGATGCCTGAACAGAACAGCACACTGCTCCTACAATATCACACTAATTATTTAAAAGAATATGCAGAACCCCATTTAAAGTTCAAAGTTCAAAGTTCATAAATCATTTGACCTGATTTTCCTCAGACTCTAAATTCTAACATTCACTTTTCCCTGCAGATCCTGCAGGCTGTTGATAAAACACGCACAACATATGAACATCCTTTGGCATTACTTGCAGAAGAGACCAAAAAACTTCTAAGAAAAGATTCAACTGTGTTCATGCCAGTTTTATCTAAGAGGCATCCACAAGCTACCATTGTGTCCGCTTCACTTCTTCACAAGCTTTATGGCAACAAATTGGTAATCTCATTTGTATATCTCAGCTGTCTCCTAGTTCCCTCATGCAGTTTGTATTACAATTTTGAATTTATGAGATGTTAATTAACTTCTTATCTTCAGAAACTTTTCATAGATGGTGCTGAACATTTGACTGAGGATGTTGCATCTGTATTTCCGGCAGCTGATAGCCTTGAAGAGTATATAATATCACTTATCACATCTGCATGCGAAGAGGAGACTGCAGCGGTCTACTGCAGAAAATTGATTCCATACCAGGTGAGGTATTTTTGATTTAATTGCATATAAGGTCTTCTATTTCATCAATGGTTTTCAAGCAGAATTCATTTCCAACAATGGAATTAGAAAAACTGTTTGAGATGAAAAGAATTTGATTCTGTGAACTGACTCTTAAAAAAAAAAAAAAGAATAATGGGTACTGTGCTTCCTCGTAACATAATATCAATTGTGCACGGAAGCACTTATATCTTGAGTGACTTATGAGTTCCCGATCTTTCAAATACATAATTTGATGAAAGTAGATAAGATAATGGTGTTTATCTGTTTTTGGATTCTTTCATGAATTTTTTTTTTTTTCTTTTATTTTAATTAATATTTCTCCTTGAGGCTGTCTGCCCAAGGTATTTGTTAAAAATAAAACTAATCATAATGGTTTTCATGAGACCATTACATAACTCAAAGGAGATATTTAATGTTATTATCATTTTTTTTTTGAATGTCTACTGGATTCAGCATCTTTCAGGCCCTTAAGATTATCATTGCATCATTCTTCTATTGTTCACATGCCCTTGTTTCTAATAAGAAAGCCTTGTCTGTCCTGAAATGGAATCTATTGTACCATATTGAATATGATAATATAATCGTATCTGTATTCTGTACAATGAATTAATTGCGATGTTGTTTCTTACAAAAAAAAAAAAAAAAAAAAAAGAAAAGAAAAGAAAGGAAAGAAGGAAACTATATATGTACAGAGAATTACAATTCTTTTTTTTTTTTTTTATTCTAAAAAAAAAGTAATTATGTTGAAAGTGATTAAATGTTAAATTATCTCGATAATTTTTTTCCTATTTAGGTAGATCACCGTTTGGATTTTTGATAATTTTTGAATTACAATTTGATAATTTTTTAAAAAGTCGGGAACTTATTTGATACTTATGAAAATGGTTAATATTAAATATCTCCCTCACCTTTGAACTATTATTGGATGTATAATTATAAATGCTTTTATTTTAGAAACTTATCTTATGAACTAACACCGTTAGTATTCCGTTTGTGTTAACTTAATTTGACTATTAAAAAGTCTAAAATGTCTCTGTTTAAGCTTCAATTGTATGAATTTACTATTATACTCTCATACTTTTACCAAATAAATTAATAAAATGATACAAAAGACGGGAATGTTAACTTGTGAATGAGAAGTTATTTTGTGGACAATTTTATCCCTAAAAATAACATAATTATAAATGAACCAAAAGCATTGAAAATGAGTATTTTCTTGGATTTATATAAAAAAATACAAATAAATACATAAATAAATACATATTCTGGTTTATTTAAAATGATTTTAGTTCATTTGTAATTTTGTTATTTTTAGTGATAAAATTGTCCACGAAATAACTTCTCCTTTGCAAGTTAACATATCAACATTTTGTATCATTTTATTAATTAATTTAGTAAAATATTGAGGTTATAATAGTCAATTCATACAATTGAAGCTTAAATAGAGACATTTTAGACTTTTTAATAGTCAAATTCAGTCAATACAAACGGAACACTAACAGTGTTAGTTCATAAGGGAGGTTTCTAAAATAAAAGCATTTGTAACTATACATCTGATAATAGTTCAAAGGTGAGGGGAGATTTTTAATATTAACCCTTATGAAAATCATGAGAATGGATTTAGTTAAAAAAAAATGGATAAGTTGCAAACTAATTGGAATTAATAAAAATGTAGGGAACGGATTTGTTATTTTGAAATAAAGAAAGTTATACTTTTAGGAACATCTCCTTAAAACCTAAGGCAAAAACCCGCTGAGAAGATATTGAATTTTTTTGATGGCGTCTGGAGGAGGAGGTGTGGAGTGGCACGTGCGACCTCCCAACCCTAAAAACCCAATCGTCTTCTTCGATATTACCATCGGTACCATCCCCGCCGGTCGTATCAAGATGGAGCTCTTCGCCGACATTGTCCCTAAAACCGCCGAAAATCTCAGGTCTTTTTTTCTTACAAAACACTAATTTGACTGATGAAACATCATATTTAGATTGATTTTCCTCACTGTTTCTCATCTTCTTCTTCTTTGGCAGACAGTTTTGCACAGGCGAGTACAGGTACGTCATTGTTTATTTTGTCTCCCTTTTGACCTCTGATTGACTTTTAAGTATTTGTGTAATGTGATAATTAATTTACTGGGGGACTTGCATAAATGGTCATCCTCAGTTTTCAAAAACCAAAAATAGTCCATGATTGAAAATTTTGTGTTTTTGTTCCTTTCATAGTTGATTTTACCAGATTGTCCTTTAAAATCAATTTCCATTATTTATCTGATTTAATGTAACTTTACTCATTTACCCTTCTTGCAACTTTACCAAAATGAAAAGACAACAAATATTTCAAAAAAAAAAAGAAAACAAAAGAAGGGAAATGAAGAAATGGTGCTTCGAGACCAAAGGGACTCTAGAGAAGACGTCGACGCCGACTCTGGAGACACTCTTTCAATTACTCATAGGCCGCACCTTCTTCCACTGCGAGACATCGGCCTCCTCCTCAACCAAAAACCCTAGCCACTTTTTTTTTTTAAACCAAAAACATCGGCTGCACCTCATATTACACACTTTCTCTCAAGGTAAATCAATTCTCTCTGTCTTCCTTTACTTATTTGAAGCTTGTGTGTGTAATATTCATACTTTTTAGAAAGTAAAAATATGTTTTGAATGTTTTAGAATGAGCCTGTGTTTTAGGGTGTTTTCTCTTCTACTTCAGCTATCTCTCAAGTATGGGCCTTTATATTTATTTATTTATTATTCATTCAATCTCTGTCTTTTTATGGGTTTTATTGCTTCTTGATACAAATACTATCGTTTGCACTTTTTGATAGCTATATGTTGAATGGTAAAGTTAGAGGGATTGTTAGCTTATTTACTCTAAGCATTGTTAGCTTATTCATGCTTTTTAGAAAGTATAAATATTGTTTTGAATGCTTTTACAAATGCTTTGTTTTTTTTTCCCTGTGTGTGCTCTCTTTGATATATTTATAACAATAATATTACTTATTTGTAATGCCTGGCTTTTGCTATCATTTACTTGTCTGCATGTGCAATTGCATTGATATACCTGCCATCATTTTCTTTCTCTTGCCTTACAGACAAAACGTTTTTATTTTAGTTTAATGCGCTCTGGTGGTCTCTGTTTTTCATTGTGATCATCATCATCATCTCTAAGGTACACTAGTTTTACTGTTTTTCTTGTTACATTTATGTATGTTGTTTTTGTTAAAAGAGATACAAAAATATTGGATTTGGGTGTGTAGTGTGATTTGGGTCGTTTTTGTAGAGATTTGAGATTTGAGATTTGTTACTCATTATTTCTTGTTTTTTAAACTGGGTTTTTGCATGTACTTAGGGATTTAATTGAAAAGAAAATTATATATTTAGACTGGTGTACATTAACTGGTTAAGTAGCTGTAGTTTTAGACTAGTGTATTTTTTTTTTTTTTTTTGCTTTGTACAAATTTGAGAGCACTTTTCACACAATAAACTATATGTTGCTGAGTTGCTGGTATAGTTTTAGTTCGATCGATTCACTTGGCACTTGATTGGTATTCATAGTAGTTTTGGTTAGTGTCAAATTGGAATCGGTGTATCACCAATAATTTTCTGTTGGTTTTGGACCATTTAAGATAGAACCAACATTGTGAAACTGTTTTAGTATTTTGGATATTATTTACATTGACATGAAGCATAGTATTCATCCTTGCCTTTCTTATGATTTGTTGAGTCACTCAGTTAAGTTACAGTCTTTGAACTAGTTGCTATTTTTAGTCACTCAGATAGCTTCTTGGAGCATATTATTCTCTATCTGTTGAATTTATAATGTATAAATTTTCTATACAACTGGAGCAGTCACTCAGATAGCTTCAACGGTGTAACTTGTTAAGATTGTAAGGCTTATAAAAAGACTGTCGATTGATTAAATGAGACATATAGTTATACACAAATTATCATAGTAAGACACTTTGTTCTTGCTGATATTGTTGCTATCCACCACAACTTTGTATGTTTTTGTGAAATGTCTAAAGCCCTCCTTTGTGTGATTGTGTCTTACAAATGGAATCATTGAGACCATCTACAACACATTAGATTTGATTATTAATAACTAAAAGTTCATAATTATTTTAATGTCAACATTGTTTGTAATACTAATCATACTAATCATCAAGGCTGATTTCAAGTCTCCTTATTTTGACTCTTCTTTGTTTTGTTTGTAACTAGATGCCTAAGGATCCTAACGACAAATGCTGGCGGTTCCCGGACCACAGTAAGTGGGTTCGCTCAAGAATAAACAGTAATAGCAAAGGTCAGATTATTCAAGTTGTTAAAGATGTCCTTAGTAAATGTGGAATGTTAGAAAGGTTTAGGAATGGACCTTTTGGGCATTATTTGGATTTGCCACAACTCGTTGTAGTTCATGGGATGCTTATTTACAACCTCCTTAAAAAGGAGATTATTCATCCGAAGAGAGAGGATGAAATGTGGTTCGGCTTGGGACAAAAGAAGGTTTGTTTCGGCAAAGAACAATTTTGTGTATGTAGTGGGTTGAAAATGGGCCCGATGCCTGAAGGGTTTATGAACATGAAACCTGATGTAGAGGGTTATTGGTATACAACATATTTCAAACATAGGCCGACACCAGAAGCTTTGGAAAGCATTTTTTCACAAGGGACGGAAGCGGATGGTGAAGACTTGTTAAAGATGGCGTACATCTTAATGGTATGCCAATTCTTTGGCAAAGATGACCAAAGGAGCGCCATACCGGGTTGGTTGGTAGCTTTAGCTGATAATGAACAAGCCTTTACAAATTTTCCGTGGGGAACATATATCTTCAGTATGACACTGTTTTGGCTTGATTGTTCAACCGAGAAAGGACTCTCAAGACTAAGAGGGGAAAAAAAGAAGGCAAAGGGAATGGGGAAAAGGAAGCTCAAAGAAGAAGATGAAGAAGAAATAGAAGAAATAAACGAAGAAGACAATGGAAAAGATTATGATGAAGATGAAGATGAACATAATGAAGCAAAGGGAAAGAAAGGCAAAAATAAAGGAAAGCAAATGGCGGATGTAGTGCCGAAGAAGAAGAAGAATGGGGAAAAGACTTTTACATATAACGTACACGGATTTGCTCTAGCATTTCAGGTATGAGTATCATATTTTATAGTCCTTTCAATAATACAAACAATATTTGTGTAAAAAAAAAATAACATTGTTTGATTTTTGGAATTGTATAGGTATGGGCCATTGAGACTATACCTCGGTTGGCAAATCTCATCGGTACACGAATTGGCTTGGGGTTTCCAAGGATAAAGAATTGGGATTTCAATAAAAAGGCCGTACGTATCGAAAGCAAGCTCACATCATGGGGGGTGTGTATTTCATTAATTTTTCTCTTGTATGTTGTTTCTTCTCTCTTGTATATCGAAAGCTATAACTTTGTTTGTTCCCTAAATGCAGATTTCGTTGTTTAAATGGGAAGTTAACCCGAAGGAAATGGAGACCGATTACTACAAGTCATTGGACCCAGACTATGTGTGTGGAAAACTACTACACAAGGGGAAGGTAGTGGAGGTTGAAGATGTAATTGATGACGAAGAGGTTGTTGGTTCTGATGAGGAGCGAGATGAAAAATTGGAAGATCCCACAAATATCAATGATGGAGATGCTGCTTTTTCCAACCACCAAAAAACAACATCAGTTATGAGATCTTCAAACTCAATATCAGAACCCCCAGCTAAGAAGCAGCTCTTCCCCCCTAAAGGAGTGGATCAAACTCCTAAGGTATAACCTCCGTTTAGTGTTTTCTTACCAATTAAATTTATTGTGTCTTACCAACTAAATTTATTGTATCTTACATGTGATATATTTTATTTTTGAAACTTACAAATTTTGTGATTTGCAGTCTAAAATTCAAACTTCAGTGTCGTCCAATATCGCTGAACTCTATTCAGCTATGGCTGTACTGATTAAGGACAGCGAAGAACGGATGACTGCTTTCTGTAGAGCAGAATTTATAAGTATTAGAGAAGAATTGATGGTGTTACACAACAAGGTTGGAGATACACTTGTGGCGGCGGCTAAACAACATATACATCCATCAAGCAACATCGGATCCGGTGAAAAATCACCATCTGAAAGATATGGTAAGAGTATACACTCAGAAGTTGCAAAGAGTGAAATGCCTGATGTTCTAGCCGACACCGGAGGCGATGTCAAACTAGATGAGAGTGACCTTCCAGTCGAAATTTTTGATGCCAAACTAGACGACACGGATGTTCTGGCCGAGGGTTCAGGAGAAGATTCAGCACAGGATCTTGATGCCGGTGTGGCCAAGACAGATTTGAATGCCGAAATGGACGCGAATGTCGTTTCAAACACAGTGGCTCAAGTACGTTTGGTAATAAATTGATATAAATATATTATATAATATTGATATTATTATGGATTACAATCTAGCTCCAATAGTAAATAGTGGGTGATTTGATTTTTCAATTTATCCACCAAAAGGGAAAAAAATAAATTGGAAAGTTAATAATTCCAATATTTTTCCTATGAGTTTATGGTTTATTTTTGAAAGTATACTTAGCTTTTAGCTTTTATAAACTTTGTTTTTTATTCCCTTATAATGGATGAGTTTATGGTTCTTAGACACAGCCAAACTCTGTCATTTTGGCCATAACTCCAACCAACCAAGGTCTGGCAACATCTGGTGCTATCAAGCTCTCTAGAGAAGTTGACCCAGCTGGTACACTCTTTTTTCATTGTTTCTAGTTATGTAGGTCATTCAATTCAACAGTTTGATGTGTGCATTTCTGTAACTACTATGATACCCTTATCTTTACTTTAGAGGCTATACGTTTTTTTTCCCAGCTGACAGGACATTTGGTGTGTTGACAAAGGTTGATTTGATGGACAAGGGAACAAATGCTTTGGATGTAAGTTTTCTTATTTGAATGTCTAAATTATGAAAATGCATTCAACCCACAGTCATAGCTGGAAAAAGAGGCCATATTGAAGTTTATTGCTACATCAATTCTAGTAGGATATGTTATATGCTTAGGATACAATACAAATACCCATGTAAGAAATGTGTTGGCTGTAACCAATGGATGTGGCAAGTTATAGGATGTTTGTCTGCAACTTTAAGCCATTCAATAATTATAAAAAGTGTTTTTAAAAAATTAGTAAATGCACAATATGGGTACCTACGGAGTTGTGCACTTGTGCTTTTGTTATCATAACATGAATGCTAAGATATCACTCTAAAATGAATATGTGGTATTCAAATGGAAATTTTTTACCTGTGATTGTGACCTTTTCAAGTTTTATTTGTACTGTGAAATCACTCACCATTGTCTAGTAACAACAGTGCTTTAATATTAATTAATGAAATGCATTTTAAGGAGAAATTTTGCTTTCCTTGCATGTAAAATATCACTCTGAGAAGCTATATGCTAAGCATTTGAAGTGCATCATAGATATGCACAAATGAGGAATTCCTATCACTAATGGCAAGCCAAGCTTTGATATCTCCTTGTTTGTAGACCCATTCAGTAACACCAGGAATAAATGGTAGTTGGATCATGTGCATCATGTCATAGTTAACAACATCATATATCTTCACAGATCGATCACTTAAAACATTTAACATTTAATGCTTTAATAATTTATTCTATGGTTTACAAGTATTAAAAGAATTTTTCCTATTGTTATCATTGGTGCAGGTATCAGTTGAATATGTGTTATTCAACCCATCTGAAATGGATGAGATCAACAATTCCGTTATGCTTGCCACACAGCAGCATGTACCACAGTCAAAGGTTCAATTTCAGGGAATAGCTGTCGAAGATTACCCATCTACTGTAGTGAACATATTGGTTCCCAGCAGTGATGATAGTGTGATAGCTCTTGACAAGGCTGACCCTAATGTTCAATACAAGGATCAAGATAAGATTTCTTGGACTGATCCAATGCCCAAAAAGATAAAAAAGAAATCAAATCAGCCGGATGAACTATCAACTCAGGCTGAATCTAATTATATTAAATTAGCGTCTTTTCTGACCGGCAAAGACCGAACTAAGTAATAGTCCCCTCATCATCTCCTTTATATTGGTATTTTAATGTGTGAAATTTTGTTCCCAATATAAAGTTTAACCATAAATTAATAACAGGGTATATGTCGGGCAAATGCAACAGCATATGTATCCTACGGACTTCAAGCAGATGGCGGACAAGAAAGAATGGGTATCGAACTTGGTAAAAAAAATTATTGTTTCTCTCTGGTTTTAATAAGGATTTATGTCACTAGTTAACTAATGTCCATCATTTGATATACATAGCACATTGACAGCTACATGGATATTTTGTGGAGGAGGTGTTCGACAGTAAATGTTAACTACTTGCAGAATATCACATTTGCCACGTGCACGTTTTTCACAAGTTTATCACTTTATTCCGAGCAATAAGTTACTTTGAATCATTGTAACATCGAAATAATTTTGCTCAAATCATTATACAGGTCCAATTGAAAAATGCATGGTCTATTGAAATGGAGAGAATAAAAGTTGAAAAGGCGGTAAAAAAAGTTGAGAGGGCCACGCTGGAAACAGAAAATGAGGCGATTCGGAAGGGCAGAAAAAAGATATCGCCTGCTTCTCAGATTTTAGAAGTTTGGGATGAATACCCGGAGTTTTTACCTTTAGAATTCGAGCCCGAAGAACATTGTTTACCTTATGTTCTTGGTGATGATTCTTTATACAACTAGCCTTGGTGGACAATGGAATCGGTAAGTACCTGATAGAACTAGCCTTGACTTATTGTATTTTTAGAATTGGTGACTTCAAAAGAAAATTGTTGAGGATGAAGAACGATAGAATCTAAAAAAAATACTTGGAAGCCCGACGTAGTTGTTTTGTTTTATAGAGTCTAAACATTTCTTTTTAGTCATAACCTTTGTATTGTGTATACAGGTGTTGATACCATGCAACATCGGTGGCCACTAGGTTTTTTGCCAAGTACTTCTAAAAGAAGGAAAGGTAAATCTGTTTGATTCAATGTGGGGCCACAACGAAAAAAATTACAGGTTAAGAGAAATTAGTTGCCTTCTTTATCTGTTGCCCTCCATTTTGCACCGAGCAAGTTACTATGAAGAATTGGGAATCAAACCGAGAAATAATGCATTCTTGGCAGAAAATATCAACAAAAATTTTATTCCACAGCAGGATGACGGGTATAGGTTTTTGATTACTAGTACTGACCCAATTTCTTCATTTTGGATCATTTATATTTATTTTTGTCCATTAATATGTTGCAGTATAAGTTGCGGTGCGTTCATGCTTAAGTATGCTGAACTTATACTCTCTGGCACCTCTCTACCGTGGACTAACAAATTTGGACAAAATGATATACCTGCCATTCGTGAGGCAATGTCATTGGATTTGTTTATAAATGGAGTTATAGAAGAGAAGTTATAGAATGGGAATGTGGTTATGATATTGATTAACCATAATGGGGTGGGGGCACTATTGTATAGAATATCTGTGGTGGATTTTAATTAATGGGGAAATTTCATTTTGAGCCCGGTAAACAATCTTTTAAGCCTGGGGATTAATCTTTTCAGCCTGGGATTTTGTACATGCATCGACTAAGGATTTTTGTAAATAGATATTTTGGGCCCGGATCTAAAATCTTCTGAGCCCGGGTAATAACGTCTCCTTTTTTAATTACTATCTAACTGTGTGTATTTTTATAAGACCGGTGTTTTATCGTCTGAGCTCGGGAACCACTGTGGTGAGCCCGGGAGTCAATAATGTAAGCCCGGGAATTATGTGTTCGATTAAATGTTATCTTTACGTCTTCTAAATATGTTTGGCGACACCGCATGAGTCCTCTCGCATGAGGTGGTCATATTTTGGTGTTGGATGAAACATCCGAAATCGTGTACGTGAGACTAAGTCCACAACTAGTTAAAATCATTATGTGTAATGGGTGAACGTCCACTTGTGAAGTAGATTCGAGTGTATATCTTAAAAAAATTAATTTTTAATTTATTACTATAGTTGATCCTGCTTGTTTATATTTCTTTATGTCATACCCTTATTCCTGATAACGTCTCCTTTTTCAATTACTATCTAATTGTGTGTATTTTTATAAGCCCGGTGTTTTATCGTCTAAGCCCAGGAACCACTGTTGTGAGCCCGGGAGTCAATAATGTAAGCCCGAGAATTATGTGTTCGAATAAATGTTATCTTTACGTCTTCTAAATATGTTTGGCGACACCGCAGGAGTCCTCTCGCATGAGGTGGTCATATTTTGGTGTTGGATGAAACATCCGAAATCGTATACGTGAGACTAAGTCCACAACTAGTTAAAATCATTATGTGTAATGGGTGAACGTCCACTTGTGAAGTAGATTCGGGTGTATATCCTAAAAAAATTAATTTTTAATTTATTACTATAGTTGATCATGCTTGTTTATATTTCTGTATGTCATACCCTTATTCCTGATAACGTCTCCTTATTTAATTACTATCTAATAGGGTGTATTTTTATAAACCCGGTTTTTCGTCTTAGCCCGGGAATCACTTTTATGAGCCCGGGGGTCAATATTGTTAGCCCGAGAATTATGTTTTCCAGAAAGCATATATACCAAGTTTTTACATACAAAACTACCACAAATATTCGCAACCAGTTTGCAAATATATTCAAGAAAACATAAATACTAAGTTTTCACATATAACACCACCACAAATATTCGCAAAAACCTGTTTGCAAATGTATTCCAAAAAACATAAATACTAAATTTTCACATACAACACAATACCACAAATATTCACAACCACCTGTTTGGAAGAAAACATAATTACCAAGTTTTCACATACAACACAACATCACAAATATTTGCCACCATCTGTTTGCCAACATATTGCAGAAAACATGTATACCAAGTTTTCTCATTCAACACAACACCACAAATATTCGCAGCCACTTGTTTGCAAATATATTCCACAAAACATAAATACCAAGCTTTCACATACAACATAACACCCTAAGAACATAATAAGTTATAATGTATGCATAAAAAAAAAACTTAAACTAAATATATCCTCACAAATGGATATTAATGTGCTACAAATAGTAATGACAAATACTCAAATTAACCGTCAAAGATGATTTTTTCAAAATATACCTAGGAGTCACTGATTTCATCGTCTGTGTCATTCGAACTGGTGTTGGGTGGTGCATCTGGGCACTTCAGTCTATTATGTCCTTCTTTTTTGCAAATGCTGCAAACACGTGCTTTTTTTCCTGGTTTGCTTGTGCTAGATGATGGGTTTGGACAGCTTCTTTTGTTGTGGCCTTTGTCACGACAATTCGAACACTGTTTTTGCTTTCGAAACTCTCCAGCAGATGGTGTCCTTGACTTCTTTGGTCTTCCTATCAAACGCTTTTTCTTCCATGGCAATACAATGCGATCACGAATTTCATCAGGAATGTTCCATGTTTCTGGTCTTGGAACAGGGTTCACAGGCATGCTGTAAGCATGTTTCAGCCATCCCGTGGTGTAAAAGTCAGAACACAATGCGTTTATGGGCATACCTTTCAACCTAGTACAAAGCACACAAATAAACATATAATAAAATCAAATTAACAAATTAAATAAAAGTATACAATATATATATATTCTGATGGAATATATATTGTACTACGTACAATACTGTCTTTATGGGCTATATATTGTACTACGTACAATACTGTCTATTTAAATTATATCTTAAGGTCTGTTTTTGATATAAAAGTTCACTCTTTTTTATTCACTGTATTGCATCACTATTGCATCACATAAAAGTTCACTATTCATGATACAGATCATATATATATATGGAGAGAGTGGAAATGATGGAAATATATTTCAGAAAACATGTTTGCAAATATATAATAAACATATAATAAAATCACATTAACAAATTAAATAAAAGTATAAAACACACGAAGAACGTAAAACATACCTAGCAACCGCCATGACATGAATACACGGTAACTCATCTAGATCCCATTGACGACATGAGCAGGAACGTTGTTCCAAGTCAACAATTGCCGGCATCCATTTGTCGTCTACCTTGAATCTATTGCAATCAATGGGGTGAACCTCACATCGTTGCGACGGTAATACCCTCTGTTTAATGTGATCGTCCGCATACTGAGTCAAATAAGTAGACATTTCACGTGCATTTGTCCGACAGTCATGAAACCATCTTTGCAACAAATCTCGGATGAATTCAGCAATAGATGCGATAGGTAACTTCCGGATTGCAAGTAAACAAGAATTCATTGACTCGACAATGTTGGTAGTCATCATTTTGTACCTCCTTTTAGGGCTACGTACACGTGAAATTTTCTCTAACCCAATCTCTAAGAGATTATCGTAGCACTTACGATGTATGTCTTTCAACTCAGCCATTTCACATTCGAATTCCTCAATACAATATGTATAAGTGGCACGGTAGTAAAGCTTAATCACATCATCCCGTTGCTTGCACATTTTTCTTAGATTTTGTGCCAAGTGGTATGCACAAAACCCATGTGCTTCATCGGGGAAAATTTCTGCCATCCCTCCAATGATACCCATGTGCCGATCTGAAACTATCATCACACGTTTGAGATCCACTATCACATTGCGTAGTTGCCTTAAGAACCATGTCCATGACTCAGTGCATTCAGAATTCGCAAACCCAAATGCCAAAGGGTATATCATCTCATTTCTGTCCTTGCATGCCGCAACTAACAAAACACCCCTGGTCTTACACTTTAAGTGGGTAGCATCAATGGCGATAACTGGCCTAATAACTTCACTAAATCCCGCTATAGAAGCCCCGAGTGACATGAATCCATATGCGAACCGATTTTCCGAGTCAGTGTCAATCTTAGTTACGGTCCCAGGGTTGGATTGTTCCAACATGTAAAAGAATTCCGGCAACGTTTTAAAGGACTCCCACGGATCGCCAAATACCGTATTCAAAGCTTGGTTCTTTGACCTGTAGGCTTTATTGTACTTGAGATTAATGCCGTGCCACTCCCTCACTTCAGTCATAATATCTGTAGGACGGATGTTGCATCCTGGATCAGACAATTTTTTTGCAAACATTTCCCCTATTACCATGGAACTTACCCGACTGAACTGCATGTTATAGTTGTCATCATTAGTACATGTGTGCTCCTTAACGAGGGACTTAACATGCCAGTAAGTCCCATTTTTCAGCTTCCCTACTCGAACAACCCATTCACAATTACTATTTCTACATGTTGCAATGAATCTTGTCTTCGTCGATCGCTTAACCTTCAACTCAAACCTCTGTGTCAGTGCATAATTCTCTATATAATGCTTCATCGTTTTCTTGTCCTTGAAAATCTGTCCTTTATATATTGGACCTTGGTCTCCGTCTTCAAAAAATTCCTTTGATCTAACGGGTTGAATTAAGTACAATTCTGACCCCGGTATTTTCCACCGTGATGCCATAGAAGGTATAGAACTGTTGGCTGTTCCATTAGCCCCTGGTTCTTCTCTCTCACCTGTTGCCGCTTGACCATCACATTGAGCAACTTTCGAAAAATCTTTAGGATCATCACTAGTATAACCATCGATACCATACTCATCCCCCCTATCGGCGGTTTCACAAACATCCCTATCATCTACCTTTGCCTTCTTGTTAGTTGATGCTGGAGTCCCATGATCACTCTCCCTTGATGTAAATATAGGTGAAGTCATAGACCCAACCGGGTGGTTGCTACCGCTCACTGATCTGTAGTGTGGGATATCAACGAGGGAGTGTTTCTCAATGGGTTTAAAAGGAGACGGTGTACATGATACATTGATTGTTGTATGTGTTGCCTTTGTTGGAGTTCGAAATACATTTTCAATTGTCGCTGCCGGTACAGAATTATCGACCACTTCTACATGAACTTCATGCCAATCCGATTGCTTTTGAGAAAGCACACAATTTAGATCATCGTCAGTTGTAATAGATAATGTAAATCTCCCAGTCTCCATTTTAAGCTGTGAACTTATCTTCAGGGAAAATATATCGCTGCTGACCCCAATCCGGTGGTATATCCTTTCCAACAATTCACTGTATATTTCTTGAGCCTTATTGGTTAGACAACATGCAAAAGAAATCGGACCGATGAACTGGTTATCCTTCCGATATCCACCGCAGTGCACTACCAGGCCAGCCATCGTATCCGTAGACCCTGAAAAATAGTATTACACTCATTCAGATAATGAAACAGTATATACATATTAACAAAATTGAATGTTGATTTAAACAATACAGAACATGTCAGTAATTTGTTCAACAATGATGAAGAAAGGTAATTTGTATACAATATAGGATATTTGGATTTGGTTTCAAACTACGATCCCCTACGAAAATAGATATGTCCAGCTGCCTTTTTCAAGGATAAACAAACATCAAAGAATGGGTAGGTATATTTGTTGCAAAATGAAATGTAAAATGCGGAAGTCTTATATGAACAAATTCAATTCAACAACATGCACATAATAAAACATTCCAAACCTAGAAATACAAGAATAAACTGCAGTCATGAGGACCTAACTAAGGGGGGAAACAAAAAGATAACAAAAAATGACAAAGAAGTGATGGTATATATCTCATCTCAGTACAACATAAAGAGAACTCAAGATCCATCTATGCACATAAAGCAATTTATGTCCATGACACAAAGAAGGTTTCTAATGAATCCAAGAATTTAAAAGCAGGAACATACCTTTTAAAAATTAAAGCAGGAACATACCTTTTGTCAAACCTAGCTTTTAAAAACATAGCTTATTTTGTCAAGTGCATTTCGTTGAAGACTTGAAGTTAACAAATAGGGTTAAAATTATGATTTCATTTATTTGAATAAAATGAATTTTAAAAATTGTACTGGAGGCTAGTTCATTACATTTCATTCTTGTGAAGTAGATTCGGGTGTCTATACTAAAAAATTAATTATTAAATATTGTTATAGTGGATCAGATAGTTAGAATAAGAAAGGTATAAAAACACACAAGGGACATACAGAGAAGCCAATCAAATTTAATTGAAATTGGGAACAAAATGAGCCCCCACTTGACACAAAAACATAGATGGTACAGAACTCTATCATCATCTGACTTGACACTGGATATCTCACAAATTTCCACTACTGATTCCAAAAAATTTCAAATGAAAAAATCTGCAGCCATGGGTATGTGATTTGAATAAAAAGTATACTTACCAAAACTGACAGTAATGCTGAAGTACTTTGTATTCTCAGTAATATGCTTTGACAGTGCCAATGATCCTATCAGGAAGCTGAGCACAGATCCTGCCCCTTTTGACTGCAAAAGCAAACACAAGGCATTAATAATATGATTTGTTTATAAAATTGTAGTAATAACCATAAACGTCCACCTATTTAACAACACCTGAGAATAGTGTAGCTGACGTCCAGGATGACCAGGGAGACCAGCGTAGTTAACTTTCTTCACTCATGGATGAGAAGCAAGGAACTCGGCAATTTTTTGTGCATTCTCCTATAAAGGATGCAACAGTATCAGTATCAGTTTTTTTTTTCCTCATTTTCATTTTATGAGCTGAATTAAATAACCCGTGATAGTCATAACTCATTCCCATTGGTAAATATCAGAATTAAAAATATTAATGATTTTTTTTAAAAACATAAACACCCTATACCAACAACTGCACCTCATAAGGAGTAATATTTTAAGTTGAAGACTGTATAAGCTAGGAGGGGTATGAGCAGGCAAAGATCAAAAGGAACAAGGAATTTTGCAAACAAATCCACGGGAGTCAAATAAGTAATCATATGCAAGTACTGGCTATAATATGGAAATGGAAGAACAAGACTAAAACTACCAATATCTTAAGTGAAATCATCAATCCATAGGAACTAATCATCCTTACTATTTCCAACATAATAGCATCTACGTTCTGTGATAAACAATATGTTTATTGGGTTAGTTACAAGAAGAATATTATCAACTACACACTGCAACAACCATATTAGAATTTAAAATAGCTTAGACACTGCAACTAACATATTACAATCTAAAGTGAATATGCTAAATAGTTAGCACACAAGATGTGACAGCCAATAAAACTTCTTAAGTCACTAACTAACAATTAGCCCACAAACATGACAATCAAAATGCATAGCACATGAACTTCTCCAAGAGCTACCAAAACTAAATGCAGATTGCCAAAATACTATGTCCAGACTGCACATTGAAATGATAATGTCAACCTAGACCTCTCCGATTAATTATCACACCCCAAATCACTAGTGTATCAAACAATTATCTAGAACCAGTATAAAAGATGCTGAAGAGTCACAAAACGAACATATAACAGTTGAAATTTTAACAAATATCTTGTTAATTCAATAGTACTAATTGGATTGAACTAATTGGATTGAATTAAAAAACACAGGTCTCATACTATCATTCCGTGTCTCTAATGATGAAGAAACACAAACGGGAAACACAAACGAATTCACTAGTACATGAAAACCCACAAGCTAGTAAAACATGATAAACAAAAGTGGAAATGGAAGAAAACGGACATAGCGCACCTTTGGCTTCCATTGTGATCTTCAAATGGTAATGGTGAGGAAGCCGAAAAAGGAATCGAATACGCACTTCCTATGACGTCGAAAACGATGTGGAAACGGTGAAGAAGCCTGAAGAAGGAAGTCAAAGACCCACTTCATGTGACACCGTAGACGATGAGAAGTCGAAGATGATGAACTAAAGTTATTAGCTTTTCTGGTGAGAAATCAAAGGTGATGAACCCAACGAATAATCAATATTAGAGAAGAAATTGGTGAGAGGTAGAAGACAATGAACCCGACAATTAGAGAAGAAATAGTTAGGTTTAGTAATTGAGGTTGTGAAGCCCAGATATGTGAATTCGAGAATGGTGCTTGTGGGGGTTGGGGTTGTGGAAGATGAAGATGAAGATCTTTAGGTTTTGTTTGAGAAAAAAATTCCATTATCTGGAATTGATGGGAGTAACATTGTGAAAGGGTAGTTTGGTCCGTTAGAACCCTTAATGGGCAATGGGCAATTTAGTCATTCCACAAGATTTAAGTGGAAAGGGAAAAACCCCCTAAAAGGGTATTTTCGTCTTTGATGGGCTATATGTAGAAAGTGAAATCCAAGAATAACCATTAAAACAAATATTTCAATCAGAGGCTATTTTTGGTTTTTGAAAATTGAGGGGGGTCATTTTCATCTATTTCCACTAATTTATTTGCTAAAAGAGGCAATAAGAGTGTTATTATTATTATTTTTTTTTGGGAGAAAATAATCAAATTTCTATATGATTGGTCTTTAACATTTGGATTAGAGGATTAGCTGAACTAATTCATTTATTTGATGGGATTACGAATGGCATGTAAGTAGGAATCTTGTAAGAGGGTTTGTGAAATTCTTTATTGGCATGTAGCGTGTTCTTCCTGAAATCGTTTCTCTTGACTCAATGTTTTGAGTAGATTGTTATTCAAGAATGAGCTGAATATGTTACGCTCTGGTTGTTTCCATCGTCTATGTTGTTGCTGTGATCAATTATGAAGTCATTTTTTTGTCTACTTAGAATTTTGATCAAGTAGGGCGTATATTCTGGTTCATCACGAAAGGTGGTAAGCCCTGTTGAAAATTTCGTGTATTGGCAGATTGTTTGCTTTGTATTATTTCGTAAGAAAGTTAAAAATATTGAATGCTATTGTTAATGCTATGCCTCATTTGTTGGAGTAAACTAACAGAAAAGCTAGATTGCCCATTGGTTACAAGGGATGCCAATTCCATTTAGTGATCAAGGAATTCATGATTCAAGCTGGTGATTTCTTGAAGGTTGGTACCTTCACCTGATGATTTGAGCTTTGTTTAAGTTACGTTTTTATTTTAGTCTTAAATTTTAATGTACTTTGCAATCTATTGGCTTCGTTTCTAATTTATTTACCTAGTGCCCAAGAAAAGTACATTTTCCAAGTGATTGGATGGATATTCATGTTTCTTTTTGTTTTTTTATAAGTTAAATAAAAATGTTTGACATGGCAACTTGGGAAAGGAAAATGGAGTCATTTTTTTTTTCCGCCCTAATGCCCTATTCAGTTGGGCCCTTAGTACAATTAACCCTCTAATAGTTGACTAGATCTTAATACTTTATAGGTTATTACTTTCTTCTAACCATTTAAATTTTGATGAACTAACTTTAGTTTACAGTGCATAATAGGTTAAACTTGATAATTAAAAAATCCTTTCATAGTATTAGTTTATTCTAATTGAGCATATTATATGTGTTTTTGTTTGAATGAGTAATAGTTCCTTGCAAGCATTCTGTCTCTATATCACTCTCTTTTTTGTCCTGTCTTTTCTACTTAATTCTCATGGTGAGGATAATTGAGTAACTATTTCGATAAAGTTTGAATGTTCATCTATAAATAGAAGATATTATTTAACAGAGTTTTTACTAGTCATTACTATACTGTTTAAGTATTTATCAACATTATAAGATAAAAGTGAATTGAAAGAGTGGAAAGAGAATATTGAAGACGGCAAAAGATTCATTAGTTGTAAACTTGTAATACATTTCTCAAATTTTATATTGATGAAAGATAATATAATTCCTCTATTTCTTGTTAACTTATAAAAATTGTGAATGGTTAAAGTAAAAATAAGTATATGCGAACTCAATGCTAGTTCTTTTGAGATTTGTGTCAGATATTATGCATAATTGAAGTAACAATGCTTTTACTCTTTTTTATCAAAAACTTTAGGAACACTAAAATATGCCCTATTGATTAATTTCATTTTAGAAGTTGTTTTTCAGATGTATTAAAGTGAAACGTATTTAATATCTATAACGTGTTTACTAATCAAGAATCCTACCTTGGAAAGGGAATTAAGTTCCTGATTTTCGAATTCATGTGTTTACTAATTTTTTGGGAATTAAGTTCCGTGGACCCCACACACATATCAGGAATTAAGTTCCTGATTGAAAGGGAACTTGATTCCCCGCACTCACCCTAGGAATCAAGTTCCTTTTCTTGATTGAAAAGGGAATTCATATATTTTTACTAAAATATCCCCCACTTATTTTTTTTTTTTTAAATAACTATATCTATATAAATAACTATATATACATATATAAATATATAAATAACTATATATATATATCTTTATTTATATTATATACTTCGCATTGATTTTTACTTTATATGTGTGTGAATTGTTAATTAAAAAAAAAAAAAATTTGTTTGATGAAAACTAAAACACTATACTAAGGCCAAAAAAAAAAAAAAAAAAATTGAATTGACATGAATTCATATTGCTTTTGCTTTGGATTTCTATTTTTTTTTCCTTCAAATATAAACTTTTTTTATAAGTTACAGCTATAGATCTCACACACACACACACACATATATATATATATATATTGTACACAAGGGTTTTTTTGTAATCAATTTTGTATAAATTTGATTCCACCTCTAATTCTAAGAAAGTTAGTAAACATAGTAATGGAATTTAGTAACTTAATTCCGATTCCTTTCCATTCCCCTTCCGATGGAACTTGTTTCCGATTCTTCTCATTCCTGATTAGTAAACGCGCCCCTATAGTAATAAGCAAAGCAACAACTATGACTGTCAAGAGAGAATATGATTACCTCTTACAAGCATGATAATTGATAAGACATTCCACTTTATGTCTCTTCCATATAAGTGATCAGCACCAATTCCATATTAGAGGTAAAGAGCATGGCACTAGCTATGTCACTCTCTTGAGAAGAGCTTTATGTTATCTCAATAATGTTACCAGTGCACAGTTTCTTCTATGACATCTGCTGAGATACAAAAACCTTTTTTTTTCTAACTGCAAAGTTATGTTTTGATAAAAAAAAAAATAGCTTTCAGCATTTGCTGCTTTGTTAATTTATATCAGGATTTCAAGCTCTTCTTATATAATGTTTGTCAATAATAAAAAACTAAAAATGGTACTAAAACATTTTTATGCTGTCGTTTTGCTAACCTTATGTAAATTTTTCCTTATAGGGTGACGGTAGTGGAAGCACTTCTATTTATGGACATAAATTTGATGATGAAAATTTCATTGCGAAGCACACTGGTCCTGGCCTGTTTTCAATGGTATGATAATCTAGCTTCCATGATCTATTACATTTATGTTGTATCTCGTATTGGGTGGCTACGCTTTATCTAGATGAAGATGTAGCTTTGTACTGTTTGCGTTACTTAGCTTATTTGTATCACATTTTATTTACCTGCTTTAATATACTGGTTGCTTCAATCTAGTTTTCTGTACAGCAGTAGGTAACAATGGCTGATGGAAAATATTGCTGGTACTAACCAATAAAAATTTCTAAGTGCCAAAATTTAGTTTGGGCCATACTATGACCTAGGGCTGATGTGAGGCAATTAATAATTAAGTTTAAGTTGTTTGATTCTTAATTTTATCTTTTTAAAAGTTTAGATTTTATTTCAAGTTAAATGCATTCAACCTTTTGGATAATCTCCAATGGTTCCATGCAAGAAATGGACTAGAAATTAAAGATGGTAATTTCGGCTTGACATATTCCTGGTCAATCACTTTGAATGCCCAAATTTGAGAAGCGAATGTTGTGTTTTTCTGATGAATTTTGTTTAAATAGCACGAGTTTAAACATAAAATCCTATTTCCAACACTGAAACATATACTTTTTGCTCGTTTTCTGGCAAACAGTGGACCAAATACTAATGGGAGTCAGGTAATTCGTCTGCCTTCACTCTTTCGCTCTTCCACCTTCCCCTCCCTTACACACACACACAGATACACACGAGTGATGAATGATCAAATTCAAATAAGTATAGGGAGGTCAGTTTTGTGATTACAAAGTACCATGTGTTGTTGTACTAACAGAGGTTGTAAGCTGAAAGGGCCGTGTCTCTGGCTGATCTCCTTTTTACTTTGTTGTGCTGATAAGTCATGACTAAGAATATTTTACCAATTGTTTTCTGTTCAAAAGTAGTGTACAATGAATTTTATTAGCAAAGTTGCATATGTTCTTCACCACACCGCTACATCATGATACCCTTATGCATCTGTTGTGTGCTGTGGTAGACATATGCTGTACCGAAAATAATTTGGGTGTGCATTGATATTCCTTGTTTCTTTCCTTGCATTTCTCTAGAAACTTGGAGAGAGAACATTGTTTCTAAATCGATAGAGATTTGTCAAGTTTTCTATTATTTTGCTGTTGTAAAGTTTTAAACTAAAATTTTTTGTTCATCTCCTTTCAATGCAGCTCTTTCTCACTTGTGCAAAATATGACTGGCTTGACAATAAGCATGTTGTATTTGGGGTATGTTCTCTAATCTTTTCTTATTCATCAGTTTAGTTACCCTATAAAGATTGTTTTAGGTACTCCCTTCTATTAGCCTCTTTCAATCTTTTAGATGTCTGAATGCTTGCTTTGGCCATCCATGCCATGCCTTTCATTCACATAATCCCCTGAAATCGTAAACTTCGTTTGATTATTTGATGTAGAGAGTTCTTGGAGATGGTCTGTTGGTGGTGAGGATGATTGAGAATGTGGCTACTGGTCCCAACAACCGGCCCAAAATGGCATGCATTATCGCTGAATGTGGGGAAATGTAAAACTTCAAACTAAAAGAATACACTGGTGAAAAAAGACAAGTTTTAAGCTGTATTAATAGAGTGTATTAATAATTGTTTAACAATGTTTTTAGTCATATTAACTGAAAATGGTGATAGCTGAAATTTGTGTTTTATACGTTGTTTATGCTTTTGGTCATCGGAAGCTGAGCTCTTGCTAGTTGGTTTTGTTTTGTTGTCATGTGCGGCTGTGCCGATCCCCACCAAAGTCATCAACCAGCATCATCACATCACCATAATTTTTCAAGTTGGGTTTAAAAATTTTCAAAATATGAGGGTACACATGACGCTGTACTTGTTTCTCATTGCAATTTGCAACATGAAACACAACCAAAGCCCAACAAATAATTGATTAAATTAAGAGTTTTATAATAATAAAAATATATCTCTAATTAAATATAGGAGAAATTACACTAGACCGCCGGGGTTTGATCGTCAATTCGTTATATACCTAGATGCAGAATTGCATATGTTAATACTAAAACAAAATTATTTCTGCTTCTAAGAGTGATAGATGTATGAATTTAAGGTTTGGACAAATAACTTTTAAGTCACCGGTTCGAATCCTACAAATGGTAAAAGCTTCAAAAAATACCCGGTCTAGATTGGTGGATAGATAAATACCGTAATATATATATATATATATTATTTCTAGTCTAACTTCAATGTTCACCGAACA
The DNA here is from genome assembly GCA_035582765.1 of Acer negundo. NCBI lineage: Eukaryota > Viridiplantae > Streptophyta > Magnoliopsida > Sapindales > Sapindaceae > Acer > Acer negundo. The sequence goes on from CM069242.1 coordinate 15,755,828, forward strand.
CAATATTATGTTTAATCAATGTAATTCAATCAAATTTTGTATCAAAATAAAAAAATCAATCAGATTTCATACTATCCGATTCAATCCAATATAGTGTACCAAATGAAGCGTTACATGTAATATTTTCAAAAAATAAAATGAAGCTTTACACACTCATGTTATTGGTGCTGTAATTGTATCATTTCGGGATGATTTTACATTAATCCTTTGTGTTTGAATAATCATTAGTTTAGTCCATGTTATTTATTTTGCATAAAAAAGATGCGCTTTGTTTCATTTGTTTAAGAAAAAAAAGTCCATAATATTTCAAATTAGATCAAAATAGCCTCTATGAACAATTTCCATTAAGTATTGTGTATTTGTGTTAGTCAACAAGGGTATTTTATTCCTTTTAGATCCTAGTAACTTTTAGATAAATTTTGTAAGTTTATGAAATTTATCGGCCGGTGTCAAGCATTACACGCATGGATCATATATAAAATCCCACAATGCTGAGAAAAAAGAGTCACTATATGTATTTGTAAAATGCATATTATGGAACTTGAATCCAGTGACACGGAGAGATATGTGCACACACACCATCTAAACTAAGAGGTATTACAAACGTTGAAAGAAGTGGTCTGTACAGTTCTTCAAAAACTTAGAACAAGTGGGCTGTCCAAGTGTTATAGCAACACCAATTAATAATCAGTGACGATATATGCATCTTTCAATAATGGTTTGTACACCCCCAAATTATTACATTTTTAAAAATCCAAAATTACCATTAACTAAAACGATTAAAAAGACTAAATAATTTGTAAGTATACCCACAACCACAAATTATTTCCTATTATTGGTTTGATTTTCACATGTATCATATAACCTCCCTATTTCCTCAAACCATAACATCTTTTCTAAATACTTATTTCAATTACAAATTGAAATCAATTGCAGGTTATAGTACCAGCCGGAAGACAATCACGACACTATTATGATAAAGATTATAGAATCTATATAGATTTTTCTCTACCTCTGGTCCAGGGCTGGCCATGACATTTTTGGGGCCCGGGATGAAAATGTAAAAAGTGGACCCTATGACATGTCAAATGAGGAATAAGATATTGTCACAAAATGAGCTCCACAATATTTTAAATATATTCCATACATATAATTAAAAAAAAAAAAAAGAATTGAGTCCTTCAGAGTCACAATTTTTTTTTTTTAAATATATACTATCCATATAATTAAAACAAAAAATGAATTGGATTGTTTTTTCTATGGATTATAACAACTCACAACAGGCCCAAACTTATATACCCAAAACCCAATACTACATATTAGCTTTAATAAAAAAAATGGGTTCCAAGGCGGTTGTACTTGGTGCACCACCCTAGGGCTGGCTCTGAGAAAAAGGAGTGTTGACTCGTTGACTCGTTGAGAGCTGAGAGGTTGAAAGCAATGAGAAATAGAATTTGGGAACAAGAAAGTGAAAAAACCTATTGGACCTTTAGGTGATATACCAAAATATTTGGACTTTGTTTGTACTGGGCCCAATTTTAATTTTTTTTGTCAAGTTTTAACTTTTCAGCATTTTTATATGGGCATCTTTGATCTCAAACATTTGGACTAAAACCCAAAACAAATAGTTTGGCTTTTTATAATTAAAAAAAAAGAAAAGAAAAGAAGCAAAAATGGACCCTTAAGCTAATATTAAAATATGTAAACATGAAAATAGACCCCTAAACTAATACTCAAAGCATGTAAACATAAAAATGGACCCCTAAACTAATACTAAAAACATAGAAATCTGGCCCTTTAAAATTGGGGCCCAGGGCGGCCGCCCCTCTAGCAACACAGCAGGGCCGGCCCTGCTTTGTTCCTTTACCCCCTCTGTTTTTTTGTTTTATTTTTCTCTATAAGAGAATCAATGTCTTACATGCACCGGTAACACAAACCATTATTATTATTATTAATTTTTTTTGATTATTATTATGATTAATAATAAATATATAATCAAAGAATTATATAGCATTCAGATTAATATCTTTCACCGTTGGAATCCGAATCGCGCGACGGAAGCGGGATCGTGAGCGGGTTGTATCACTAGTTGGAGAACGATCACAGATTCCGATCACGGATTCCGAAAAGTTCCCTCAACTCATCGTGCAATTTGCTGTCATCAAAAAAGACCGGCAAAATACAAACAAGTATATCACTCTTTGATATATTGTACGCTCTGATAAACTCAGATGAGATAAGTAATCAATATCACACTATGCTATTTATAGGGTCCAGACTTTTATCTGGATGGATTATGATATTCAAATTTAATATCTTATTTATCCATTTAACCATTTATTTGATCATTTTGAATCTAACCCAATTATCACTATATCTGATAATTTTAAATTCAAACTATTAGGTGGCTTAATCCATATAAGTAATTTTCAATTAATTAACTGATATAACCACTTGCACATATTTTTCCAACATCCCCCACTCACACAAGTGGAACAATGCAAACTTTACAAAGTCACGTTTCTCAAACTTTTGGGTCTAATCACAGATCGTTCATACAAGCAAATGCATAGTGTGATCGATGAACAATTTTTCTAACTGTATTGGAGCATGCAATTTGATATCTCATATATCAAATTTATTGTTCATGTGTGTCACAGATTTAATTTTCATTCATTAGTCCAATCATACTTAACCCTTATGTATACAAAGTTATTCTTGACTATTTCAAATTTCTATGTACTCGCAATTGTATTCTTGTCTATCATAGACAATACAATTGGTCGACCGATAAATACAAAAATTTATGAAGAAACATTAAATCTTCTCATCCAACACTTGTATTTCAGTTTCAAAACAATTGCTATCCTAGTCGTGTCTCATAGACCGAATAGTATCATAGCCATAGAAAAACACGCTAAAGAAGCTAACATTATTATGTTACCTTGATACAAAGTCAATGGTCACAAAGACACCATTTGAGGTTTTATCAATACTCAAGGAACTTACACAATGAGGAAGCAGATATTTATTCACTCATTTTCCTTAATTGTCACATAGCACATGTTGTGTGAGGCATATGCTACAGTGAATTTCATTCTTTACAAAGAATGCACATGTCTTAATCAATATTCACTGTACGGATCTTAGTTCAGTCGCTATCGAGCGCCTAACCTGAGTCCTTAAAAGCTCGCTTACTTTAAGCACCAATTAAGATCTCACATCTAGCTTAATCAGGTTTCATGATTATGGGTTATATCATGATCGGTTCTAAAATTATGAAAATTTAAAACGAACCTCATCTTGACTCAGTCAGGGCGACATACTCATATATATAAGTTCCATGAGAATAAAACATCCACTTTATTCTCTTCTATATATGTGTCTCTTCTTAGCATACTATCTTAGCATCAAAGGCGACCTCATGTGTAAGAATACTAGTCTTAACCTGACGACATATTTTCATCAACTTATGTGTGTAATTATGCTAGCATTATTAGTAGTTTGCCATACTTTTAAGGTATGTCATAATCCTTTTGACAACATTTCAATGTTTCAATATATGATTATATTGGTATTCACTCACCAATCTTATGGCATAACTGATATTGGGCCTTGTACACATCACAATGTGCATGAGACTCTGTATGGTACTAGCATGAGGAACTTGTCATCAATTTCTTGATCTTATGGAGTTTCATAGCACATATCGAGACTAAGAGTTTGTGATTTTGCAATAGAAGTATCTATGAGCTTATAATTGCTCATTTTAAATCACTTAAGAATCTTTCTAATATATAACTCTTGTGACAGAGGTAGAAAAGTAATTTTAATCAACTTTCACTCCTAATATATATGCAACTTTGCTCATATATCAAATTTCAATGAAATTTGAGAATAACCATTTCATTATTTCTAGGCAAAACATATCGTCAACATATAAAGATAATATCAAACAAATTATCTTCAACCCTTTTGAAGTACATATGGCTTTCTTCATTCATCACGAATCTGAAAGACTTTACAACTTGATGAAATCAAAGATACCATTTTCTAGAGGATTGTTTCAAACCATATATTAACCGTTAAAGCAAGCATACTTATGCACTTATGGTCTTTTGAAACAAAAATTTACAGGCTGTTCCATGTAAATTTCTTACTCATGTTCTCCATTGAGAAATACAATCATTACATCCTTTTGATGTAATTTCAGTTTTATATGTACGACGAGTGCTAGAATAAGACATATGAAAGAAAACCTTACTTCATGAGAAAAAAGGTTTCTTCATTTGTGACTAATTGTGCCTTATACCTATCAATAGTGCTATTCGCCTTACGTATGATATGTGGAACCTATTTGTTCACAATGGTCTGATGACCAGGCGGTAAGTCAATCAAGTCTCGGACATGATTACTTTCTAGATTCCTTCTCTTCTTCCATTACTTTCATTCATAATTTCTTAGTAGATGAAGTGATAGCCTAATTCAAAAATTCTTGTCTCATCACTATCAAGTGAAGCAATCATAAAATCCTCCCTTTCAATCTCTAAAAGATGACATGGGATAACTTTACGATTATTTCGACGAGTTAGTAAATTATCAAGGTGGATGATTCAATAGGTGCTGCTCCCACTAGGGATGGAAGATCCCTGTAAACCACTCACACTAGGGATGGAGGATCCAATTAGATCCTAATTAACCTGGTAAATTATCATGGTGGCTGATTCAACAGCTATTCCACTCCTATTAAGGATGGAAGATCCATGTAGACCACTCCCACTAGAGATCATAGATCTTAATTTACCTCCTCTCATGTATTAACACAGATCATCTAATCCATAAAATTATCTATATCAATTGCATTTCTATTAGGAAATCTATTCTCTAAAATAATGACATCCTGTGATTCTAATTCAGTCACACTTCCATCTGATTGTACACCGGTGTTTTTATGTCCTTTGGAATGCATAAAGTATACAATAAAGATACACTTTCTCTTCTTGCATCCATTTTCTCATTTCTATGAGATGGATTATAAACATAATTTGCATACCCCTAGGGTCACGGATTAATCATATCAGGTTATATACCTATCAAAAGCTCATAAGGTGCGAAAGTGTTTAGTGGAACAAGATTAAGCATTTAGGCAGCAGTCAATTAACAAATCTTCTAGCAAGATACTAGAAGATTTTGCGCCATCATAGAACTAACCATTTCCAACAATGTTTTATTCCTTCTTTCCGCCACACCATTTTGTTGTGGAGTTCTAGGAATAATTAAATATCTTTCTATACCTTTCTTGTTAAAAAATTCCTTCAAAAAGATATTTACGTCCTCGGTTTATTCTTAAGATTCAACTATATCATCTAATTAATTCTAAACCAAACTCAAAACAATCTAAAGCAATCCGATGCTTTTGATTAATGGGAGATCAAATAGACACAACTGAGATGTCTGAAGATATTAATGAATGTTACTAGATATGACGTTTCATGTCTAGGTTTTACATTTATTTGATCACAAATGTCATAATGAGTTAATTTGCAATGAAATTTCAGATCTAGTTCCTTTACTAAATGGTTTTCAAGTTGTTTTTCTTTCTAGATATTTTGCATGACTTTTAGACTAATGAGCTTAATTAGCCCTCTCTTGCCAATATACTCATTCTTTCTAATCCAACACGACTTAGTCTAGCATGCCAAAATACTGGTATCATCATCATTATCATAGGATGCTGTGATTGAAAAACAAACATAATTGTAACCGTTTAAACTGACGTATATAATTATAAAACCATTCAATTGGCACCTTATGAATATAATTAGTTAAAATAATATTCACACAATCATCGTGATTATTAATGATAACATGAATCAAGGATGACATTCGCAAAGACTAAATTCAGTTAGATCTCCACTCTCAAGTGTATATTAGAACATCATGGAGTAAAAATTTAAGCTACCATGCAAACCCACTTTGTAGGTACTTAATTCCAATTTTTTTCCCACACATATACACATTGTTTTAGTAAATCCAATTTTACTCCATATATGCTTCGTAGTTTCTTGCTAAATGGTTTATTTTCACTTATCTACAGTCCACAAAGGGCGAGATTCAGAAAGAAAATACCTAGCTAGAAACTTAAGCATAATTTAACAGATTCAGGAGTTTGGGTTTTACTCTTTTCAACTCAATGCATTCATGAGCAAAAATGACCTAGCTTGTCACCAATTTTAACATGTTATTTTAGTCTTGTCCTTCCTCAATTCGGAACCCACGTTCTTCACGCATATTCCGATCTAGGATTTTGTGGCTATGACTAGATGAACATTTATCCCCAAGGACCCAAATTCCCACATCCCCATCCCCATCCCCATTTGGGGAAGAATTTTTAGGGAAAATTGGGGAAATGGGGTTGGGGGGGGGGGGGGGATGGGATGGGGATGATTTTTATCCGCAAATTAAAATAGGGAAGGGGACCCCATACCCATTTCCCCATTTCCCCCACAAATTTATGCAAATGGGGATGGGGATGGGGATGGGGATGGGGATGGGGGAGGTGTCCCTATCCCTGTTTCCCCAATTCCCCAAAATATTATATACAATATAATATATATATTTTTAATTTTTTTATTCGTCTATTTTACTAAGTATATGATCGCGCAATAAATGTTCACATTTAGCACTCCCTTTTCTTATCTTTTGTGTTCGTTTTCGAGCACTTTTGTATATTTAATATGTGTTATAGCCTTTTGTAGGTCCATTTCCATAAAGTTAGGTGTTTGAGCCTAAAGTGAAGGTTTAGAGGCAAAAAGAAGGAAAAAAAAAAAAATCTGAAATTGAGATGGTTTGTGCAGAATGCCTAACTTGTAAAAGCAATATATCCCTCTTTGGATTAAAGTGGGTATCGAGATACATGTTTTCGAAAAGCCCCAGGAGTCTAGTTTTCACAGAACTTTACGGATCACGATTCCGGATCTTCTAGAAGAAGTTACGTCCATTTGAGTGACTGGTATGCATAGTAGAAAAATCCGTGAGTTGAGATTTGCGAGTTAGTCCTCACCGCTAGATAAATATGCGAGTTTGTACTCACAGAGCGAAGTCACAACTCCTTTCCAGAGCCTTTCGCAAGATGAATCTGCAAGGAAGAAGTGTCAGAACAATATGCTAGATGGATCAGTGAGTTTGTACTCACAGAACGAAGTCGCAGATCCTTTCCAGACCCTTCCGCGAGTTAAATCTGCGAGTTTGTCCCAGCACGAAGTTGCAAATTTTTTACGAGTTTGTCCTCGCAGATCTTGGTCGCAAGTGTTGCCTAGAACCTTCTGCGAGTTGGAACTCGCAGATCTATGTCGGCAGCCCATATCTACTTCCAGATCACGTGATTTTTAAGGGCAAACTTGACTTTTCAACTCCAATTAATGCCCTAACCTTCAACCACTATAAATACACCCACTTGTTGGTCTTTAATCTATCTTATCTCATATCTAGAAAATTTATACACTCTTTTATAGAGAACCTAACACCTCCTCTTGTTCTTCAACACCCAATCAAGAGAGAGATGAGCTTCAAAGGCTTCCATGGAGGTTTTCCTCCATGGATGTCTCACCACCACCACCACCTCTAAACTTCATCTATCCATCTTTGAAGTAAAACCAAGGAGAAATGAGATCAAATAAAATAGAGACCTTAGTTATCTCTAAACTCTTCTCTTTGTTTTATTTTCTATTTCTTTGAGGTGTAATCCCCATTAGGGAATATTTGTAACCTAACATTTGAGCTTGTTATATATGGTATTTACAAAGATTTGATTTGGATCTTGACTATATTCTTTGAGCTTTGCTATATCTCTCTTTTCTTGACATGTATGTTGGTGAATGAGTATAAATTGATGTGTTATGCATAAGTGAGACTTTAGATTAAAACATTGATGTAGTGTAACTTAGTGTAAACAAACTTTATAGTGTAAAAGTAGAGTCTCACTCTTGTTTGTATGTTGGTGACGAAAGGGAATCGATATGTATGGATTGATTGGAGTGAAAGAGCACATCCGGGTTCCAATTGACTAATTGTGAATGGATCTTTATTGTTAACTCTTGAATATAGGGAACTTGATTTATGCATGCCTATGCTTGATTAGGTTGTTTGGTGTTCTTGTGCTTAATGAGTCTTTGACCAAGAGACACAATTGCTCACTCCATGATTTTGGATGAGTGATGAATGAATTTCGGTATTCCTTAATCAACAAATAATTCATAATAATATATGATTTGGTTTTGGAATCCTTAATCAAGAGAACTAGCCCTTGAATCCGAGTTGAATGATGCTTGAATGTTTATTATCAACATGACTTGCTTGTGTGTTTGGTGAACTTATGTGCCTATTGTAACCACTATCTTGCATCTCTCCAATCAACAATTATTTTCATAGCTAGGGTGCTTGGCCTTTAGTTTAATTGCTTTACCGCTTTAATTGCTTTGTAGTGTAATTGATTTCCATGTAGTTAGACTTAGAAAGGCAAGCACCCGGTTACATTTCTATCTTTAGTGTAATTTAATTTAGTTTAGTTTAATTACACACCTCACACACCATTTACATTATGCTTACACTTCACACACACCATTCTTACCACTTCCACATTCTATTTACATCGCTTTAGCAAGAGACAGTCATACGGATACCACCTCTCTATGGGAACGACCCTTGCTTACTTGCTATACTAGTCCTTTGACTCGTTGCATTTGCGAGGTAATTAGAATAGATAAATATCTTTTTGGTAGGTGTCAACGACCGCCTTATCAGTATATATACATTTTGTTAACATAAAAAACCTAACCCCCATATATTTTTCTAAGTATGTTCTTATATTTTTATTTTTGAATTTATGATGGAATTTGTGTTTTTCTAGTATGTAATTTTTAGTTAAATAAGGGAAATTGGGAAGACGGGGAAATAGGGGAAAATAGGAAATAGGGATGGTGATGGGGGGACCTTCCCCAAAAACTTCCCCATCCTCATTTTCCTTAAATAGGGAAATGGGGTGGAGGGGATGGGGGAGGGTTTCAAAATTGAGGATGGGGATGGGGGGACATATCCATCCTTATTCCCCAAATGCTCATCCCTAACTAGATCCTCTTTCCTTTTGGAAATATCTATTTCCACTAATTCGCTCAAAACTAAAAGTTTTGTGCAAGTTGGAATATGTTATATAAAATTGGCTTTAAGCCTAAGCCGCCTCTAAGCACTCATAATATGTCATATAAATTGTTGGGATTTACAACCTAAAGCTTGTAATTTGTAAATGCTATAAAAATATTAGTAAAAGAAGTAGTTGTTTCATTCAATAAATAAGTCTCATACGCTTATATCATATGTGCTAAACATCAAAGATTGCTAGATGTAATCTCAAACTGAGTATATGAATGTCATATGCAGAGGAATCCGGTTTGAGACGTGCAATCTAAAGAGTCCATAGGGAGCAAATAAAGCTGGGTACTTTATTTGTGGTTAATTTACAGCTAAGGTCCATTTCGTAATCATAATGTAAGGTGGTTATCCTAGACTACTCATATGATGATATAAGAATGAAGACACCTTATATGATGTGATCATATAAGATTAGGCCACGATCTATATGAATCTCTCACAAAGATCCATTACATTTAGAGATTCATATATATCGACAAATGATGGTTGTATATGGGTGATCTGAATCCTAAGTGTCTTATTGACTCCTTCAGGTTAGATCGTGGTTTTTGACATACCAAGAGTGAGATCGGAGTAGCATTCCTGATCAGTAACTCTGTATCTTGGAATCACGATTTGGCTTGTGGTTGGGAAAGTGTGCAAACAATAGAGGAATCCATTCATTCTTGCGAGAAGTAGAGTAGAAACATGTATAGAGAACTGAACTGATATCTCTATTTTGTGTAAGAGTAACTTTTCATTTACTCTTCTCATCTGGAGAAACTTTTTATTTGGAAATTAATCAATATAATAATATACAGATTATGCGTAAAAATATAAACTATCAGAAGTTTAAATGATATAATAGAAGATTAATCAAAATCAACATTAATCTCATAGTGATATAGAATTTTTCTCTTATATCATGCTAGAGATGAAATAAGGAGATATACTACACAATCAAATATCTTAAAAACGTGAGCAAGTCAATGACCAATTACAAGTTGTAATGGTAAATAATGATGTTAAGTAATGATCATAGATGAATGCATCAACATGTAATATAGAACGTATCATATAGAAATTGGTAACTAAATCGAAATAATAAAGTTCTCGTAATTACCTGGAGATGTTTGATAAGTGATTTCACTGATCCTTTTTGATTATGAGTACATGCGAAAAATAGATGTTGAACATCGATATCAACTGGAGACGTTTGATAATACATAAACATGTGATCATCTCATAGATGAATCAATCAGAACCATAAAATAATGAAAGGGTTCTTTTGGTGGATGAATATGTCCACATATATCCTTTTGAATGATAGGGATTGAAAGCCAACTTTAGAATGAGATGATTTATTTGGTGGATGAATATATCCACATACATCTTTTTTCTGATCAACAACATAATCCGGATGACAAAGAACATAGCTTTTCTATAATCAGCTTCGGGCCTGAATCACGCATATGTAGGGAAAAGCGGTTTATACGCGTAGCGGAATGCGAAAATTAGGTTTAGTAAATAACAAAAATTTTTCCTTTTAAAAGATAAACCTTAACCCTTGATTAAATTAACATATAAACAAAAGTACCGTACCTTTGTTGTGTGATCAGATTGACGTTGTGTCGATGGTAATCAGTAAGATCTTCCATTCCAATCATGAACTTGGATCACCTAGGAGCGTGGTCTCCCCTTCTTTGAACTGAGTACCTGAGGATGGATAACAAAAACTTTTTCTTTTTCGTTAGTCACAAAACTTTCAAGAGATAACAAAGAACGTTCTGGTCACTTTTGAATTATCAATCTTTTGAACGAAACTCACGTGAACCTAATTCGAAATTGTGCACAAAGCCTTTAGATGTAAAAGCTACTAGTGCACTATCAAAATTAAAACGTTCACCTCACTTTCTCTTGATGGCCGAAATTTCTCACACACAAGTCTAAGAGATGGATTTTATTTTTCAAGCTAAAGAAAAATAACTCTCAAGCAAGCATTAGGGTTGCCGAATTCTCATTGCACAAAAATATATATATTGGTCGCAATTCTTGGTTGCCCAAAATAATAAATTTTTGCACCGAATTCAACTTGCCATTATATAACATATATTGCTGCACGACTTCAACTTGCATATATAAAATATATCTTGCTACACGAATTCAACTTGCATATATAAAAAATATATAGGATGAATTCTTCTTGTCTAAAAAAATTAGGGTTGCCGAATTCTTCTACCAAATAGGATTTTATGTCTTTTGACCTAAATCTAACTCTAGGTAGATTTCTTTAGAATTCTAAACCCTAATCCAACTCTTTAATGTATTTGTGACTTTATCAAAGACTTCCTAATTTGACTAGATAATTAATTTCTTTTTTTTATCTACTTACCAAATAAAGTCTTTGATTCCTTTATATTACCACCGATAGTATACTACTAAGAAACATATTTCCTAGTTAGAAAAAGATTTTGATTCTTAATTAAATAATTAATTAATTCCCATTTAATTAAATAATAAAATAAAATAATATTTTAGACTAATATTTTCGTCTTGCCACCTATATACTATATATGGGCCATATATTATTTTTCCAATTTATTTAATCCTATAGACTTTAAATAAAAAGCTCACATGTGAACTAGACCTATTATTACTAAAAGAAACAAGCCCACATGCCTTTCATTAATATATTAATATAATTTAACAGCCAATTAAATAAATAATGTGCAAATTATATTCTTAATATATTAAGTACAATTCTAGATGGACCCATAAATTGGTCCGGTAGAATATATCAAGTGATCTATGCAAGTCCGTGTGGATTGGGGATCTTGGCGGGCTATCTAAATTTAAGCTTCAATAGACATAACCCAATCACAATCAACAAATGATTCACTTAGGTCTAATCTATTAATTTTAGCTCATTCCTCTAAAGAGCTAAAACTGTACTCTTAAATAAAGATAGAACAAGTAAATGTTTCTCATTCAAACCCTAGACAATCTTATAGGAGATAATGTATTCTTGTGAATAATATCAGTAATCCCCAAGAGCTCATAGACCGCTTACAGCTCTTCTAGTTACCATATTTACTCATATGACCACATTTTGAACTTGGATATTTTGACTTTTCCAGAAGCCAAGTTTCAATAGTCACTATCAAAAACTTGACGTTAAGATTCAATATCCAATACCTCAAAACATCCATATGATAATATTATACTCTCATTTTAATAAATGGAGCCAAGATGTTCATATCTATAAATGAAGTCCTCTATCGATTAACAAATGAATACCACCAAACTATCGATGATAGACTATGCTATATAATTGTACTCATTGATAGCTCAAATGATAACACTTGCAACCATAAGTCCATCATTTATCTCAGGATTAAGATAGACTCTCTGATTGTTCTCATAATGAAAACTATTATCCACTGACGGTTCTAGATAAAGTATTTCATTGTGATCCTATTCAATGCACCTAGTGTACTAGATTCTTTTACTCAAAAATACTTTGATGATTTTAGACTCATCATATCTCATTTGATCCCATTCAAATGCTAGCATAAGAATCTACAACTTTAACAAGGTTAAGGTGCCCAACCTTTATCTTAAATTGTGAACATTATTCAAGACTAACTAAACAATTGTGTTTACCTCATACATATCCGGATATACGAACAATTCTTTATATCTCATAGTCTTTTGACCTTATGATTATTTACTTTTGACAATTATAATAATTAAACTATAAATGCTATAAGATTTGTTAAACTAGAAATCATTTTATTAATATGAAAAGATTGTCAATTACATTATCACACTCTTCCTATTGAGCATAATCCTAACAACATAGATATTCAACATTCTTATTATCCATAGTCTCAATATGACATTAATAAAGTTATATGTCTTTGATCTAAACAGATTTCTTTATGTTTTGGTTAAATGATATAAAGTATCATTGATACACAATTGAATATCATATGGTAATAAGATTGTGGCTTTAATCAGATCCGTTAGATTTGATATGGTATTAACTTTAAATGCCCTTGAACTAAGTATATTTCTTAATGTTGTTCTTGAATAGTATCAAGTTTCATTTATACATAATTAGTATTGTTTGATAACAATATCGTGGCTCGTTCAGAGCTTTCTATCAGATCCGTTGGACTTGATACATAATTTAGTATTGTTTGATAACAATATCACGACTCTTCCATAGCTTTCTATCAAATCTGTTGGACCTAATACATTAATAACATTTGCTCTCAGCAAAGTCGAATTTATAAAATATTTCTGACTCCACATATTTATATGAGTCGTTGCACACTCGACAAACAATCGACAAAACGTATATTTATCCTTCTAAAAATTTTATAGACATTATGTGTAATGCCATTTTATATCTCATCTAAAATGATAATAATTCCCCCTCCTTTTTATTTATTTATTATATATATATATATATATATAATATATATAATAAAGATAAATTATAAAACTGGACCAATAAGTTTTGGTAATTATAAATTGATCCAAAATTTTGTCAAAATTACAAAATGGCCCAAATTAAGAATATCGAATTCTCCAAAAGTGGCACAGAGCAAAAACATGCTCCATGACCAAGCTAGACCAAATCGTGGGCCATGACTGACGATATCTGATCATCATCGTAAAACGCACTAGGCTGGTGTGAAAACCGACGAAGCCCATCGACCTGATAGTGTTGATCCGATGAGGCGATGGGTCTGGGTTAAAACCCACCAACCTAGAAGCAAACCTAGATCGGGGTTTGGTGATACCAGATCAGATGATCTGATTATCCAACACCTATCATATTCACATGTTCATCAAGTTCATCTAATGTCAAGTACACTACTGATCTCATAATTCCCCTTTTTTTTTCAACAACTCTGAATTTTGCTCTCCATGAGCATCAAATATGAATGAAATGGAAAAAATATTACATCCAATTTCATTATACGTTAGGATCTTAAATCCTTTTATGTGATACTCATATCATCATGTTGTATGTGTATGAAATTGATAAAATATTATTTTCAATTTTTTTTTATTATATGTTAGGATCTTAAATCTCTTTTATGGTACTCACATCATCCTGTTGGATGTGTAGATCATTCTCAGAATATTGCTCTTCATGAGTATCAAACATGTATGAAATGGATAAAATATTATTTCCAATTTCATTAAACATTAGGATCTTAAATCATTTTTATGATACTCACAACATCCTGTTGGATCTTAAATAATTTTTATGATACTCATAACATCATTTTTATGACCAGGTTATTCAGGCTGAAGGAGTTATTCAAGATAAACAAGGTGTTCTAGATAGAGAGGGTGCACAAGAGAGTCCATCAGGTTCTCCTAGATGTGGATTAAAGGATGATATCAGAATAATGAGAGAGTCTTGGCAACCTATGCTAGGAAACCAACCATCACCAATTGTGTTAGATGTTGTGGCAATGAGCTATGAGTTGAGGAGTATGCATTTGAATATGCTACCATATTTTCATGGTCTGGCAACGAAAGATTGCCTCCAGTTTATGAGAGACTATCAATCTATCGTGGAGACATTCCCGATAGGTCGATTTACAGAAGAGCAGTTAAGGGTGAGGTGTTTTAGGTGGTACAACTCATTAAAAGGCAGGATCTTTGGCATCGTGGGATGATATGTGCTAAGCATTTTTGGGTAGATTCTTCCTTTCCTCGAAGACAAAAGATAACCAGATCAAAATTGCAAGTTTCGGTGAGGAAGAGGGTAAGTCCTTCCATAAAGCTTGAAGCAGGTACAAGGAGCTTTTAAAGCAATGTCCCCCTTTCATGGTGACCGAAGAGTACAAGGTTCGTACCTTTTATGATAAGTTGACACCCTTTACCCAAGCCATTGTTGACAATGCTTGTGGAGGTGTCATTACAAAGAAGTCTGCTTTGGAGATCACTGAGATTTATGAAACATTAGCTCTAAACTCCCAGCATAGAAGTTCAACTGTCATGAAGGGAGGAAAGTTTGAGGTTAATCAGATGATAGGGATGGAGATTCAAATGGCAAATCTCGCCAAGCAGGTACAGGCTATGATGATCCAGAATATGAATAAACAACAAGAAGGGGTGAACTCAGTGCAACATAGAGATGGGATGCCATTTGAAATAGAGGAGGTTTAGCTTTTAATTACCAAAGAGGGAGAAATTACCCTTACTCAAACACCTACAATCCTGGATGGCGTAACCACCAGATCTCTCTTATTTCGACCCGAACACTGGTTTGAATGGTCATCAATAATCTCAACAGAACACTCAGGGAACCAATCAAGGAGGGTACAACAAAGGAAATTACCAAGGCCAATGGTCCAACAGTAAGCCTCAACAATGGAACAATGCTACAAATAGAGAAAATACCACTTATCAGCCTAAGAAACTATCCTTAGAAGACCTTGTGACGTCCCTTGTTGAGACTACACAGCGTCAAGAACAAAAATTTGACAACTTTATACAAGACCGACAAACACAAGACAGAATCAGTGGACAGAGAATAAACAATGTTGATGCATTTATAAAAAAATTGGAAACACATATGGGGCAGATAGCCGACACAGTTTGCAAGAATGAGCCATGAAGGTTTCTGAGCCAATTTGAGCAAGCCAGTGCTGTGACAGTTTTGAGAAGTGGGCGAGTGTTGAATAAGGAAGAAATTGATAAGCCGAAGCAGAAGAAAGCCAAGGAGTTGGAAGAAGTACGTGGGGAAGACATTAGAGTAGAGGAAGATGAGATAGTGGTTGATTCGACACCAAAAAAGACCGCAACTTTACACAAATCACCAGATCCATACATTCCACCTTTTCCATATGTTCCACCAGTTCCATCCCCTGAGAGGCTAAAAAGAGATAAGCTCAACAAGTTGTTTAAGGATATTTTTGACATCCTCACAAAAGTGGATGTAAACCTTCCCCTGCTCGATATGATAGAGAATATGCCTGCTTATGCCAATTTTTTCAAGAGTCTCCATTCCAACAAACAGAAGTTTGGTCCTAACCATCAAGAATACATAACGGGGAATGCTAGTGCAGCTCTACAGAAAGAGCTTCCATCCAAGCTTAAGGATCCGGACAGTTTTTGCATCAACATCCGGTAAATTTCTTAGTTCTTGACATGGATGATGTGAGTAGGGAGACATACATGAGACCTATCCTTTTAGGTAGACCATTCATGAAAACAGCAAGAACAATTATTGATGTACATGAAGGAAAGCTTCCCATGACCGTTTTGGATGAAATGGTAGATTTTAAGGTCTTCAAATCATATTTGCAAGACATTAGCTCAGTTGATTGTTTTGCCATGGATACATTACAATCAGAAGACTACTCAAGGAATGCGAACGAGTTCTTTCTATAACTATTTGGGGACAAAGGTGAGAAAGATGTTCATAAAGGGGAGACTTGTAAAACACAAACGTCATCAGAAATCAATAAATTGAAGAGTGAAAATGCCAACTTGATGATGGAAGTGGAGGCCCTAAGGAAGGAAAGAGATGAAGCAATTAAGAAGGTGGAAGAGCTTGCACGGCTAGTAGAAGAGCAAGAGGAAGATTTTGCCCACAAGACAAGGAAAATCCAATGGCAAGTGGAGATGTAAAACAAGACAACAGATGCCCTGAAGGAGGAGTCGTGCAAAACCGAGAATGCTTTGAGAATAGCAAAGGTGAAGGAATGTGATTACTTAGTGGAGCTTGAAAAGGCCGAAAGCACCATTAAGATCTTGACCAAGGAACAAGTCATTAAGGGAGAGACCTTAGGGCTTAACATCATCAAAAGAGATTCAAGCCATTCCAATGCAAAGGTTTGTAATATTACATGTGGTCCTTCCTTTTTTTCCTTACAATTGTTATTTTTGCCATTCTAGGGGTCATAAAAGGGTCCAATGTGCGGAGTTTATTGAAAGTTGAAAAAGAAACAAAGAAAGCCTAGAGGAAAAGTGGAAAACTAGGAGAATTCGATAAGTTTGGGTCCAGAAGGACAGATTGGACCAAGCAAGAGAAACTATCACTGATGGGAAGAATGCCTGATATGAAAAAGTGTCCTAAACTCTTTGACACAATTGGTGGTAGTACGAGTGGAGAGGTCACTCAGTTGGAAGTCATCGAGCCTACAAAGCTGTAGTGCTCTCACACGTCTTGCCTAGACATTAAACAAAGCGCTTGGGGGGAGGCAACCCACCTAGGTACTATTTTCTTTTCTTTTCTTTTCCTTTGTGAAACTAATTACGGTGTGTTCAATATTAATCTAGAGGGGGGGGGGGGGGGGTGAATGGATTTTAATCAATTTTACCCAATTTTCGTGTATGGTCAAGATTACCAAAATGCCCCTAACTAGTCAATTTAAATAAGTGTGGAAATATTAAAGACACTTGATATTTGCGTGGAAATCTTCAACAAGGAAAAACCACGGGCTGTTATGTGCACCACACACGAACCTCGAATCCACTAATTGCAATGACGTTTACAACCTAGGTTGACCTCAACCTCTCACGGTCTATAACCCGCCACTACTACCAGCATGCCTATAAAAGTGGACCTAGTCCAATTTGCTTGCACCATACACCGGTAGCCACAAGACTTACTTCTTAATGAAGAGAATAAACAACCTAATGTGAATAATATGATATTCAAGAAGCAAGTAATGCTAGGTTAAACTAAATGTCTATCTAGGATGAAAGATGACAATAATCACTATCCTAGATATCAATCTTTGCTATATGACATGTCATAAAGCTTAGCTATCAAAGATTAAGCAATCCTAATAATAGCTATCAAAATACAACTCTCAAACAATCAACACAATCATCTCAATATTGTTAATAGAATATGTTCTATAAGCATACAAGTGATAAATGAGATTGCTTGTCAAGGAAGACACAAAATATGTAAGATATTAGTGACCAACTTACTAAGCAAAAAATGTTGGATAAAAACCAAGCATGAATGACACCTAGATTATCATGGATGATGCTAGATGATGATTTGATGCACTTGGATATGTGTTTGAGTAAACAAAGGAGAGTTCTTTAGTGATTTTTTCTCTTTGGAAAAATTGCTAAGTCAAAATATGATTTGGACTCTTTTAAAACTGACCTAAAGACAAAGTAGCATATATATAGGGTGGCAAAGTGATGCTACGTCGTTTTGCAAAGTTTTCAAAACTTTTGCCTTAACCACCTTACACCCGCTCTACATGCGGTTGTAAGGTGGTTCACATGGGAAATGAAGAACATGTTCTTCATGACCTCTCTACCCATAGGGCGGTTTTCAGGCGAAATGGTGGTGATTGCTCTCGGGTTTAGAGAGCTGCCTTACACCCGCTCTACATAGGGCGGTTGTAGGGCGGTTTACAGGCGATTAAAAAATCAACCAGTGGCACCGCTCTACGTAGGGCGGTCGTATAGCGGTCATGAGCAAATTTGCTCTAACCGCCTTTCAACCGCCTTACGTAGGGTGGTTATAGGGCGGTTTTGACAGCACCCCTAAAACTTTGATGCATCCTAAGCCTAATCATTTCATGGCAATTGACACACAAGATGCAATCAAATTAAACATGCAAGAAGAGAGATTAATGAACATTAATGCACACAAAATAAAGATACACAACAAACAAGAATAAGAGTTAAGCATGTGTTGTGAGTGTGTGCAACTATATCTCTTCAAAGCAAGTAAGCACTTAGAAATTTACCTTTGATGCTTCTTCTCTTGAGGTCATGAAAAGGGCCTTGGTTGTGCAACGCACCAACCATCACAAGCCTAAACTACCCTTACATCAAACTCCAAATGTGGTTTGTCAACGAAATAAGCCAATCAATTTATGAGACTTTACACTTTGTTTCATTTGAGTCGCTAATTAGTGTCAATCTTGAGCACCCTTGGACGCAATTGAATATCGTTTTATGTTATAGTTGAGCTTTAATGAAGGACGTTATTTAATTCAGATTTGGGGGTGTGGAAAAATTTTAGTATTTTTGGTTGAGAGCAGATATGTTTTATGTGTGCTTATTGGAATTGATCAGGTTTAGGTATAGACTTCAAAAAAGTGAATTATGCGTCATAGAATGCCCCTAGATACATGTCTGGGTGGCGGTAATTGAGGACCTGACTCCTCTAGAGTTTTATGCAGAAGGGACCGCCCCCTAGACAGGCGTCTGAGCAGTGGTGATTGAAGAACTGGAACCTCTGGAATTTAATGCCGTGTAGGCCGCTCCCCATACAGAAGTGTATGCAACGCGGGACCAATTTGGAGCATCCTCTAGAGTTTTACTTGGCATAAGCCGATCTTGGTGCAAGTGCTTGGGCTGCAGTGTGCGCGGCGGTACCATAAGTGAAATGGTGCGTTTTGTGTGTAGGAGCATGCCGGCGCTTGAAAATTTCTTCAAAGATATGATCATGCTCAAATGCAAGTTCGATACATTGGAGTTTAGTTGAGTCGTCTTTGCACCCGTCTTGCTGAGACGTTAAATTAAGTGCTTGGTGGGAGGCAACCCACCTAGGTACTTTCTTTTAGTTTTAGTTTTTAGTTTTTAGTTTTCTAGTTTTTGTGTGTTGACTTCATACCTGTCATGCCTTTTCTTTATTTATTGTCCATGCTTTTAATGTCATACAAACATTGAGGACAATGTTTATATTAGGTTTGGGGGTGTGAATTCGTGTTTGTTATATTCTTTGTCAAATTTGCGAAAAAGTGACCCATGTTTTGAAAATTTTGAGGCAAACATTTTGTTAAAACTGTATTGATTGGTGATGAAATAAATTTTTCAGTCTGTGTTGGGTTCTTTTTTTTTTTTTCGATTCAAATCCAACTTTATAAAGAATGTAAAATTATGGGCGGTGGTTTAAAAGTTATGAATGTTTCTTCGACTAAAGGTCATGGGCAATGCCCTGTTGTTGTGAAACAGTGTGTGCATTGTTTTTGTCATCTGCTTTCTTACTTTTCTAATGCGAATTTTGAATTATTTTCTAATTGAAAAGTGTGCTTTTGCATGTCTATTATCTTTTATTAAAATTTGGTTAACTTTTGCTACGTCATTTGAGAGATATGCATTAAAGAACGGACATAAGTCAATTTCAAAAGTCACCAGTTTTTGAATTTTTGCCCTCTATGTTGAGATGCTTCTTTTGTGTGCTTTAAGAGCCATAATATATGCTTTATTCAATTAGTTTAAACTAACTTCCTGCCATTTAGAGCAGTGCATTGAATTTTTCAAAACTTATGACATGCTCTTGATATGATGCTTGGTTGGATAATTATGATTAATAGTAGAGACTACCTTTGTGAGTTCACTAAGCCAAAAAGCGTACATAAATGACATTATAGGAGGGATTATTTTGTTTCTACTCTTTAAACATTCAGTAGGTTTTTAGCATTAGATTTGATCTCTATAGGTTGTACATTGAGCATTAAAGAATAATTTTCGTAAAAAAGATATCACATGTGGACTTTGCTCTTGATTTGGTTGAACTATTAGAAGTGATATAGGCAATGTGTGCTTGAACTCACTTAAAAGGCCTTAAATATTTCATCCCTTATGTGTGTGCTCCATAGCCATGTTTGAAGCCAAACACAATAAGCCTTTTTCTTTCATCACCCACATTAACTTAACCTAAATAAACCATAATTTAGCCATACCTTATAGCTTGGGATCATAAAGAGGAAGTGATGAAGATGATTGAAAGGAGTTCGAAATGGGTGACTTGTGTTGTGCATGTACCAAGGAAAAAAAAGCAAGAAGACAAACACCAAAGTGGTATCAAGAAGAAATGTATTGAAAAGTTGTTATATTAGAAAAGAAAAAAAAGACAAAGAAAGAGATAAATGAATGAGAAGATGAATTAAATAAAAGAGAAAAGGAATAGAGCTTTACAATGAAGTAATGAGAAATCAAAGTCAACTCAAGAAGAAGAATGAACGAAATTTGTTCAAGAAGCATGGATGCAAGTGGAATGAAGAATTCGAAGAAATTCAGCTGAGTATGAAGATTGCCATAGAATTTTTCGATATGATCCTAGGTTTGTTTGCTATCCTTTTCCCATTCTTTCTTAGCTTACACCCAATGGCCCCGTTACAACCAAACAAAAGACCTAATTGATCTTTTGGGGATGCTAGCTTAAGAGTAAGGAAAACATATGCTCTATCTTGTTCTTAATGTTTGATTTTTTTTTATGAGATCTTTTGCATACAAATAAAGCGTTCTTTCAATGATATATTCATATACGATTATAATTTGAAACTTCTTGTGCATAACTTCTTTCGCATATGCTTGATGAGTGTATTTGCCTAGATTCTGTGTGAAATATGAGCGATATCTTGTGAGAATTAGGGTTGAGGCGAATTATATCTATGGTATTTGGCGAATGTGTTTTTGAAGCTAGAATGTCTTGAGCTTGGGCTTTTCATTAAAATTGAGCAATGCATTCAAATTTGTGACTTAACTTTAGTCTTTACTTATTAGCTTGTGCATGCATTGGCTTTGAATGGTACATGTGAGTTTGCATCTTGATTATCTGGCTTTTCGTAGAAATATGTTTGTGGATAGCATAGTTGTAAACCCTCAGGAGACAACACTCTTCCTACTAGGGACACCTAGAGGTTTAAAGGCTTGTAGCATACGCTCAATGCTATCGTGTTTCCTACGAAAGTGGCTAAATTTAAAATTTTGTTTTTAGATTTTTAGTTTTGTTTTGCTCGAGAATTAGCAAAAGATAGGTTTGAGGGTATCTGATCGGTCCATTTCTATACATGTTTTAGGCCTCTATTTCCTATTATTTATGCTTTGTTCTCGAGTGAATATAGTGGTTTAATGTTTTTGTTTATCATGTGTAGGTCCATTTTATTCAGGTGGTGTTAAATCTAATTTTGGAAGAAAATAAGTCAAAAGATGGAGAAAAGGAGCAAATTGGAAGAAATCATAAAAAGATGAATGTTGGCAAGTGCAGAACACCTAAGTTATAGGCCCCATATCTCTCAGCTCCGATTGAATTGTGTGTCCTACCACTCATGGATTGAAATCCCCGAAAATCTAGTTTCCGACGTACTTTTCGAATCACAATTATGATATTCCTAGAAAAAGTTATGACTGATTTAATAACCGAAGGTCAAAGCTGGAAAGTCCATCGCGGGCCAGATCGCCCCGCATGCAACTTGTCTACAGAGCGACCTAGGCTGCGGTAAATAGCAGAAGAATTCTACTTCCTGTGCAGCTACAGAGGCAATTTGTCTAGCGAGTGACCTAGGGAGCGATCGTGCGTAAACCTAGCTCGTTCGGGACAACAAGTGACCTATTTTTGAAAGGATTATATATAGAAGTTGGTATCTTATTTGGAGAAAGTTTTTGTTCAAGCAAGAAATCCCCAAATTTTCCAAGCAAAATCCTAGCTCACTACCATATCTCAATTTGAGCAGCAGACGAAATGAGCTTTTTAGATTTTTTATTCTCTTTTGATTTCTATGAACAAGTTGAAAGCAGTAGTGGAATGAGAGAGAGAGATGAGTCTTTGATGGCTCGATCCAGATCTCTCTTCCAAAGTTTTTTTTTTTAATAATAAGAGCAATTCCAATCCTGAATAGTGGATTTGGTGCAATTTTTGCATTAAAATAGTGCAACAGCCACACTATTTCACTATTCCATCTGATGCAGTAAAATCTGTATTCAATTTACCAAGAAAGTTCGTTCACTAGACTCGGTGATTCTATTGGTCAAAGCCAATTAATCTAGCAAGGATTGCTCTAAGTGCAAAAAACTAAATTACATAATGCTTGGGTTGAAAATCTGTTGAATTATAATATTAACCTAAATTATGAATACTTGAACTAAAGATTAAAATCAATCTCGAATCACACAAGGAATGAATATATGGAGAGAAATACTAGGGAATCGATGCACTTTTCTTAGACACTCAATGCTCACAATCAATCTCGTTAAACACTTCAATCCAGTTTAAAGGCCTATTTTCAAGATAATTCAATTAAGTTCAAAGATCCTTTCCAATACTCACACACGGTCATGCAACGAATAACGGAATAATGATCTGGGGTTCTTCCTATTACTCACACACGGTCATGTAATGAGCAATTGTCAAAACCCTTGTTTTACACAAAACTCTAAGCCAAATTAACATAGCATGGTCATGCATAATCAATTCTCTTGTTTATTAAGCTTGTGATTTAGATTTAAATGGAACATTCATCCACATCTAAATCCTAATCTCATAGATAAACTAAGCCACAAATTCAAATCATTTGCGGTCACAAAATAATAAGATAAAGTAGAATATAGCAATTAATTCAATAAACAAAACTAAAACCCAATTGATTAACGAAAGATAGACTAATTGTTCACATAGAGTTATCCAAAATCAGTTACATCAATCCCTTAGTTAGAGGTTTAGTACACATCAATGGAGAAGATAAAAACATAGAAGAATTGTAGAGAAAACCCACATTGGTCATGTGCTCTTGTCTTGAAATCTCCGTCGTCTTCTTACTTTCACGAATCCTTTAAGGATGGATGAATTTGATGAATTGAATGAAATAATGTAAGAATGGTGTTTCTAGGCTAATCTCTTTGTATGGCAACAATCGTAGATGACGACGATGACGATGACCATTACAACGCTAAATAAGGAGCCTACATCGGCGATGGAGGTCACAAACCAGAAATAGAAGCATCCCCATCATCACCATCTCCGCCACTCTTTAAGGGAGATCACAAACTAGAAAAAAAAAATTGAAAGAGATGAAGAAGAGGAAGGAATCGAAGCAAAAAAATAGAGCAAACCATAATGATAATCGAAGAAGAACGAAGAATAACAAAGAAGAAGAAAATAATAGAAGAAATCAATTCAATTTAGAAGAAAGAATAATAATATATTTTTTTAATGAGGGTGGGTCCCACTATGGGAATCAGATGGAGGGGCATTTAAAATCTACTATCGGGGTGGGATTCACATTACCCCTTTGGAGGGCAATGTGATTCCAATTGGATTCACTTTCCCATGAAATAAAAAAACTCAAACTTGCTACAAAACATGAGAACGCTATCAGATTCTCATTCCCATGTAAAGATAACCCCATACCAAACGGTCCCTTAGATATTTTTTTTCTTCGAGTCATAAAATTTTATAACAAATCTAATTTAAAAAGCATTAACGATAACAGTGATCAAAAGAACAATCAACGATAATGACAGGAAAAATTATGGCAATGATAATTAATAGCCTATGTTGTTAACGGAAATAATCAATAATAAATGTGCTTTAAAAAATTGATTTATATAAAATAAAACCAGAAATAAATTGGTTTTAGGACTAATTGTACAAAAGTCCCCTAAGTTTAGCATAATTGCATGCATATGGAACTTTTATCCATAATTACACAAATATCCCCTACCGTTAGTTGTCTTCCATTAACTCTAACTGTTGACCATAATTTTAACCCACAATAACTAAAGTGCCTCTAGTTAAAATAATAAGAACAACTCCAACCCGAATAGTGGATTTGGTACAACTAGTTAACCACATCAATTTTAAAAAAAAAAATTAAAAAAATTAGAACTTCAACGGTGGATTTTTAACTTTCTAGGTTAAAGTTCTAATTTTTTTTTTTTTTTTTTTTTAAAATAGATATAGTTAACTAGTTATAGTATTGATGGATTTGAGTTTTGCTTTTGATTTATGGGATTGAGTTTTGGTTTTTGTTTGTTAAATTTATTTTTGAATTATGTTTGGGGTTCATAAAATTAATGAAAATTTTTTTTTTTTTTTTTGTCTTTTCTATTTCATTTTTTTTATTATTAATTTAAATAATAAAATGAGTAATTAGTGACACTTCAGTCATTGTGGGTTAAAATTATAGTCAACGGTTAAAGTTAACAGAAGTCAAACTAACGGTAAAAGGCGATTGTATAATTATGTATAAAATTTCATATGTATATAATTATACCTAAACTTAGGGGAGGTTTATGCAATTAGTCCTTGTTTTTATGTTAAGCCAATATGGAATATTTAGTCATTAACAAAATTCATTAAATCTGTTAGCAGATTATTTTATAATTACTTTACAAAAATAACCTCACATCTTAAAATTGCTATCAAATCAATCTTAATCACTTTTAAAAATTTTACCTAACACCATTTTTTTTTGTCAAAATTAATAAATAATCAAATTTTAACTCACACAAGCAATACCAAATATGATCTTAATACAATCTAATATAAATAGAATTCAGTACAATGTATCCAAACACAAGATTCTACTGCAACCTCATGGTTGTGGGTTCAACTGGACCCCACCCGACAAACCCCGAGTAAATTATAATATTACAAAAAATATAATGAAACAAACTTTAACCTGGTCCATCCTACCTCACTTCTTTGATTTCTTATACTCTTTTTCCATATCCCAAAAATGGTCCAAGTATGCCTGCCAATTGACAAAAGTAATGACTTTAAATTTTAAAAAGATCCACACTGAAACCAATTGCACAAGTGTCAATAATAAAAATAGAAATAGAAATGTTAATTTCATTGATTATACTTTATAAAAACTTTAAACACTTAAATTAATGCAAACTATTGCCATAAAATGAAGTAATCAAAATTACCTGCAGTGTCCCAACAGCTGCCCTAACCCTCGAGTCTACCTCATCATGTAGAGGCAGACCATAAGCCCTCAAGTAAAAATCCTGGAAATCTTTTTTATATGCAGATTCTAAATGCTGTCAACACGATAAAATAATTATGAGATCATGTGATTTGCATCCATAGACATATATGCACAACAACGCTAATGACTAATGATGTTGATAGTTTAATTTGCAAATTAATTGCAATAAACTACACATGGCAAAACATCAAACAGAATCAAGCACGCTTGCTTATTTAATAGTTGCAGACACATCTACTTGACATAACATTCCAACCTTTAATGCAAAGGCGTCACACCAATACGTGTACTCTAAACCTTCAAATTTTCCCGAACTGCATAGGTCAGAAATAAATTTCCTCACTTGTATTTCCTAATCAAATGAAAATTAAAAATTAACAATTATATTCAAATAAGAGAGTGAATGGGGAGATATCTTGAGAATTCATGACATTAAACACTCACGTTAGGATCCTCCCGACGTTCAATAGGTACATAAGGTTTGCTAACAACGATGCCAACAATATTCCGCTGAGAGATCTGCATAAAGACAAAGATGTAGAGCTCATAATTTTAATAGTATTGTAATAGTATTGTAATAGATATGTAATATGTTGTGATATCTAAGCATGTTATGGTGTGTTTACGTCCAACAAAAGCACTTACAAAAGGTGGAATATATTTTGCGACTAAATCCATTTTATTGATCTTCAAACGTCTGCAATTTTGATATAATTTTGATTGCACATAAACATAAGACATAATGGAAAGACTTTGCCGAGCATAAGTCGGTGAATACAATTAAATCACAAGCGTAAGAGATGTCATACATTAAAGGATTACTTAGTAAGTTGGAGCAATCTGACAAAGCAAAACCCACATAATTATTACGAACATCCAGACCTAGCAACCGACAATCATTCCCTTCTGCGACTATCCTCCTGTGCATCTTAATCAACGTCTTGAACAAGGTCACAGGCCTCACGTACTTCATCTAAAAAGTAAATCCATGGACTCATTATACGCATTTTTAGAAAAGATAATAATGGCAAATCACCAAACAAGAACCAAAACAAAGATGTTAATATTTTGTTGATTTTAATTTGTAGCTCATAGCAAGAATTACTTTATCAGAAATAAATAAAAAGATGTTAGAATTATTTTTTTTACTTTTTATTTTTATTTTGAGATTAAAAATTGATTGCTTTGACAAGTTTCAAAGGAAGGTGGAGATTTTATTTCTTTTACTTTTGATGAAGGCGCTTAAAAAAATATCAAAACAGATACTGGTGAATGGTAAGCACATTTCAAAATTTAAAATTTCAAACTTGTTTCGACGTAACTGGAAGGCAATTATTAGTAAGACAACAAATTGTTTCCAATTCGCAGAAAAAAATAAATTGAGTCCATCACTGATATTGAGTAGAATATGAAAACCAAAGAAATATCACTAAAATTGAGTATAAGAAAAAAAAAAAAAAAAAAAACGCTTTCAAAAAAACAAAAGAAATACATGGACACAGATAAAGGGACCCAACATGGTACAATACGGGATACTGATACAGCCGTATAGCTAATTAAAATAATATATATTTAGATTTAAAAAAAAAAATAAAGAATATATATATGAAAACATAGTTCATTCAAAACTCAGAACATAGAACGTAGGTCACGTAAAAGTTATAACAATCAGTCCCATAAAAGTCAAATCCAAAGGCATCGAAAAGCATACACAAAATAGACAATAAAAACTTTTAGCTTTTAGGCAGCAAACAGAAAAATTGGCAGAAATTAATCTTTAACTAAAAAAAAAAAAATTGGCACCGAAGGCAGCAAACAGCGAAATTGTTTTCAAAGAAAAAAAAGGAATACTTATCCACGCGTGTCCAACACTTGTTCACGGCCATTTTTGGCGTGTTCGTGCTTCTTACAGACAAACCCAAACCCAGTGAAAAAGAAATCGTTGAAAGATTAAACTTGCATTGCTTTGACATCCAAAAAGAAAAAGCAAATATCGGCAGAACAACGGTTTAAAGGCAGATTACATCCAAAAAGCAAATAAATTGAAAATATCATGACAATGCAGATTTTACAAAAGGAAATCCTAAAGACTAATTTATAACAATTAACTTAAAAGCACAAAACGATAAACGATATAAACCACAAAATGAAACAACTCAAAACAAGATTCTCATCCCCAACAGAAAACGATGAGACATCAATCTCAGTCGAACCCGTCCAAACATCAGTCTCAAGCCAGTTAAAGACAGAGAGACAGTTCTAAAACAAAGAGATTAAGACCGAAGACAAACCTTTGTGTACCAGGAGGTGGCCGGACAGACGGAGATCGGAGAGACAGAGAAAGAAAATGTGAGAAATAGAAAGGAGCGACTGAAACTAGTGAGTAGTGATACAAGAATTTAGGTTTTTCTTTCTTCTTATTCTAAATAGTTAGGTGAGATTACTATTTAACCCTTCATCTCTATCTGGACCTTGGGCCGGGCCGGGCCAATTTAGTGAAGGTTCTCCACTTTTTGTTTTACCAATTTTTGTTATTTTTAATTTTTAATTTTTTAATTTGTAATTAGAGTAAATTGCACTAAACCTCCGTAAGGTTTGCCCTCCTACATACGTAAATAACTTTACTAAAAATTGACACTCATATCATCTACCGTAACTTGTCCATTGATCAAGCTTTACAGTCAAAAAGACTAAACTACCCTTGATTCATGGACTAATTTTAAAACAACTATTTTTTTAAACGGATATCCACCATCCTTCTCAAACATGGATGGTATAGATCAAATAAAATTTTAAAGAATTCAATTAAAAAAAAAACTAAAATTTGTTTTTTTTTTTAAAAAAAAGTAAAATAAAAAACAAAGCAATTAAAAAACCGAAAAAACGAAAGAAAAACAGAATTAATTGATCTTTTACTTTCTTGTATTTTCTCGTCAAACAAACACCACAGAATCATTTAACAGATAAACATCTCAATCAAACCCTTACATCTTTCTCATCAATAACGACAAAGACTTTTAACAAATAAAGTTCTAAACCAAACCCAGAAAAATATCAAAAGGAACCGAGTCATCCAACTCTATCTAAAACCAAATCCCGAAAAGATTTCAAACAGATATAACTCCATGTCTAAAACCAAACCAAGAAAATAATAATAATAATAATAATAAGGGAAGATGAGTCATTGGTCTCCTCGAAGTACCACATCATATCATAATTGATCAATTATCATCTTCTTATATTTTTCTCTACCCTTTTTGTTTTACATTCTGTACATTGCCAAATGCACCTAATTCCTTACAAAGGACATTTATATCGTATCTCATCAAATAAACGGTTTAAAAAAAGTAAACAAGATTTTTATCCATATGCTTATTACAAGAAACAAGAACACATAGATTAATCATAAACATGTTAAGAAAGCTAAAAGTAGAGGGAAAAACCAATAATGATATTGAACAAAAGAAACAAATTAAATGTGCCCTAGACCAACTAAGATGATCTGTTCACTGTGACAAAAACCAGAACTCCAGAAGAAGACAAGAGATCAAAAACAACATGCAGTCAAAATCCGGGAGTTAAACTTGTTAGTAGAGGTGATCACAGTTCTGTTAAGATTTCCATATTTTGATTGGCTTATTTCGTGGACAAACCACAATTGGGGTTTGAATTGTAAGGGTAGTTTAGGTGATTGAGGATCAAGCTCAAAGACCCTTTTTCAAGACCTTAAGTTGATAAGCACTAAAGGTAAATTTATAAGTGCTTACTTGCAATTGAAGAGATTAGTTGCACACACTCAAACCACATGCATAATTCTTATTCTTATATGTTGTGTGTATTTTTATATGTGCTCTTTAATGATCATTTATATCTCTTCATGCATATTCTTGTTGATTGCATCTTAGGATTAGAATGCCATATCATTTAGACATTTAGGATGCAAAATTTAGTGTAGGCGTTGTACAGTCACTCTACAGGGCGCTCTACGTACAGTGCCCAATTGAGACCTGGTTGAATTGGGATTTAAATGTATTAGACCTGATGCATCTTTTGGGTATTTAATTGATGGCGCTGTACATGCGCTCTATAGAAACGCTATACGTATAGTGCCTATCTGAACCCGGGAGGAACAGAGTTGTGGCGTTGTTTGAGTGCTGTACAGAAGCGTTCTACGAATAGCGCCTATGAAAAATGTTCTTCATTTTCCCAGGTAGTCGCTATAAAGGTCGCTCTATGTACATTGACTTGTACAGCGCCCAAGGCAAAATCAAGGGATTTTTCAAAACGACTTCACTTCATTTAGTCACCTTGTATATATGCCTCTTTCATCTTAGGTCATTTTTTAAGAGTTCAAAAAGCATATTTTTCCCTTAGAATATATTTCAAGAGAAAAATTCACAAAAACTCACCTTTAAACACTTAAAGCTAGCTAATCCTTTTTGCATCAAACTTCATATTCATCATCTATGACCAGATAGAATGCATCCATGCATGGTTTTGCATCATCACATCTTGCTTGGTAAGTTTTTCACTAACTTCATCTAATTTTAGTGTCTTTCTTAGCGAGCCATCTCTTTTATTACTTGTATGCTCTTAGAATATTATTCTAGTTACAAGATAGAAATTGTATATGGTGTATTGATTGCGTGTTGTATTGTGATAGCTATCTAGGTTTTCATAATCTATGTTTAGCTAAGCTTTTTGACATGTCATTTAGCTATTGATATCTAAAAATGAATTAATTGTCATATTATCATTCTAGACTTGTGTTTCCTAACTTTGTTTGCTCTTTGAATTGCATCATATATTCACATAGGACACATTATCTCTTCATTGAGAAGTAAGACTTGTGTAGCTTCGGGGATTAGGTGGCGTGAATCACAAGCAATTGGACTAGGTTCACTTATACCAGGATTAGGTAGTGGGAGTGAGTTACATACCGGGATTAGGTTGTAATCTCTTCACCATTAGTGGATTCGAGGTTCGTGTGTGGCGCACATAACAGCCCGCAGTTTTTCCCGTGAGTGTTTTCACGTAAATATCTTGTGTCATTTATAATTTTGCATCTATTACACTTGATATTTTACATTGACTAGATAAGGATATTTTCAGAATATTGACATATAACGAAAATTGGGTAAAATCGGATAAAATCTATTCACCCCTCTCTAAATAGTTTTAGACACACCCTGCGTTATTTGTTTTATGTTCGGTTCAAACCGACGGTTCAGACTGAAACCGTTAATATGCAAACCAGACCGGAATCAAAAATTTCAATTCTTTATTTTTCGAAACCGGGATAGAACCGATGATTCCAACTTGTTCCACTTATTATTATTATTATAATATTTTTTAAAATCAGTTTTGCACCGTTGGGCCCTCCCAGTCATGACCGCGGTTCGGTTCCAGTTTCGAGCAGCCGGTTTTGGTTCTAAGGGGAATTGGAACCCGAACCAAAATCGACTGGAGGAGGGTTCGGTTTCGATTCCAATTCACCTGATTCCGACGGTTTGGTTCCTTGGTTCTGGTGGTTTAGTTCATTTTTTTTCTCATCATCATCACGACTCATCACTTGCTTGTCTCCACTCCAAATTAGCTCTGCTGCTGCAATCAACAAACCTAGACGAAAAACATTGCCTCTTCCTTGCTTCAAACTAAACCCATATTCTTCTTCTTTTTTTTCTTCTTCTTCTTCTTCTTCAACTAAATCCACTACTGAGTTGGTGATATCTGAAGACCCTTTTGTCGTTTTCTCTTTTTCTTCTTTGCAGACGATGCTACAAGCACTCAAATCTCCATTTTCAACTAAAGACACTGTTGACTGATCCCAAAACGGACCCACCAAACCATGGTTCAAATCAACATCAAACCCTTTTTTTTTCCAAGCGGTGGTTCAATGGGAGAGATTACATGAAAAATCTTCTTGAGACACACTTGAGCTCGTGAACATTTATGGCCTTTATAATTATGTTCTTGCATTGATGTTTTGAAAGTAAAATTGTTAGACTGTTATAGATTCTTTCCATCTATTTATTTGCTTGCATTGCGTTTTGATCCACATTGTAAAGTAGATAGTTTGAATGATTATTTAAAATGTTATTATGCATGTTTAGGATTAGAAGAAAAAGTTGATGTTGGTAGTTATTATACTAAAATTAAGTTATTATTTTATGAATTATATGAGGAATATCTTAGAATTTGTTAACCGAAATTTTCCAGCAGGGTGGAATTACAATTAATGACTTTAAATGATCACGATCAAGATAACTTGATGCAATAATGGTTAAAACAAAGATAACAACTATATTATATTATGAAAAAGGGAGAATACAATGCTTTGATTATCACTGCACAAATTCAATACAACATATGGTTCTCAATTGATCACTGTAGGTGAAATCTGACACAGTTAGTGATGGAGATCTCGTGTGAGTTGATACGTAGAACAAATTTTAGGTTTAAGGTTTCATAACCATTTTTCGGATCCTTTCCCTGTTGAGTATAATGTCGTATATATAGGTCCCGTTTCTTGCCTTACACCCCTACAAATTCGATCTAGGGTTTCAACAATTATAGGACTTTCCTTGGCCGATAAGCGAGAAGGTCATGGGAAGTTTAATCCCTAGAATCAAGTGATTCCTTCTTAGGAGGATTCTGGCAGAGTTGACTTTGCTTTCAAATGGAACTTTTAAATGGCAGGAATAAGTCCACTTTTTTGTTGATTAAACGCTGACGGAATCCCTTGGTGGAGATGAATGCGCCATTTTCAAGAAGGGTCCGGGATACGAAATTACCTCCCAAATTCAAGATGCCTTCAGAAAGGTATTTCGGGTCAGAGGACCCTGTAAGCCACTTAGAGAGTTTTGTGCACCGGATGGAGATTCAGAACGCTACTCAGTCAGCGATATGCATGATGTTCCCTTCAACCTTGACAGATAGTGCCAAGACATGATTCAGAAAGTTACCACCAGGTAGTGTCGATTCTTTTACCAAGTTTACTACTTACTTTTGTTCTCAGTTTCAGGGGATCAAGCCTCGTCCTAAGGATCCTATCCTACTTCAGTACGTGATCCAAGAATGGGGTGAGACTTTGAGATCCTACGTAGAAAAGATCCACAAGAAGTTGTAAGGATTACTAGATTTTGATTGGCTTATTTTGTGGACAAACCACAATTGGGGGTTAAATTGTAAGGGCAGTTTAAGTGATTGAGGATCAAGCTCAAATGTCCGTTTTAAGACTTCAAGGTGACAAGCACTCCAAAGGTATATCTCTAGTGCTTATTTTTTTCCTTGAAGAGATTTAGTTGCATACACACACTTAGCATTCTTGCATTCGTGTGCATTCTCTTCATATGTCACATTGTCACACTTGTACATGGTTGTTATATCTTGTTGTGTATTTATGTGCCTTGTAATTTGTTTCCCGATGTTGTTTGGAAACGTTTGCGCATGCATGAATATGTGCTTGGCTCAGCGTGAAGATTGCCTTCAGAGAATGCCCTTGGCTTTTCCTTTGGTTTCACCATCAGTGGTGAAACGGTGGTTTGATCGGCGGCCATGACCGCCGAATGAAACCGCCGTTTGATTCTAGAAAGTTCTGGATTGGTTCTGCAGTTACGATCGGAGGCCTGACCACCGTTCAAGACCTGACTGAAATAAATATCTCTGTCTCAATTCAACGGTTTAATTGGCGGTTTTGAAATCGCCTAATGAAACCGCCATTACACACCTGTTTGATTTTTTTTGTCGGTTTTATTCGGCGGTCTGATTGGCAATTTTGAAACCTAAGAGTGCGACCGCCGATGAGCCCCTGTTTCACTGGATTCAATTTGGCTGGTTAATTGGTGGTTTTGAAACCGCCAAATGAAATCGCCGAACGGTGATTTCAAGGGCAATTTTGTCTTTTCACTCAAACTTTTATGGCCTCCTATAAATACACCACTTTCTCATAGTCTAAGTGTGACTCTTTGATTATCAAGAACCCTAAATTTAAAAGAGAGACTTTTGAGAGAAAAAGCAATCAAGATTGCTCATTTAATTACTTAAACCCATTTACATATGCATCAAAACATCATCTTAGCATTTTCTAGCATAGTTAGGATGCTTGCTTGCATGGGTCTTGCTTAACGCTTATCCTTTGGTATGTTCTTCACTATTATCATACATAGTTAATGTTTTATTTATCAAGGCATCTCTTAGATTACTTGCTTACTTTTAGATTAAATTCTAATATCCAGGATAGAGATTGTTGTGTTGATTTGATTGAGTGTTGTGTTGTGATAGCTATCTAGGTTTGCTTAATCTATGATTAGCTAAGCTTTATGACATGTCATTTAGCTATTGATATCTAGGATTGTATCTATTATTATATCATCATCCTAGATAAGCATCTAAGGTTACCTAGCTTTATTTGCATCTTGAATATCATCATATATTCACTTAGGTTGTATTATCTCTTCATTGAGAAGTATGACTTGTAGCTAAGATTGCTTAGGCCACAAGCAAATTGGACTAGGATCACTTTTAAAGGCCCACGGGGTAGAAGTGGGGGGTTTTTGACTATAGTGTTAGACGAGGTCTATATAGGTTGTAAACTCCATTTCAATTAGTGATTTCGAGATTCGAGTGTGGAGCACTTACTAGCCCGTGGTTTTTCCTGTGAGGGTTTCCACGTAAATATCTTGTGTCATTTATAATTCCGCACATATTACACTTGATATATATATTGACTAGTTTGGGGTATTTTCGGAATATTGTCTTATAACAAAAATTGGGTAAAAATTAGTTAAAATCTATTCACTCCCCTCTAGATTAATATTGAACACACCGTAATTAGTTTCAGAGGTAATTCAGATGGGGGTTGAAAATAAATATAAAACGTGTCCTAATAATCTAGATTGGGTGGGGGGGGGGGGGGGGGGTGAATAGATTTTAATCCGACTATTACCAAATTATCGCAATTAATCAATATTAAACTAGTCACAACCTAAACTCAAGTGTAATAAATCGGAATGTAAACAACACTTGATATTTACGTGGAAACCCTCATGGAAAAAACACGGGCTGTTATGTGCGCCACACATGAACCTCAATCCACTAATTGTAATGCGATTACAACCTAGGTTGACCACGTCAAACCCTACACGGTCACTAATCCACACTACTACCCGCAGGCCTTCAAAAGTGAACCTAGTCCTTTGCTTGCAAACTACCAAAATGTAAATACAAAACTTGACTCTCTAAGAGAAGAGATTAACAACCTAGAGTGAATATATGCAATATTCAAGATGCAAAAATGCAAGGTCAAACATTTAAGCTTATCTAGGCATGGATGAACATGTTAAGCATTCATAGATATCATTTAACTATATGACATGCATACAACCTAGCTATATGTGCAAATCAAACCCTATATGCAATAGCTATCACAAACAACTCATAAACACAATAGAAAGCTATCTTAAAACTAGTGAAGTAATAAAGATGCAATCTTGAACCTAGTCAAGTAATAAAAAAGCTATCTTGTAACGCAAGAACATATAAGAAGATGCAAGTGGTGTTCTAGCTACAAGTCATGTGAGCAAAGAAAATAAACCAAGAGAAATCATACCTAACCCATGCTAGATGATGTTAGGAAGATGCTAGATGGACATAGGAAGGTGTTTGGTTGAGTAAAGATGAGTTCTTGGGAGCTTCTCTCTCTAGAGTTTGAGTTTCTATCACTTGAATATGATTTGGAGCTATAAAAAATGAGCTAGGAAGAAGAAAATGTATTTATAGTAGCCCTATATGAAGTGACGACGTTTTGGAGGTTTTTTTAAAAAAATTTGGGCGATCAAGGCGACTAATCAAAGTGACTGAATTTGGTGGCCATGAATAGTTGCCATGATTTCTGGTCATAAAACAAAAGTTGTGGCAACTTGGTAAGGCAAGATGATTTGGTCGCCACAAAGGTCGCCATGAATTTTGGTTAGAGACTCGAATTTTCAAGCGACTCAAAACATAACCAAACGACATTGAAACATTTCAAATAATATACCGTTAGAAAGGTATGGAAGTCTACTTTCTACTCCATTTAATGGAATGAAGTTTTGATGTCTTTAGAAAGCGTTATCATCATTTGAGTGACCAAAGGTCAGACTTGGAAAACAACAATATTGCCCAAATTCATGGTATAAGACCATGTGACCTAAGACCAAACCAAGAGAGGAAATGGACCTCTCTAGTCGCCACACATCGCACTAAGACAAGCACACCATCATGTAAGTGCAGATGTTTCCGATCACACAAACAGAAACGAATTACATCACACAAAACCGTACTTAGAACTAACATTGAAGTGCAAGTGTGATTGTGGATAAATAACATGCATGAGAATGGATAACATCATGAATAATCACCAAGCATGTGACACACAACAAACATGTGCAAGTGAATAGTGAAATACAATCATACAAGAATCAAATATCACACATGCATGCTAAAGTAGTGTGTGTGTGCAACTAAATCTTTTCAAGAAGGAGTCAAGATAAGTAATCTACCTTCCTTGAAGCTTTTGATGTCCATAATGAGGTCCTTTGACATTTGATGAAGATTTCTTTAATTCTAAGCTACCCTTACATATTTAACCCCATTGTGGTTTTGTCAACGAAATTAAGCCAATCAAAAAGAGGCACTTACAGGAATGTTCACGGAAAAAGAAAATCTAGCCAATTTTCATAGGAATCTATGGGCCGGTAGACTGTTCCGATCATTTTCCAAACATCCGCTAGAAACATACCATGAGGCCTATAATAGGGCATTGGAACAAGTGGAGATAGAGGAATAGTTCTGGATCAAGATCGAGCATGATGAAACCCAGTCAGCCAAACGTCTAAAGAAAGAGGCTCCAAAACCCGCACCGGTCAAAAGATTCCAGGATTAGCCTCTAAACGATCAACTTACCGACCCCCTCATATTCCCTCGTACCGGGAGCGGTATCCAGCGAGGAGAACCTCTCCTAGACCATCACCTCTATTGAGGGAGGTAGCCTGAATAACAGAAGAAGAAGAAGGATACAACCGTTACACCCCTATGAATGCGTCCTGAGAGACCATATACCTCGCCATCTATGACAAAGGCTTGCTCAGAAAACCTGGTCCTATCAAGATCTCGGCTGACTAGAGGAACTGTTACAAGTACTGTGATTTCCACGAGGATGTGGGGTATAACACCTCAGATTGCTACAACCTTCGAAACCAGATCGAATGATTGGTAAGATGATGTATATTGATCAAATTTTTGCAACAGGTACAAGATAGCATAAAGGAGGGAAAACAGGTGCAGATCATGATGCGGAAAAAAAAAGAAAGATGGAGAGATGGAGAGAAGGATCTGATGTAGCAGATCTAGGTATCAGATCCAGGTCATCCACACCATCAGTGGAGGTCCCACCCTAGCTAGAACCTCCAACAACTCAAGGAAAAACCATGCTAGGAAGATCCCTAAGCTTAGTACCTGTCTTGATGTACTCCGGGTCAGTAAGGAATCTTGAGATTCATTCTGTGATACCAAGATCATCTTCACAAAGCAGGAAGTCTACAACACGATTCAACTGCATGATGATTCGATGGTAATCTCGGTACAGATTGCCAACTGCCAGGTCCATCGCATCCTGATAAATACCGAAAGCAATGTTGATATCCTATTCAAAGGGGCTCACGAGCAGCTCAACTTGAAGATCTCATGCTATAACAACTGTACCATGCCTCTATACAAAGATGTCTACAAGTGTTTAGGCTAAGATTTAATTTTCAACTTGTACTAATTATTACTCGGATTCGAGCACTTTTCCATCAAGTATTGTGGCTTAAGTGTTTTCATTTGACACTTTTGCAATAGCCAATGATTTTGCACAACAATCTATTATCTACTGAGTACACGCTATTTACAAAATTTTTTGAGCTATTCCTACGCATTTATACACATGCGTAACCTATGATCAAATACTAGTCTCCCAAGTGTATGGATATTGATATTTGTGGTGATGAAATGAATGGTTTGTGTTTGGCCTCAAATTGGCAATTGGAGCATGCATATTAACAAGGACTGTGTTTGAACATTTGGTAGTTAAGAGCACACATACCTAGAATCATTTCTGCAATTCTATCTAACAAGGGAATACAAGTCTAGCAAGCAGTCTATAATTTTTATGTTCATGGCATTCAATTATGCAAATGAGATCATATAATTCATTCGTAGAGTGTTTTCCCTCAAAAGGTGAAAATTTAGGCTCTTTCTCTTATGAGTAGTCTCCACTATTGGTTCGAGCAATCTCACGCTAAGTTCTATTAACTAAGCACAAGAAAAAGGGAATATTACGCACTGCGCAATGTTATCTCGGAATGCCATCGTGATAGCTACATTTTAGTAATTAGCACATGCACATATTCCTTAACAACACATATGTTTTTGCATCTCATTTAAAAACAGTTGTTCCATTGGCTCAATTGGAAAATTTTGAAAACTTTTATATACAACACTATATGCAACATTATATACACTATATACACTCATGTGATCGATTGGCAAAGCGTTTAACGTGCCCGCACCCCCAAACCTAAACTTGACATTGTCCTCAATGTTCGCACATGGAAGACAATAAACGAATTCCTTGGTTTGGTTGTTTGGCCAATAAACAACTCCCTAATCACATGATATTTCATCCATCCCTGCACGTACTTCAAAAATCCTAGTCTACTAGATATTATCATCCTAGGCACTATTGTTCAAGCACAAAAATTCCACACTTAGATCTAAGCATTTAACTAACTAACTAACTTATATGCAAGAAAATATAATATCGGTACTATAATAAAAGTAACAAAAGTACTGCAAATAAAACTAAATCCACAAAGTAAAGGTACCAAGTATACAAAAAAACTGTGGAATAATGCTCCGCCTACAAAAAATCCGCGGAGTACCAATCCATCTAAATACTGTCATCACTGGTGTAACTAGTACTACTACTGCTGTGCTGATGCTGATGATGCTATCACTGCTACTGGAAGGAACTAGAGGTGTGAACTGAATACCTCTAATAGAGTAACGGAAACCAGAAGGCTATAATGAAGGAGATGTCCATATGTTATACTCGTGGGTGACTCAGGCTCTTCCATAATGTACTTTATTGACTGTGAACTAGAACTCCTAGATCCGTTCGTAGCAATCTCACATATGCTGGTTATGTATGACCAGTCATTCCCCGCTCCCCTCGGCATATACTCCAGTCCTGGCTTCTGATTTTTCATCTCCTCATGATATGTCTGTACTGGTTTCCACTTTGGTCTGAGAAAGATCTGCTCTAAGCTCTGACTATGGTGCAGTAGGAAATACCGATAACTCTGTTGTGGTAGGTGCTTCAGGTACTGCAGGTGGCTCCTCTTGCCTGCGCTTTTGACGGTGCTCTTGACCCTACTTAGTACTTTCCTCACTGGACTCCTTTGCTGGCTGCTCTGGTTGGTAGCCCGCTAGATACGTGACTACCCCCTTCAATCCTCTGACCTCCTTCGCCAGCCTACGAACAATCCTTGCCAATGTGGCATTAGAATCCATCATGTCCCAGTGGGACTGCATCATACTCTTGGCCCAAGTTGGGCCATGCTCATTTACCTCTGAGTCTGACTGCTCAGAATGGTTGTCATACTCTGCCTCAGACTCTTCAAGAGCCTCGGTATCCAATCTCTCCTGCTCTCTCCTCGGGATCGCCTTGTGCTGAGCCCGTCTTTGTTCTCATTCTTATTGTTTCAACTCCCTTGCAGTGAGGAGTTTCTTTATCCCTGGCTTGCCTTCGACAGCCTTATTGTAGGCTCTCTTGCCTACAGCCCCCTGTGGTGTCAAAAGCCCACAGATGGCTTGTCAATTCTAATACCCACCTCATGCGCGAAGTGAGTGATCAAACACAATAAGACTAGGCTAAAGGCGGAATTTCTTCTGGACTCTGCTATCCGCCTCACTATCATTCTTCCTACATCAAAATCCAAATGGTTCTTCATTTGGTATAGCATAATGGCAACGTTCTTGTTGATGTCCATTCAGTGTTTGCTTGGCATGAGGGAGTAATTGAAGTAGATGCTCTAGAAGTGCTCTGAGAAACCCAACTCTCTCTGGTGCACCTTACGATCCTTGGTGTCCCAAGGTAGGTCTTCTATTCCTGTGAGAGCAATCCTGAACCTTTGATCATAGTTTTGGAAAAGGTCCAGAGGCTTGTACCCGTCTTCCCACTTAGGATGACTCTTTATCATCAAGTACTGATTGATCTACTCTGCAGTCATGGAGATGGACTTCTTTTGGACAATAACAGGAAGTCTCAGCTCGAACTCATCTAGGTCTATGGCTATATAGAACTCCTGGACTATCTTTCGGTTCGCCCTCTTAGGAAATGAGACATATGCTTCCTACTTCCTTTGGCGGATCTCATCAAAAATGGACGTGTGGCTCAGCTCATCGAAACTGATGTCCCTTTCAATGATGATGGACCTCTTGGATGTGCCTTAAAGTCTCATCTTGAAAATCTCATCTGAAGTCATCTCCTTAAGTGTAAGACCCTTATTTTTTTTGTCTCCGTGACGAATCTCCCTCTTTAAGTTGGGTAGCCTTCTTTTTTGGTGCCATATGTGGTTAAAAAAACAATACGCACCAAAACACTCCCCGCACATTAGTACTTGGGTTAGCGATACTCCACTTTTTTTGTCGTTAAGAAATCGTAAGGATCAAAAGATTGTTTCTATGTAAAAAAGGGTTTTCCTATGCAATGTGCTCTAAACTAGCAAAAGACTAGTAAAGCGGCAAGCGAGGGTATCGTTCCGCAAGGAGGTGTGATTCGTCAACCATTTCAAGTTCTAATGATTATTGTAAGCATGTAAATAGAATGCGGAAATGTGAGAATGGTGTGTGTGAAATGTATGTACAATGCGGTGTGTGTGTGTATGTGTAGAGAATGGAAATAAAAATAAATAAAAACAAAGAGAATATGGAAGGTGAGAATGGTGTTTAAAGTGATAAATAAAATAGTGGATAAGAGAGATGTATGAAAATGGTCACACAAGGTTTAACAAGTTCACCATACATAAGTGCACAAATTGTTGGTTGCTAGACATTAAGCACATCCAATTAAAGTTAAGGGTTCTTTTTTGCCTCAATCCG
This sequence comes from Acer negundo, assembly GCA_035582765.1. NCBI lineage: Eukaryota > Viridiplantae > Streptophyta > Magnoliopsida > Sapindales > Sapindaceae > Acer > Acer negundo. The sequence continues at coordinate 15,796,927 of CM069242.1, forward strand.
ATTTATACCCATTCATAGAGCAAACGGTTGAAGAGTGTGTTGAGAGTCTCTCAAACATGAAACCGCAACCAACATTTGTGAACACATTTTACAAACCGATGCTAAATTGAGTCCCAATATTAACACGGTAATGTAAAATGGCTACGTTAAGTACAATGAATATGGAAAGAGTAATTGTATCTCCAACCATAACTCACCTAGAGTCCCTAGCGTGAGAGATAGCCAAAGACCAATAATTGTAACACTAACCATAACTCACCTAGAGCCCCTAGAGTGACAAATAGCTAAAGTCCAATTGTTTACAAGACTAATGAACCAAACCCTTCTAATATGACAATTTATAGGTTCACCCACTTTTCCTAGCTAATTAGCCACGACTATACCCGGAGAGCCCTTCCAAAGGCACAATCCTAACCCTAGGTCACTCAAACCCATTCGTGATATGCAATTTCGACCTTCCAAAGACATATACACACAAATGGGATATTTGATTACAACTACTCCTACAATTAAGTTAATCTACTCCTAATCCCATCCATGAACACATATCAATTTCCAATCATCCATAAACATGCATTCCAAGATAAGAGATATATCAATAAATAACAAGAGTGAATCAAAACATAAATTAGATATAAAAACAACTAACATATATATTGAGCACAAATTAGGTTTACAAATATTCCCAAGTGGGGATTACATATTCAAGAAAACAAGAAATACACAGAGAGTGAGAAATAGATACAACCCTTGAAGAAAACCTTCTCCAAGAGCTCCTTCTTTTGTCTAGCTCGAATTTGGTCAAAGCCCACTCCTATCTCTATGCAATCTACTCCTAAATATGGTGGATGATGGGTAGAAGATGAAATTGAAGGCATCTATAGAGGAAAAATCTCCATGGATGCCCTTGAAAACTTCTCTCTCTCTCTCTTTTGGTGTGGAAGAAGATGAAGAAGAAGAAGTGTGGGTGTGGATTATGTTGGAGAGAAGAGAATAAGGTGTTTAAATAGTATGGAGAGGTTATGGTTGAAAGGACAAGATTTCCCTTCAATTTTAAGCAAAAAACGACTTTCTGGTGTGGATCGGCGGCCTGGCCACCGTTTGAAGTAGCCGTTTTGACCTAACAACATTTTAGCATTTTAGCATCGTGCACTGTTGCCAAAATGAGCATAACTTCCTGTAGAAAACTTGGAATCATAATCCGTAAAATTTTCTGAAAACTAGACTTCCAGAGTTTTCCGAATATATGAAGATATCAATGTGGTTCGATATGAGGAGGGAGATATGACTTTCCAAATTCGGGTGTTCTGCACGAGCATATACAATTTCAGCCCTTTTTGGCTTATTTTGCCTCCCAAACTAATCTTTAAGATCAAAACCTTGTTTTAGGGAATATAAACCTACACAAGGCTAAAAAAAACGTTATATACAAAAATACGCTCGAAAACGAGACATACGATCGGAAATGGAGGACCTAAAATAGGTATAAAATAGTCCGATCAGTTAGTAAACCCCATAATTCATATATATATATATATATATTCATATCCTAACAACATATATGTACAATGCACTTGTGTATAATGGACAAGTTAGTGAAACAAAAGACTCGAATCACTTCAATATGTTGCCACCAATCCATTCAATATCTCCCCTCTTTCATCAATTCAACTCATAATAATAATACATGCCCAAGTTCACCTCAAATTGGCACAACACAACTATCTATTCAAGTGTGTGCACTCAATGTGTAACCAATATATCTCGATTGTGCATTCCCTATGGTATATTAGCATGTGTGCATTGTGCTTTTTGTGTTTGAGATGAAATGCACTCACACAAGTGTGGGGCCTTAGAAATGCACACCAACATTGCACACTAACATTGCATACCAACATTGCATACAAACTTGCACACCAACATTGCATACCAACATTGTAATCACTGTGTAATTGAATGTTCTAATTGAATTGTTCAACAAGTTTTCCATTATCAACCCATGTAAAAGCATCAATGTAACAATTATATTTGAATTTTGCACATAATGGTAACCAAACCACCATTCCATCATTACATGCATGCATACACAAATTTGTCAAGGAAAATCATCACTCAATGCAATAGAACAGAGGCAATACTCAATGTCCCAATTCCGCTAAAATAAAAACCCTAATTACTAGAAATTTTCAATATTGAATCAATCCTTAATGGAACAAGGTCGAATTTGATCTTAGGATGCATATCTATCACTTACAACAACAATTGATTCCAAATAAATCACTTAAAATCACAGAATTGCAGAAAACCTTAACTGTTCCGATTTTGGATGTTCTAAATGCAATTTAACATGAATTCATGCTTAAAGGGAGTGAAATTGAATGTATATACCTTTGCTTTGTTGATTCGACTGAGATTGATCAAGAATTGAGGGAAGAATTGAGAGGATTTGACACGGGAAGTTGAGAAACTTTGAAAAAGGGTAAAGGTGTCGTGAAACGACAGGCCTCTATTTATAGTGGGTGGCCTTCCGCGGCTTATGTTTCGCGGAACAAAACCACAGGGTTTCAATTTTTCTCTAAAACGCAGTGTTTTACCATCGAAGGGTCGCCGCGATTTCATCTCCCGCGGGTTTATTTTCACGGATGGAACTCACGGGGTTGCTTCCTTGTTTCAACGACTTCAACCCTTCATTCTGTGGGAATATTTCCACGAAATCAAACCTCATGGGAATGCTCCTGGAAATTCCCATGGTTTTATTCCTTCTGGTTCGCTAGAAATATCCCACTGGATATGAACTCGCTGGTTTCCTTGAATTTTCTCCGCGACTTCCATTCATTCTGGTTTGCGAGAATATTCTAGCGGACATGAATCCGTTGAATTTTCCACAGAACCCGTAACTTTTGGCCATTCTATCTGGTGGTAAAATGCCCGCAGAAAGAACTCGCTAGGATTCCTCACCCTTGTCTCCATTTCCGCGGTTTCACCTCTTTTGTCCCACTGGACATTTCCTGCTAGACTTGAAGTAGCAGACTTCCATTCTTCTTGCTGCGAGTTCTGTAGCTCTGTCCTGCTGACAAACCCGCTGATAGGTAAATCACTTCAATTCAGTCCCTTATAATTCCCTTTTCTCAATTTCCTATTACCTGCACCACATGATACAACAAACACATGAAATACAACACATATATCCTACATTGATTAATATATACTAACAACTTAAGGCATAGTTAAGACTTCAAACCCCTAAACCTTTCTTTTATCCACCCGACTACTAAAAGATAATTTTTATATGTTTTCCGGGCAACAAGAACTAGATCGAGGTGCTCAACATCCTTAATCACACTATTGAAACAAACAATTTATTCAAAATTCAATTATGTACAACGCAAGGCATTGCATCTCAAGATTGAGTGCAAGCACAAATGTTCGCAAGCACAATGCTGTTCAACACATGCACACTTAGACAACCATCACTACGATCACCTTTTCCAAGCCCTACCTAGAATAGGTGGCTCAATAACAACATATCTTTTGTCTTTCTTTTTGACCCAAATGGGTCCCTTTCCACCAATTCCCTCCAATTTGGCTTTTTCAACCCAAATGGACTTGACATTTGTTTTGGGAATTAGGGTGTTAGTTTTCTTAACTCGCCATCTTTTGTTTGGACAATTAAGCCTAATGTGGCCTATCCTAAGATGTACCTTTAAGTAATGACAAGTGGGAATGAAAGTAGAAGATGTACCTCCCATTGTAGTCTATGGAGGTGGAATGTTGTTCTTCTTCCTTGGCATTGGCCCTGACTTTGATTTCTAAGATACTTGCATTGTCTTCCTTGGAGGTGGTTGCACCATATCCTTAGACCTGACCTGAGTGCCTATCTTTGGCATAACAAGTTCAACTCTATTCTCCCTCTCCATTTTCCTTAAGATCTCTATAGTTTTGTCCCTAGACTTGATCTCTTCCTCCATGATCTTAATTATATCTTCAAAATCTCTCTTCAAAGACTCATTTCTTTCCCCAAACTCATCATTCTCCAGGGAGAAATCATCCTCAATCTTATCCTGGAGAGCATAGTTTTCCTTTAAAGCCTCATCAAGCTTGGTTGTCAATTCGAAGTTTTTCTCCACCAACTCCCGGTTTTCTTCCTTGAGTTGAGCTATAGTGTCTTCGTAGCTTGACGAGTCATGCTCTAACAACGGGGTTTTGTTAGTCACCTCATAATGAGCGAGTGCTATATACTCCTCTATAATGGAATGAGGTTTTTCCTCATTTTCAGCATTTCTAATGTTGAACCAATCACCACCCTTGACTGGGTTTTTCATGCTCTCAAACACTTGGAATTCCATTGTTTGACCCAAGACTGTCATGTAGAGCTATCCCCTGTGGACATTTATGATTGTCTTAGCAGTCGACATGAACGATCGCCCTTAGCAGTATCAGAATCTCCCTAGCCTTAAACAAATCACTCCCCATCTCTAAAACCATGAAGTCAACTAGGATGATCAATTCTCCTACCCTGACTAAAACATCCTCGAATACCCCTGTTGGGTGTCTTACTGAGCGATCTGCTAAAATCAGTTCCATGGTAGTAGGTTTCAATCCTTCTAATCCTAAATCTTTAAACAATGTGTAAGTCATTAGATTGATTGACGCTCCTAGATCCAGCATAGCCTTTTCCTTCCGAGTTTCACCCACATATATGGCAATGGTGAAACTTCCTGGATCCTTCATTTTAGGTGCTAATGCCATTTCCATGGCTGCACTTGCCTCCTTGGAGATCACTATCTTCTCTAAAAATTCCTTCTTCCTAGACTTCGAATTCAGTTCCTTGAAGAACTTGGCATATGTGGGCATCTTTTCAATAGCTTTAAGGAAGGGAAGGTTCACATTCACCTTCGATAATATGTCGTATATCTTCTTGAATGCTTGATCCGTCTTTGATTTCTGAAGTCTTCCTGAAAATGGGATATGAGGCACATATGGATTCTGAGACTTGTGGATACTAGAGGTGTCCTTGTGACCTATCTTCGGTCCTCTACTTGTCCCTACCCCATACTTGGGTATTGTGATCACTTGACGCTTCTCTGTTTGCTGAAACACTAATAGGATTATCAAAAATTTCAGGAGAGTTGGGTTAGAAAATACCTTACCATTCTTGAGTACCGTGGTAACTTTGGCTTGTTCAAATTGACTTGGGAGCTTGCCTGGCTCCTTCCTCTGGCTCACCTCAGCAAACTGACCTATTTGCCTTTCTAGATTCTTGACTACCCCCTCCATAGAGGTCATTCTTAAGTGGTTAGAATCATTGGAGTGGTACTGGTCAGTGACCCAATACTCATTGTCTCTATGGCCCTGTTGGCGCCAAGGTACGGTTCTCTTCACTTTCTAAGGTTGGGTACTCTTTTTGGGGTCTTGTTTGGTATTCTTAAGGTGGTGGCTTGTTGATGTTGTTAAGCTGAGTTAATCGTGGATTCAGACAATGGTTATTCCCATAAGATAGGTTCGGATGTCTTTTCCAACCCGGAATGTATGTGTTGGAGAAAGGATCATCCTGCTGTCTTGACTGCTATGGCGGATATACAACTTGGATTTCTTCCTCCTAGTTGGCATTGGTTCCATCAAAGGATACATGCCCATCCCCGTTGGTTGCTGAAAAAAAATATAAAACATGTCCTAGTAATCTAGAGGGGGGAGGGTGAATAGATTTTAATCTTACTGTTACTAAATTATCGCGATTAATCATGTAAGTTCCTCAAGGTTGATTGACTTATTTCGGTGACAAACCACAAGTGGGGTTTGTTGTAAGGGTAGCTTAGGCATTTGATGTTTGGTGCTTTGAACAACCAAAGCCCTCTCAAGACCTCAAGAGATCAAGAACTTCAAAGGTAAATTTCTAAGTGCTTACTTGCTTTGAAGGATGTAGTTGCACACACTCACAACACATGCATAATTCTTATTTTTATATGTTGTTTGGCTTAGTAATGTGTGCTTTAATGTTCATTAATCTCACTTCTTGAATGTTTAATTTGGTTGCATCTTGTGTGTTAAATGCCATGTTTTTGATGCATCATGTTTGTTTAAGGGTGTTATCAAACCGCCCTACAACCGCCCTACGAACGGTGGTTGAACAGCGGTTAGAGCAAATTTGCTCTTGACCTCTCTACGACCGCCCTTCATAGAGCGGTGCCACTGGTGGATTTTTTAATCTCCTACAAACCGCCCTACAACCGTCCTACGTAGAGGGGGTGTAAGGCGGTCCTCAAAATCCTGAGAGAAATCACCCCTAGTTCGCCTGAAAACCGCCCTACGAGTAGAGCGGTCATGAAGAGGTGGACTGCTATTCAACCGCCCTACGTAGAGTGGGTGAACAACAATCAAGGCAAAATTATTGAAAACTTTGCAAAACGACGTAGCATCAATTTGTCACCCTATATATATGCTACTTTGACTTTAGGTCAGTTTTAAGAGAGTCTAAATCATATTTTGACTTAGCATTTTTCCAAAGAGAAAAAATCACTAAAGAACTCTCCTTTGTTTACTCAAACATATATCCAAGTGCATCAAATCATCATCTAGCATCATCCATGATCATCTAGGTGTCATCTATACTTGGTTTTTATTCAACACTTTTAGTTTGGTAAGTTGGTCACTAATATTTTACATATTATGTGTCTTTCTTAACAAGCAATCTCATTTATCACTTGTATGCTTATAGAACATATTCTATTGACAAGATTGAGATAATTGTGTTGATTGTTTGAGAGTTGCATGCTTATAGAACATATTCTATTAACAAGATTGAAATAATTGTGTTGACTGTTTGAGAGTTGTATTTTGATAGCTATTATTAGGATTGCTTAATATTTGATAGCTAAGCTTTATGACATGTCATATAGCAAATATTGATATATAGGATTGTGATTATTGTCATCTTTCATCTTAGATAGGAATTTAGTTTCACCTAGCATTACTTGCTCTTTGAATATCATATTATTCATAATAGGTTGTTTATTCTCTTCATTGAGAAGTGAGTCTTGTGACTACCGGTGAGTGGTGCAAGAAAATTGGACTAGCTCCACTTTTATAGGCCTGTGGGTAGTAGTGGTGGGTTATAGACCATGAGAGGTTGAGGTCAACCTAGGCTGTAAACGTCATTACAATTAGTGGGTTTAAGGTTCGGGTGTGGCGCACATAACAGCCCGTGGTTTTTCCTTATCGAAGGTTTCCACGTAAATATCAAGTGTCTTTTATATTTCCGCACATATTACACTTGCTATATAAATTGACTAGTTAGGGGCATTTTCGTAAACTTGACTAATCATGAAAATTGGGTAAAATTGATTAAAATCTATTCACTCCCCTCTAGATTAATATTGAACACACCATAATTTGTTTCAAATTAAAATTACTAAAAAAACCCCAAACTAGTCACAAAATAAAATCAAGTGTAATAAAGCGGAATTTAAAAGACACTCGATTTTTACATGGAAATCCTCATCGGAAAAACCACAGGTTGTTATGAGCCCCACATGAGAACCTCAATCCACTAATTGTAATGTGATTACAACCTAGGTTGACCACGTCAAACCCTACACGGTTACTAATCCACACTACTACCCACAAGCCTTTAAAAGTGAACCAAGTCCTATGCTTGCAAACTACCAAAAGGTAAATACAAGACTTGACTCTCTAAGAGAAGAGATTAACAACCTAAAGTGAATATATGCAATATTCAAGATGCAAAAATATAAGGTCAAACATTTAAGCTTATCTAGACATGAATGAACATGTTAACCATTCCTAGATATCATTTAGCTATATGACATGCATATAACCTAGCTATATGTGCAAATCAAACCCTATATGCAATAGCTATCACAAACAACTCACAAACACAATAAAAAGCTATCTTGAAACAAGTCAAGTGATAAAGATGCAATCTTGAACCTAGTCAAGTAATAAAAAAGCTTTCTTGTAAAGCAAGAACATATAAAAAGATACAAATGATGTTCTAGCTACAAGTCATGTGAGCAAAGAAAAGAAACCAAGAAATCATACCTAACCCATGTTATATGATGTATGAATCATGAAAGATGAAGGGTATTGATGTTTTGGAAGATTAAAGATCAAGTCTTTGTGGTTTTTGCTTGAAAATACTCTTTGGCTCTTGAAGGGTGTAATTTTTGCTCTCATAGACGAGCCAAGGCTATCAAGAGATATAAATAGGCAGCCAAAAAGAAATGACATCGTTTTGAAAAAGTGGCTATAAAAAGGCAGACCCGTGCCCTTAATTTTACGGCCGTGGACAGTAGAACAAGGGCGCAGAATACCAACAGTTTAATTGACTGAGATTCTGTGGCCTATTATGTGTCCTTGGTTGCTGAAACAAGGGCGCCGAATTGAGAAGAGATATTCTGGTCCCTTTTCGGCGGCCTCATTTTGCGGCCTTTAAACGCCAAACCAAGGGCACCGAATGGAGAGGGACATTCCGGTCCTTTTTCGGCGGCCTCATTTTGCGGTCCCTAAACTCCGAACCAAGGGCGCTGAAAAGGGACCAGAAACACTGGCCCTAATTTACGGCCTTTTTTGTGGCTGTGGACCGCCGAACAAGGGCGCAAAAAGCCCCTTGGCAATGCATCCTAAAGAATAAACATGTTATGGCACACCAAGCAAGATGCAATCAAAGACAAGCATGAAATGTGAGTGTGTGCAACTACATCTCTTCAAATAAAGAGTCAAAATCAAGAAGATTACCTTCCTTGAAGCTCTTGATGCCCACAATAGGTTCCTTTGACAATTGATGAGGATATCTTCAATCATAAGCTACCCTTACATAATTGAACCCAATTGTGGTTTTGTCAACGAAATTAAGTCAATCAAAAAGAGGCACTTACAATCTCTCCTTTTAGCTATTTCGTGACAAAAACAACACTCACATAGCAACCTCACTAGAACAAAAACATTGTTGGTCAACAAAATTTTCTACATTACAAATGAAGCTCCTAGTCTAAGTCTTGAACATCTTTAGGTCAATTCCAAACTTGTAAAAATTCCAACCTACACACAGTCAACAAGAAATATACCTTCCAAGAACAAGTGTGTAAGAGGTGCTAACGAGAGTACTTGCAATTTCCAAAGTAAATCAATACAATCAAAAACAATTGTAATCATGCAATGCAATGCAACTCCCCCTAAATGCAATATCTCCCAATATGGGTTGCTCTCTCTCAACTCCCCCTAGATGCAATGCCAAGAATAACACAAATACTCCTTAACCTTACTCCCTTTTTTTGTCATGAGATAGGCAAAGGGAGTCTCCCCTAATGGGTAAGCATTAGCAATGAGATTTTGTAGCACAAGCACTTATGCATAATCATATAAGCAATTTTATGCACCTCAAGCAATTAAAAGATATTCAAGGAGCTTTATTGAAAAAAATGTGTGACAAGGATGCTTTGCAAGCAATACATGCTTCATTCAAGTTCAAAAGCAATGGTATTTGGCAAAGCAAATAACAAGGGTTTCCAATAGAATTCAAACCAATTTCACCCTTTGTCATGGAAAAAGCAAGGATATCGAGTTTAAGCATTTCAATTCAAAAAGAGCCATTATATCCAACTTTATAAGCAAAACAAGACATGAGTGACTTTGTACTTTAGTTGATTTTTTCGGGTGAGATACCCGTATGATAGTAGCCTTGTTCGACCAATAAAGAAATAGAGACTTTGGATTTTAAGATCCCTATTTATTTAAGTCTCAATTTTGCTTTTGCACACATATTTGCATTTAAGATTTAGCATTCAAATATTTCACATTTTCAACTCACACTTTTCATCTTAAGCATGTCATTAACAAGAATCATCATGTCATGGAGATCAATTATAGGTCATTCAAAAAGTACTTCCAAAGTGCATCTCCTGTTCCAAAAAATGCATGTTTAAGCATAAATAAGACATGGATTGCAAACAAAGCAATGTATCATACTTATTAAAAAAAGCATGCACAACCAATCATCTCAAGCAATCAAATAAGAGGCATAAAATATATCAATGTAGCACAATGAATGATCATGCAACTTTGCTCTCTTTGCTTGAGCTCCCCATATGGGGTAAAGCCATACCATTTCAACCCAAGTGACAAACCCCAATAGACTTGCTAAGGTTCCCATATCTAATAATGTATAAGGGTTTTGTAAACAAATCCGTTAGTTGGTCATTTGTTCCCACATGTTCCAATACAATGACTTTGCTCTCAACTAGCTCTCTAATGAAATGGTGTTTGATGTCAATGTGCTTTGTCCTAGAATATTGGACGGGATTCTTAGAAATGTTAATGGCACTCATGTTATTACAAAATAAAGTTAGAGTACCTTGCTCTAAGCCATAATCGGCTAGCATTTGTTTCACCCACATCAATTGAGTGCAGGCACTATCGGCGGTAATGTATTTCGCCTTGGCCATGGATAGGGAAATTGAGTTTTTTTTCTTACAAAACCAAGAAACCAAATTGTTTCCTAGGAAGAAGCAATCACCCGATATACTCTTCCTATCATCACAATTTCCTACCCAATCGGCACCACTAAATCCAACAAGACTTGGAGTAGTGTCAAAGGAGTACCAAATCCCATGATTTGAGGTACCATTCACAAACCAAATGATCCTCTTAACCGTAATAGGGTGAGATTCTTTGGGACTAGCTTGGTACCTAGCATATACACCCACACTAAAATAAATATCGGGCGTACTTGAGGTTAAGTAAAGCAAGCTACCTATCATGCCACGATATAGACTTTGCTCAACATCCTTTCCACTTGCATCTTTGCTAAGTTTCAAGGTAGTGCTCATGGGTGTTTCACAATGTTTGGCATTTTCAAGGCCAAACTTCTTCACTAGACTCTTGGCATATTTAGCTTGGGATACAAAGATCCCATCATGCATTTGCTTAATTTGCAAGCCTAAGAAGTAATTTAGTTCACCAACCATGCTCATTTCAAATTCATGAGACATGACATTAACAAATTGTTGGACTTTTGATTAGTTGGTGGAACCAAAAACAATGTCATCAATATAAATTTGAGCTATGAATAGTTCATCTTTAGAGCACTTGATGAACAATGTCGTGTCAACACTACCTCTAGAGTAGCCATTGTCAACAAGATAAAGAGTGAGGTGCTTATACCAAGCCCTCGGTGCTTGTTTTAACCCATATAGAGCCTTCTTGAGGCGATAGACATGGTTGAGGTGGTGTGCATCCACAAACCCCTTGGGTTGCTCAACAAACACTTCCTCTTGTAAGAAGCCATTGAGGAACTTGAACTTGTGCACATAAGAAATGGACAAGAGAAGCTTAATGGACTCTAAACGGGCAATGGGAGCAAAAGTCTCCTCAAAGTCAATACCCTCAATTTAAGAGTATCCTTGTGCAACAAGCCTTGCCTTGTTTCACACAACGTTGCCATCCTCATCGGATTTGTTCCTAAACACCTATTTAGTGCCTATGACATTGGTGTTTCTTGGTCTAGGAACAAGAGTCCAAACCTCATTTCTCTCAAATTGGTTTAGCTCTTCTCGCATGGCAAGAACCCAAAACTCATCCTCCAAGGCTTCATCAACCTTCTTGGGTTCTATTTGAGAGGTGTAACAAGTGTAGCTAATTTGATGAGCTATTTGATGCCTAGTCCTTACACCCTCTCTAACATCTCCAATGATATTATCTTTATCATGGAATATCCTAACCTAAGGAGCGGGTTCATTATAGTCCAAATTAGGAACTTTATTAAGAGGTAAATCATCATCTTCATCTTGGTTTGACTTCACACCACTTGAAGTCTCACCACTCTCCTTCAAAGGAAGGTCATCAATTTCACAAACATCCTCCTCATAGTTATCATGTTTGGGTCTAAAACCATCAAAGACAACATTTGATGATTCCATAACACTTCGAGTCTTTAAATTAAAAACTCTATAGGCCTTGCTATTTAGTGCATATCCAAGAAAAATACCCTCATCACTCATGGCATCAAACTTGCCAAGTTGATCACGGTCATTATGTATATAGCACTTGCTTCCAAAGATGTGGAAATAGCTAACATTGGGTTTTTTACCCTTCCATAACTCATAGGATGTTTGTTTAGTCCTGAGCCTAAGGAACACTCTATTCCCTATGTAACAAGCCATATTGATGGCTTCGGCCCAAAGGTTCCTAGAGACTTTGTTGCTAAGCAACATCATAATGGCCATCTCTTGGAGGACTCTATTCTTCCTCTCAACAACACCATTTTGTTGAGGAGTCTTAGGGGCCGAAAAATCATGGGAAATGCATAGGCTATTGCAAAAGTTTTCGAAGCTAGCATTTTCAAATTCTTTTCCATGATCACTTTTAATTTTCTTAATGCTTTTTATGTGAGAAGTTTTCTCATTTTGAATTTTGACACAAAGCATTTTGAATTTCTCAAAGGCTTTGGACTTCTCTCTAAGGAAGTAAGTCCATGTGAATCTAGAGAAGTCATAAACAACCACAAGAATGTATCTTCTACCACCTAGGCTTTCGGTTTGGATGGGACCCATAAGGTCCATATGGAGAAGTTCTAAAGGCTCTTTGGTGGAAAGAATTTTGCCTTTCTTATGAACACTCTTGGTTTGCTTCCTTTGTTGACAAGATCCACAAATACCCTTAACCTTTTTTTCAAAGCTTGGGAAGGCCTCTAACTACATTCAACCTATCAAGAACTTTCAAGTCCCCATAGTTCATATGGCCAAATCTTTGGTGCCACACCTTAATTTGCTTACTAGTAGACAAGTTGCAAGAGACGAGATTAGACTCAAGACAATAGCAACTGTCACTTGATCTCCTGCCTTTCAACAAAACTTGCCCATTTTCCTTAAGAATAGAGCAATCAACCTTGCCAAACATAACCGAAAGCCTTTGTCACTCAAGTGTGATATGCTAATGAGATTGGCTTGCAAGCTATCCACATAGAGAGCATTAGGCAAGGAGGGTAAACCAGGAATGGATATATTACCTTTCCCTATGACCTTTTTCTTAGATCCATCACTAAAGGTGACAAATCCACCATCCTCCATTATAAAAGTTTTAAAATTCTGGTCATGTGCCTAGAACACCCACTATCAAGGTACCAAGTGTTGGAGGCATTTGCTTTCAAGGCTACTTGAGCCACATAGCAATAATATTCATCATTTCTATTCATCCTATGTGCAACATGGTCATTCCTAGGAGCCATTGGTTCATTAGCTCTAAATTTCCTAGGTGCATGCATTGTGGCTCTTCTAAGCATATTTTTCTCAATCATGCTTTCTTTTCTATACAATTTAATATACTTAAAGCAATTAGGCCTAAAGTGGCCTTCAATTCCACAATAATGGCAAGTAAGAGTAACATAGGAGTTCGTACCATAGCTTTGTGCAAGCAATTGTGGCCTCCTTCCATTTTGAGACGCTCTTTGATGTTGGGGAACTTTCTCCTTTGTGGTTGAGCCAAGTTAGCATGTCTCCTTGGTTGAGCATGAAGGACCCTATGTTAAGCTTAAGGGATCCTCGGTTGAGGAGGTCTTGGTTGTGGTGGAGCTTTTGTTGGAACCCTTACTTGAGCTTGCTTTAATGATTCACCAACTACAACCCATTTAGTTGGTAGTTGAGGGGTTTGAGCATTTTCAACCTCTTTGCTTTTGACAAAGGTTGTCTTCTTCAAGGATGTGGTCTCCATTTCTTCCACATATCCTAACCCCTTCTTGTCACTAGGACTTTACCCACAAGATAGCATCTTGTCAAGCTTCTCGGTTCCGGAAGTCATCTTAGCAATCAACCTTCTTGCTTCCATAAGCTCTCTTCATTCTTCTTGGCCAAGACTATCTCCATCTTCAATCCTTCTTCCATCTCATTTGTTTTACTCATTTTCACACTTAAATGAGTAACCTTGGAAGTTAATTCAAGCTTCTCCCCTTTTAGCTTTTGTATCTCATTCTTCTTCTTCAACCTAGAGTTCTCAAGGAACCTCATGCAGTCATTATAGTCCATCTCTTCATCAATCTCAAAATTGGAGTTTGAAGAGTTCTCTGATCATTTGAGTCACTCTCTTCTTTGTCACTCACACTTTCATTACTCTTGTGAGAGGACGAGAAAGCAATGAAATTGGTAACTTGGTCTTCATCATCATCTGAAGACTTATCTTCCTCTTTTAGGTTATCACTATCACTCCAAGTGACTGCCATGGCCTTCCTCTCTTTTTCTTCAAGTTTGTACATCTGGAGCAATATGTCCAAAGCCACTACACACATAACATTGGACACCTTTCTTGTGATCTTTCTCCTGAGTTTGCTCCACTTTCTTGAAATGAGTCTTCTTCTTCTTAAACTTTCCCTTGAAGCCAAAACCCTTCTTCTCAAATCTCACAAATTGCTTGAACTTCTTTGCCATCAAAGCAATTTCTTCATCCGAATCTTCTTCCTTCTTTTTCATCTTGATGCTCTTCAAGACAAAACACTTTTGCTTATTTGGAGGTGTAGTTGTAGGAGCCTTCCTAGATTCATAGGCCAAGAGTCTTCCAATCACTTTGTTTGGCTTCATCTTAGTGTATTCACTATTTTCCTCCAAAGTCGTCACTTTGGATTCGAATCTCTCGGGAAGTGATCTCATGATCTTTTGCTTGATACTCCTATCCGAGTAAGGATCACCAAGTTGGTGACTTTGATTCACTATATCCATAAGCTTCACTTGGAAGTCATTGAAACACTCATTCTCCTCCATCCTAATGGTCTCAAATTTTGTTAAGAGGACTTGGAGCTTGGAGTACTTGACTACCTCGGTTCCTTCATGAGCCGTCTCTAGGATATCCGAAGCTTTCTTTGCAATCCTTGTGGTTTGAATCAATTTGTATTAGTTGTCATCCATAGCACATAGGATTGCATGCATGGCTTTGTTGTTCCACTTGGATGCCTCAAACTCTTGGGTACTCCATTGCGCCTTTGGCTTGAGAACTCCCTCTCCACCTCCCGTAGGGGTTATCATAGGTGGAGTATAACCATCTTCAATCGCCATCTATGCACGATCATAAATTTGGCATACGTAAGCTTCCATTTTGCTTTTCCATGAGGCGTAGTTCACCCCGGTGAGCAAGATAGGTCTTGTGCTAGAGGCACCCTCGCCTCCAATTCCATTTCCACTTATTGTGTTTGGGTGAGAATGCTATGAATGCAAACAAACAAGCTAAACACACAAGACACAAAAAAATAAAATAGATGCAAGAGACTATTAAGAGTAAGGGATCTCCTAATTTTTTTAAGGAACCCATTTAATACCAATTGAAAATAAATATAAAACGTGTCCTAATAATCTAGAAGGGAGGTGAACAGATTTGAATCCGACTATTACCAATTATCGCGATTAATCAATATTACTAAAAAACCCCAAACTAGTCACAAAATAAAATCAAGTGTAATAAAGCGAAATTTAAAAGACACTCGATTTTTACGTGGAAACCTTCACGGGAAAAACCCCGGGTTGTTATGTGCGCCACACGAGAACCTCAATTCACTAATTGTAATGCGATTACAACCTAGGTTGACCACATCAAACCCTACAAGGTTACTAATCCACACTACTACCCATAGGCCTTTAAAAGTGAACCAAGTCCTATGCTTGCAAACTACCAAAAGGTAAATACAAGACTTGACTCTCTAAGAGAAGAGATTAACAACCTAGAGTGAATATATGCAATATTCAAGATGCAAAAACACAAGGTCAAACATTTAAGCTTATCTAGGCATGAATGAACATGTTAAACATTCCTAGATATCATTTAGCTATATGACATGCATACAACCTAGCTATATGTGCAAATCAAACCCTATATGCAATAGCTATCACAAACAACTCACAAACACAATAAAAAGCTATCTTGAAACAAGTTAAGTGATAAAGATGCAATCATGAACATAGTCAAGTAATAAAAAAGCTTTCTTGTAGAGTAAGAACATAAAAGAAGATGCAAATGATGTTCTAGCTACAAGTCATGTGAGCACAGATAAGAAACCAAGAGAAATCATACCTAACCCATGCTATATGATGTATGAATCATGAAAGATGAAGGGTATTGGTGTTTTGAAAGATTAAAGATCAAGTCTTTGTGGTTTTTGCTTGAAGATACTCTTTGGCTCGTGAAGGGTGTAATTTTTGCTCTTATAGACAAGCCAAGACTATCAAGGGATATAAATAGGCAGCCAAAAAGAAATAATATCGTTTTGAAAAAGTGGCTATAAAAAGGCAGATCTACGCCCTTAATTTTACGATCGTGGACCGCAGAACAAAGGCGCAGAATACCAACAGTCTCATTGATAGGGACTCTGTGGCCTATTATTCGTCCTTGGCCGTCGAATCAAGGGCGCCGAATTGAGACGAGATATTCTGGTCCCTTTTCGGCGGCCTCATTCTGTGGCCCCTAATCATTGAACCAAGGGCACCGAATAGAGAGGGACATTCTGGTCCCTTTTTAGCGGTCTCAATCTGCGGTCCCTAAACGCCAAACCAAGGACGCCGAAAAGGGAACAGAAACACTGGTCTTAATTCTGTGGCCTTTTCTGCTACCGTGGACCACTGAACAAGGGTACAAAAAGCCCATTGGCAATGAATTCTGCGGCTTTTTCTACTATTGTGGTTGGATGACCCGCACTCACCCGCACTTTATCCCTCATTTAGCTTCCAGGTCCCAGTTCTTGAAGATAGTACGGCTGGGAGTGCGGTTGGGACCTGCACTAACCCGTACTATTATTGCCTTTGTTGTCATTTGACCAACTTTTCGCTCATTTTGGTTCCCTTTTCATCTGAAAGCCCCGCGATATGCTTTAAGCACCCGAAATGGATAAACGCCTACAATTACGAACATAGAGCCCATAGGTGACAATAAAACACAAGAAAAAGACACAAAAGTTATGAAATTGAGGGCCAAAATGTACAACATATTTTGCGCGATCAACTCCTCCTTAATTACCTCTGGTGTTTCTCTGCTGGGAATTCTGCTCAAGCATTTCGTATTTATCAACTACGTACCGTGCCGTCTTCTCACACAGCGCTCCTCCATATGCGTTATCAATAATCGTTTGTGAGAGCCCCGTTAGTCCATCATAGAATGACTGAACTTGTGACACTAAAGTAAACTCGTGGTAAGGGCACTATGCTAAAAGCAACTTGAATCTTCCCCAAGATTCATGAAATGCATCTCCTTCCTCCTCTTTGAAGTTGGCTATCATACTCCGTATTTCCTTCATCTTCCAAGAGGGAAAATACTTGGCGAAAAATTTCTGCTCTACTCTTTCCCATGTGGTAAGTGATCCTGCCGGTAATGCTATAAGCCACTTCTTGGCATCATTCCTCATACAATATGAAAAACATCTCATGCGTAAGTGATCCTCCGTCAGATTCTTAAGTGGGAATGTGGTCATCACATTATAGTACTCCTTCATGAATTGAAGGCAGTCTTCACCTAGGTTTCCACCAAAATATGGGAGTGTGTTGTAGTGTAAGTTTTTCAGCTCATAGTTCCTATGGGCATTATTCAACAATATAGCTGAAGGATGTGATCCAACTGTCGGCAATGAGAATTCCTTTATCATCCGTTGATCCAGTATTTGTTCTGACCCATTGGATGTACTGCTCGAAGAGGACAAATCATTGTCAAGATCAGATAATCCCCTGAGATTGTCCATTCTTGTAGGTAGCCTAGCTATTCTTCTACAAAAGGTAATAGCGGACTTCCTAAAGAACGTCTTCTGTGCATCAAATAGTGACAAGTAACCTGAAAACACACAAACTGTAGGGAAAAATAAACAAATAAAAGTGTTACACGCAGCGGAAGCGATACTAAAGACGATTTAGTGACTTTTAAAATTTTTCCTTTATGAACCTTAAACCCTTTTAATCAATAAACATGCATATATATCAACAAAAGTAAATTACCTCTTGTCGCGTGATCCGATTGACTTACGTCGATGGTAATCCGCAAGACCTTCAATCCGAGCACGAACGTGGATCACCTAGGAGCGTGGTCTCCCTTTCCTTTGAATTGCAAACCTGTGAATGGACCAAACAAATACTTTCTTTTCTTTGTTAGTCACAAAACAATCAAAAGAATGTCAAAATTATTCCGGTCACTTTTGAGTTCACAATCTTATGATCGAAACTCGCGTGAACCTAGATCGATATCGTATACACAAGCTTATTGATGTTTAAGCAATTGTATACTATCAAAGAATAATTTTTCACTCCTTTTTGTCTCTCTAGAATAAAAACTCTCTTAGAATTAAGAAGAAGAAGAAAGAAAATAAAAACTCAAGCACCAATTAATTGATGTGGCCGAACCCTATAAGAACATATATATAGGTTGGCCGAATTTTTCTTCTTTTTCCTTTAGGGTTGCCGAATTCTATGTAGTATCTAATTAGGGTTGGCCGAATTTCATCATGTCACTTATATAGGGTGACTGAAATTCAACCCTAATTCTTTTTAACTTTATAGACTTCAAACCCTAATCCAACTCTTTTATTTTTATTCTTTTATTTGACTAAATAAAAAAAGACTCCTTATTTGATTAAATAAATAATACTAATTTATTTATTTACTTATCAAACAAGTCTTTTACTTTTAGGAAAGATTTGTTTCTTTAATTAAACAATTAATCAATAAATCAATTAATTCTTATTTAATTAAAACAAATGAAACGAAATAATATTTTTAGGTCAAAACCTTAACCTAGCCGCCCCACTTATATATAAGATGGGCCTAATATTATTTTCCTATTTCATTTAATCCATTGGACTTTAAATAAAAAAGCCCACATGTGAACCAGACCCATTCTTACTAAAAGAAACAAGCCCACATGTCTTTCATTAATATATTAATATAATTGAGCAGCCCATTACTTAAATAATGTGCAAATTATATTCTTAATATATTAAATGCAATTCTAGATGGACCCTTAAATTGGTCCGGTAGAATATATCAAGTGATCCATGCAAGTCCGTGTGGATTGGGGATCTTGGCGGGCCATCTAAATTTAAGCTTCAATAGACATAACCTAATCACAATCAACAAATGATTCACTTAGGTCCGATCCATTAATTTTAACTCATTCCACTAAAGAGCTAAAACTGAACTCTTAAATAAAGATAGAAAAGGAAGATGCTCCTCATTCATACCCTAGACAATCATATTGGAGATAGTGTATCCTCGTGATTAATATCAGTAATCGCCAAGAGTTCATAGACCGCCTATAACTCTCCAAGTTACCATATTTACTCATATGACCATGTTTTGAACTTGGATATTTTGACTTGTCCAGAAGCCATGTTTTCAATAGACACTATCGAAAACTCAACGTTGAGATTTAATATCCAATTACCTCAAAACATCCATATGATGATATTATACTCTCATTTAATTAAATGGAGCCACGATGTCCATATCTATAAATGAAGTCCTCTATCGATTAACAAATGAATATCACCAAACTATCGAGGATAGACTATGCGATATAATCGTACTCATTGATAACTCAAATGATATCACTTGCAACCATAAGTCCATCATTTATCTCAGGATTAAGATAGACTCTCCGATTGTCCTGATAATGAAAAGACTATTATCTATTGACGGTTCTAGATAAAGCTTTTCATTGTGATCCAGTTCAATGCACCCAGTGCACTAGATCCTTTTGCTCGAAGACACTCCGATGATTTTAGACTCATCATATCTCATTTGATCCCACTCAAATGCTAGCAAAAGAATTCTACAACTTTAACAAGATAAAGGTGCCCAACCTTTAACTTAAGTTGTGAACAATATTCAAGACTAACTAAAGAATTGTGTCTACCACATACATATCCAGATGTACGAACAATTCTTCTTTTCCCATAGTCTTTAGACCTTATGATTATTTACTTTGACAATTATAATACAAACTATAAATGCTATACGATTTGTTAAACCAGAAATCACTTTATTAATATGAAAAAGATTGTTAATTACAACATTACACTCTTGCTATTGAGCATAATCCTAACACAAACGAGAGCTACCAAAAGGTTAAGTGCTCAAAATAGAAATTAAAATGAACTAAACAAAATTTAAGTTAACTAATGTTCTAAGAAGGCGAGAATGCTGTCCTCGACATCGGTGCCATTAATTTTGACGCGCCCGAACTGGTTCTACAAAAGCTACAGTGATTTATGCTATTCTGCTTCGACTATACAAGACGGACGCATGAGTCTATCACCCTTCGCAAGTGCACGAGTCACTCAACTCGTATAGAGTGCACGAGTATGGGTTATCATTCCCACGAGATAGCTGATTTACGCTAACAGAACTAGAAAATATTAATTCTTTTAACTAAAGCCAATGCAATTTCAATTAATTAACTACGGTGATCAAATCATTAACTAAGCTAAGATGAAAATTGAGTAAGAATAACAGCTATAACTACTTGTTTAAAACTCTGGATTAAGGGATTGCTAGGGGAAAGATTCATTCAACAACAACCTATTATGTAATCAATCATTCATTAAGCACAATCACCATGACCCTTACATGCATCCATTCATGTCAAATTATAAAGCACTAAATCCTTCACTTTAATCACAACTTAAGATTATAGGAGAGAATTAAAGGAGGTTTACTCAATGGTGTTAGTAGAGATTATCAAGGTTAATAAATCTCTACAAAGTAGATGGCATAAGTGTCACAAGCATTGATGGTCTTTGATGCCTATTGAATCATCAAGCATATCATGCATTCAATGAGAGAAACTGGTTGCAACCACCATCATTCATGAGTAGAGTATTAAGCATACAAACAAGCTTGAAGAGTGAAATACACATATATTGATTATATAATAAGGTTGTTCACAAGAATTACATCTATCCCCCAACAAAAGGGGTTTTAGTTACATATAGAATCAAAGCACAAATGAAATACAAGGGAAGAAAACATCACTAGTTTACAATTCTCGTGATGAAGATGTGATCCTCTTTGCAATCCAAGCAACAACTTCTTCTATGTAAACTTGAGATTAACTAATCTAAGGTACTAAAATGGGTGTTTGGTTGCCTAGAAAGTGCCAAGAAACTACTTGGTTCTTTCTATCTAAGAAAGAATCCTGTTATCAAAAAACTAGCTAGCTCTAAGTAAAAACTAAGTATCTTAAACTAAAACTAACTTAGCTAGATGTAAGTGTGGTGGAAGACCAAAAGGGAAGGCCTTCCAAAGACAAGTGAGGGCTTCCTTGTCCTTTCCTCTAACTTTTCCCAGGCAAGTGGATGGTAGAAGGGGAGTGATTTCATTGGTTGGAGACAAAATTCAATCTAATTGCAGCTCGTCAATATGCCCCATGGGTCTTGTCCGCGGCTTCTTTCCAGCGGACTGAACTAGCGAGTGATCTTTTCTTTTCTGCGTGGACTTCTTGCATGGCTTCATTCTCTCATGGAGGTTGGTCTGAACCCGTGGGACTTTTCCGCGGCTTTATGCGGGGATAATGTTCCAGTAGGATAAAAAGGCTGAGCCCGCTGGTTTTGACAGTAGATGATCTTGCGGCTTCATACAACTAATTCATTCCCGCGAGTTAGAAGGTATGAACTCTTTGAGTTGAGGGTTCTTCTTCGTGGCTTCTCTTCGCTGGTTTCTTCCCGTAGGGTTTTGTGCACGAACCCACGGGAATAGGGTTTTCCTCTGTTTTTCTACCGTATTTGCCCTGTTTTCGTTATTTCAGATCTAATTGCCTTTGAAACACCTTTGTTACCTGAAAACACCTATTTACAGCATTAAATACATAAAATGCTCGAAAAACGGTAACAAAAACCAAGTAAAGGGAACGTTAAATGTGAACATTTGGAGCGCGATTAGGTGACCAAGTCCAACAGGAAGTGGCGTATGTGTGTGGACTACACTGACCTCAACCAGTCTTACCCAAATGACAATTTCCCTTTACCCAAGATAGACTAGCTGATTGATTCCACATCAGGGAACGAGTTCCTGGTTTCATGGATGCTTTCTTGAGGTACAACCAAATGATGATACACCATGTCGATCAAGACAAGACCAGTTTTATCACTGAACAAGGCATCTACTGCAATAAGGTAATGCCCTTCGGTCTTAAAAATACAAGTGCCACATACCAAAGGTTGGTGAATAGGTTATTCAAAGAGCAGATAGAAAGGTCCATAGAGATTTACATAGATGATATGATCACCAAGTCTCAGCAGACAGAACAACATCCAGAGGACCTACGTCAAACTTTTCAAGTGATAAGAAAGAACCAGATGAGGCTGAACCCCGCTAAATTTGCCTTCAGAGTGGCGGCATGAAAGTTTCTAGGATACATGGTGCACGAGAGGGGGATCAAGGCGAATCCCAAAAATATCAAGGCCATTCTGGATCTTAAGTGCCCCACTACCCTTAAATAGTCACAAGAATTGACCGGTAGGATAGCGACGCTGAACCGCTTCATATCCCGTTCTACAGATAAGTGTTTTCCCTTCTTCAAAATCATTAAGCAGGGAAAAAAGATGAAGTGGGACCAGGAAAGCGAGCAAGCCTTCCAAGCTTTGAGGGAGTACTTGGCTAGCCCACCACTGCTAGTAAAACCCATTTCAGGAGAAAAGTTCCAACTTTACTTAGTTGTATTAGAAACCTCTACTAGTGAGGCCTTAGTGAAAGAATACAACGACAGGGTTAAGAAGCCGGTCTACTATGTGAGTTGCACTCTGACCAAGTCCGAGAAAAATTACACCCTCTTAGAAAAGCTTGCTTATGCACTTGTGACCATAGCCAGAAAGTTCCGACCTTATTTCCAAGCACATACCATTATAGTGATTACCGACCAACCCTTGAGACAGTTTCTTCAGAGGCTAGACGTGTCAGGCAGGTTGGTCCTATGGGCCCTAAAGCTCACGCAATATGACATCAAGTACAAAGCAAGAGCAATAATCAAGGCTTATGCTTTGGCAGATTTAACAACAGGGTTCAGCATGACCCTAAATTCGGATCCCACTACAACCCCGGACCTGGCTTCGAAAGACCTAGAATGGCCTGATGACTACAAATCCTAGGTATTATACACAGATAGGGCATTGAACTAATCAGGTTGCGGAACAGGGATCATTTTAACCGATCCAGAGAGGGTCGAATGGAGCCACTGTTTCAGGTTTGAGTTCAGAACCACCGACAATGAGGCAGAGTATATAGCCTTGCTAGCGGGAATGAAAGTAGCAGAAAGGCTAGGAGTGGATTTCCTCTTAGTTAAAAGTTATTCACAAATATTGATCAATCAAGTGTCTGGACTGTATCAAGTAAAGGGTGATAACATGGTGGCATATCTAGGAAAGGTCTGGGAAGCAGCAGCAAGGTTCAGAGGCATGAAAATGGAGCAGGTTCCCCTAGAGAATAACCACTGAGCAGACATCTTGGCCAAGTGTTAGGATTATGCTCAATACCAAGAGTGTAATGTTGTAATTGACAATTTTTTTCATATTAATAAAGTGATTTCTGGTTTAACAAATCGTATAGCATTTATAGTTTAATATTATAATTGTCAAAGTAAATAATCATAAGGTCTAAAGACTATGGGAAAAGAAGAATTGTTCGTACATCTGGATATGTATGTGGTAGACACAATTCTTTAGTTAGTCTTGAATAATGTTCACAACTTAAGTTAAAGGTTGGGCACCTTTATCTTGTTAAAGTTGTAGAATTCTTTTGCTAGCATTTGAGTGGGATCAAATGAGATATGATGAGTCTAAAATCATCGGAGTGTCTTCGAGCAAAAGGATCTAGTGCACTGGGTGCATTGAACTGGATCACAATGAAATACTTTATCTATAACCGTCAGTAGATAAAAGTCTTTTCATTATCAGGACAATCGGAGAGTCTATCTTAATCCTGAGATAAATGATGGACTTATGGTTGCAAGTGATATCATTTGAGTTATCAATGAGTACGATTATATCGCATAGTCTATCCTCGATAGTTTGATGATATTCATTTGTTAATCGATAGAGGACTTCATTTATAGATATGGACATCGTGGCTCCATTTAATTAAATGAGAGTATAATATCATCATATGGATGTTTTGAGGTAATTGGATATTAAATCTCAACGTTGAGTTTTCGATAGTGTCTATTGAAAACATGGCTTCTGGACAAGTCAAAATATCCAAGTTCAAAACATGGTCATATGAGTAAATATGGTAACTTGGAGAGTTATAGGCGGTCTATGAACTCTTGGCGATTACTGATATTAATCACGAGGATACATTATCTCCAATATGATTGTCTAGGATATGAATGAGGAGCATCTTCCTTTTCTATCTTTATTTAAGAGTTCAGTTTTAGCTCTTTAGTGGAATGAGTTAAAATTAATGGATCGGACCTAAGTGAATCATTTGTTGATTGTGATTAGGTTATGTCTATTGAAGCTTAAATTTAGATGGCCCGCCAAGATCCCCAATCCACACGGACTTGCATGGATCACTTGATATATTCTACCGGACCAATTTAAGGGTCCATCTAGAATTGCATTTAATATATTAAGAATATAATTTGCACATTATTTAAGTAATGGGCTGCTCAATTATATTAATATATTAATGAAAGACATGTGGGCTTGTTTCTTTTAGTAAGAATGGGTCTGGTTCACATGTGGGCTTTTTATTTAAAGTCCAATGGATTAAATGAAATAAGAAAATAATATTTTGGCCCATTTACTCTAAGTGGGGCGGCAAGGATTAGTTTAACCTAATATATTATTTTGTTTCATTGTTTTAATTAAATAAGAATTAATTAATTTATTAATTAATTGTTTAATTAAAGAAACAAATATTTTCTAATCAGGAAATATATTTCCTAAAAGTAAAATTAAAAGACTTGTTTGATAAGGAAATAAATAATTAGATTTATTTATTTAATCAAATAAGAAGTCTTTTTTATTTAGTCAAAATAAAAGAATAAAAGATCTATGAGTTGGATTAGGGTTTGATGTCTTAAAAACTAGATGGAAATTAGGGTGCAACATAAGCCTATGGTGGGCATGTGATTTCGGCAACCCTAGTTATTTCTAGGTTAGGATTTCGGCAACCCTAATAATAAAAGAAAAGAAGAAGCAAACTTAGGCCACCTATATATTGACAAGTATAGAATTCGGCCATAATGATATGGGATCATGATACAAATTTCTTCTTCTTCTCAATTCATAGAAAGCTTTTTATTCTACTAAAACAAAAAGGAGTGTTAGATTATTCTTTGATAGTATACTATTTGCTTATTCATCAATAAGCTTGTTTATACGATATCGATCTAGGTTCACGCGAGTTTCGATCATTAGATTGAGAACTCAAAAGTAACCGGAATAATCTTAGTCATTCTTTTGATTGTTTTTGTGACTAACAAAGAAAAGAAAAGTTTGTTTTGTCCATTCACAGGTTTGCAATTCAAAGAAAAGGGAGACCACGCTCCTAGGTGATCCACGTTCGTGCTAGGATTGAAGATCTTGCGGATTACCATCGACGTAAGTCAATCGGATCACGCGACAAAAGGTATTCTACTTTTTGTTATTGTATATGTATGTTTAATTAATTAAAGGGTTTAAGGTTCATAAAGGAAATTTTTTTAAAAGTCACTAAATCTAATTTTTAGTATCGCTTCCGCTGCGTGTACTTCTTTGGTATTTTTCCCAACACCAAGATTACTGCAGGTGGAGGACAAGCATTTCTAAGAAGGGTACCACTCCAATTGATACCCCGATCCAGCATAGCTGTAAACCCAGTTAACCGACTCCCTTTTTGGATGGATCATATAGTAGATTATCTCCTCAATGACACTCTTTCAACGGATCCGGATCAAGCATGGAAGCTCAAGAAAGCCGCTACCCGATACTGCTTGGTAGAAGGGTACCTTTACCATAAAGGAAAGTCCCTCCCAATACTGAGATGTCTGCATCCCGATGATGCACATAGGGAGCTCAACGAGGTATATTCAGAGGACTACGGTAACCATGTGAAACAAATAATTCACGGTGTGTCTAAAACTATCTAGAGGGGGTGAATAGATTTTATTAATTTTACCCAATTTTCTTGAGATGTCAAGATTATGAAAATACCCCTAGCAAGTCAATAATACAAGCAAGTGTAATAAGGTGCGGAAATTAAATAACACTTGATGTATACGTGGAAACCCAACCACTGGGAAAAACCACGGGTTGTATATTGCGCCACACTCGGAACTCGAAATCACGAATTGAAATGAAGTTTACAACCTATGTAGACCTCGTCTAACACTCCAGTCAATAATCCCCCACTTCTACCATGCGGGCCTTTAAAAGTGATCCTATTCCAATTTGCTTGAGGCCTAAGCAACCTTAGCCCTAAGTCTTACTTCTCAATGAAGAGAAAAAATGGCCCAAGTGAATATATGATGATATTAAATGAACAAACAAGGCTAGGGAACCTTAGATGCTTATCTAGGATGATGAATAACAATTAATGCAATCCTAGATATCAATAGCTAAATAACATGACAAAAAGCTTAGCTAAACATAGATTATGAAAACCTAGATAGCTATCACAATACAACACTCAATCAATTCATCACAAACAATCTCTATCTTGTATTTAGCATATGATCTAAAAACATACAAGTGAGTAAAGAGAAGACTTGTTAAGAAAGACACTAAAATTAGATGAAGTTAGTGAGAATCTTACCAAGCAAGATGTGATGATGCAAAACCATGCGTGGATGCACTCTATGTGAGCATAGATGATGCAATATGAAGTTTTATGCAAAAAGGTTTAGCGTTGAGTGATGAAAGGTGAGTTCTTGTGTATTTTTAGCTCTTGAAATGTGTTCTAAGAGAAAAATATGCTTTTGGAACTCTTAGGGATGACCTGGAATGCAAGTGGGATATTTATAGGCCCCCAAAAAAACTACAGTGTTTTGGTCGTTTTCACGTTGATGGACAGCCGCTAGCATGCCACTGTCACCTAAGGAGCGGCACCTGAACCGCTGTGAATTACTATCGCTAGCATGCCACTGTCACTCAAGGAGCGACACTTGAACTGCGGCGAAGCGTCACAACACAAAGCTTGATATTCAAGCGACTCAAAACATGACCAAACGACATCAAAACCTTTCATATAATATATCGTTGGAAAGGTATGGAAGTCTAATTTCTACTCCAATTTATGGAATGACATTTTGATGTATGTAGAAATATTTTTGATCAATTGAGCGATCAATGGTCAGATTCGGATAACAGTAGTGATTCCCTATTTTAGTGGTCACTTTGGAGATGTCAAAACCAATCCAAACGGTCATGAAATATTATGAATAATATACCGTTAGAAAGGTATGGGTGTCTAGTTTTCCTAAAATTTTAAAAAACTCAATTTCAATCTTTTTATAAAATGTTATGGTCACAAGACCATACAAAGGTCAGTTTTGAAAAACATTTAAATCATTGAAATCCAATCTTTTGAAACTAGACACTTTACTCCAAATAACCAAATCGAATCTAACACTTATCCAAGAGAAGAATGAGACCTTCTCAAGTGGTCAACCATCGTACTAAGACATGCACACCATCGTGCAAGCACGGACGTTTCCGATCACACAAACGGAAATGAATTACACCACACTTAAAACAATCATACATGAAGTGCAAGTGTGGGAAGTGAATGCATCCTAATGCCTAACATGTCATGGCATTTCAGTGAACTAGATGCATTCAAATACACATGCAATAAGAGAGATTAATGAGCATTAATGCACACAATATAAACACACACAACATACAAGAATAAGACTTATGCATGAGTTGTGGGTGTGTGCAACTATCTCTTCAAAGCAAGTAAGCACTTAGAAATTTACCTTTGAAGTGCTTGTCCCTTGAGGTCTTGAAGGAGCCTTCGAGCTTGATCCTCAATCACTAAAGCTACCCTTACAACAAACCCTAATACATGTTTTGTCCACGAATTGAGCTAATCAAAATATGGGAATCCTTACAATCTCCCCCTTTGGCTATTTTGTGACAAAACCATCACTCACATTGATCCTCACAACATAATTGAAGCTACGGGATATTCTACATTACAAAGAGATATAAAAAGTAAGAAACCTCAAAGCTTCAATCTCTTGTAGAACTATCAACCCTTCAAAATAAAAAGATAAACTTTCCAAAGCAAGTATATGTGAGATGATCAAGTGAAAATAAAACAAGCATTTGCATTTAAGAATCTAAGCATAACATCATGCAATGTGTGTGTGTAATGTACACAATATACAAGAATAAGACTTATGCATGAGTTGTGGGTGTGTGTAACTATCTCTTCAAAGCAAGTAATCACTTAGAAATTTACCTTTGAAGTGCTTGTCCCTTGAGGTCTTGAAGGAGCCTTTGAGCTTGATCCTCAATCACTAAAGCTACCCTTACAACAAACCCTAATATGTGGTTTGTCCACGAAATGAGCCAATCAAAATATGGGAATCCTTACAATCTCCCCCTTTGACTATTTCGTGACAAAACCACCACTCACATTGATCCTCACAACATAATTGAAGCTACGGGATATTCTACATTACAAAGAGATATAAAAAGTATGAAACTTAAAAGCTTCAATCTCTTGTAGAACTATCAACCCTTCAAAATAAAAAGATACACTTTCCAGAGCAAGTAAATGTGAGATGATCAAGTGAAAATAAAACAAGCATTTGCATTTAAGAATCTAAGCACAACATCATGCAATGTGTGTGTGTAATGCAATTCTCCCCCTCAATGGGTTACTTCCCCTCAATGCATAGTCTCCCCAACATGCACAGTTGCTACTACAATTTTGCAACTCCCCATACCACCATTCTACTACCCCTTTTTGTCATGATATACGCAAAGGAGTAATCCCCAACCGGGTCACTCAAGGCAAAGAGAGATAGTAGCATACAAGATATTTACATAATCATATAAGCCATTTTATGCTACTCAATAAATTGGAGAGAAACAAGAAGAATTTATTTTATGAAAATGTGTGAATTAAAAACTGCTTTGCATACGAGACATGTAGCATTCAAGTCCAAAATACAATGGTATTTGGCAAAGCAAATGACAAAGGTTTCCAATAGAAGTCAAACCATTTTCACCATTTTCACCATTTGTCATGAGAGAAGCAAGGATATAAAGATTTTATTGATTTTAATGTGAGAGCAATTATATCCAACTTTATAAGCAAAACATGGCATGAGCGATTTTGCACCCTATTCAATTTTTCCGGGAATATTTCCCGTATGATAGTAACCATATTCAACAAATAAAGAAAGAGAGACAATTGATTTTCATTTGAGTCTCATTTGCTTTTTCACATATTGTTTTGCATTTAAGAATATGCAATCATTAATTCATGCTTTTTCATATTGCATTAGCATGTCAATTAAGAATCATCATGTCATGGAGATAACTATAGGTCATTCAAATCGTACTTCCTATGTATATATCTCCTAGTCCAAAAATGCATGTTTGAACATTGAAACAAATATTTGGTGTGTATAATATTAATCTAGAGGGGGAGGGGGGGTGAATAGATTATTTCCGATTTTACACAAATTTTCGTTAATAGTCAATGTTCCGAAAATTCCCCTGACTAGTCACAATAATATCACAAGTGTAATATGTGCGAAATTTAGATAACACGTGATATTTACGTGGAAACCCTTTCGGGAAAAACCACGGACTGTTATGTGAGCCACACACGAACCTCGAATCCTTTAAATGTGTTAAAGATTACAGCCTAATTCCATAAGTAATCACACACATACCTAATCCCGGCATAAGTGGACCTAGGTCCAATTGCTTACGATCTAAGCAACCTAATCCAGGAAGCTACACACAAGACTTACTTCTCAATGAAGAGATAAAAAGGCCTAAGTGAATATATGATGATATTCAATGAACAAACAAGGCTAGGGAACCTTAGATGCTTATCTAGGATGATGAATAACAATTAATGCAATCCTAGATATCATTAGATAGATGACATGTCAACAAGCTTAGATAAACATAGATTATGAAAACCTAGATAGCTATCACAATACAACACTCAATCAATTCATCACAAACAATCTCTATCTTGTATTTAGCATATGATCTAAAAACATACAAGTGAATAAAGAGATGACTTGTAAAGAAGGACACTAAAATTAGATGAAGTTAGTGAGAATCTTACCAAGCAAGATGTGATGATGCAAAACCATGCATGGATACACTTTATGTGAACATAGATGATGCAATATGAAGTTTGATGCAAAAAGGTTTAGCTTTGAGTGATTAAAGGTGAGTTCTTGAGTATTTTTCTTGCTTTGAAAAATATCCTAAGTATGAAATTTGATTATGAACTCTCTTAGTGATGACCTAAAATGAAAGTGGGGTATTTATAGGCACCCAACAAAATTGCAGCGTTTTGGTCATCTGGCGCTGACGGACTGCCGCGGTTGGCGACTACCGCGGTTGGGCAACCGCGGCACAGAGAAAGTATCTCTGTCGCCCGTATGCCGCAGTTATCCAACTGTGGCACTTCAACCGCTGCACAGCAAAGATATTGTTGTCGCCTGGTTTGCCGCCGTTAACCAACCACGGCAAATCAACCGCGGCAGTGAGAGGCAAGGCCTTCTCACGCGGTTTCTCACACAATGAACATGCAATAAGTGCGAGTGTGTGAGTGAAAAGAATGCATCTTAGTGCCTAACATGTTATGGCATTTGACAAGCTAGATGCAATCAATTACACATGCAAGAAGAGAGATTAATGAACATTTATGCACACAAAATAAACAAACACAACAAACACAAATAAGACTTATGCATGGGTTGTGGGTGTGTGTAACTATCTCTTCAAAGCAAGTAAGCACTAAGAAATTTACCTTTGAAGTGCTTGATCTCTTGAGGTCTTGAAAAAGGACTTTGATCTTGAATCTCAATCACCTAAATTACCTTTACATTCAAACCCCAAACTTGTGGTTTGTCCACGAAATAAGCCAATCAAAATATGGGAATCCTTACAATCTCCCTCTTTGGCTATTTTGTGACAAAACCACCTCTCAAAATGATTCCTCACAACTAAAAAGAAACTACGGGTCTACAATGATATTCTACATTACATAGAGATATCTAAAAATAAAATCTTCAAGACTTCAATCTCTTGTAGAACATCAAACCTTCAAAACAAAGTTTCTAAACAATCCAGTCCAAGAAAAAAGTGAGATTAATCAAGTGAGAACAAAAACAAGCATTTTCATTTAAGAATATAAACACAATCATTATGTAATGTATGTGAAATGCAATGCTCCCCCTTAAGGGGTTACTCCCCCTCAATGTGTATTTTCCCCAACATGTACCATACTCTACTCCCCTTTTTTGTCATGATATAGGCAAAGGAGTAGTCCCCAAACAAGTCACTTAGCAAAGAGAGATACAAGGGGATTTATTTTCGGAGAAAATGTGTGAATAAAATGCTTTGTATGCAAGATATATTGCATTCAAGTCCAAAAATCAATGGAATTTGGCAAAGCAAATGACAAAGGTTTCTTATAGGAATTCAAACCAATTTCGCCATTTGTCATGACTTAAAGCAAGGATATAAAGAATATTGATTTCAAATTTAGAGAACTATATCCAACCTTATAAACGAAACATGTCATGAGCAACTTTGCACCCTATTTGATTTTTCCGGATAAGATATCCGTATGATGGTAGACATGATCAACAAATAAAGAAAGAGAGACATTTGAATTTTAGAATCCTTAGATCCTTTGATCATTTTGAGCCTTATAAGCTTTTCACACATTGATTTGTATTTAAGAAATGCAATCATCAATTCATGCTTTTTAGAATTTTAAGCATGTAAATAGGAATCATCATGTCATGGAGATCATTATAGGTCATTCAATAAGTACTTCCTAAGAGAATCTCCTAGTCCAAAAATGCATGATTAAACATAAATAAGACATGGATTGCATTCAAAGCAAGGTTTACACTTGTAGAAAAAATATATATACATGTGTGTAACCAAGATACTCAAGCAATTAAAGGAGAAGCACAAAAATTTTCAAATTTTTGCATTCAACAAATATGCAATGGCCCTCTTTGCTTGAGTTCCGCAAATGGGGTCAATCACCTAACTACATCACTCCACGAGATATATCCCAATAGATCTACTAAGTGTTTTAAACCTAGTTGCATCTAAGGGTTTTGTGAATAAGTCCGCTAGTTGATCATTAGTACCTACATGTTCAAGTACTATGCATTTATTTTCAACTAATTCTCTTATGAAATGATGACGGATGTCAATTTGCTTAGTCCTAGAGTGTTGTACCGGATTCTTGGAAATATTGATATCACTCATATTATCACTAAAGAGAGTGAGAGTACCTTGGTTGAATCCGTAGTCGACTAGCATTTGCTTCATCCAAAGGAGTTGTGTGTATCCACTCCCCGCGACTATGTACTCGGCCTCCGTCGTGGACAAGGAAATCGAGTTTTGCTTCTTGCAAAACCAAGACACCAAGTTGTTGCATTGAAAGAAGCAATCGCCCGATGTGCTCTTCTTATCATCGTAATTTCCTGCCCAATCCGTATCATTAAAGCCAATTAAACTAGCATTAATCTCAAAAGAATACCAAATCCCATAGTTGGATGTCCCATTCACAAAGCGAATGATTCTCTTAACGGAAGAGAGATGGGACTCCTAAGGATCCGCTTGGTACCTAGCACACACACCCAAACTAAAAGATATATCGGGCCTACTTGTGGCCAAGTAAAGCAAGCTTCCAATCATGCCACGATATAGAGTTTGTTCCACATTTTTTCCACTAGCATCCTTGCTTAGCTTCAAAGTGGTACTTATGGGTGTATCACAATGTTTGGCATTTTCTAGACCAAACTTCTTCACTAGGTTTTTGGCATACTTGGCTTGGGTTATAAAAATCCCATCATTTAATTGCCTAATTTGCAAACCTAGGAAGTAACTCAGCTTACCAACAAGACTCATCTCAAATTTATGAGACATAACTTCAACAAATTGTTGGACCTTGGTGTTGTTGGTGGAGCCAAATACAATGTCATCAATATAGATTTGAGCTATAAATAACTCATCTTTGTTTCTCTTGATGAACAAGGTCTTGTCAACACTACCCCCTGTGTAGTCATTGTCAACAAGAAATTGAGTGAGGTGCTCATACCAAGCCATCGGTGCTTGTTTCAACCCATATAGAGCCTTTTTGAGGCGATAAACATGGTTGGGGTGGTGAGCATCCACAAACCCCTTGGGTTGTTCAGCAAACATTTCCTCTTGTAAGAAGCCATTGAGGAAGGCACTCTTGACATCCATTTGGTGCAATTTGAGGCGATAAACATGGTTGGGGTAGTGAGCATCCACAAACCCCTTGGGTTGTTCAAAAAACACTTCCTCTTGCAAGAAGCCATTGATGAAGGCACTCTTGACATCCATTTGGTGCAATTTGAGGCGATAAACATGGTTGGGGTGGTGAGCATCCACAAACCCCTTGGGTTGTTCAACAAACACTTCCTCTTACAAGAAGCCATTGAGGAAGGCACTCTTGACATCCATTTGGTGCAATTTGAACTTGTGCACACATGAAATGGACAAGAGAAGCCTAATAGACTCTAAGCGGGCAACGGGGAGCAAATGTCTCCTCAATGTCAATACCCTCAATTTGAGAGTACCCTTGTGCAACAAGTCTAGCCTTGTTACGCACTATGTTGCCATCCTCATTGGATTTGTTCCTATATATCCATTTGGTGCCTAACACATTTGTGCTTTTAGGCCTAGGAACTAGAGTCCAAGCCTCATTCCTTTCGAATTGGTTTAGCTCTTCTTGCATGGCAAGAACCCAAAACTCATCATTCAAATCCTCATCAATCTTTTTGGGTTCTATTTGAGAGGTGTAACAAGTGTAGCTAATAAGATTAGCTAGTTGACGTCTAGTTCTTATACCTTCATTATCTTCTTCAATGATATCCTCTTTATCATGGAGTTTTCTAACCCATGGAGCAGGTTCTTTAGAGTTCAAGAGAGGAACTCTATCAATAGGTTGTGTGTCCTCAACAATAGGATTAGATGTCCCAACATTAGGAGTCTCCACAACCTTCTCCAAGGAGAATCATCTACAACAACAATCTCCTCTTCATGGTTACTAGACTTGAGCCTTTCATCATCAATGACAACATTGGATGATTCCATGACGCTTCGAGTTTTCGAATTGAAAACTCTATAGGCTCTACTATTCAAGGCATAGCCAATGAATATACCCTCATCACTCTTAGCATCGAACTTGCCAAGTTGATCACGGTCAGTCAAAATGTAGCATTTGCTTCCAAAAGTGTGGAAGTAGCTAGCATTTGGTCTCTTTCCTTTCCATAACTCGTAGGAGGTGTTTCTAGTTCCTGGCCTTAGGAAAACTCTATTTCCTATATAGCACATCGTATTGACGGCTTCGGCCAATAGGTTCCTAGGGACATTGTTGCTAAGTAACATGACACGGGCCATCTCTTAAAGGACCCTATTTTTCCTCTCAACAACTCCATTTTGTTAAGGTGTCTTAGGAGCTGAAAACTCATGGGAGATGTATATACTATCACAATATGTTTCAATGGAAACATTCTCAAATTCCCTCCCATAATCACTTCTAATCCGTTTTATGCTTTCAATGTTTGAGTTCATTTCATTTTGAATTTTATTACAAAGCATTTTAAACTTGTCAAAAGTTTCAGATTTTTCTCTAAGAAAATATGTCCATGTGAACCTAGAGAAATCATCAGCACAAACAAAAATGTATCTCTTTCCACCTAAACTCTCGGTTTGCATAGGACCCATTAAATCCATGTGGAGAAGCTCTGGTGGAGAGATACTTGCCCTTTTTGTGCATGCTTTTTGTTTTTTTTTCCTTGTTAGTAAGGTCCATAAACACCATTGGCTTTCTTCCCAAGCTTAGGGAGGCCACGCATACAATTGAGCTTTCCAAGGGTTCGTAAATCCCGAAAATTCATGTGGCCAAGTCTTTCATGCCACAACTCAATTTGCTCATCCATGGACACATTGTTTGAGACTATTCTAGCTTCAAGACAATAGCAATTGTCGCTAGATCTCATACCTTTTAACAAGATTTGTCTATTGGGTAAAAGGATATAGCAATCATCTTTACTAAATAAGACGGAAAGTCCTTCATCACTTAGATGTAAAATTCTTATCAAATTGGATTTTAAGCCATCAACAAATAAAACATTGGACAAGGAGGGTAGACCGAGAATGGACATGGTTCATTTCCCTACAACTCTCTTTTTGGATCCATCACCAAAGGTGACACATCCCCCTTCCTCCATGACAAGAGTCTCGAAGAAACTCTTGTTTCTGATCATATGCCTAGAGCACCCACAATCTAGATACCAAAAATTAGAAGAATTTGCTCTTAAAGCAATTTGTGCAACATGGCACACATTTTCATTCTTTCTAATCCACTTAGATACTATCTTTTCTTTTCTAGTGGTTTTTGGTACATGGGCTCTAGATGTTCTAGGATCATGCAAATCAATTTTCTCATTCCTAGAAACATGCATCATGGCTCTATTCTTTCTCTTTTCAATCATGCTTCTAGTTCTACACATTTTAATGTATCGAAAGCAATTTGGTCTAATATGACCATCACATCCACAAAAATGACATGTAGGAATGAAATAAGGAATCATACAATGTCTTTGTGCACGCATGGGAGCTTGTCCCTGTCTTTGTGGTTGAGTGGGTTCAATCCATCTTCGTTGTTGAACCGGTCTAGCTTGCTTCTTAGCTTGAGATTGCATGATTGGTCTCTTTTGCTTGTGAGCCATTTGTTGAGGAATGTTGACTTGAGGGACCCTTGTGGGTTGAGCTTGAGGTTGCCTTCTTGGCATCACTTTCACTTGTGCACTATGAGAACATTGTCCTAGTTCTAACTTCTTCCTAGGAGTTTGCACCGATGAAGCTTTTTGGTTCCCCAAACTCTTGACAAATATGGTCTTCTTAGAAGTAGAGGTTTCCTTACTATCTTCAAACCCAATAACTCTTTTGTCACATGGACTTTTTCCAACACCAAGTATATGATCAAGCTTCTAGGTGCTAGAATTCATCTTAGCTAAAGACTCTTTCACTTCTTGAAGCTCCCTATTCAAATCTTCTTCCTTCCTCTTAGATGAGACTAAGTCCTTTCTTAGCTTATCTTTATTTTTCTTCAATTTTTCCACTTGTTCACTTAAGTGGTCATTATGAGATGAGAGCTCAAGATTTTCTCCTCTCAACAATTTTATCTTTTTAGAGGTCTTCTTCTCTAAGCTCTTGAATTCGGCGTAGTGTTCAACAAGAACCTCTCTCTCCACGTATCCACTTGCGGAGTGAGTTGAGGAGTCATCTTCACTTGAGTCATTTTCCTCTTGACTCTTTTCCTCTTCTTCACTTCTACTTTTGCTCTTATAAGAGGAGGCAAAAGCTATGAAGTTAGCCACTTCATCATCCGAAGTATCTTCTCCTTCAATGGAGTCATCACTACTACCACTCCATGTGGCGGCCATCACTTTACCCTTCTTCTTGACCACGTGATTTGCACATTCGGGGGCAAAATGATCTCTACCACCACACTCAAAACATTAAACCCCTTTCCTTTCGGTCTTCTCTTGCTTAGGCTTAAACTTGTTGTAGGAGCCCTTTTTCTTGTAGTTTTGACCATTGGATCCAAAATCCTTTTTCTTGAACTTCATAACCTTCTTGAACCTTTTCACAAATAAGGCAAGGTCTTCGTCCGAGTCATTCTTTTCCTCCTTTTCATCCTTGGAGGCTTTCAAAGCAATTCCCTTTTGCTTTTTAGGATGAGTGGTTTTAGGAGCCTTCCTAGACTCGTAAGCGAGGAGTCTTCCAATTACCTCGCTCGACGTCATATCCTTATATCTACTATTTTCTTCTAACGCCGTCACTTTTGATTCAAACCTACAGGGGAGAGACCTCATGATTTTCTGTTGAACTCTCCTATCTAAATACGGGTCTCCGAGTTGGTGACTTTTATTGATGATATCCATCAACTTGATTTCGAAATCATTAAAGCATTCGTCCTCCTCCATCCTAAGCAATTCGAATTGAGTTTGAAGGACTTGTAGCTTGGATTCCTTCACCACATCAGTTCCTTCATGTGCAGTTTGTAAGATGTCCCAAGCGACTTTCGCCACTTGAGTATTCTGAAATAGCTTGTACTGATTTTCATCCATTGCACAAAGGATGGCGTGCATAGCCTTCCTATTCCACCTTGAGTCCTCAAATTCTTGTGGACTCCATTGAGCCTTCGGCTTCAACAGTTCTTCTCCTCCACCCGCGGGGGTCATCATAAGTAGACCATATCCATCTTCAACTGTCATCCATGCACGGTAATGAATTTGACCTATGTAGGATTCCATCTTCCCTTTCCATTGGGAATAGTTCAAACCGGTGAGGAGAGTAGGTCTCGGGCTAGAAGCTCCCTCGTTGTTGCCACCGTTTCCACTCATAGTGTTTAATGAATGAAATGAAATGTATGCAAAATGTATGTATGACCAAACAAACACACAAATGCAAAACACACCAAAATAAGCAAGGATCACCTAAGTATATCTAGGAACCCGCTCTGATACCAATTGAAACAAATATTCGGTGTGTATAATATTAATCTAGAGGGAGGGTGAATAGATTATTTCTGATTTTACACAAATTTTCGTTAATAGTCAATGTTCCGAAAATTCCCCTAACTAGTCACAATAATATCACAAGTGTAATATGTGCGGAATTTAGATAACACGTGATATTTACGTGGAAACCCTTACAAGAAAAACCACGGGTTGTTATGTGAGCCACACAAGAACCTCGAATCCACTAAATGTGTTAAAGATTACAACCTAATCCCGGAAGTAATCACACACCTACCTAATCCCGGTGTAAGTGGACCTAGTCCAATTGCTTGCGATCTAAGCAACCTAATCCCAGAAGCTACACACAAGACTTACTTCTCAATGAAGAGATAAAAAGGCCTAAGTGAATATATGATGATATTCAATGAACAAACAAGGCTAGGGAACCTTAGATGCTTATCTAGGATGATGAATAACAATTAATGCAATCCTAGTTATCATTAGCTAGATGACATGTCAGAAAGCTTAGCTAAACATAGATTATGAAAACCTAAATAGCTATCACAATACAACACTCAATCAATTCATCACAAACAATCTCTATCTTGTATTTAGCATATTATCTAAAAACATACAAGTGAATAAATAGATGACTTGTAAAGAAGGACACTAAAATTAGATGAAATTAGTGAGAATCTTACCAAGCAAGTTGTGATGATGCATAACCATACATGGATGCACTTTATGTGAACATAGATGATGCAATATGAAGTTTGATGCAAAAAGGTTTAGCTTTGAGTGATTAAAGGTGAGTTCTTGAGTATTTTTCTTGCTTTGAAAAATATCCTAAGTATGAAATTTGATTATGAACTCTCTTAGTGATGACCTAAAATGAAAGTGGGGTATTTATAGGCACCCAACAAAACTGCAGCGTTTTGGTCATCTAGCGCTGACGGACTGCCGCGGTTGGCTACTATCACAGTTAGGTAACCGCGGCACTTCGACCACGGCACAACAAAGATATTGCTGTTGCCTGGTTTGCCGCGGTTAACCAACCGCTGCACATCAACCGCGGTAGTGAGAGGCAAGGCCTTCTCACGGAGTTTCTCACACAATGAACATCCAATAAGTGCGAGTGTGTGAGTGAAAAGAATGCATCCTAGTGCCTAACATGTTATGGCATTTAACATGCTAGATGCAATCAATTACACATGCAAGAAGAGAGATTAATGAACATTCATGCACATAAAATAAACAAACACAACAAACACAAATAAGACTTATGCATTGGTTGTATATGTGTGTAACTATCTTGTCAAAGCAAGTAAGCACTAAGAAATTTACCTTTGAAGTGCTTGATCTCTTGACGTCTTGAAAAGGGACTTTGATCTTGAATCTCAATCACCTAAATTACCCTTACATTCAAACCTGAAACTTGTGGTTTGTCCACGAAATAAGCCAATCAAAATATGGGAATCCTTGCAACATAAATATGACATAGATTGCAATACAAGCATGGTTCACACTTATTGAAATAAAAAACATATAAGCATATGTGCAACCAAGCTACTGAAGCAATTAATAAATAAGCATAAAACTTTTCAATTTTTTGCATGTAACAAGTATGCAAGTGCTCTCTTTGCTTAAGTTCTCCATTATGAGGTCAAAAAACAAACTTCATCAATGAAGGTCATGAGGTCCTACAGACTTCCCAAGTCCATTTGACTTGGTTGAACCTATGTGAGACAAGTTTGTCTCGTAGAAGAAGGGTTCATCTTTCCTAATCCATATAGAAATAACATTTTTCTTCCTAGTGGTTAATTGATCAAGAGTTCTAGAAATCATAGGATCATGTAGATAATTTTCATTATTCCTATGAACATGCATTCTAGCTCTAGCCTTTCTCTTTTCAATCATGCTTTTGGCTCTGCATAATTTAATGTAACGAAAGCAATTTGGTCTAATGTGACCATCAATACCACAATGATGACATGTAGAAATGAATTTAGGAATCATACCCAGTCCTTGTGCATGCATAGGAGCCTTCTCATGTCTTTGTGGTTGACTTGGTTTAATGTGTCTTCGTTGTTGAACCGGTCTTGCTTGCTTCCGAGGATCATTTAGAATGATTGGCCTCTTTCCATTGAGAGTCACTTGTTGAAGAATGTTGACTTGAGAGACTCTAATGCGTTGAGCTTGGGGTTGTCTCTTTAGAGCTTCCTTCACTTGTGCACGTCTTAAACATTGTCCTAGATCAATTTTCTTCTTAGGAGTGTGCACCAGCGAGGCTTTTATCTTGCCCAAACTCTTGACAAAGACGGTCTTCTTAAGAGAAGAGATCTCCTTGCCATCTTCAAACCTAATTCCTCTCCTGTCACAAGGGTTCTTTCTAACACCAAGTATGCGGTTAAGCTTTTTGGTGCTTGAAGTCATCTTAGTCAATGACTCTTTAGCTTTATCAAGCTCCCTCTTCAAACCCTCTTCATTCCTCTTAGACAAAGCTAGCTCATCTATTAGCTTGTCTTCAATCATCTTGAATCTTTCCACTTGTTTACTTAAGTGGTCATTGTGTGTTTGAGAGCTCTAGATTTTTATCCTCTAACATCTTTAGTTTTCTATTGTTCTTCTTCAATGAGCTTTCACACTTGACTATAAAGTCATGAACATCCATTTTTTCTACATTTTCATTTGTAGAGTTAGATGATGAGTCATCTTCACGATCCATGTGATCAACTAATTCTCCATCGGATTGGGAAGAAGTGTTCTCTTCTCTTGAGTTATCTCAAACACTTTCCCTCTCACCTATGGAGTTATTTTCCTCATTAAGACCTTCACTTTGGTCTCTTGAGTTAATGAGAGCCATGTCCCAATGATTAGCTACACCTATCTCCTCTAGAGCTACTTCTTCATCTCTTTCTTCTATGGGATCAATAGTCAAGGCATTCTTATCAACAACATCATTTTCTACACAAGTGGCTCCAAATGTCGTGTAGTTGATGGTAAGCTCATAATCACTTGATGACCTGTCTCCCTCTCCAGAGTCATCACATTCACTCCAAGTGGCGGCCATCACTTTTGCCATCTTGTTCTTCAAATTCCCAAAATCGGGGGAGATGTGTCCTATACCGCCACACTCACAGCATTGGATCCCTTTCTTTTCACTATACTCTTGCCTAGGCTCAATCTTCTTAAAAGGAGTCTTTTTCTTCAAGTCCTGGCCTTTAGATCCAAAGCCTTTCTTCTCAAACTTGACTAATTTCTTGAATCTTCTAAGCAACAATGTCGTGTCTTCGTCCGAGTCACCTTTTTCCTCCTTCTCAACCTTGGAAGCTTTCAAAGCAATCCCTTTTTTCTTTTTAGGAGGTGAAAAGCTAGGAGCCTTCCTAGACTCATAGGCGAGGAGTCTTCCAATTACTTCGCTCGGCTTCATATCTTTATATCCACTATTTTCTTCTAAAGCCGTAACCTTTGGTTCAAATCTATCTGGGAGAGACCTCATGATTTTTGCTTTACTCTCCTATCTGAATAAGGATCACCGAGTTGATGGCTTTGATTGACAATATCCATCAACTTGACTTCAAAGTCATTGAAGCATTCGTCCTCTTCCATCTTGAGCAACTCAAATTATGTTTAAAGGACTTGAAGTTTGGAATCCTTGACAACATCGGTTCCTTCGTGTGCAACCTCTTAGAAGTCCCATGCCTCACTGGCTATCTTAGTGTTCTGAATCAGTTTGTACTGAGTTTCATCCATTGCACATAGAAGGGCGTGCCATGCCTTTCGATTCCATTTGGAGGTGTCAAACTCGGCATTTGTCCATTGTACCTTAGGTTTGAGAACTTCTTCTCCTCCACATGTGGGAGTCATCATAGGAGGAGTATACCCGTCTTCAATAGCCATCCATGCCCTATCATGGATTTGACACAAGTATGCCTCCATTTTCCCTTTCCATTGGGAATAATTTATGCCGGTGAGGAGATGAGGCCGTGTGCTCGAAGCACCCTCGTTGTTCCAACCGTTTCCACTCATTGTGTTTAATGAATGAAATGAAATGTATGCAAAATGTATGGATAAGCAAAAAAAAAAAAAAAAAACACATAAATGCAAAACACACCAAAATGAGCAAGGATCACTCAAGTATATCTAGGAACCAGCTCTGATACCAATTGAAACAAATAATTCACATTGTGTCTAAAACAATCTAGAGGGGGGTTGAATAGATTTTATTAATTTTACCGAATTTTCTTGAGATGTCAAGATTACGAAAATACCCCTAGCAAGTCAATAATACAAGCAAGTGTAATAAGGTACGGAAATTAAATAACACTTGATGTATACGTGGAAACCCAACCACTGGGAAAAACCACGGGCGATATAGTGTGCCACACTCGGAACTCAAAATCACTAATTGAAATGAAGTTTACAACCTATGTAAACCTCGTCTAACACTCTGGTCAATAAACCCCACTTCTACCACACGGGCCTTTAAAAGTGATCATATGCCAATTTGCTAGAGGCCTAAGCAACCTTAGCCCCAAGTCTTACTTCTCAATAAAGAGATAAAATGGCCTAAGTGAATATATGATGATATTCAATGAACAAACGAGGCTAGGGAACCTTAGATGCTTATCTAGGATGATGAATAACAATTAATACAATCCTAGATATCAATAGGTAAATGACATGACAAAAAGCTTAGCTAAACATAGATTATGAAAACCTAGATAGCTATCACAATACAACACTCAATCAATTCATCACAAACAATCTCTATCTTGTATTTAGCATATGATCTAAAAACATACAAGTGAGTAAAAAGAAAACTTGATAAGAAAGACACTAAAATTAGATGAAGTTAGTGAGAATCTTACCAAGCAAGATGTGATGATGCAAAACCATGCATGGATGCACTCTATGTGAGCATAGATGATGCAATATGAACTTTGATGCAAAAAAGGTTTAGCTTTGAGTGATGAAAGGTGAGTTCTTGTGTATTTTTAGCTCTTGAAATGTGTTCTAAGAGAAAAATATGCTTTTGGAACTCTTGGGGATGACTTGGAATGAAAGTGGGATATTTATAGGCCCCCAACAAAACTACAGTGTTTTGGTCGTTTTCACTCTGACGAACTGTAGCTAGCATGCTGCTGTCACCCAAGGAGCGGCACCTGAACTGCGGCGAATTACTGTCGCTAGCATGCCGCTATCACTCAAGGAGCGGCACTTGAACCACAGCGAAGCGTCACAACACAAAACTTGATATTCAAGCGACTCAAAACATGACCAAACGACATCGAAACCTTTCATATGATATATCGTTGGAAAGGTATGGAAGTCTACTTTCTACTCCAATATATGGAATAAAAATTTTGATGTCTGTAGAAATATTTATGATCAATTGAGCAACCAATGGTCAGATTTTGATAACAGCAGTGATGCCCTGTTTTAGTGGTCACTTTGGAGATATCAAAATCAATCGAAACGGTTATGAAATATTACGAATAATATACCGTTGGAAAGGTATGGGTGTCTAGTTTTCTAAAATTTTAAAAAACTCAATTTCAATCTTTTTGTAAAATGTTATGGTCACAAGACCATACAAAGGTCAGTTTTGAAAAACATTTAAATCATTGAAATCCAATCTTTTGACACTAGACACTTTACTCCAAATAACCAAACCGAATCTAACACTTATCCAAGAGAAGAATGAGACCTTCTTAAGTGGTCAACCATCGCACTAAGATATGTACACCATCGTGCAAGCACGGACGTTTCCGATCACACAAACGAAAACGAATTACACCACACTTAACACAATCATACATGAAGTGCAAGTGTGGGAAGTAAATGCATCCTAATGCCTAACATGTCATGGCATTTTAATGAACTAGATGCAATCAAATACACATGCAAGAAGAGAGATTAATGAGCATTAATGCACGCAATATAAACACACACAACATATAAGAATAAGACTTATGCATGAGTTGTGGGTGTGTGCAACTATCTCTTCAAAGCAATTAAGCACTTAGAAATTTACCTTTGAAGTGCTTGTCCTTTGAGGTCTAAAAGGAACCTTTGAGCTTGATCCTCAATCACTAAAGCTATCTTTACAAAAAACCCCAATATGTGGTTTGTCCACGAAATGAGCCAATCAAAATATGAGAATCCTTACACCATGTATCAAATCCCTTACCCGGATAACTGAAGCAAATACGATGAGTTTCGTCAAGCAAAACATTGTCTGCCGATTCGGTACCCCAATGGCTATAATAACTGATCTGGGTAAGCAATTTGATAATACCCAGTTCAGGAAATTTTGTAAAAAGCAGGATATCGACCTCCGTTTTGCATCAATAGCCCATCCTTAGACAAATGGTTTAGTGGAAGCTACAAACAAGACCATCAAAAAGCTCCTGAAGAAGAAGCTTCAACTAAAGAAATGGAAGTGGGCTGAAGAACTTCCCTACGTGTTATAGGCAGTCCCTTAAATGTACCAAGGTACATTCAGAGGACTGCAGTAACCATGTATCAGGTGAGACCTTGGCTTACCAAATATTTAGAATGGGCTACTTCTAGCCCACTCTGCATTAGGATGCGAAGCAATTTGCACGATCTTGTGAACCCTACCAAAAGATAGCGAATCATCATCACTTACCACTAGAGAGACTCTCCTCAATCAGCACACCTTACCCTTTTGCCATCTAGGGACTAGATTTCATCGGGCCACTCTTGACTGCCTCTAGTCAAGCCAGGCACGCTGTAGTGGCAATAGACTACTTCATCTGATGGGTAGAAGCAAAATCCCTTACCCAGATAACTAAAGAAAATACGATGAGTTTCGTCAAGCAAAACATTGTCTGCTGATTCGGTATCCCGATGGCTATAATAAC
The DNA here is from genome assembly GCA_035582765.1 of Acer negundo. Lineage (NCBI taxonomy): Eukaryota > Viridiplantae > Streptophyta > Magnoliopsida > Sapindales > Sapindaceae > Acer > Acer negundo. Next base: position 15,841,545 of record CM069242.1, read on the forward strand.
CGATATGGGTAAGCAATTTGACAATGCCGAGTTCAGGAAATTTTGTAAAGAGCGGGATATCGACCTCCGTTTTACGTCAGCAGCCCATCCTCAAACAAATGGTTTAGTGGAAGCTACGAACAAGACCATCAAAAAGCTCCTTAAGAAGAAGCTTCAACAAAAGAAAGGAAAGTGGGCTAAAGAACTTCCCTACGTGTTGTGGGCATATCGGACTACCAAGAGGACCGCAACTAGAGAAACCCCTTACTCATTAGCCTTTGGGATAGAAGCAGTCTTACCCATTGAACACAGGTTGACATCTTTCAGGATAGAACACTATGAATCAGAGGATAATGAAGCAAAGTTAAGAGCCAACCTGTACCTTCTCGAGGAGAAGCAAGAGAAAGTTGCTGAAAGGGTAGCAGCCTACCGGAACAGGATAGCCCGGTACTTTAACAAGAAGGTAAGGACCTGGAGATTCAAAGAAGGGGACTTGGCCCTCAGGCAAGTAATTCATAATACACGGAAGAAGTCAGATAAGGTGCTAGCTCTCAACTAGGAAGGTCTCTACTTGATCAAGATGGTAGTCCGTAGTGGAACTTAAAAGTTAGAAGACATGGATGGTTACCCGGTTGACTACACCTAGAACGCAGATTATCTTAAGAGGTTTTGCCTTTAAAAGTTAGAAGGAATAATCTATTTCGGTTGGTATGTCTCTGTACCCCATTTTTGCTTTGTATTCGCTTGAAAATTCAATAAAGAAGTCAGTTTTTATCCCTTATGATCCTCCTATATTCACCTTGTAATTTTCGCCACAACTGGATCGCTTCAAGACCAGGAAAGCTACACAGCAACCCTGATGCACTAGACCGAGCTAACCCCTTCAAGAGGTTTCCATTACTGGATCAAGACCAGGAAAGCTACACATCTACCCTGATGTCCTGGACTGGGTTAACCCCTCTAGGAGGATATCCATTACTGGATAAAGACCAGGAAAGCTACACGGCAACCCTAATGCCCTAGACCAAGGTAACTGTTCCATGAGGATCTTCATTACTGGATCAAGACTAGGACAGCTACACAGCAATCCTGATGCCCTGGACCAGGTCAATACCCTTTAGGAGGATCTCCATGATAAAGCGCCTCAAGACCAGGAAAAGCCATATGGCATTCTTGCTGCCTTGGTCGAGGAATACCCTCCTCCAAGAAGGATCTGATGCACAAGTGCTTAAATAGTATAGTTGCCAGCTAGACTAAGGATGCGAAGTCACAACCCTGGTTGCCCGTTGCAGTCCTCAAGACTAGGAGAGCCTATACGGCACTCCTGCTGCCTCGACCAGGGAATACCCTCTGCCAAGAAGAATCAAAATAGTATAGTTGCCTACCAAAATCATATATCCTAAGGACCATGATCCCCTAGCAGGATGCCTGGTGTCGAAGATTCACCAAACGAAAGACCAAAAGAGCCTACACAGCAATCTTGAAGCCTTAGTCAGGGAATTCCCCCTCTAGAATATCGCCCAAGGATCAGGATACTTGATACCTTGTCTCGTCATGGAAGACCTGGTGCTAAAGAGGCCTTAATTGCCTACCAGATGCAAGACCTTTAAATACTAGGACTCTTTAATACATGTATGATAAGTATCATGATTCGCCCATATTGTCGCCTAAGTACCAGGATTCTTAGAACTGGAATACCAGGTATCCAGTTTCGCTTTGGGGAAGTCGAGAATCAGTCTTAACGGATAACCAGATTCGATTCAGAACCAAGACCCCCTATGCAGGAGGTGCTTGACACTTCAATTTACATTATTCAAGTTCAGATAGCAAAGCAACCTTGATGGCTTGCATGAATTAAATCACCAGAGGCAGATAGTATGGGTTACTGGTGAAAAATCCGATCAAACTTCACAAGGGGACTACTCACTCGGATACATTTGATTAAGTATCCAGTCACCAAGACTTAATCAACACCAAAACCTCAAGTATAATGTATTCGGATCAGGGGGCTAGCAAGCAAGTACAGGAAATCATTAGTATTCCAAATAATTTTTTATCTGGATTATTGTTATGCAAGGTCCTACCGAGCCCGCAGATTTGACCAAGTCATCTACGATCTCCCTGGACCGGGCCTGGTCTCTCCTAGCTTCCTCCAACTTAGCTCTGGCCACAGTGTTAGCCTCCTTAAGGGATTTCATCTGCTTTTCCATGACCAGGTTAAATTTCAAAGCCAACAAAACAAAAAGACATGTAAGTACCTTCCTTGAATCATCCAAGTGAAGCAAAAAGATTAAGAATTATACCTCAACAAGAACAGAAGCCCTTCTTGTGACCAACAGGTCCACAGATATGGAGACTACAGCATCTAGATTGACACCAATGCAAGCTGCAGCAAAGTAGGATATAAGCTCATGTTGGCTACTTTCTACCAACCCCGGTCCAAATGATTGGTCAACATGAGTCGTCATTATAGCAGTTTCCTTCCTATTCTCCGTCCTGATTTGTTGCCGCGTAGACAAGGATAGAGAAGGAGGAATGGAAGGGGAAGCCACTAGTAGAGGCTTAACAGGGGAAGTAGCTGGAGCCTACTTCTGGGTTTGAACGGGGGACCCTCGAGCCTTGGCAACCCTTGATAACATCTCGTCTATGGTAAGGCGCATTGATACCAATGCATGAAGTGGGATAACAGATGCAAAGGCAACCCCGCTGGAGCTGAAGGTACAGTAATTACAGGCAGAATGGGCTTAGGTAGGACGCCAGTGCCGGTACCAGTACCAGTGCCAATACTAGGGGAGTCGATGGGAGAATCGATAGGAGAAGTAGCAAATGAGGGGTCTTGAGGCTCTGATCCTGTGAGAAGAGGAAAAGAAGATAGAAGAGGGATAGTAGATACTGTCAGACAAGGAATTAACATCAAACGAAAGGATTACAACATAAGTAAAAGGTGAGAAGAAAGCTACATATCTAGATTTACAGTGAAATCTTGAGATACCGGTCCAACCGGGCACTTTAGTAAGGATTGACCTCGGGATATTGCGCGTTCTCGAACTTACGGTTCACAATCCTCTGGAGGATACCCAAGGATTCAGCAGATGCATTTCCTCTATCCCATTTATCCTTCGTAGTGAACTAGGTGGGAACTGGATACTCAGTCCCACTGATATTTACCGAGTGACCCCAGTTTCTACCCACCACGATCCATTCGTCCTTCCAACTTGTGTTGAACTTGATGTTAGCACCAGGTACAATGAACCTCATAAGATTGTATGCCCTCAAATAAAACTGTCCCTTAGGACAAGAGGTAGAGTTGGCCACTTGAAAGACATACCGAATTTCATCGAAACCCGGCTCCCTCTTTAGGTGGTCTATCTCGCATTGCTTCTTCCAGAGCACCAGGAACCCAATCTGATGCTTTCAAAACCTTGGCGTGATCTGCAGAGGAGCCAGCTTAAGAGCCATAAGCGCTCTTCGAAGAGTGGGGTGAAGAGGTAGCCTGACCCCACACTCAAACGCAACTGTGTGAATAAGGAGGGTACCATTAGGAGGGGTATATACATTATAATCATGATGAGGAAGAGAGAGAGAGATAGTATCTAGAATATGATATTTTTCTCTCACACATGTCAGGTCTTCAACAGAGCTGACTGAATCAGGGACTACCCGGTAATAGAAAGGAAGAACTAGAACCCCACCTTCCGCAGCCGGAACACCTTCATGTACTGTCTCATCATCCTCCCCCTCCTCATCAACAATTTGGATGGGTTCTTCGGGTCTATTGTTGAAGTTCGACCAAATACAAGGGTTTTGACTAGAACGACGGGGTAGAGAGAAGGTTGTACTATCTGCTTCTTCTTCAACAAGTTCCCTCTTCCTTTAAAGCGACAAAGAACTCTCACCAGATTCAACTTTCTCCATATAAAGAAGGCGATCAAGACTATCAGAAGGGGCTGGAGGAGATGCCATCGCAGAAGAAGAAAGAAGAAAAAAGAAGATTTTCAAAAGAAAGAAAGACTCAAGAAAGAGATTAGGTCTTGATTTTGAAAGTGCAAGTAAGCGTGAACAAGTGAAGAAGAAAAGAAGGTTGTTTATAGACATTCGGGGATAGTTACCGAAATAGAAAAGGAAATGTGGAGTTATGACTAGAGACATGCTCAAGGCGGTTTCGAGAAAATCACACCAAAAACGGCTCATTTAAACTTACGGAGCAATCCTTGTTTGACACGTGGATGGTTCATTAAATGCTATCGTATCCAAGGAAGATTTCCTCCTTGGTAGTTGAAGCCAGCCAGACAAGGTATACAAGCAGACAAGATAAAAAATCCTTCAAGCGAAATAGGAATCCTGACTCTAACCCCCAACTAGATACCGATGTTCAAGTCATGGGGGACTTCTGTTAACTGGTAAAATTGGCGAGAGTTCAAAGAAGAATTTTCCATCCAGATTTAAGGTGGAGAGAATTACTGAGCAGAATCTAGCTACCTCATATAAAGAAAACCATACCAAAATACCCTGATACACCTCCGGACTATCCAGACCAAGATCAAGGACGCTAAGGTTCCCAAGTAGAGGATAACGCAGAAAACGAGGTCCTAAAGTACCCCGCTACTATGTAGACCGAGAACCACGCTACAAGATAAACCAAGTATCCCGCTACTATATAGAACAAGCATCCCGCTACTCTGCAAACCAAGTACCCTACTACTGAGCTATATTGGTATCCCACTACAGCATCAACCGGTGTCCAGATACCCAGATATACCGATACCTTGATCCGATAAAAGGGTAAGCTACCTTGATCTCTCCTAGAACAAGTTGACCAGATAGTTAAAGCACCAAGAAGAACAAATTACTAAGGTGAGACTAGCATGCCCAGAAGACAGTTTTAAAGCTACAATAAAACGTCATCGTTTAGGTCAATAAAGAAGTGGATTCGTTCCTGCCAATTAAAAGTTCTATTTGAATAAGGAGAACAATCCGACAGAGAAAGAATCACTTGATTCTAGTGATCAAATCCCACGACAATCTCACCGATCGCCAAGGAAAGTCCCGTAATTGTTAAACCCTAGACAGTAACTATAGGAGTGCATGGCAAGAAACAGGACCTATATATACAACATGATATCAAACAGAAAAGAGACTGGAATTCGGTAACCTAATACTAAGATTCAAAAACCCTATAGATTTCCACTTATCGACTCGCACGAAAGCTCCACCGCCAACTATGTCAGACTTCGCCTACATGGACCAACCATGAAACATCATTTGTATTGTATTTTATGCTTTGATAATCGAATGACTTGTACTCCCCTCTCATCATAGTAATAAAAATTGTTTGTCATTGCTTTCAACCACTATTACATCGATCTTGCTTATTGAAGACATACAGGTATCGAACCACGTGACACCCCTCCGAACCGTAGTCTATTACGATTGTTGTCCCTCGAAAGTTGTTAATTGGAGATTCACCACGATGATAATTTTCAATCAACAGTCACCATGACCACATTGGTGATCCACTCGGGGTACCAGAATTCTTTGATGAATCTGGCATTCAAGAGCTTGTCTACTTCCTCCTGAACTGCGGCATTCCACTCGGCGTTGAAATGCCTCAGTTTCTACTTGATTGGTTTGAAGGTTGTATCAACTGCTAACCTATGGGCAGCTAGGCTAAGAGGGATACCTAACATTTCGTCATGACTCTAGGCAAAGATGTCATTGTATTCTCTGAGGAGTTTTATCAAGTTCTCTCTGATCCCACTATCCAATGCTTCATCTATCTTCACCACCTTGGAAGGATCGTCTTCTCTTATTGGAATCTCCTCCAACTGATCTGCGGGATACCCACTGGTCCATCCCCACTCTTTCTCTTCTATTTCTTCTATGAGTATATCAGGAACCACTCATTCTCCCAAGAAGTAGTGACCTTGTTCTGATTCTTCTCGACTTAGTTCATAGGTTACATGCGTGCATTGTTTGGCTAGCACAGTATGATTGGTGGACACTGCGTAACAACTGCGGGCTACTTGTTGATCCCCTTGGACCTCTCTTACCCCGGTTTCGACTGGGAACTTCAGTATGTTGTGGTAGATGGATAACACCCTCTAATCCCTGACAAGAAGAGTCTTCCTAAGATCGCATTGTAGGCGAACGGGGTGTCTACCACGATAATGTTTGTCATTATGTTCTGCTAGAGAAGAGCGTTTTCGATTATCACTAGTAGAATCTTCGACCCGATCGGAACGAGCGAGTCCCCTGTGAACCCATACAAAGGCGTAGTACAGTTGTTGTGGCATGAGTTCTTCAAGTTAAACTTCTCAAGTGCCCCTTTGAATAGGATGTTAACATTACTTCCAGTATCAACGAGAACGCGGTGAACCTGGCAATTGGCTATCTGTACCGTAATTACCATCAGGTCATCATGTGGTTGTACCGTGTTATAGACATCCTCCTCCGTGAATATGATCTGGCTTGTACGATAGACGTCTTAGGGTCCACTAGCGACCCGGAGTATATCGTGGCTGGTAGAGAGTCGAAGAATCCTCCTTGCATGATTATTCTTGGAGTTGTTGGAGGTTTTTGCTAGCGTGAGGCCTTCACTGATTGTATGGATGATCTGGATCTGCTGAATCAGATCTTTCCCCTTATCCCTCTGTCTCTCATCTGCTTCCCGCATCTCTTCCAGTACCTCATTTCCCATCTTGATGCTATCCCGCACCTGTTGCAAAAACTCAATCAAGAGACCTCTCTTTACCAATCCTTCAATCTGATTACGGAGGCTGTAGAATTTCGATGTGTTATGCCCCACATCCTCATGGAAGTCACAGTACTTGTAGTGGTTTCTCTAGTCAGATGGGACTTCATAGGACCAGGCTTCCTAAGTTAGCCCTTGTCTCGGATGGCGAGATATCTAGTTTCTTGAGATACATTGATAGAAGTGTAATGGTTGTACCAGCCCTCTTCTCTCTCTACCCGTTCTACCTCTCTTGGTAGAGGTGTTGCTCTACGGGGTTCTCCTTATGAGATACCTATCCAGATGTTAGGAAGAAGGTAATGGCCGGTAGGTAGATCGGTTTGGAGGATGATTCTGGAATTTCTTTACAGGTGTGAGCTTTGGAGCTTCTTTCTTCTAACGCTTGGTTGATCGGGCTTCATCGTGCTCGAACTTGACCAGAAGTTGTTCTTCTATGTCCACATGTTCCAATGCCTTGTCATAGACCTCCTGGTAAGTTTCAGGTGGATGCTTGGCGAATGACCGGAATAATCTACCAGCCCCAAGGTTCTGACCGCGCTTGTGTGTGTTCTATAAACTGATATGGTATATGTGTGAGCGCGTTTGTTTACTGCAAGTGCACGGATCACTATGATCGCATAGCAGCAATACGGTTCATTCCCACAAGGAGTTTTGTACCTTTAATTAACTCTAGTCTTATTTAATCTATACAATATATAGACTAGTTACATACATGAAAAGTAAAGGGAGGTTGATTGCAAGGCATTTAACTAGCTAATGACTAAGATTAAGCTAAGATGGCAATTATCAAAACTACACTAAGTTAAACTACAATTAACTAAATTAATACTAACTAACTAAATTAACTAAACTCATACATGGTCATGCAAGAGTGAGGATAGGATATGAGAATGCTAGGAAATTGATGTTCATGCAATTAATCCAATTCCTAGTTAATGGCAAAAATATGCTCACAAGATTGGTTTTCATCAATCTAAACTAGGATAAAGACACATACATAAATGGTAATTCATCTATGATATTAAGGTCTCAACTAGTTTAAATCCTTTACATATCAATTAATTGGTTAATCAATTAACATGCATACATTAAGCACAAGCACATAAACACATCAACCAATTAATGAACTTTATTACAATCTCACCAAAATCCCAACATAAACATATAGTTACAACAGCAAGCTAAAGCAAGAAAAGGAGATAAAGAAGACAACAAACACTTGGTGAAGTCCTCAAGCTAGCTACATTTCTCCTTGTCTTTCCTAACCTTGGAAACAATGGTGGCTTGGGTTTATTTCTAGGTTTTCTAAGCTAATTTAGGGTTATCGTTAGATATTAGGGATTGTGTTTAAGTTGGCAAAAGAGAAGTGTTTATATAAGGAATGATTTGGGCAATGTTTGGACAAGAAAAGACCACAAACTCCCTCTGAAACGTGATGCTCGCGGGTTACAAACTCCAGGCTCGCGGGCTCTTGCTCTCCTGCGGAACTCGTGGTGGAAATGTGGAAGTTGGCCATGAGTTCACTGTCCCTGGTCCGTGGGAATGTTCCCTTGGCATGAAACTGCGGATTTCTAGTGGGTTTGAACGTGTTAGATGCATGAAAGAAGCCGCTAAACCAAGCTTGCAAACTTGCATTTCCATGGAGGTTGGAGGTTTTAGAGGAGACAGAAAACTTCAGCATGGGAGGCTCAAAGTGGTGGCATTAGGACCGTCGGAATATGGGCTGCCGAACTGGGTAGAGATTGGCTGAAAAAATAGTCAGAAACTGGCCAAAAATGGCTGGAAGACGATGGGTCGAGGTCGGGTGTACACCGAATACGGGTCGAGTGACACGAGTTGTCTCGACCCGTCTGCATGGGAAGACGATGACGTCATGCCTATGACGTCAGTAGAGCCAAAACGATAGCGTTTCAAAGGGTGAGGTGGCAATTGTGATGTGCTTAGGCTGGCGAATTACAGAATGTACCCTTGATCTTTCCCTTATTCACATACTCTTCAATAAAGTCTCGAATATTTACACTTTAGCCACTATTTCTCCAAAATTACCTCAATGCCCCTGAATTCCTCTATTTACCTGAAACACTTATTTAATCCATTAAATACCCTGTTTTACCCAAGAAACAAGCATAAAATAATAGGAATTAGGGATATAAAATAGGTACTTTTATACCCCGATCAAACCCTCAAACCTAACTTTTGCTGATCCTCGAGCAAAACAAAACAATAAAGCGTAAATAAACATAAACTAATTAGTCCACTGTAGTGGGAGAAACGATGGCACTTGGCACGTGCCATAAGCCTTTTTAACACCTAGGTGTCCTTAGTATGAGGAGTGTAGTCTCCTGAGGGTTTACCGCTACGATACCCACAAACGTAAAGCTAAAAATTAAAACTACAATTAAAAACAAATTGCAAAAGCCATACAAAATGAGATATCAAAAGAGTTGTGCATATGAGGAGTTACACATGTGAAAACCGTTGAGTGGAGGATAACCTAAAGTCATTCAACGTGAATGAAACACACAATGCAAATCCCACACTCTAATGGAAAAGCATCAAATACAACACAGTCAAATGCTTCGGATGTAATTCGCCTCAACTCTAATCTCACTGGATTTCACTTTATTTTTCTCTCAGAGTCCTAGGCACTCTTTATCAAACACATGCGATTTGGAAGTTATGTAGATGGCAATCAAATATATAACGCATGTGATTATTTGAAATAAAGCACATTTTCTATAAATTGATCTCATAAATGTAATTGAATTACCTTGAAAGTGGAAAGAACAAGCTTTGACTTGCATTCCCAAGTCAGAATTCCTAAAAGATCAACTAGAGCTTTCCTTTGGTTGTATTAGTACCAAGGGTAATATGGGGTGAATGGAAGGAATTTAGTGGAATCATCACATAAATATCTACAAGCATCTAGGCTAAGATTCACCTTTTTCTAGTTGTGCTAATTGGTGCACATATTCGAGCACTTTTCAATTAGGTATTGTGGCTTAAGCGCTTTATTTTTAACACTTTACAATTAGCCTTTAAATTGCACAATTTTCTATCATTGCCTGAGTACATGTTATTTACAAGTTTGAGCTAAATATTTGCATTTATAACTTATGCATAATCTATTATTAACAAAAGAAGAATTTCATGTGTTCAATGTATATGGATTTATGTGGGTGATGAAATGAATGGTTTGTGTTTGGCCTCAAATTGGCAATTAGAGCACACATAGACAAGGATAGTGTTTGGGCAAAATATGGTAGTTAAGCACACACATGCCTAGAATCATATCCGAAATTCTATCTAACAAGGGAATACAAATCTAGCAAGCAGTCCACATAATTTCCATGTTCTATGGCAATCAATGAATTATAATGCAAATGAGATCATAATTGAAGCACAACTGTTTCGAAGAGTGTTTAAGAATAGAAACATAATTACCCTCAATAATGAACGCTAAGGCACAAAATTCACGGGTAGTCACCACTACTAATCTTAACAATCAAATACGGAGTCTCAACCACTTAGACACTAAGAGAAAGGGACTAAATTCACATTATGCGCAAAAAATTCCTAGACTGACAAGAAGTTAGCCAGGACTCAGCAACTAACACATGCAAAGACTCCTTAACGGCACAACTCAAAACATCTCATTCAAACAATTTGTTCAAGGATGGCTCCAAAAATTTCAAAATTTTTGACAAAAACATAAAAACATAATATTCACAAACAAAAAGACACTTATGTGTCCACACCCCCAAACCTAAACTCGATATTGTCCTCAATGTTGAAAAATTGAAGAACATAGACAAAGAGTTCATGGGTTGGAAATCTAGGCACAAACATATAAACACTTATATAGAACTAAACACACATTTAAAAAAAAAAAAAACAAAATAACAAAAATACCATGTGATAGCAACCTCTAAACATAGAGGGCAACATTTCAAGAAAAATTGTCAACTTTTGAATTCGAACAATGTTTGTTCTTCAATGCATATTTTCAAAGATACTCTATAAAACTTGCTCAAATTTTGATACAAGAATATAGACATGAAAATGAACAATTTTCATGGAGAAAATATTTCAATATTAAAATCAGAAAAGTGTGAAACAGACGTCGAAAACAGGTCACGTGCAGAAATTTGAAAACAGGGCACGTTCATGACCTTTGGTTGAAGAAACACTCATAACTTTTAAACCGCTGCCCGGAATTTTAAGTTCTTTATATCGTTAGAATCGCATCAAAAAAATGATGAACGTTACGTGGACGGAAAAATTTATGTCTTCAGCGATTAGTACAGTGTTTTAGAAACATTTCGCCTCAAAATTTCAAAACAGAGCATCTTCACAAGGTTTGAAATAAAACTTAAAAAACAAAAAACAAAAATACAACAATAACATATATATACAATCCTAATATCTACAACTAATATGTAAACATATATGCAATCCACCACTAATCACATCACACAACCAATCCTAGTCACTAGCTACAATCAATTCTCACTCTTAAGCTAAGCAAGAGATATAACTTGAAGTAAAAGCTCAAAAGTAGACGATTCGACCTGAGATTTAGAATTCCTAGGTTGGTGCGGCTTCATAGTTTGGTGTGTTCCTGCGGACTTGAAGTCGTGGTAGTGTACGACTTTGCTCCCTTATTCCTGCAGTCTTGAAGTCACGGACATTCCTCCAGAGTATGCTGGGGCTTTGTGTCTTCTATCCAGCGGGCACTTTCTCGTTGGTATGAAGTCACGCACAATCTTTAAGCTTAGCGCGAGTTCATGCATGCAGCCGCACGGCTTCTTTCCCACTGGTATGTGAGGCCGCGGTGAATTTCGTGAGTTCCTTCCTTCTGTCTCGCTGGTTCTTTCCCACGAACGTGTCCCGCTCATGGTTCAAGAGAACCTCGCGTCTTTGTTTCGCGAACCTGTATTCCGCGGTAGGCATTCCTAGCCTATTAGCTATTCTCTTGATTCCATGGCCTGAACACACAAAAATAACACCAAAAACACCACAAGCATATGCTATGCAAGTATATAAGTAAGGAGCCTAAACCCCCAAACCTATCAATTTCCATGCATCTCATCATGATAAGTGGACAAATAAGAGACTCAAGACTCTAAAAACAAAACTAATCCTAAAAATAATAAAAATCCTAAAAATGAGCTTCCTCTAGAAGCTATAGTTCATTCACATGCAAGCATACATTAAAATGTTCATACGTGTAATGAAACACATAATTCACTCAAAAAATTATCATGCAATGTATGGAAGTTCGAAGGAATATCTAATGTGACATGATTTCCATCGTGGCTTTTCACTACCCACACCTTATCACTAGGTGTCTCATTCCTTGCAATGAAAGGAAACTCTTTGGATTGGTCTAATTTGTCCTTACGAATCCAAACTTTCCTAACCTTTCTCACTTTTTTCCTAAGCATGCTTCTATTTTTGCAATATTCAACATATTTAGCACATTAGGTCATTTTGTGATCCCTAATAGAGCAAAAATATCATATAGGAGAAAAGTTAGAAATACTACCTCGGTTGTCTTTCTCCGTTGCTTCGGCTTGCTTGTGGGCAACCTTAGGAAGGCTTGCTCCAATTTAGGTTGTGAGGGGCTTCTTTGTTGATCTTTGCTTGGCCCCCTTCTTTTCCAAAGCGTTGATTGGACGTTCGGCTTTGTCTAACTCCACAATGTAGTCACAAATCAAGACTTGTGCTACCTTCAAGGCATGGTCTTTCTTGATGAGTTCTTCTTTCAAATCCTCTAATGCCTTGTCCTTCTTCTCAACTTCCAATTGCTTTCCTCTCATCTTCCGAGAGAATTCTTCCTCTTGTTCTACCACCAATACGGAGAGCTCTTGTGATTTCTTCAATTCTGAGTCTCTCTCCTTCTCAAGCGAATTGATCTTCAAGACTAAGTCATTGTTTTGACTTATCAATTCCTTGCTTAGTAAGCCAACTTCTACTCCCCTTTCTTCCTTACCTCCTAAATCAACCTTGAAATCCTCATCCTCATCCAATATGAGCAAAAGCTCATCTAAGTAATCATCTATACTCCTTGAGGATTCCACCGGTTTCTCAACCTCTTCTCTTTCCTTTTCTACCCATAGCTCTTCTTGAACCTTTAGAAAATCATCACCTAGGTCGCATTCCGAGCTACTTGAGGAATCCACTTTGTTGATTCCTCCAATAGTAAGGCAAAAGAACGAGTTGGTTGATTTGTGGAGTTGTAAAGGCTCTTCCACCTCTTTTCGCTCTAGGCCGTCCAAATATTGTGCCATCCGACCTCCCAACCATTCTATGTGTTTTTCAAAGTGAAGCAACCATTGGTTAATGTGTTGTCGGTAGGCTTGCTCTTGGTCACGGGCTTCCTTGGCTTGCTCTTAGGAGTCTTCCACACATTGTCCCAACCAAATTGCACACCCTTCTACTCATTTTTCTATGTCAAGCAATCGTTGGTCAATTGAGTGTTGGTATGCCTCTACATCAAAATTGCCCCATTGGTGGTCTTACCTCTCTTGATCATGACTAGTTAGATGGTTGTGGTTCTGATACGGATAAATGGATGATGCTTCTTCTACCCCCGGCCATAGCTTTGTTTATGGACCAACGTTCGTGTGTCCATTCCACCCTAAAGGTGGATAAACTGTAGTCAGTGGCTGCCTAAAATGTGACATTCAAGTTGCCACTTTCCCATTCAAGTCGGCCAATTGAGTGATCAACGCCGAATTTCCACTCTCCATGTTGATCTAAAATCTAAGGCCCCGATGGGTTGGGGCATCCCTAAAAGGATTGGAGTCTCATCTTCTATGTCTTCTAGATAGAGCTGGATAGCTTTTGTAAATGATTTAGGAGTATTTCCCACAGATGACGCTAAAAAGTGTTAACCGAAATTTTTTAGTCGGGTGGAATTACAATTAACGACTTTAAATGACCACGATCAAGATTGACCACGGTCGGAGGGGTATCATGTAGTTCAATACCTGTGTGATTTCTAGCAAAACTAACTTGATGCAATAATGGTTAAAACAAAGATAACTATATTATATTATGAAAAAAGGAGAATACAATGCTTTGATTATCATTGCACAAATTCAATACAAAATATGGTTCTCAATCGATCACTGTAGGCGAAGTCTGACACAGTTAGCGATGGAGATCTCGTATAAGTCGATAAGTAGAACAAACTGTAGGTTTAAGGTTTCAGAACCATTTTTTGTTAGGATTATGTTCAATAGCAAGAGTGTAATGCTGTAATTGACAATCTTTTTCATATTAATAAAGTGATTTCTGGTTTAACAAATCGTATAGCATTTATAGTTTAATATTATAATTGTCAAAGTAAATAATCATAAGGTCTAAAGACTATGGGAAAAGAAGAATTGTTCGTACATCTGGATATGTATGTGGTAGACACAATTCTTTAGTTAGTCTTGAATAATGTTCACAACTTAAGTTAAAGGTTGGGCACCTTTATTTTGTTAAAGTTGTAGAATTCTTTTGCTAGCATTTGAGTGGGATCAAATGAGATATGATGAGTCTAAAATCATCGGAGTGTCTTCGAGCAAAAGGATCTAGTGCACTGGGTGCATTGAACTGGATCACAATGAAAAGCTTTATCTAGAACCGTCAATAGATAATAGTCTTTTCATTATCAGGACAATCGGAGGGTCTATCTTAATCCTGAGATAAATGATGGACTTATGGTTGCAAGTGATATCATTTGAGTTATCAATGAGTACGATTATATCGCATAGTCTATCCTCGATAGTTTGGTGATATTCATTTGTTAATCGATAGAGGACTTCATTTATAGATATGGACATCGTGGCTCCATTTAATTAAATGAGAGTATAATATCATCATATGGATGTTTTGAGGTAATTGGATATTAAATCTCAACGTTGAGTTTTCGATAGTGTCTATTGAAAACATGGCTTCTGGACAAGTCAAAATATCCAAGTTCAAAACGTGGTCATATGAGTAAATATGGTAACTTGGAGAGTTATAGGCGGTCTATGAACTCTTGGCGATTACTGATATTAATCACGAGGATACACTATCTCCAATATGATTGTCTAGGGTATGAATGAGGAGCATCTTCCTTTTCTATCTTTATTTAAGAGTTCAGTTTTAGCTATTTAGTGGAATGAGTTAAAATTAATGTATCGGACCTAAGTGAATCATTTGTTGATTGTGATTAGGTTATGTATATTGAAGCTTAAATTTAGATGGCCCGCCAAGATCCCCAATCCACACGGACTTGCATGGATCACTTGATATATTCTACCGGACCAATTTAAGGGTCCATCTAGAATTGCATTTAATATATTAAGAATATAATTTGCACATTATTTAAGTAATGGGCTGCTCAATTATATTAATATATTAATGAAAGACATGTGGGCTTGTTTCTTTTAGTAAGAATGGGTCTGGTTCACATGTGGGCTTTTTATTTAAAGTCCAATGGATTAAATGAAATAAGAAAATAATATTTTGGCCCATTTACTCTAAGTGGGGCGGCAAGGGTTAGTTTAACCTAATATATTATTTTGTTTCATTGTTTTAATTAAATAAGAATTAATTAATTGTTTAATTAATTGTTTAATTAAAGAAACAAATCTTTTCTAATCAGGAAATATATTTCCTAAAAGTAAAATTAAAAGACTTGTTTGATAAGGAAATAAATAATTAGTTTTATTTATTTAATCAAATAAGAAGTCTTTTTTTTATTTAGTCAAAATAAAAGAATAAAAGATCTATGAGTTGGATTAGGGTTTGATGTCTTAAAAACTAGATGGAAATTAGGGTGCAACATAAGCCTATGGTGGGCATGTGATTTCGGCAACCCTAGTTATTTCTAGGTTAGGATTTCGGCAACCCTAATAATAAAAGAAAAGAAGAAGCAAACTTAGGCCACCTAAATATTGACAAGTATAGAATTCGGCCACTATGATATGGGTTCAATATACAAATTTCTTCTTCTTCTCAATTCATAGAAAGCTTTTTATTTTACTAAAACAAAAAGGAGTGTTAGATTATTCTTTGATAGTATACTATTTGCTTATTCATTAATAAGATTGTGTATACGATATCGATCTAGGTTCACGCGAGTTTCGATCATTAGATTGAGAACTCAAAAGTGACCGTAATAATCTTAGTCATTCTTTTGATTGTTTTTATGACTAACAAAGAAAAGAAAATTTTGTTTTGTCCATTCACAGGTTTGCAATTCAAAGAAAAGGGAGACCACGCTCCTAGGTGATCCACGTTCGTGCTAGGATTGAAGATCTTGCGGATTACCATTGACGTAAGTCAATCGGATCACGCGACAAAAGGTATTCTACTTTTTGTTATTGTATATGTATGTTTAATTAATTAAAGGGTTTAAGGTTCATAAAGGAAAATTTTTTAAAAGTCACTAAATCTAATTTTTAGTATCGCTTCCGCTGCGTGTACTTCTTTGGTATTTTTCCCAACATTTTTCGGATCCTCTCTCTGTTGAGTATAATGTCGTATATATAGGTCCCATTTCTTGCCTTGCACTCCTACAAATTCGGTATAGGGTTTCAGCAATTATAGGACTTTCCTTGGCAATAAGCGAGAAGGTCGTGGGAACTTTAATCCCTAGAATCAAGTAATTCCTTCTTGGGATGATTCTGGCAGAGTTGACTCCGCTTTCAAATGGAACTCTTAAATGGCGGGAATGAGTCCACTTCTTTATTGATTAAACGTTGACGTTTTAAAATTCATCTCTGTAGCTTTAATTTTGGTCTCTAGATGCGTTGGTCTTACCTTGGTGGTTTCCTTGTCTGGTATTTTAACTGCCCAGTGAGTTGATTTTAGGTGATGTATGGGTATCTAGGTATCCCGCCTCCTACTGGATCATGATTTCCACTGATCTCTTGGTCGTCTGAGTACCGAGATACTGGCTAATGTTATAAACGAGGTACTAGGATGATACAGTAACGGGATACCTAATCTACATAGTAACGGGGTACTAGGACAAAGTAGTGTGGTTAGTAGGATCTCGATTTTTGTTCCTCATGATACTCTAGGGTCTTCATGTTCTTGATCTTGTTCTGACTTGACTGGATATGTATCCTAACATACTGGCCTGGATTCTCTCCAGGAGGTAGTTGGAAACTGCCCACTAAAATCTTTCTACCTTGAACCTGGATGGAAAATTCCTTTTTGGTCCCTTGCCAACTTTGGCGGTTAACAAAATTTATGGTCCATCACTGAACATTAATGTTCCACAAACCGAACCGTAACTACATCTCATGCTCCTCCATTCTCCACATTAAAGGGCTTAGAGTCTCGACTGTTAACCCAAAGAACAAAAAAGTTACAAACTGATTCTTCATCAAGGTTAGGCTCAAATTCTAAGGTTGAAACTTATCTAACAACCTCATTTGAGTTTACGGAAGATGATAAATTTGATAACTAGCAATGGTGGAAGAAGAATGAAAGGCCTTTTCCAATTTTGGCCATTATAACCAAGCAAATCCTTGGAACACCGATTTCTACTGTGGCTGTGGAATAAGAGTTTACACTGGGGGAAATATTTTGGATATAAGACGTTAGGTTATTAGTCCATAATCAATTCAAATCCAAAATTTGGTTAATGATTTAACTAAGGGTCTGTTTGATTTTTCTACTGAACACTTAATGGCACTTAATGTACACACATTAAATTGTTTCGTTTAATTTTTTAAGTTATAAAACCACTAAATGATCCCTAAAGCCACTTTTTATAAAAATTGAATTTTTTTTACTTTTCGCTTAATGAAAAATAACTGAAATATATATCAATTTATTACTTTTAAATTTATCCTTACAAATCTTGTTTATTTCCAGTTTTCTCTTTCCTCACACCACTTAACCATATTAATATATAAATTTTTCTCACTCTTAACCGCCAAAAACGGCTCAAGAAAATCAAAGGAGAACTTTCCACGATGTACCGAAGGAGAACCGGAACCGGGAAAGGAATCGATTCGCCCGATACCGAGATGACAAGGCTTCCACCTCCTCCATCTTCGAGGGAGGGACCCCGCAAGGGCACACTAGAGCAATTGGTCTTCAGTTCGGTAAGAAGCATAACTGATACCGGGGCCAGAACCGGCACCAGAGAAGCAAAAAGGGGGTAAAAATTAAAGTCAAGGCCAACCTAATATAAAAATTTTAGTTTTATTTCAATTTTTATTTTTGTTTATGATATATTTATATATTTAAGTTCTAGTTACCCAATTCTAATAACTATTTTTTAAATTTAAAAAAACAAAAAAAAAAAAAAAAAAAAAAAAATCCGAACCGGTCAGAACTGAAACCGGGGTCACCACTTCTTGTAAGCTAAAATCATTATATACTTCCAATTGGACAGAATACATACAGACGTTTAAAACATATTTCAGATCCCCTAGCAATGTCGCAACATGATTACATTGAAAAATCAATGTTCGCATAATACATTAAAAACTTCAAACAGAAATAACAAAGAACCTAACGAACACTGCCACTTTATTTATGGGAGCATCATTTGAATTAGGGATGTCAAGAACTCTTCCACCTCGATTCGATCATTTATAATGATTAACAAACCCCTGTCAAATGTCAAAGTAACAATCTATCAGGTGACTTTGAAACCAAGCGTATTAAGTATTCAGAGTACAAACGAAAATGTTCTCAATTCGAATGCTCAAAATAGGTTGCAATTATACAAGATTCAAAGATTTGAATTGATTTGATAAATAAAATTTTAAACATCATCAAACATTTCACCTTGGCACTTAAGTAGTCAATGCCAAATCATGTCAAAAAGCATTATTAGGCAATTATTTAATTTTTCAAATTCAACACACTCATAAAGCATTCATATGCAAGCTAATTTCTTCTAATAAATTAATCAAATTTTTTGCATAGGTAATAAGAAAAAAGGTTACCTTCAATATATCAACACCGGATTGCACTTTCTGAATTTTGATTAGAGCATCTTCATTTAAATTATGTAGATCCAATAGTTTGTCCTTGTAATGCAATCAACACTATCAACTATGAGATTCTATAATATATTAATATTATCAACTTTAGAAGATTTATCATAAAGAGATATGCATAACAAAAATAATGGTTTGACAATGTTGTATGCAAAATAATTGCAGATTGCTATTATTTGCATTTCTTATACACAAACAACGTATGAGAGGCACAAAGCAAATATTTACTTAAAAATAATTTCCAACAAGCCACACCAGCAGCAATTAATTTATGAATTAAACAACTCTTTTTGTGCTTCATGTCTATAATATACCGAAGTTAAAATGGTTAAACTTTTCAAATCTATTCCATACAATTTCACACACCTTCAATGCAAACCTCTTTTCAACGTATGTATACTTTAAACCATCAAGTTTTCCGGTGTTGGCAAGATCGTCAACAAAACTCTTAACTTTTGCACCCTAATCAAATAAAAAGTAGAGAAAGTAATAAAATCAAAGAAAGGATGTGAGATGATCTTAAGAAGTTGTGACATGAAAAAACTCACTTCAAGAATCTCAGGAGGAAGTCCTATCACACATCCGACCACATTATCCCCAAAGATCTGCATGTGGACAAATAAAAAGTGATAAATAAAAGTCTAAAGACGTTTCAAACTTTCAAAAACACCATATAAAAATCATAGCATGCCTAGCGCAATGCCAATTGGTGGTTGATGAAACCAGTGTTCTAAAAAATGCACTGAGGTGCGCCTCAGAGGCGAAATTGGAAAAATTTGCACAGAGGCTTAAGCCTCAAATGCCCGGTAGTGAGGCTTACGTCTCGCCTCTACGCCTCAGAGGCGTACTGAGGCTGTACGCCTCAATGACAGGCTATTTTCAATTGGGTTTTAATAGTTTTGAAGGCCCAATTTGACAATTTTGATTAGCCCATTGAAAATTATAAATTGGGTTTTAAATTGTATTTAAAGCCCAAAAAAGAGGCCCATCAGCCAAAAAAAAGAAAAGAAAAGAAAAGAAACCCATTGTGTTAAGGGTTTGTTAAGTTAGTATTGGTCTTCACTAAGGCACTAACTCATCTTTTTCTCTACTGCTCTGCTACCTGCTGGCTGCTGCTGCTCTTCTTCTCCATGACCAGGTATGTTCTTCTTTCTTCTTTCTTCCCCATTTTTTTCTTCTTCCTCTCTTCCTCTTTTTTTTGCCTATTTTTTCTGATTTGCCTATGTTTTGTTCTTTTCTTCTCTCTTCGTTTTTTTTTTGCCTATTTTTTGTTCTTTCTTCTTTCTTCGTTTTTTTTTTTTGCCTATTTTTTCTGATTTGTTTTTGTTCTTCTAATTTGCCTACTGTTTTTTCTGTATTTAGTATGCTAATAACTTAATATATATGGACTGATATGGACTGTTATTAAATAATAAGTTAATAACTTAATATATATGGTAATATACTAATATGGACTGAGGACTGTTAATATATGGACTGCTATGGACTTTTTTTTTGTATATTTGTATATTGATATGGACCGTTAATATATGGACTGCTATGGACGACTTTTTTTTTGCATATTTGTATGCAGTTGTATGTTAAATTGTTATGCTTATGCTCTGATGAAAGATGATATTTGATCACTTTGACTATTGCTTTGGAATTTGGTGCAGAACTTGAATAATTTACATATTGAATATAATTTAAGTATATCATATTATATATGGACTGTTTTTGAATATTGACATATTGTTTGTTATTATTTATAATTTTTCATGTTATATACTTTGTTTTTCAGATTGTTTGTGTTGAGTAATTGATAAACATGTTGAGTTCAAAAAGTGGGAGTAGTATTAGTAAAAGTAAAGCTAGAACCAATCCAGCTTGGAAGCATTGTAAAGAGGTGGAACGGGGTGATGGAAAGTCCTATTAAGTATGTTGAGTGTAATTATTGCAAACAAGAAATTAAAGGAGTTGTGTCAAGGTTGAAACATCACCTTGCTCAAACACAAATTAATGTGAGAAGTGCCCTTTAGTACCGGAAGAAGTTAGAGATGAAATAAAGGCATATTTGAAGAAAATGGAAAATACTAAACAAGCTCTGGAGCAGATAGTGGTTCGTATTACCGCACACATGCATCTTTAGAAGAAATTCAAGAAATGGGAGGATCTTGTCCAAGTGGTAGTGGGGATTAAGTTCAAGAGGAGTTCGAGGACTCATCGATCGATTCTTTCCAAGCAAAGGCAACGACAATGAGCATGGAAAGGGACATCTTCCTCCCAAAGATGCAAAGGAAGCATCAAAGCTTGTTACAATGGATGTTGGAAGATTCTTTTTCGAGAATGGAATTCCTTTCAATGTAGCTTCAAGCCCTTCATTTGCTACATGTGTAGGTCACCAAGAGACTATGGACGAGGTTACAAGGTTCCTAGTCCTCATGATCTTTCTACTTGGGTGTTGCAGAAAGAAGTGGAAACAACAAACACAATTGTTGAAGAAGTGAAGAAGACATGGAAAACAACTAGAGTAACTCTAATGTCAGATGGTTGGACCGACATTAGAGGAAGAAGTTTGCTTAATTTTCTTGTCAACAATCCGAAAGGGGCAGTTTTCATTGTTGAAGAAGTGAAGAAGACATGGAAAACAACTAGAATAACTCTAATGTCAGATGGTTGGACCGACATTAGAGGAAGAAGTTTGCTTAATTTTATTGTCAACAATCCGAAAGGTGTAGTTTTCTTGAAATCTATTGATGCTTCTGACATGGTGAAAGATGCGAACTTAATATTCAAGTTACTTGATGATGTTGAGGAAGTAGGGGTAGAAATAGAAGTTCAGGTTGTTAAGGACAATGCCTCTGCTTATAAAGTCGAAGGTAGATTATTAATAGAGAAAAGAAAGCATTTATATTGGACTCCTTGTACGGCACATTGCATTGATTTGATTCTTGAAGATATTGGAAAGTTGCCACAACACAAGAATGCTTTGTTGAAAGGAAGGAAAGTGAGCAACTACATCTACAACCATAGATGGGTTTTAGCATTGATGAGGGAGCACACGAAATGTGAACTTATTTGCCCAGCAGCCACAAGATTTGCCACTTCATATTTGACTTTACAAAGCATGTATCAATCCAAGCATGCTTTGGAAACTATGTTTGTTTCAGGAAAATGGCTATCTTCTACATGTGCTAAAAAGAAAGAAGGCAAGGAGATTCGACATATTGTACTGAAAGATAAACACTTTTGGCCAAGTGTGGTCTATGCTATTAAGACCACATTACCTTTGGTCAAAGTGTTAAGGTTGGTTGATGGTGATATGCCGGCTATGAGGTTTCTTTATGGTGCTATTGATGAAGCAAAAGAGGAAATTACGAAGGATTTAAAAGGAGACTTGGGTGCTTATAAAGAGCTTTGGGATATCATTTAAAGATATAGGAGTTTCAATTACATAGGCATTGCATGCAGCAGCATATTTCTTGAACCCTCAATTTCAATATTTTGATAATTTCTCCACCCATTCAAAGATTAGATCAGATTTATTCCTAGTCATGGATAAACTAATTGTTGATTTGTAAGAGAGAGCTAGCAAATATCCAATTAGATGCTTTGTGTAGAGAAAAGAGGGGTATTTGGGTATTCAATGGCTCAATCAACAATTAAGAAGCGTTCTCCTGGTAAGTAATACTTTTAATGGTGTTTACTTTTTTAAGTTAATATGTTATTTGTTTGGGAGTTGATGCCTATTTTGTGTTTAATGTAGCTGATGGGTTGAATACATTTGGACATGAAACTCCAGAATTAAAGAAGTTTGCATTGAAAGTTTTGAGTCTCAATTGTGCGGCTTTAGAATGTGAGTGTAATTGGAATACATTTAATCAAGTAATCTCTAATTTACAATTGGTTTTTTCTCAAATATTCAAATTAAAATAATTACTAATTCTTAGTTTTGATGTTTTTTAGGTCCACACAAAGAGAAGAAATCGTTTGGCTACAAGAAGGTCACATAAGTTGGTTTACGTAATGTACAACAAGGGACTAAAGGGTAGACACTTGAGGAAGCAAAAACTCAAGGAGAATGATGATCCATTGGTTCTTGATCATGTGCCATCCGATGACGAGTGGATAGTTGATGAAAAAGATGAATTAAGAAATGACGATGATTATCTTGATTTCAATGGTGGGGATGTTACTAGTCAAGATGTGAATCATGGGACATCATCAAAAAAGAGAAAGATTCATCCAAGAAAAGATAAAGGAAAAGGATTAGCGTTAATAGATGAAGAAGATGATGATTGGATAGATCACAACACGGATGGAGAGAAGGATATAGGTGTTGGTGAACACCTTTATGATTCATCATTTGATCATTCTAGTGATGAATGATGATGTTGAGTGATGATTGATGAAGTGGCTTTACTTTGTTAACTCTTTTTTATTTTAATCATGCTATGAACTTGTTTTTATTTTTATCATGTAATGAATTATGAACTTATGAGTTGTTTTATGGATTATGAATTATGAACTTATGGGTTGTTTTATTAATTATGAATTTTATGTGCTTTATTTCTTTATATATATATATATATATATTTATGTATTTTTTTACTCTCCCTAGTGAAGCTTACGCCTCGCGTTAGTTGAGGAAAATGCCTCAATGCTAAAAAACGTCTTTTAGAACATTGGGTGAAACAGTACGCACTCTAACCAAACACCATTATGACATGTTTGACAAAAGATGTTTCACATATTTATTTAACTTTCAAAAATAAAAAATCGCTGTAACACAGGAAAAAGAAAAAAAAAAGTACAATAGAGCAATCAAAACTTACAATATCTCTAAGTTCATTTGCTATTTTATGAACGTTTTTGGTCTTCCTGTCAATACAACTGCAATGTTGAAAAAATTCACATTAACAATAAACAATAAATTATCTAGATTCATTCATAAAATACAAGATTTTGTAACGAATGAGCTGTTTAGGATATCAAAAGGGTCAAATAAGGAAGCAAAGTTTCAACTTCCAATTTACTTGTGCAATAAAAGTTACATAATCTCACACTAACCCACATATAAAATTATAAAACCACACCATTAAACAACGGCAGAACATGAGATATAATTGAGAGATATCATACCCATAAAGGCCTATGGATTTATTATGGTGGTAGGTTATTCCCACGCTCACAAATTCTTCGAGAATACCGATACCGATTAAAGAAGGATACTGCCGGAGAGCTTGCCTCTTCGCAATTTCTATTGCCTTTTTTTCCAATGCCTTATGAAGGATGTGGGGCCTCACGTACGACATCTACAAAAATAATATTCAATTTTTAAACAGAGGTAATGGTGAATGGTAAGCACATTTCAAAATTTAAATTTTCAAACTTGTATCGACCAAACTAGAAGGCAATTATTAGTAAGACAGAAAATTGTTTCCAATTCGCTGAAAAAACAAGAGTCCACCACTGATATTGAGTAGAATATGAAAACAAAGAAATATCACTAATATTGAGTATATGAAAATAACAGAAATGCTTAAAAAATAAAAATTAAAAAATTAAAAATTAAAAAAAAGAGATACGTTTTTAGGAAGAAGCAGATAAACCCAAACCCAGTTAAAAAGAAATCGTTAAAAGATTAAAATTGAATTGCTTTTGACAGTTTATTAAAACAAAGAAAGGAGATTTTGTAGCAAGATGGAAATTGACAAATCAAAAAATCAAATAGATATAATCACGAGAGACAGTAAAAAGTCATATAATCTCACACTAACCCACATATAAAACTATGAAACCACACCATTAAAGGCAGATGACATCCAAAAAGCAAATAAATTGAAAATATCATGACAATGCAGATTTTACAAAAGGAAATCCCTAACAGAACACGATGAGATATCAATCTCAGCCGAATCCATCCAAACATCAGTCTCATGCCCTTAAAGACAGAGAGACAGTTCTAAAAGAAAGAAATTAAGACTGAAGACAAACCATTGTGTGCCAAGAGATGGCCGGAGAGACAGGGTAGGGAGAGAAAATGTGAGAAATAGAGTGGGGCGGCTGAAACCAGTGATAGGTTTAGGGTTTTCTTTCTTCAATTTATAAAGGGCAAATTACACTAACTTACCCCGATTATATGCATAATTGTACTAAAACCCGTGACAATATCATAATAACACAAACAGTGGACTAACGTTGACCACAATTAGTTAGTCACAAATGAGAAGAATTATCGCTTTTGCTCTTAAAGAAATAATACTTAATTATATAAAATCAGTTAATTAATTAAAAATAAAAATATTAGAAAATATAATATATAAAAAAGGTATTGTTGTGGATGTTTGGGAGGATGATAATATTAATTATTATTATTATTTATTTATTTTTGATGATGACGATAATTTTTTAAATTAATATTTATTGTCCTTTCAATTAGTTGCTTAGTTTTAAATTTTAATTAATATAAAATTCTTGAAGCAGACATGGCGAGATATAATTGGATAAACTATGTGGCGAGATAAAAGTTGTAAGTAACAACAAAGGGGCAAAAGTGTCTTTTATCCGGTGTTAACAATAAAAAAAAATGAAACTTAGTTTGTCCAATTATATCTCGACACGTTTGCTTTAAGAATTTTATATTAATTAAAATTTAAAACTAAACAACTAATTAAAAGGAAAATAAATATTAATTAAAAAAATTATCATCATCATCAAAAATAAATAAATAATAATAATAATTAACATCATCGTCCTCCCAAACATCCATAGCAATACCTTTTTTATATATTATATTTTCTAATATTTTTATTTTTAATTAATTAACTGATTTTATATAATTAAGTATTATTTCTATAAGGGCAAAAGCGACAATTCTTCTCAATTGTGACTAACTAATGGTAGTCAACGTTAGTCAACGGATCAAAGAGTATGTTCGTGTTATTATGATATTTTTACGGATTTTAGTGCAATTATACATATAATCGGGGTAAGTTAGTGTAATTTATCCTTTTATAAATAGTTACGTGAAATTACTATTACCTTTCATGTTTGTTTGGCCCTAGGGATGGCAATTGTACTCTGCCTTACTTGAGCTGGAATTCATGGGTAATGCCCGAATATTTCTTACCTGGGACTGAGTAAGGAATATCCGGGTACCCAACCGGTTGTGTACCGGCTCGGGTCCGGGTATACCCGATAACCCGGTTTAATTACTTTTTTATTTTTTTTTTAATTTGTCAAATTAAAACAATATGAAAAATAAAAACATAAACCCTAATTTATTTTTTAATTTCAAACTTTAAAAAAATAAATTTGTTAAATTAAAGAATCCTTACCTGGTTGAAAGATCTTCATTATAAGCAAATTGAATCTCAAAAACACTTGAAGAAATTGGATCCGGAGGAGACCAGGAGAGAAAGAGAGTGACATGGAGAGAGACAAGAGAGAAAGAGGGAGATCAGAGAGTTTGAGGTTTTAGAGAGAGAGGGAAAGATTCCAAATGAGAGAGGAAGTAAGAGAAAGAAGAAACGTGATTGATATTTTAACGTTTTTTTTAGTTACTTTTAAAAAGATAATCTTATTTAAAATATTGTTCTGCTCAATGTGAATATAGTTTGGTGATATTTAATGTTTGTATGGAAATTGAGTTCTAATTAACAGCCACCTATTTTTGAATTAGTTGGAAAAGAAAGAGAGTGAAATGTGGGTTAATGTAATATTTAATGTTTTGCCTGGAATTTGAGTTTCTGTTATTAATATTGTCATGTGCTTGGTTTATCCTAATTAATGTAGTATTTAAATCGTAAAATATATATAAATATATTAAAAAAATTGTAATAAAAAAAATTACTAGTTTTGGAATTAGTTGAAAAAGAAAGAGAGTAAAATGTGGGTCAATGGAATATTTAATGTTTTGTCCAGGATTTGAGTTTAGAGCATCTCCAATGCAAAAGTGGCTTGTATACTAATAATCGTTGACATGACAATAATGTCAATAGACTTGCTTCCTATGTGGTATAAAAATAGACTTGATAAATGATCAACTCAAAATTTGGTTTCTAATGTCTAAAACACATTTTTTTAATGACGTGTCCATTTTTTTTCCTGTTTTATTCTTTTATTTTATTTCCAAATGAAAAATTAATGTCAGTTTTAAATACTTGTTGAGTCAACTGAAATAATAGTTATGTAATAGATCATCTGAAAGTAGACGGTCATGTTGACAATGTCTAATTTTTTTTTGCCACGTCAGTTTGAAGTAGAATATGCAGGGCTACATTAGAGAAAAATTTATTAATAGAATGTCTATTAATTCTACGTTGCATTTTTTTTTCATAAGCCACTCTTGCATTGGAGATGCTCTTATGTTATTAATATTGTGATATGGTGTTCTTACATTATCCCAATTAATGTAGTATTTAAATTGTAAAATAAATAATATTTAAAAAAATTGTAATAAAAAAATACCTGTCTTCAAATTATTTGAAAAAGAAAGAGAATAAAATGTGGGTCAATGGAATATTTAATGTTTTGTCAGAATTTGAGTTTTTGTTATTAATATTGTCATATTGGTGTGCTTACTTTATCCTAATTAATGTAGTATTTAAATTCTAAAAAAAAAATATTTAAAAATTTTGTAAAAAAAAAAAATTACCAGTTTTGGAATTAATTGAAAGAGAAAGAGAGTGAAATGTGGGTTAATGTAATATTTAATGTTTCGTCCGGCATTTGAGTTTATATTGTTAATATTGTAATATTGGTATGCTTACTTTATCCTAATTAATATAGTATTTAAATTGTAAAAAAAAAAAGTATTTTAAAAAATTATAAAAAAGAATAAAAAAATTAAAACCTCGGTAAAACCTGGGTAAAATCCGGGTATGGATACCCGGATACCTGTCTAGGTTTTTTCCGGCCGGGTACCCGGACTGTGTAAACCCAGGTACCCGACCCGGGTTTTGCCATCCCTACCTAGGCCATTTATTGAAGGTTCTCCGCTTTTTTTTTTTTACCCATTTTTGTGTTTTTTTTTTTCCTTGTAATTATATATTAATTTTATGGACGATTCTATTGCCACCCACAGAATATCTTCTTACACCCATTTTTCTTCGTACACTATATTATAAAATTAAAATTATTAATTTTACTCCCTACACCCTTTAAAATACATAAAATATCCTTTAAGTATTTTTTAAAATTTTAGACATATATATTTTCTCATTACACTCATTTCTCTTCATTTGCTTCCACCATCGTAAAAAAAAAAATAAAAAAATAAAAATAAAAAAACTGTGTCAGTCTATTCATTCCCTTTAACAAACATAACAGAATTTACAAGTCCAGCCTTCTTCTCAAAGATTTTGAGTTTTTCTTGTTGCTAGAGTTTGTTGCGTCTATTTTCCTTTGTTTATCTCTTTCATGGTTGAACTTCTAGAATATGCTAGTGCTAACCTAAATTTACCAACGGGGTGGAATTACAATTAACGACTTTAAAGGACCATAATCAGAATTGACCATGGTCGGAGAGGTATCATGTAGTTCGATACATATGATATTTACAGCGAAAAACTAACTTGGTGCAATAATGGTTAAAAGGAAAATAAACAACTGTATTATATCATAAAAGGAGAAAAATACGATGCTCTCATTATCATAACATGATTTCAACACAAAATATAGCTCTCAAACGATCACTGTAGGTGAAGTCTGACATAGTGGGAGGTGTAGTCCTCGTGCAAGTCGATAAGTAGAAAAAAACTATAGGTTTAGGGTTTCAAACCTAATATTTTTTAGCCTTTTTCATTGTTGAGTATAAGGTCATATAGATAGGTCCCGTTTCTTGTCATGCACTCCTATAAATTCGGTTTAGGGTTTCGGCAATTATGGGATTCCTTATAAGGAGGATTCTTAGTAGAGTTGACTCCCTTTTTTAAATGGAATTCTTAAGTGGCGAGAATGAATCCACCTCTTTATTGATTGATCACTGGCGTTTTAGTATTCTTCTTTATAGTTTTGATTCTGGTCTTTTAGATGCGCTGGTCTTACCTTGGTATTCCTTCTTTGCTATTTTGACTGCTTGGTAAGCTGGTTCTAGGCGATGTCAATAACCCGTTCCTTACTGGATTGTGATTTCCAATAGTCTTTTGGTCGTTTAGATATTGGGATATCGGCTGGTACTACGAACGGGGTACTAGGATCACATAGTAGCGAGATACCTGATCTGAGCAGTAGCGGGGTACTTGTTGATTCATCAGCGGGGTACTGAGATAGCAGGGTACTAGTTGATTCATCAGCGGGGGTACTAAGATAGCGGGATACTGGTTGATTCATTAGCGGGGTACTAAGATAGCAGGATACTGGTTGATTCATTAGCGGGGTATTGAGATGTTTTTCTACAACATCTTCTTTCTTCAAATCTGGATGGAAAATTCTTCTTTGCTCATTTGCCAATTTTGACGGTTAATAGATTTCCCTCATGACTTGAACACCGGCATCTAGACGGGGTTAGGGTCAGGATACTTAGAATGCTTGAAGGATTTTTCCATCCTGACTGGTTTTATACCTTGCCTGGCTGGCTTCCACTACCTACGAGGAAATCTTCCTTGAATACGTTGGCGTTTAATGTGCCATCCACATGTCAAATGAAGATTGCTTAGTAAGTTTAAACGAGCCGTTTTTGGCACCATTTTCCTGAAATCGTCGCTTGCACTTCCCTAATCATTATTACTCTGCACCGGTAACCGCCTAGTTCTCTCTATAAGAAGCTTGCCCTTTCTCTTTGCCCATTCATACTGATATCAAGTCTTCGAAGAGCAAAACCTAGCCTTTTCTGAATCTCCTTTTTCGATGGCTAATCCATCTACTCTTATTAACAGTCTCTATGCTCCCCTTGATATGGAAAAAAATGATTTTACCAAGGATCCTTAATTAGACGCAAGGAAAAAGGAACGTGACGAAGATGATACCGGGAAGAGTACCATTCCGATTTAGTGATGCTGTTCTAATAGGACCTCCTTTATTGGGTTAGGTTTCTACATGGATCTGGGAATCTCATTTGAAATCATCAAAGAAGGCTAGGACACTTCCCTCTTTCCACCTATTTGAAGATCTTCAAGGTTGGCGAATACGTTGACATCAATGTTAATAATGTCATTCACAAGCGTACCTCTCACTTGTTTAACTGTGGACGCTTTGGTGGTGTTAGGAATGTCTCCAAGCACGTTATCAGTGTCAAAATCAACAAGCAAGTTGGTGACTGGATGATCAGACATGGGATCCATATGCGGGTGGAGCATGTTCAGCCTTCAGGATGCACAAAGGATTCGAAACTGAAGATGAACTTAAGGCTGAAGCAAAGGCAAGAGGCCTTTGGTGGACCTATTTTTTTTGGATGGAAACTTCCATCCTGTGGGATACAGTAAAGGCTTTGGAGACCTTTGTTAAGCCAAGAACTGGCAAGGTCTTTGCTACATAAAGTCCCCGAGGCGGCTGAGGTAGTTGATGTAGTCGACCAAAATTAGGGGCTAGGGAAGGGAAGGATGCAAGGCTCTGTTTGATCTACTTGTCACTTATCCTTTTATGTGTATTTACTTCACATTTTGTAGCCTGAAAATGGGGGTTTGGCATCCTGTTTGATGAATAAGAAGCTACCCTATATGACATTTTTTATGTATTCTGAGTTACTTTTTTGAGAACCAAATCTCCTTCTTTGAAATTTCGGGTTTTTACCTTCTTATTAAAGCACGGGGCTATCTTGCTCTGGTAGGATGCTACCCTTTCTGTGGCCTTATCAAGTTTCTCCTCGGGAGGTCTAGGTTGGCTCTTAATTTTGCCTCATTATCTTCCAGTTCATAGTGTTAGACCCTGAAAGATGCCAGTCTGTGCTCGATGGGTAAGACTGCTTCTATCCCAAAAGCCAGTGAGTAAGGGGTCTCCCCAGTTGCAGTCCTCTTAGTAGTCCGATATGCCCACAACATGTTGGGAAGTTCTTCAGCCCACTTTTCTTTCTTTTGTTGGAGCTTCTTCTTTAGGAGCCTCTTGATGTTTTTGTTAGTAGCTTCCACCAAACCATTGGTCTGAGGATGGGCTATTGATATCTCGTTCCTCACAAAATTGTCAAAATTTGGCATTGTCGAACTGTTTACCCAAATCTGTTATTATGGCTATCAGGGTACCAAACCGGTAAACTATGTTTTCCTTGACGAAGCTTGTAGTGTTTGCCTCAGTCATCCAAGTAAGGTATTCTGCCTCCACCTTCCGAGTAAAGTAGTCTATTGTCACTATGGCATGTTTGGCTTAACAAGGAGCAGTCGGGAGTAACCTGATAAGGTCAAGTCCCCAAATGGCAAAAGGGTAAGGTGTATTGATTGAAAAGAGTCTATTTGGAGGAAGATGGTAGAGGTTTGCTGTCCTCTGGCAATGTTTACAGGGTCGTGCAAACTGTTTTGCATCCTAATAGAGAGTAGGCCAAAAATAACCCATTCTGAGTACCTGGTAAGCTAGGGCCTCACCAGATACGTGGTTGCCATAGTCCCTAGAATGTACCTCGTTGAGTGCCCATTATGCGTCATCTGGATATAGACACCTCAACAGTGGAAGTGATTTTCCTTTGCTGCAGAGATA
This sequence comes from Acer negundo, assembly GCA_035582765.1. Classification (NCBI taxonomy): domain Eukaryota; kingdom Viridiplantae; phylum Streptophyta; class Magnoliopsida; order Sapindales; family Sapindaceae; genus Acer; species Acer negundo. Next base: position 15,872,892 of record CM069242.1, read on the forward strand.
TCCATTTACCAAGCAGTATCGGGTGGAAGTTCTCTTGAGCTTGCGTGCTTGATCTAGATCAGTAAGAAAGGTGTCATTCTAGAGATACTCGGCAATAAGACCCACCTAGCATGGAAGCCAATTTACCAGGTTCACTTCCACTTCTCTAGCTATGCTGGATCGGGGTATTAGTTGGAGTGGTACCCTTTTAGTTAATGTTTGCCCTTCAGTTACAGCAATCTTAGCCAAGACATCCGCTCGGTGGTTTTTCTCTCTAGGAACCTGCTCCATCCTCATACCTTTGAATCTTGTTACTGCTTTCCGGACCTTTTCAAGGTATGTCATCATGTTGTCACTCTTCACTTGATACACACCGGATACGTTGTTGATTACTAGCTGCGAATCACTCTTAACCATGAGGAAATCTGCTCTTAATTCTTCTGCTACTTTCATTTTTGCTAGTAAGGCTTCATACTCGGCTTCATTATTGGTGGCTCTGAACTCAAATCTTAAACAGTGGCTGCATTCGACCCCCTCTAGGTTGGTTAAAATGATCCCTGTCCCGTAGCCTGATTGGTTTGATGCCTGTCCGTGTACATTATCCAGGTTTTGCCATTATCGGTCCATTCTGAATCTTTCGGGTTTGGGGTTGTAGTTGTATTTAGGTTCAGGGCCATGCTGAACTCTGCTATAAAGTCGGCTAAAGCCTGAGCCTCGATTGTTGTTTGCGCTTTGTACTTTATGTCGTACTGAGTGAGCTCTAGGGCCCACAAGACTAGCCTTTCTAATACATCTAGCATTTGGAGGAATTTTCTTAGTGGTTGATTCGTTGCTACTGTAACTGTGTGAGCTTGGAAATAAGGCCGGAGCTTCTGGGCTGTAGTCACCAGTGCATAGGCAAGCTTTTCTAAGAGAGTGTAGTTTTTTTTTTTTTTTTTTTTTCAGATTTGGTCAGGGCGGGTTTAACATAGTAAACTGGTCTCTGGACCCCATCACTACATTCCTTCACCAAGGCCCCACTAGTAGCGGTCTCTAACACTGCTAAGTAGAGTTGCAGTTCTTCTCATGAAAGAGGTTTAACAAGTAAAGGCGGGCTAGCCAGGTATTTCTTTCAAAGATTGGAAAGCCTACAAGCTTTCCTGATCCCACTTCATCTTCTTTCCTTGTTTAATAACTTTGAAGAAAGGGAGACACTTATCTGTAGATTAAGATATGAAGCGGTTTAATGCTGTTATCCTGCCAGTCAAACTCTGTGCCTATTGGAGAGTAATCGAGGACTCGAGATTCAAGATGACATCGATCTTCTCGGGATTGGCCTCAATTCCTTTCTCGTGTACCATGAACCTAGGAACTTTCCTACTGCTACTCCAAAAGCACACTTAGCGGGATTCAGTCTCATCTGATTCTCTCTTATCACCTAAAAGGTCTGGCATAAGTCTTCTGCATGCTAGTCTGTTATTTGGGACTTGGTGATCATGTCGTCTATATACACTTCCATAGACCTTCTTATCTGTTGTTTGAAGAGTTTTTTCACCATACACTGGTAGGTGGCTCCAACATTTTTACAACCCAAAGGCATTACTTTGTAATAGTAGAGGCCTTGCCCTGTGATAAAGCTGGTTTTGTCTTGATCAGCGGGGTGCATCATGATCCAGTTGTACCCCAAAAAAGCGTCCATAAAGCTCTGGATCTTGTTACCTGCAATGGAGTCAATCAGTTGATCTATCTTAGGTAGAGGGAAGCTATCCTTAGGGCAACCCAGGTTGAGGTCGGTGTAATCCATGTACATTCGCCACTTCCCGTTAGACTTGATTACCATAACCATATTAGCAATCCATTCGGGGTAGCAGGATTCTCTAATGTATCTGGCTTTTAGGAGCTTATCTACCTCTTCTTGTATTGTGATGTTTCGATGAGCGTTGAAGTGCATCTGTTTCTGTTTGACTGGCTTGAAGGTTGCATTCACTGCTAGCTTGTGAGCAGCTAGGTTGAGAGGGATACCTGACATTTCATCATGACTCCAAGCGAAAATGTCACTGTATTCTTCAATGAGCTTTACTTGGTTCTTTCTAACTTCACAATCTAACGTGCCTTCTATCTTTACTACCATGGAAGGATCGTCTTTACTTACTGGAACCTCCTCCAATTGATCTATAGGATGCCCACTGGCCTATCTCTGCTCTTCTTCTTCAGTCTCTTCTATCTACATATTTGGTACCTCTTCCTCTTCCGGGATGTGTTGATCCTGCTCCGATACCTCTTAGTTCATTTCATTGGTCACTTGCGCTCATTGCTTGGCTAGCGCGGTAGGATTGGTAGATACTGCATAACAACTGCAAGTTGCTTACTGATCTCCTCTAGCTTTACCTACCTCGGTTCCAATTGGAAACTTCAGGACATTGTGGTAGATAGACAAAACTCCCCTAATTCCTAATAGGGAAGATTTTCTAAGGATTGCATTGTAGGCGGAGGGGGTATCGACCACAATAAATTATGTCAACATGTTCTGCTAGAGGAGAGCCTCTCCGATTATTATCGATAGGATATTTGATCCAATAGGTATCAATGAGTCCCTAGTGAACCCATACAATTGCGTGGTACAACTGTTGTAGAAAGAATTCTTCAGGTTGAACTTCTCTAGGGCTCATATGAATAAGATATCTACACTACTCCCAGTATCGATTAGGACGCGGTGAACCCTGCAGTTCGCTATCTGTACCATGATCACTATTGGATCATCATGTAGCTGAACCGTACTGTAGACATCCTCCTCCGTGAAAATAATCTGAGCAGAGCGATAATACTCTTGGGATCCCTTAGAGACTCAGAACACATCTTGATTGGCGATAAACCTCGAGATCTTTATTCCTACTAGTGTGGGGCCTCCATTGATGGTGTGGATAGTCTGGATTTACTGCATCAGATCTTTCCCATTATCATTCATTCTCTCTTCTGCACCCCGTATCTCTTCTTGTACCTCCTTTCCTTGTATGATGTTATCCCGAACCTATTGCAAAAATTCAATCAAGAGACCTCCTCTTACCAATCCTTCAATTTGATTATGGAGGTTATAACATTCCGATGTGTTATGCCCCACATCCTCATGGAAGTCATAGTATTTATAACGGTTCCTCTGGTCAATGGGGATCTTGATAAGACCGGGCTTCCTAAGCAAACCCTTGTTACGGATAGCGAGGTATATGGTTTCCTGGGACACGTTGAGAGGGGTATAATGGTTGTACCAATCCTCTTCCCTTTCTACCCGTGCTACCTCTCTTGGTGGTAGTGTTGCTCTAGGAGGGGTTCTCAGTACGGGATACCTATCCCGATGTCAGGATGGAAGTGGTAACCGGTAAGTAGATCGGTTGGGAGGATGATTCTGGAACTTCTTTACAGGTGCGAGCTTTGAAGCTTCTTTCTTTTGATGCTTGGTTGATCGGGCTTCATCGTGCTTAACCTTGACCCAGAGTTGTTCATCTATGTCCACCTGTTCCAATGCCCTGTCATAGGCCTCATGGTAAGTTTCAGGTGGATGCTTGGTGAATGACCGGAATAATCTACCGGCCCATAGGTTCCTTCTTAAGTTGTCTAAGATCTCCTTCTCGGTAAACACTCTCATCTGGATCACTTCTTTGTGGAACTTCTCTACATAGGATCTCAATGTCTCACCCCTCTCCTGGATCACGTACTGGAGTAGGACGGGGTCCTTAAGAGGAGGCTTGATCCCCTGAAACTGATCATAAAAATCTATAGTAAGCTTTGTAAAAGAATCCACACTACTTGGAGACAATTTTTTGAATTAGGTCTTGGCACAGTTAGTCAAGGTTGAGGGAAACATCCTGCACATCACTGACCGGGTAGCGTTCTGAACCTTCATCTGGTGGACAAAACCCTCTAAGTGGCTTACGGGGTCCTCTAATCCAAAATATTTTTCAGCAAGCATCTTGAACTTGGGGGATAGTTCCGCTTCCTGGATCCTCATAGAGAAGGGTGCATTCATCTCCCCAGGGGATTTTTTTGGGTACCCCAGTGCTTTCCCTTTCTTAGCTCTGTGAGTTCTTTTGCCATATTGGCCATCTGGTCTTCAAGGCGTTTGGATCCTTCACGTCTGGATAGGGTTATTGAGCCTTAATTGTCTGAAGTCTCCAATATCACGGTTGCCCTCTAAATCTCTTCTTTCCGGGAATGTTTACCTCGCGGGCTTCTTTTGGGTCTAGTACTTCAATCAGTATCGGGTTATGGATCCCTCACCTCTACTGCTGGGTTAGCTATTGGTTGGACCCTCCTAGGAGGAATATCCACCGCTGATTTCACCTGTCGGGGTTTGAAATCAGCAAGATGGTCCGAAACTAGAAGTGGTGGTCCTAGTTTGTTAAAGACCGGTACCTGGGTACCTAGTCATGCCTCTCATACAATCCTGGGTGCTTCAAAGGGTATCCCTTGGGTGAGCATCCGGAGGCAGATACTTTCGATGTAAGTAGCAGCCTTTTGTTCTAAGATACCCCGATTGACCTCTTGGATGGCTGGATATTGGGGCACGGAGCCCACATTCGGTGAAGGGATCAGAGTCGGGTTGTTATTTCGTGATCCTCTTCCATGCCTTCGAACTCTCTGAGTAAAAGCAAGGGAATGAGGTCCCGATGAGTCGGGCTAACCCTGAGAGGATTTGAGTCTCATCTTCTTGCTAGCTGGGTAGATCTGGATAGCTTTTGTAAATGATATGGGAGTTTCTTTCCACAGATAGCACCAAAAAGTGTTAACTGAAATTTACTAATTGGGTGGAATTACAATTAACGACTTTAAAGGACCATAATCAGAATTGACCATGGTCGGAGAGGTATCAGGTAGTTCGATACCTATGATATTTCCAGGGAAAAACTAACTTGGTGTAACAATGGTTAAAAGGAAAATAAACAACTGTATTATATCATAAAAGGAGAAAAATACAATGCTCTCATTATCATAACATGATTTCAACACAAAATATAGCTCTTAAACGATCACTGTAGGTGAAGACTAACACAGTGGAATGTGGAGTCCTCGTGCAAGTCGATAAGTAGAAAAAAGCTGTAAGTTTAGGGTTTCAGACCTAATAGTTTCTAGCCTTTTTCATTGTTGAGTATAAGGTCATATATATAGGTCCAGTTTCTTACCATGCACTCCTATAAATTCAGTCTAGGGTTTCGGCAATTATGGGACTGTCTTTGACGATAAGCGAGAATGTCGTGGGAGTATTAATCTCTAGAATCAAGTGATTCCGAGAATTCTTGGCAGAGTTGACTCCCTTTTTAAATGGAATTCTTAAGTGGTGGGAATGAATCCACCTCTTTATTAATTGAACTCTGGTGTTTTAGTATTATTCTTTATAGCTTTAATTCTGGTCTTCTGGATGCGCTGGTCCTTGGTAGCTTCTTTGTCTACTATTTTGACTGCTTGGTGAGCTAGTTATAGGCTATGTCGAGGTACCTAGGTATCCTGTTCCTTACTGGATTGTGATTTAGAATAGTTTTTTGGTCGTCTGGGTATTGGGATACCGGGTGGTATTGCGAACGGGGTACTAAGATCACATAGTAGCTAGATACTTGATCTGAGCAATAACGGGTTACTGGTTGATTCATCAACGGGGTACTGAGATAGCGGGATACTGGTTGATTCATTAATGGGATACTGAGATGCTTTTCTACGACGTTTTCCTTCTTCAAATTTGGATGAAAAATTCTTCTTTGGTCCTTTGCCAATTTTGGCTGTTAACAGCTAGGTTATGATTCTTGATATGTTTAACTTGATAAAAGTAGAGACCATAATGATGATTTATAGCCTATTCAATTGATAGTGGCGGTTATTTAATGTGTTTTTAAAATATACAAAGGCCTGAAGGAACCCCTCTATTTTGACAAATGAACAGAATTTGTAAATTTATTTGGGTGGGTTATTTTATCTAGAAAATTTCATGATTTATAAAAGAGAATAAAATTTGTTATAATTTTTAGAGTGGACAAAGGTCAATATTGATTTATACTGGATAGATTCAGGAAACAAGAAAAGAATGAATGTTTTCATATACAAATGACCATGGATTAAATTGATAATTTTACTGTAGCATGAATTATATGTCTAGATTATCCATGTCCAATTTCTTAAGATTTGGAGCTGTAGAGAAAAACTTAAAATCTTGGATCAAAGGTTGGTCAGTTGTGACAAGGTTTGGGTTTGGGTTATTCTTTTTTTCAATATTTTATGTATAGCTTTGTTTGGTTATTCGATTAGTTGATTATTATTTATTTATATGATTAGTTGAATAACAATGAGAATTAGTGAAGATGAGTTATGAATGTTGAATATTTTCCTTTTAATTTTGCTCTCAAAATTGTTATAAATTATGACACTTTCTTTCATTTATGATTGACTTTAGTAATTGAGTTGAAATTATTGTCGTTAGTATATATATATATATATATATATATATTTTGCAACGTTTATTCATACATGAAGTTTTATGTATTCATATATTATTTTTTTTGGTTTATCATGAAAGTTGAAATCTTTATGAAAATTGAGCATTGAAATGGAGATTCTCTTCGACTGACTGATTCGGCCATATACTAGTATAATTCATCCATCTACAATAGAAGTCTGAGATAATAAATCCATAAAAGTTTGAGATAACAAATCCATGAAAGTCTGAGATAGATGTTTAAACAAATCCATAAAATTCTGAGATATATGTCTAAACAAATCAATGAAAGTCCATATGGATTTATATAAGTTTGTAGAAATCTATAAAAATCTGTCACTTAAAAAATATCTTCAACTTTCATCAATAATCCTAATTAAATACACCCCCTTAATTCCAAATCGCTGAATTACATTTAATATATTTTCTTCCAAGAATATCCTACCAAAGATAACATATTTCCAATTTTATCATAATTTTATATTATACAAATTTATTTCTTTTAACCTATTACTTATGATAAACATCTCAAAAAAAAAAAAAAAAAAAACATTAATCATATTGTAACTATCAACACCATCATTGAACCTTAAATTATAAATATATATTTGTAATTCAAAACCATCTCTAAATCATTATTTACCCTTTTAATATAAGAAAAACTAATTATTTATCATATCTTAATCATGAATAATATATATTGCAATCATTACATAAAAATGGTTTATGATTTGTTAAATTATTTTTAGTTAGTTGTTTGTATCATATAAAATGAAAGTACATAACAATTAATAATAATAAGTATACAAATATCAAATTACTTGTTTTTAAACAATTTTATATTAAAAAAAAACAAGCAAGTTGACATACTATTCAGAGGTAATAAATATAAAAAACAAATATATCATTAAGATTCATGTTTCAGTCACTATTCAGTTTTCAGTCAAATTCAGGACTGTTCAGTCTTCAAACAAAAAAACAAACGACCCATAAGTATATATTATCAGGGTTTATTTTGATTGGGTGTTCAACTTATGGGTGTAGGAAGTAAATTAAATTTTCAATTGTAAAGCCATGTATTTTAAGTGATTAAATGTAAGGGTATTTTAGAAATAAAAAAGTTTCATTAAAACATTGGTGTTAGAAAATATTTTGTGAGTGGGAATAGAGCCACCCTAATTTTATTTGGGTTAATTGCACTAAAGTGCCCCAAATTTTTTCCTTAAGGCAAAATATCGTTAAGTTTAAGAAATTAGACACAAACACACCCTTCCGTTAACCTCTTTCTGTCAACTATTAATGTAATAGTTAATCACTTAAAAGCTAACCTGGGTGGGGAAGCGGACACTTCCACAAATGTGAGGCAACACAAACAAGTAAACCTTACAAATGAATATTCTTAAAAACTAATATTCACAAGTACAAGTTTATAAAAAATATCAACAAGTACAAAATACAAAAAAAAAAAAAAAAAAAAAAAGATCTTATTGAATGTTAGTCATTTCTCTTTTAGTAACTCAAACTACAAAGTATCTCATATATACGTATTACAAATGTAAGCTCAAATTACAAGTTGTACTTTGGATATCATAATTCTATCATTTTAAGCAAAGCTTTACAACTTGAAACAAATTCCTACAAAATATACAATAGAGTTCAAATATACAAATAAAAAGGAGTTTGAGTTAGAGACATTGAATACATGATTTTTATGTGGTAAACCTCCAAAAAGGAAACATTAAAGGGTTAATTTCAAAACCACGACAACACCATTATCCACTAATTGAATATGTGTACACCCTCAAGTGACCAATCTCCATGATCTACTACTATTGGCATGTCCTACACTATTCAACCTGCATTCCTTTTACTAATGGTAGTTTACCCATTCAACCTAGATCTCGCAAGACCTTATTGAGATTTTAAGCCTATTCCAAGGCATCTAAGGTGGCATTTGGTTACCATGGTGGAATGGTAATGGGAATGGGAATTGGAAAGCCGATTCCTTTTGTTTGGTTGGGATTGTAGAATTAGTATCTGAATCAGTATTATTTTGTTTGGTTAACAACTGAATAGAATGGAATTAACTGTATTTTGACCAAAATATCCATAATTACAAAACAATTATAATAACATGATATATTATGGATAATAATAATAAAATATGAAAAAATATATAATATATATATAAATTAATGTAATTAATAATAAAATTTATATTTTCAATTACAAAAAATGTATATAAAATGTATATATATAATTATAATATATAACATGTATATATATATATATTATAATATATAACATATTATATATAAAATATATATATTATAATAAAATAATATATATATATTAAATAAAAATATATAATATAAATATTATTATATATATTTTAATATATGTTTATATATAATATATAATATATATTAGTAATATTTATTATTATATATAATAATAATATTATATATTATTTATAAATATATATATATATAATATAATATAATATATATTATATTGTATATAATAATATATTTATATAATATAAATATATAATATATATTATTTAATATATTCATATATAATATATATATATATATATTATATAATATATAATACATATATATATTTTATATAATACATATAATACATATAATAATATATATTATATAATATATAATACATATATATATATATATATATTATATAATACATATAATACATATAATATATATATATATTATAAATTATAATATATATATAAATATAAATACATATAATATATAATATAAATTTTATTATATAATATATATATTATATTATATTATATATTATATATTATATATAAAAATATAAATATATATAATATATATAAATATAAATATATATTATATTATATAATATATATTTTGGATAATAATAAAAAATATAAAAGTATATATTATATATAATTATAAATTATTTAATATAACATATATACAATATAATATAATATAATATATATTATATTATAGATAATAATATATTTATATAATATATTATATATAATATAATATATAGAGTATATATATATTATATAATAATATAATATATAAACATATTGTATTATATATATTTATTTATCGTTATATATATTATAATAATATAATATATAATATATAATATACATAATAATATAATACAATAATACATATATATATATATATATAATGATAATAAATTATTTTTGGAAAGGAGGGTATTTACGGAATAAAAATTTTATGTTGAAATGGAATAGGCATTCTATTGGTTTTTGGATGGAATGCCCATTCCACCAAAATGGTGGAATCATCATTCCAATGGAATGTTCATTCCATTAGATTTTAACCAACCAAACATTGTGAATCCATTCCATTCCAGTCCATTCCATCCAACCAAACGCCACCTAAGTGTTTATGACAAACACAATCAACATAGAATGATGTTAGGTTTTTGGTTTGTCTTGGCATATATTCCATATAAAAGCGATATTTTTCTTGTATTGATTAGTGGTTTGAGGATTGATGATTTGAAGCTTCAAAGAAAGACTTGGCCATATTTCATGCAAGATGGTGTTGTTCAATGAGGAATGTGCTTCATTGCACAATAAAGGTAAAATAGACCTCATTTCTCTTACAAGGCAAGGCATACACACACATGACATTCATATGTGTCCCTTCATAGTTGTATACTATTTTTATAACACTTTCACAGACTTAGTAATGTATACACATGCATTAGATTTAATTTGACAGACATTGTAAATTGCATGTTCTAGGACTATGTCTAGGAAATGGCATATGTGTGTGACTTTGTGTTTATTTGTTTTAATTTTATTGTTTTTGGACTTGAACATGATCTCTTATGATTGCTTATTGAGTCCTGCTCATTTCAGTTACTCATTCATTAGGTTTCGAGTCCAAACGATGTAGCTACGCTACTTTGTGTTCTCATTCGTTGAGTTGTCTTCGTCGTCGTTTTCCGAGATGAATTCTCAACCTTTTGTCAAAGTTTTGTAGTCACGTTGTGCTGAGGGAGTCACAATTTGTAATCCGAAGATAGATTCAAAATTTCAGAGGCCTGAATATGGTCGAAGAATGCGAGAGGAACATGAGAGGATGTTGCTCGGCCAAAGGCCAAGCAAGTGTGTCCACGTGTGCCACACGGCCAAGGTAGTCCTCTGCCCACGTGTGCCACATGCGGTCCACACGAGGAGGTGTTGTCACCTTCTGTTTGGCTCGTATTTTCCCTCTCTTGAATTCTTTTAAAAGTTCTCATTTCCCTCTCATTCATTCTTTCTCTCAACTTTTCTCACCTTCCAAACACCATAACTTCTTCATACGAAGTTGGATTAGGTTGATTCAAGTTGGAGATTGTTTATAATCGAGTCTTCTACCTTTTCCAAGTGATTGTACAGGTGTTTAATTGATTTTTCAAGTGGGTCCATACAGAAAACCGAACCAACTAGTGATTGCAAGGTAGTTGTCATATCTTAGTGATTTCTTCTTTCATAACCTTCAATTACCTTGAGGTTTCTTCTTCTATATGTATGTGTATGTATGATGAATGCTATTGAGAAAGATATCTTCATAATTAAACCTAATCAAAAGTCGAATTAGAGACATATGTGAACTAGTTTTTTTTATTCTAGGTTTTTCACATAATTGTGAGTTGTATTACGATTTGTTTGATACCTAGGATTATTTTTAACTTGATTGAATCATTTTATGATTAATAATTCTTGAAATGTGCTTTGATCCTTTGATTGATAAAATCTAGGATTAATGCTCTTGTATGTGTTTTTAGAGACATCTAGGATTTAATTAATTTATCATTATATCCTTGCTCTAAATATTTGGCTAGAACATTCATGAATACATTTTGTGATTCTAGCATTTTTGTGTATATTTGTAACATCTTGAATATATGCTTCATGTATATGATTTATTCAAGTGTTATTTGTGTGAATGAAACTAGGAGCTATTTGGTTAGGTGTTTTCACATGCTTTAGGTTTAATTCATGTTTTGCATTTAGACTATATTACTTGTGTTCTCACATGTTTAGGTCTAGTTGTTCCATGGAATGTATTGATCACAAGTTCTATGTTGAATTGATTAATTGCATCATTTGCATTCACATGATCACACTAGAATGTCCTTGTAAAAGGCATGAAGTCTCTATTAGCACAATGCATTGGGATAATCAAGCGAGGAATACTTGGTTAGGACAATGTGCTCGAATAACCAAGCAAGGAGTCGTAACTAGAGTTATGAGGACTTGGATGGATGAGCAAGAAGTCATGGCTAGGATCCGGATGGTCCGGATAGCTATGGAAGGGAGGATCTCTGGAGGCATGAGTGTCTTGGATAGAGAGTTGGCTACAATATTGGTAGGCCTAGGCGTATGGATAGATATAGACTCTAATAGAGCAGTGTATATGGGATGTGTATGCACTCTTGAGGAATTTCTAATCTTCCATCGATGTTGGTTTGGTATGTTATCCAATATATGGTGGTTCCGCATCATTGAGGGATTTCGTATGTTCCAATAGGGTTGGGTAGACATAGACTCCAATAGGAAGTAGATCATAGGATTGGTCACTTTTGAGGAATTTCTAATCTATCATCCAATATATATAGTACCAAGTTGTTGTAGTTCAACCCGTGGATTTTTCCTCCTTGAAGGTTTTACCACATTAAAAAATCTCATGTGTCAATTCTTTCTATCTCTCTTTTATATTTGTATATGTGTATGTTTTAATCTTGTAGTACAATCTTCACTTGTGATGTATTTGGAAACAAGATTTCTTTAGTGTGATTTGTAATTAATATTCTTTTTTATCATATTTGTAAATGTAATTCATATGTGTAAATACAATTCTTTTATTCATTAATTCTTTTGTAGAGTTGTATTTAGATTGATACTTGTAAATATATTGAACATTAATATTAATACAAGTATTGCTTATAGTTATATATTGTGGTATTCATCTTCTTGATACTTGGCCTTATATAGACAATAACTAAAATGGTCACATGCCTATCTTGTATATATATGATTGTTTGATTTAGCATTATATGTAAAACTATTTTGAGAGACAAACGAATGTTTGTTTCATGGGATTGAAAAAGGCATAAAAACCTATTCACCCCCTCTAGGTATGCTTTAAGTAATTTAACTACATTTGTATAATTTCAATTGGTATCAAAGCGAGTTATCGGACGTCACTCGACGAGATCTGGGATATACTTACTAGTGAATTGCTTAGGTTTTTGAAGTATGGTTTTGCAAGAAGATGTTATGACCAAAGTGGCTTCAAACTCTAGGCCTCCTCTTTTTAAGGGTCATAACTACGGATTTTGGAAGTTACGGATGAAAGCCTACATTCGCTCTATTGATGAGAGAGCTTAGATGACTGTGGAAGAAGGTTACCTCTCTCTCAGTAAGAGTGAAAATGGAGTGATCATTTCCAAACCTAGAAGTGAGTGGTCGACTAATGAGTTTGAGTTAGCGAAGTGGCATCATCGGGCGATGAATGCTATTTTCGGGTGTGTGGATAGTAGACAATTTTCCTACATTCAAAATCTAGAGATCGCAAAGGAGGCATGAGAAGCTCTCCAAGTCACCAATGAGGGGACTAAGACGGTGAATAAGTCTCGTCTTCAATTGCTCACAACTAAATTTGAGTCATTGCAAATGTGTGAGGAAGACAAGTTTGTTGACTTCCAAGACAAGCTTCAAGACATTGCCAACCAATGCCAAGCTCTTGGTACTCCTATCATCGGTGAGAGGCTAAATTGGAAGGATCTAAGATCTCTCCAAAAAGGTTCAAAGCCAAGGTAACATCCATTGAAGAGAGCAAGGACGTTGACGTTATGGGCTTAGATGAGTTGCTAGGGTCTCTTCAAACCTTTGAGGCGTGCTTGATGCCTAAGGCTAAGAACAAGGGTTTAGCTCTCAAAGTCGTCAAAGAAGCTAGTAGTAGTGAGGATGACGATGAGATGACTTTATTGGTTAGGAAGTTCAAGAAGTTTTATGAGGAAATGTGCCAAGCAAAGTGGTAAGTACTTAAGAGAAAAGGAAGTTAAGAAATCCTTTACTCCACCTTATGAGAGAAGTGGTCATGCTAAGAGCAATAGAAAGGTCTAATGCTTTAAGTGTAAGAAGTTTGGACATTTTGCTTCGAATTGTCCTAGTATTGATACTAAGAATGACAAGAAGGGAAAAGCTATGGCGGCCACATGGAGTAAAGATGATGACTCTAATGATAAGGAGAGCTCAAGTGATGAGTCTTCTAGTGAAGAAGAGTTGGTTAGCAACTTTGTTGCTTTCATGGCCTCTCACTCTATCCTAGAGGATGTATGTCAAGATTCATTGAAAAAGGAGGTTGATCCAAATCATCAATAGTGCTTAAGTGATAATCCAACCTATGTTGTTCTTTGGGCTAAGGTGAAATGTCTTAAAGAAAATTTGAAGATAGCCTTAAGAGAGGTTGTTGAGAAGGATGATTTGATCAAGTTACAAGTGGATAAGTTTGTTTCAACAACCTAGAGGCTCTTGGGTGAAAAGAATGCTCTTGCCAAGAAGCTTAGAAAAGTTAAAGGGGTTGTTCTTGAAAGGGATAGGTTCATCTCTAGTTTGTCTTTATGAGGCTCAAACGACTTGGTAGTTGAGGATAAGCTCATAGAAGCATAACTTCCTACAAGTGAAGAGTATGTCATTATTGACAAGAAAGCTCCTAAGAAGAGACGTTCTAAAAAGAAGAACAAGTTGAAGAACAAGGTACCTCTTGAAACTCCCATTTGTGCTTCTCCAACACCGGAAGGTCAAATCTCTTCTTTTATTCCTATATGTCATTTTTGCAATACCGTAGGCCATATCAAGCCCAAGTGCTATAAATACATTGAATATTGCAACTTAGAAAATGCATCTAGGAATAAAGAGATTGAACTTTATTTTAAGCATGCTAAAGATTTTGAATATGGAAAGCGTGATAATGTCAAAAAGCATGTTAAAAATGACTGGGTTGTGAAGAAAGCAAACCTTGCTAATATTGACAAATCTTATGTTGCTAAGATTGTTAAAGCTAAGAGTATCAATGATATTCTTGTTGAGCAAGTCATAGAAAATCTTCATTCTAGATACAACATTGTTGTCAATAGAAATCTTGATAATGATTGTGTAGGTTCACCCAAGACAAAGTTTGTTAAGGGTGAGTGCTCTTACCATTAGTGTAAGTTGAACTTGTAAGTTAGCTTTAAGATTAGTGTTATGTTGTTAAGAAGCTTAGCTTTTTTGCTTTGTGTCTTTATAACATGACATAAACTTAGCTATCTCACATTTGTGTTGTGATGGTTGAAATCTATTGATTAACTTTTGAGAAGTTGTTTTTATGAAATCTATATGGTGACAATCATGTTAAGACTTTTGGAGAAAGTCATTTTTTTTGTTATTTGAGTTGAAATGCATAATCTTTAGTCTCTTGGAATTGACACATCTATAACTTGTTGTCATGAGGACAAACAAGCAAAGAGGACTAACAAGCAAAAAGGACTCATAAAAAGGGTGAAGGCCTTACATTTAATGAAAATAGCTTGCGAAGGTATCTCTATATCATATTGCTTGCTTTCTTAATTTTCATCTCTCAACTCATTGTTTATACCACTTCATGAAGCATGTCATATTAGAGAACTAATGTAGTGTTTATATGGTTCTCCTTGACATTTGCTTATTTAGGATCTTTTGGTGATAATTGTTCACATTGATCTTAATCATGATGTGTGTTATTGTTTGTATGATTGTTAAGTGGCATGTTTTGAAAAAAATATGAGCTTCATAATCTTTGAAAGCTACTCTTTTGAGAAGTAGAGATCTTAAGTAAGTCTCTTTACTTGCTTTTTGATCATGTGCTTTTAAGTCGAAAAAAACTTGGTTTCAAAAATGCACTTTGCTTCTTTTGTATGCTTGGTTGAGTAAGTTGAGCTTGATATATGTAAGTTGTGGATACACCTTGAAGTCTTTGGACTAGTACATTTAAAGATGACCTATGGTTGGTATCTATTTGCTTTGGTAACATAGAACTCAACGAGCACCCTCATGGAAAGGGCTACACACCTTGGTTGTGCAGGCGCCCAATGTAAGAAAGGGCTACGCCATTGTGATAAGTGAAAGCTGCCATGAGGTGTATATATTTATGTTAGAAAAATCAAAGAAGTGTTGAAAAGAATCAATTAAAAAAAAATCTTTGATTCAAGCCTAAAACAAACAAAAGGCTTTATGGATATAGTTGAATAATCAAATTAGCTCAGGTTGTCAAATAGAAATGAGATAACGAGCCACATGCACACACAACTCTCACATGTTGAAATCTATTTTCTTTAAAAGTAAAATTCCGGATGATAATCGGTTTGACCTTTTTGTGGAATGGCTTAGGATGAATAGTTGTTGAAATTGTTTGCATGTTTGATTATCAAATTACTTCTTTTCATATACTTGAAGCAAATCTTCACATACTCATTTTGGCTTATTTGGTATTTTGATACCTTAGCAATTTTAGAAGACATATGAGAGTGATTGAAAATCTTAGTGTAACTCTCTTTGATATGTGGAGCTTATTTGAAAAATATATTGAAATTGCTTAGTGATGTGAATGTGTGGCTATTTTTGTGAACAATTGTCTATCTAGATCTTAGATGGGGAATTTATCAAGGGGGAGTATAATATGCTAAATTTGTGTTCTCTTTTATGATATGTTCACATGTTCTTCAAGATAGTTGTTTGTTAGCATTATTCTTGTTTTTGAGAAATCATTGAGATGCTATGATAATTCTTGATATGCATATTGATTTGTTTAAAACTGATGTTTTTGTCTTTGTATATGTTTATTGGTCACTAAGTTTTTAGTGTTTGTGTGATACAAGGTCATGGGAAAGGCTAAGAAAGTTGGTGTTAGCAATTCTTCAAGTCTTGTTGACAAGTCTAAACCCACATCTTCTTCCAAGGTTACCAAAGCTAACAAGTTAAAGAGTTTGGGAGTCTTTGGACACAAAAAGATTATTCAAGAGAGAGGTATAGATTTGAATTCTTGTATTGATTCTTATGTTCATAAGGTCATCATTGAAAAAAAGTGGAGTACTTGGATTAACATGATAGGAACTGTGAATGAGACAATGGTTAGGGAATTTTATCATGTTTACAAGGAAAGTACTAATATTGAAGATGCCGTCATGGATATAAGAGGAGTTGTCTTCAGAGTCAATTCTTGGAAATTGAATGAGTTTCTAGGATTGCCCGATGTTATTGAGTCAGATTTCCTTGATGTTGATGTCTTGGAAAACCTTGATTTGATGGGTAAGATTCTTTGTTACAATGATGACTTTGAGTGGGGTAAACGTGCCTTTATTAGGCAAGGTGAGTTGACCAAGATTAGTTCCTTTTCGCATTTGTTTGTTTGTGCCAATCTTGTTGTCTCTACTAATACTACTGAACTTAATAGAGAGAAGATCAAGATTGTGTATGCCTTAGTGACTAACAAACCCATAAATCTTGGTGAAGTGTTTATAGAACATATAAAGAGTGCAGCTTCTTCAACTCGTTTGGAAAAGAAGTTGGCATTTCTGGGTTTTATTTCTCATTTTTGTTTAGCCAAGGGTTTGAAGAAAGAAGTCAATGATGTGCTACTACCTCTGATAAACGTGTGGCAAACATGTCATACAAGGAAAAGGGAAAGTCTAGTGATACATTTAGGCTTTTTGGTGAATCACATGATTCAAGCCATGTATGTAGTACACCTATTCTTCCTATTTGGGCTTTACAATTGAAGAACGAGGTTGAAGAGTCACAAAGGATGATTGAGGTGTCACAAAGGACAATTGAAGAGCTCAATGCTAGAGTAGAGCTTCAAGATGAAAAGATCAAGCAATTGGAAAGCAAGACATCTACTCCAAAGCATTATGTTAGATCAACCAATTACACAACATTCCTTGGTGGCAAAAATGGCTAGAAGTGTCTTGAGGTATATTTTCTTATTCTTTTTTTTTTTTTTTTTTTGGCTTCATATCATGTCAAAAAGGGGAGAAATATGGGGAGACATATGGGGGGATACATGGTAGTTTCTAGCTTGCTTAGTCTCAATTTTTTATTTTTGGTGTATTTGGATATCAAGTTTGAACTTTATGGCATGTAATATTTTTTGTTGATCTTGGCTAGAATATTATGTTGCATTGCATGTATTAAGGGGGAACATACATGATCCATTTGAACTTAAATGTTTTATTTTCTTGCCTAAGAATGAATATTGCCATATGTGTTGTCTCTTGGATATTATTGTGCTTTCAAGTTATTTTTAGGTGATATTAAGAGAAGACCAAGATGAAGTTCAAGACTTGTTGTTGGAAATTTTGTCTAGAAATGTGTAACTCATTGTACTCATTGTGACCAAATTTTCTTTGTAATTGTTTTAGATTATGTATAGGTGTTTTGACATGGAATTTGCCAAAGGGGGAGATTGTTATGTTTTTGGTTTGTCTTCGCATATATTCCATATCAAAGCGATGTTTTACTTGTATTGATTAGTGATCTTAGGATTGATGATTTGAAGCTTCAAAGAAATATTTGACCAAATTTCATGCAAGATGGTGTTGTTCTCGGAGGAATGTGCTTCATTGCACAATAAATGTAAAATAGACCTCATTCCTCTTACAAGGCAAGGCACAAACACACATGGAATTCATATGTGTCCTTGCATAGTTGTACACCATTTATATAACACTTTCACACACTTGGTAATGTATGCACATGCATTAGATTTAATTTGATAAACATTGTAAATTGCATGTTCTAGGACTATGTCTAGGAAATGACATACGTGTGTGACTTTATGTTTATTTGTTTTTGTTTTATTGTTTTTGGACTTGAACATGATCTCTTATGATTCCTTATTGAGTCTTGATCATTTCGGTTACTCATTCATTAGGTTTCGAGTCCAAATGATGTAGCTACGCTATTTTGCATTCTCATTTGTTGAGTTGTCTTCGTCGTCATTTTTTTGAGATAAATTCTCAAACTTTTGTCAAAGTTTTATAGTCATCGTTGTGCGACAGGGAGTTACGATTCGTAATCCGAAAACGGATTTAAAATCGAAGTTCAGAGGCCTGAATATGGTCGAAGAACGCGAGAGGAGCTTAAGAAGGCATTGCTCGGCCAAAGGCCAAGCAAGTGTGTCCACATGTGAGCCACGTGTGCCACACTGCCAAGGCAGTCCTCTGCCCACGTGTGCCACACGTGGTCTACACGAGGAGGTGATGTCACCTTCCGGTTGGCCCGTATTTTCCCTCTCTTGAATTCTTTTAAAAGTTCTCCTTTCCCTCATATTCATTCCAAGAAGAAAAAATAGACTTTCTCAAGTGCTGAAATTTTCGCTTAACTTTTCTCACCTTCCAAACACCATAACTTCTTCATACAAAGTTGGATTAGGTTGATTCAAGTTGGAGATTGTTTGTAATCGAGTCTTCTACCTTTTCCAAGTGATTGTACAACTGTTTGATTGATTTTTCAAGTGGTTCCACATAGAAAACCGAACTAGCTATTGATTGTAAGGTAGTTGTCATATCTTAGAGATTTCTTCTTTTATAACCTTCAATTACCTTGGGGTTTCTTCTTCTATATGTATGTGTATGTATGATGAATGCTATTGAGAAAGATATCTTCTTAATCAAACCTAATCAAAAGTCTAATTAGAGACATATGTGAACTAGTTTCTTTGATTCTAGGTTTTTCACATAATTGTGAGTTGCATTGTGATTAGTTTGATATCTAGGATTATTTGTAACTTGATTGAATCATTTTATGATTAATAATCCTTGAAATGTGCTTTAATCCTTTGAATGATAAAATCTAGGATTAATGCTCTTGTATATGTTTTTAGAGACATCTAGGATTTAATTGATTTATCATTATATCCTTGCTCTAAATCTTTGACTAGAACATTCATTGAATACATTTTGTGATTCTAGTATTTTTGTGTATGTTTGTAACATCTTGAATATATGCTTCATGTATATGATTTATTCAAGTGTTGTTTGTGTGAATGAAACTATGAGCTATTTGTGTTAGGTGTTTTCACACGCTCTAGGTTTAATTCATGTTTTGCATCTAGACTATATTACTTGTGTTCGCACTTGTTTTGGTCTAGTTATTCCATGGAATGTATTGATCACATGTTCTATGTTGAATTGATTAATTGCATCATTTGCATTCACATGATCACACTAGGAAGTCCTTGTAAAAGGCATGAAGTCTTGATTAGGTTAATGCGTCTGGATAACCAAGCAAAAAGTCTCAACTAGAGTCATGAGGACTTGGATAGTTGAGCAAGAAGTAGTGGCTAGGATCGGGAAAGTCCGGATAGCTATGCAAGGGAGGCTCTCTAGAGGCATGAGTGCCTTGGATAAAGAGTTGGCTACAATATTGGTAGGCCTAGGCATATGGATAGACATAGACTCCAATAGAGTGAGGTACATGGGATGTGTATACACTCTTGAAGAATTTCTAATCTTCTATTGATGTTGGTTTGGTATGTTGTCCAATATATGGTGGTTCCGCATCGTTGAAGGATTTCGTACGTTTCAATAGGGTTGGGTGGACATAGACTCCAATAGGAAGTAGATCATAAGATTGGTCACTTTTGATGAATTTCTAATCTATCATGCAATATATTTATTATCCAATGGTTGTAGTTCAACCCGTGGATGTTTCCTCCTTATAGGTTTTACCACGTTAAAAAATCTTATGTGTCAATTATTTCTATCTCTCTTTTATATTTGTATATGTGTACATTTTAATCTTGTAGTACAATCTTCACTTGTGATGTATTTGGAAACAAGATTTCTTTAGTGTGATTTGTAATCAATATTCTTTGTGATCATATTTGTAAATATAATTCATTTGTATAAATACAATTCTTTCATTCATTAATTCTTTTTTAGAGTTGTATTTAGATTGATACTTGTAAATATATTGAACATTAATATTAATACAAGTATTGCTTGTACTTATATGTTGTGGTATTTATCTTCTTGATACTTGGCCTTATATAGACAATGACTAAAATGGTTACATGTTCGATAAAAGATAACCTAGCTTAAGACATGAGCTAATATTCATAAAATAATACAATTAAAGAATAATATAGCTCTAAATCAAAGCAGAAACACCAATCTAAGTAGTCTAGATCAACTTACGATGAAATCAAAGCAACAAATACAAAATATATTGAAATCAAGTCAAAGAGACATGAAAGAACAAGAGATACCTTGAGAAGTAAAGAAGACCTCCACAAATCAGAGTGAAAAATTTTGTGACGTATACTTTTGACCTTAAAATTGATTGGGATTGAATCTACTTGGAAAGACGGATCTCTTGGCTTTTGAATCGCTTAAATCGTCTTAGAAACGAAGGAGAAATCATCAAATGAAAATTGGTGCACAAAACTGGATATAAAAATGCACTACTACAAAATTGTTGAAAGACAACAATTATTTTTACAACCTTTACATCAGTTTTTCATGATTTTGGAACTGTTGTCTGTTTGAATGATGTAGAAAAAAACACGATAATGACATCGATTATAAACCGATATATATTATTTTAAAACACATCAATTATATATATATATATATATATATATATGATATTGTATTTGAGTTAATCAACTTCAGTTTTGTATTGTAACCAATGTATTTAATTTAAATAAAGGATATCAGTATGGTCCTCTAAATTAGTATTCATGAGACCCACCCTTGAGTATTAATTTATAGGGTTATTAATTTGAAGGGTTTTACCATGTAAAATGTTATCTTATCTTAGAAAATGTGTAGAAGTCGATTTTCTTTTTCAGGGAAAATTCCTTTTTTTTTTTTTTTTTTTTCAGGATTCCTAATCACAATTGCACTGCCCATCGAAAATCGAAAGGTTTTGCATCTCCTTGACAATTGTACTGCCCATGTACTACTTACAGAGCTACCTAATCACATCCAACTTAAGAACACCACAGTGCACTATCTGCCACCAAATTTGACATCAAAGCTACAACCATGTGATGCTGAAATAATTTGAAACTTCAAGACGTATTATCACTGTCTCTTTAATTGTATGCTGCTCAAACATTTGGAATCCAACACACCTAATCTTGAAAAGATTGATATTTTAGAAGCCATTCATATGGTTGTTGCAGCATGGATATTTGATGTTAAACCCCAGACCATCGCTAATTGTTTTCTTCATTGCAAAATGTCCAAGGAGAAACCGAGGGAGACATTGAGGATAGTGGTGTTATGAGTAAATTAGAACAACAAATTCAAAGTTTCCACTATAGCAATCCTATGGATGTCAATAATCTACTTAATTATTACGATAGATGGGTTTATTAATTTTTTACACTGGTTTGAGTCAAGACCGAGATTTTTTATTAATTTAGAAAGGAGATTAATTTATAGGGGTTCTACTGTTTTTATTTGTTTAATTTATATCTATTTCAATTAGTTTCTTTAGTTATTAAAATTTCTCATCTAGCTATACTATTAAGAAAAATATATTCCCTATTCAAAAAATATATATATATATATATTCCAATTTTCAACATCCAAAAGTAATTTAAAACAAAATTTTATTTTTATTTTTTTTGAAAAAATAAAATATGTCTAGCAATAGAACTAATCAAGGTGTTAGGCTTGATAGGTCATAGGTTGGTAATTTTAGCTCGGCAAGGAGAACCGCCTCAACCCCAAAGTCGAGGTAATATAAGGTCTCCTCGGTCGCAGTTCTTTCCGTGGTCCAATAGGCCCACAGTATGTTGGGGGGGCTCCTATGCCCATCCACTTTTCTTCTATTGGAGTTTCTTTTCAGGAGTTTCTTTATGGTCTTGTTGGTTAAATCAACTAGACCATTGGTTTGAGGATCGACCACATATGCAAATTGACAATCTATCCCCAAGTCTTCACAGAAGTTTCTAAATTTGTGGTTGTCAAACTGTTTTCCTAGATTCGTGATGATGATATTTAGAGTTCCATATCTGCACACTACTTCCTTTCTGATGAAATTGGTGCTATTGATGGTGATTTTTAGATTATGGAAACAACCATGCGTCTACCAAGTTAATGCGAATGATAATTGTACAATGAAGCGGAAACATAATAATTAAACACACCAAACACGGATTTTACGTGGAAAACCCTAAAAGGGAAAAAACCACGGTTGTCGGAGACGACGAGAATAAGGTTTCACTATGTAAAGATGAATTACACACTCAATCGTTCTTCCACTCTTGCAGTTATATGGGTTTTCACGTACGTAAATAATGACATTTAAGGGACTATTTATACATGCATAGAACCTTAATCCTTGGTATACACGTAAGGAAAGTTGACGAGATTTAGTAGGACTCTGATTCGTTGGAGTCGTTTTTATCTCCTTTCTTGCTTTGTATATCATGTGCATCAAATGAATTATATCCCCTATTGAATTTGGACTCCAATATCTTTAAGGAAATTTGTTTCCTTATTGGAGTGTACTTCATGGTTCCTTGTTTGAGTTAGATTCTTTTTCTTTATATTTGAGTCATAGTTAACTTGGAGTTACTGTCTTCCACACATCATTGGTCGACCGGTTATCTAACGCGATCGGGTCTTCTTTACCTAACCAGTGTAATTAGTTGTTTAGCCCGACCAGGTTTTTCTATCTGATCAGGTTATCTCTGCCCAATTGACCAGATGAACTTGATTAGGTTATCTCTACACGATCGATCGGATGAACCAAATCGGATCTCGCTGGAGCCAAAAGTTGAGCCTTAGTCATAGGGATGGTAAAATAACCCACGAGGACGGGGCCTGCGGATACCCGCATTTATGGGGTGGGGATATGTGTCAATTTGGTGGAGATAGGGCGTGGATGTGGATAGATAATAAAACCCACAATATATATAGGGCGGGGATGGGTTTTATAATCCCTGCCCCACCCCGCCCCTCTTAAAAAATAATATTTATTTATTTTATTATTTAGTTCAATATTTATGTTTTAAAATGATTGAATTTATTTGTTTAGTTTTGAGATTTAAATTTGTGAGATGATTTTCAATAGTTTTTTGGATTTACTTTATATATTATATCATATTCATTGGGATATATATATATATATATATATATATTTATTATTTTAATAATTTTTTTTGACAAGATTTTAATAAAAAACTTAGATAAATAGGTTAAATGGGGTAAATTGGGTGGGGATGGGGAAATCATTGTTGAAATTTTTGCCCTAAAGCTCGTAATTTGTAAATGTTATAAATTCAATAATAAAAGAAGTAGTTATTTCATTCAAATAAATTGATTCATACGTTTATATTATATATGCTAACGTCTAAGATTGATAGATGTAATCTCAAATTGAATATATGAATGTCATATATAGAGGAATTCAGTTTAAGATATGCAATCTAAAGAGTTTATAGAAAGCAAATAAAGCTGGGTACTTTATTTGTAGTTAATCTATAGCTACGGTCCATTCCGTATTGTACGGTGGTCTTATCCTGGACTACTTATATGGTGTTATGAGAATGAATGAACATTATATGATATGATCATATACGACTGGGCCACGATTTATATGAATCTATCACTAAGATCCGTTAATTGAAAAGATTCATACATATCGACAAATGATGGCTATATGTGGGTGATCTGAATCCTGAGTGTCTTACTGACACCTTTCAAGTTAGATCGTTATTTTTGATTTGCCATAGGTGTGATTAGAATAGTATTCTCGGTCAATATCTTTGTATCTTGGAATCACGTTTGGCTTGTAGCTAGGAATGTATGCACACAATAGTGGAACCCACTCCTTGCAAGAAGTAGATAAGTTGTTTCCTTAAGGGTTGATTCAGGGTTTGAACGATTAAAAACGATCTCCTTCTTCTGTAAAGGAATGAAGGACATAATCATTCTAGAGAATCAATGATACTTAAAGGAAAAGATATAATTAGAGAGGTATAACGAACTTTATAATCTAGCTATAATTATGAACTACTTATGGAGGATCAGACCATATGTAATAGCTATATTGATGGACACTGATAATTTGGATGTGTATTACATCTATAGTTACAGAGTACAACCTTGGGTTTTTAGTGGAATAACTCCCAGGTTAATAATTGTGAATTGTTAATTAAAGAGTTTAATTAATTTTTCTAAAGTATTATTGGAGCTAAAAACTGTGGGTCAATTAGGTCCCCTTGCTAGCCCTTTACGATTGATAGTAACAAGACTCATGGAGAATTGGATGATCCAATTAATTGTATTACAAAAGTACCTTAAATATATTTTGGGAATTAATTAAATGATGTGATTATTTAATTAATATATTATTTAATTGATGAATTAAATTTTATTAAATAATATGATTATTTAATTGACATATTAATAATTAATAATTAATAATTGTTATATGGATGTTTTAGTTTCTAACATTGACAAAAGCAAAAGAATAAAATAATAAGACTATTTTTATTTACTCTAAATAGGTCGATGGTTCAAATCCTAGTGGTGACCGAATTAAAAAGGATTTAGAATGCTATTTTAATTTGGATTACTAAACCTTAGGATCCTAGTTGAAAATATATATTGCGTGTCTAATACGGGGGGGCGGGGGTGGGCGGGCAAAGGATTTAGAATGCTATTTTAATTTGGATTACTAAACCTTAGGATCCTAGTTGAAAATATATATTGCGTGTCTAATTGGGGGGGGGGGCTTGTGAATGGGTTGTTAATCAATTATTACAAATTTTTTGATTAGTCAATATTAGCATATAAAAACCCAATTCAACAAATAATAAAATCAAGTATAAAATGCGGAATTTAAAGAACACTTGATTTTTACGTGGAAACCTTCAACAAGGAAAAACCGCGAGCTATTTAGCTAGCCACACTCGATCCTTGAATCCACTACTTGTAATGATGTTTACAACCTAGGTTGACCTCAACCATTCTCGGTCACTAACCCACCACAACTACCCCCAGACCTTTAATAGCGAACCTAGATCAACTCTAGACAACCTCTATATGAAGAGAAGGTTAAACCCTCAAGTGATCTCCAAGATCCACTACTCTTGGCGTGAGCACCTCCTAATCTACCTGCATGCCTTTTACAGAGGAGCTAGTACAATGCCAGTACAACTTCACCTAGAAGCCGAAAGACTTTGGAGCTAATACAGTGTTTCACCTAGGAGCTAGTATAATACTTGTACAACTTCACCTATGAAGAGAATTAAAAGTCTAAGTGAATATGGCAATAATGATGCACAAATGCAAAGAATGCTAGACTAAACACTAGATGCTTAATTAGATGTTAAGATGCAAATCTAACAACCTAATTATCAAACAAGCCTACATGCACATGCATGAGGTCTTAATTAGTTGTAGAGATTTCTAACAACCTAATTGTCAATTAAATGCACATGAACAGTCAATAGAGTTTGACTAGATAAATAAACATTTGTCTATCAACCTAATCAACAATCAATTCCACAAGAATATTCAAGGCTTAGCTATTTAGGCAAAACAACCTAATCAATTAAGCTATCACAAACAAACCCAATCATGTTATTAAGACTCATAAATATATGCAATAAATAAAGTCTAGGTATTTAATCATGCAATAAATACCTAATCTAGCATTAAATGATATTCAATGAAGTTCTAACTTACCTAGTCATGAAACAATGAAGAACCATGCTTTAAAGATGTTCAATGATGCATGAAGAAGATGAGTTTTGGGTTTGGAGAGTCAAAGAAGCAGGATTTGTGCTTTCTCTCTCAAGAATCTCACTTTCTCTCTCAAGAATATCTCTTTCTCTCTTTAGGGTTTCAATTGGGAGAGTTTCAATGAAGAAGAAGAGATAAAGGGGTATTTATAGGTGCCAAATGAAGCTACGTCGTTTTGAGAATGTTAGAAAGACGTTTCTGGACATTCAGCGACTTGGTTGCCAATTGAAACCGCTGTTTGAGCCCAGAAACATTCTAGAATCATTTAGCAGGTAAAACGACAATCAGAACTGCAAAAGGCAATAGGCGGCCAAGCCATCGAATCATGCGACAACACTTCAACTCAAATATTCGAGCGCACAGAAACAAGACCAAACGACATCGAAACCTTTCGTATAATATACCGTTAGAAAGGTATGGATGTCTACTTTCTATCCAATTTAAAACAAGATTTGGATGTCTGTAGAAAGAGTTATGGTCAAAAGAGTGACCAAATGTCAGATTTGTAAAACAACAGGGATGCCCTGTTTTAGTGGTCACTTTGGAGGTATCAAAATCAATCCAAACGGTCATGAAATATTATGAATATTATACCGTTGGAAAGATATGGGTGTCTAGTTTGTATAGAAATTTTCAAAACTTATTTTGAAACTTTGTAAAAAACACTATGGTCACAAGACCATGCAAACATCAGTTTTGAAAACATTTAAAACATTAAAATCCAATCTTTTGAAACTAGACACTTCACTCCAAACAACCAAACCAAATCTAACACTTATCCAAGAGAATAATGAGACCTTCTCAAGTGGTTAACTATCGCGCTAAGACATGCACACCGTCGTGCAAGCGTGGATGTTTCCGATCACACAAACGAAAACGAATTATACCACATTTAAGACTAAAATGAAGTGCAAGTGTGGTTGTGAGAGGAATGCACACATAAACAATGAGGTACACATGCATGAAGTGTGTGTGTGTGTGCACCCTAATCTCTTTAAGAATCAAAGTCAAGTGTTATACCTTTTGAAGCTCTTGATCTTAAAGTCATGGAGATGCTTAGAAGCTTGCCTTGATAATCATTAAGAAGACCAAAGCTACCCATTACACAATCATCTCCATTGTGGTTTGTCATGAAATAAGCCAATTACAAAATAGAGGTCCATACACTAGTATATAAGATATACTTATTAGAAAAAATAAAAGATTCGATACCTAAAGAAAACAATGTGGTGCGGCAACAAGGGAGAAAAAGAAAAAGAAAAATATATATTTTTTCTCTCAAAGGGGTTGGCCGAATTCACAAGAGGAAGGAAGACGTTGTATTCTGGTTCTCTCAAGCCTCCATTCAACTGCTCCCAGAATTCGTGATGTGCCCACACACACAGTTGCTATATCGCGAGACATAGCTCGAAAGGCTTAACAGTGAAGGATCGAAAAGAAAATGAATGAGTGTTCTTCAAAGGTATGAAAACAAATCTCTTCCTCATATTTGTGTATACAAAAAGGTACTAATAAGACAATAAATTTTTTGAAACTTATTGTTCTTAAATCTCTTGATTTCTTTTTTCTGTTGCGCGACTTACAATTGGCATTAGAGCCAATTTTTTGATATACACGAATATGTTATATTTGTTTTCAAAGTCTTTCCGATATGTATGATATGTGTAGACACAATCTAGGGTTGTATGATGTTTAAATTTTTTTATAAACATGGTTGATCGTTAATTATATGGTACGAGGTTTAGTTAATTTTGTTTCCGGGTTGTAATAATTAGTTATTAATTTTCTTTTTCGAATGTAATCGTTCTATGTAAATCGATATCTTATAATATGATTATGTAATCTTGTACAAAGAAGACGATTCGATAACACACGAAGAAAGAAGGAAAAGCAACACACGTGAAAGCCTATACGCAAGGGTTACGCACATGCAGTCATGCATGAAGGCAAACTGTGCATAGGATGCGCAAAGCAAGCAGCTACCTTGCGCTGTTGCGTATGGCTTGGCAGCTCATGCTGTACGCGTGCACCTAGTGTTGCGCAAGGCTTGGCCTGCTACACACCTTGTGTGTGGGTGATGGATATCGAGCGTTGGTCTTAGCGCAACAGCTGTGCTTGTTTGCGCATGACGTTGTTGCAGCTGATTGATTGCCGCGCACAAGGCCTGGTATAGCAGTTGCACGTTCTGCTTAATAGCTACAGTAGCATGCACGTTTTAGTGCAAGCTGCAGCAGACGACCTCCTTCGTATGGACGACGGCTACGTGCGAAAGCGCAAGGCCGAGTGTTCGTGATACTAGGGTTGCATATTCGTAAGCATGTATGGACCAAAATATTTTCTTAAACATTTTGAACTCCAATAAATGTTAGTGTAACATTAGGGCCTTAATTTTTTTGATTCATGAGATGGATCACCATAAAAAAAGGAGTTAATCAAGTTGGACTTGGTTAAAAGCCCATTAGAAGCAAAAGATGGACTTGAAGAAAAAGGAATTACAAGAAGACCAATGAATGCCTTGGATTAATTTTTTGTAATTAGATTTTTTTTTTTTTTAAAGTTAGATAGCTCATCGTACTTGGTCAACTAATGTATGTTTTATTCATGAGATGATTAAAGCATTGTCATGCATACTCATGCCTTATAGATTAGAAGTGCCTACACTTGTAGTATGATATATCATACATGATTAATAGCCCATTTGATTTATTTGTTGTTTATTTTTTTAATATGATTAAAATTGAATAACCACATAAATTGGCTATTAATAATGAGATTAGTTTTTATGAGTAAAAACTTGGTAAATTGGCTACTAATCTTTCATTAAAGGGTTTAGTTAAATAGATTAGTAAAGCCAAATCCATTATTAACATTAATATGATTAAGGCCTTAATAATAATTGGACCGAATAACGTGGTTTAGTTTTAATAGTTAAAACTTGGTAATTCTCACCTTTAATTCTAGTCTATTTAAAGTAGTTTACGTAGATTAGAATTCGAATTATAAATTAGTTTTTAAGAGTTAAAAATACGGTTTATTATTTAATGTTAATGAGATGAGATTCTAGTAACATAACCTAAAAGAACTAGATTTTTCTTAGCCGTTTAATCTAGGTTCATCTAGAAGTATTAGAAAACCCTAACCGCAAATAGTGAATGGGAAAGGGATATATAACATTATACCCTGCAGTCTTTATCATTAGTAGAACACCGTGAGATTCAAGTGGGGCCTAGAGACGAATCTGTTTCCATCATCCTTAAGGAAGGTCTCTATAAGAGTCAACACTAAGGTTCACTTTCTAACGAATAGGATTTCTAGATGTATTTTGGGATTGACTGACCCTAAAGCAGCAACTCTCTAGTTAAGTACAAGAAATCTGAAATGATGAGTTACACTCACAAGGATTTAATTAAATAGTTAATTGAAATCCTGACCAAAATAAACGATGATTAATTAATATAAGAATAAAGAGTTATTCCGGAATATCATTTAATTGAGAATGTCTCGATCCGATAGACAAGTATTTGACCTACCCTAAGGCGGCACTTGCTTGTGGTATGTTGGATTATCGTGGCATAGTGACTTTTTTTTATGGGATTTTTATTGTTCATTAAACATGTTTCATGTATCATGTTTAATTATATGCTGAATAATTTAATATATGTTTTAAATGTATGAATGAATGAATAAGTTTTTATTTATGTTTATTTCAGCAATGTCTTCTACTTTACTTCAGATAATTACTAATGACAAATTAACCGAGGATAACTATACAAATGGAAAAACAACATTAATGCAATCTTGGTCACCAAAGACCTAAAATTTGTGCTTATGAAGGAATGTCCTCCACAGTCTGCAACCAACGCAACATGGAATGTTTATGAGGCCCACGAAAAATGGATTTCAAATAATGAAAAGGCCCGTATTTATTTGTTAGCTAGCATGACCACAGTGCTTTATTCAAAGCATGAAGCAATGACTACAACATATGAGATGATGGAGTCATTGCAGGCCATGTTTAGGCAACCTTCTGAGTAAAAGTGGCACGAAGCTGTTCGTTTCTCAATGATTGCTCATTTGAAGGAATGATCATTAGTCCAGGGACATGTCCTGAGCATGATGTCCCATTTTAGTACTAATGAAGTCAATGGTAGGACCATATATAAGGCTTGCTAGGTGAGCATCATACTGACAACTTTTCCAAAAATCTTTGATCAGTTCAAAAACAACTATGGGATGAACAAGTTGAAGTTTAGTCTGACTCAATTACTTAATGAACTCATAACTTTTGAGTCCATGTTTAAGAACAACAAAAGCAAGACCGGTGAGGCAAATGTTTCTGAACCATCTTCCTTTGGATTAAAGAAAAAGAAGAGGTTTGCTGGCAAGGCAAAGTATAAGCCCAAGAAGAAACAAGTTCAAAATAAAAAGTAGAGCACCACGACTAACAAAGCAAAAGGGAAGTGTTTCCATTACGACAAAGTTGGTCATTGGAAGAGGAATTGTCCGCAGTACCTCGAGGAGCTCTCTAAGAAGAAGAAAGTGAAAGGTAAATCTGATTTACTTGTCATTGAATTAAGTTTAGTGGAAGATGAGTATTCACCTTGGATAGTAGATTCAGGGGCAACTAACCATGTTTGTTCTTCTTTACAATGGACTGATTCTTGGACAAAGCTAGAGGAGGGGGCATTCTCAATGCGTATTGCAATACGGGATGTTGTTTCAGCAAGAGCAGTGGGTGCAGTTAGACTAGCTTATAATAATTGTTTTATTTTATTAGACAATGTTTATTACATTCCAGGATTTGCCAGAAATTTGATTTCGGTATCCAAATTATTAGAACAATTGTATGCAGTTTCTTTTAGTAATAAATCAATTATTATTTCTAGAAACGGATTGGATATTTGTTTAGGTCTAATTGAAAACAACTTGTATATTTTGAGACCATCATTTCATACATCACTGCTTGACACTTAATTGTTTAAAGTTGAAAAACCTAAAACAAAACGACAAAAGATTTCTCAAAATAATGAAACGTATCTGTGGCATCTAAGACTTGGCCACATCAACCTTGACAGGATAAATAGACTAGTAAAAGACATATCTTTAAGTCAGTTAGATATCAGGACTTTACCTATCTGCGAGTCTTGTTTATAAGGTAAAATGACCAATAAACCATTTAGTGGGAAAAGGCTTAGAGCTACGCAACCATTAGAGCTTATACATTCAAACATTTGCGGACATATGACTGTTAAAAATAGGGGAGGTTATAAGTATTATGTCACTTTTAGTGATGATTACTTAAGATACAGATATGTTTACCTAATGCAACGTAAGTCGAAAACATTTGAAAAGTTCTAAGAATTTCGAGCTGAAGTTAAGAATCAATTAGGCAAAACTATCAAGGCTCTACGATTGAATCGTGGAGGTGAGTATCTCAACAAAGAGTTTGAGGACTATTTGGTTAAGCATAAGATTGTATCCCAACTCATAACTCCAGGAACACCATAACAAAGTGGTGTAGAGGAGTGGAGAAATAGAACCCTGATGGAAATGGTGAGATCTATGATTAGTTTC
Source organism: Acer negundo (assembly GCA_035582765.1). Lineage (NCBI taxonomy): Eukaryota > Viridiplantae > Streptophyta > Magnoliopsida > Sapindales > Sapindaceae > Acer > Acer negundo. The sequence continues at coordinate 15,904,726 of CM069242.1, forward strand.
TCATCATTACCAAATTCTTTTTGAGGATATGCACCGTAAACTATGGCCTACATATTGAATGTAGTTCTGGCCAAATATGTTCCTAAGACTCCTATAGGCCTCGTTTGGCAGCTGGGATAGGATGGGAAATGGATTATTTTTAGTCCCTTTCCCATGTTTGGCTCGACAGTGGGATGGGATAAATTAGTCCCGTTTGACTTTTTTATCCCATTGACGTGGGATAAATTAGTCTCGTCCAAAACGGTGGGATTCAAATGAATCCTATCTCTTCTTCTCATCTAACAGCATCATATTCTTCAGCAACCAAACTAGAAAACAATATTTTTTTTTTCACAATCACAAAATCAAAACTTCAAGTAGATGATTACATATAATAAAATTAGCAAAAATAAGTGTACATCTACTTAGATCTACATAGGTCAAGTAGATCTACACTAATTTCGGTTTAAGAAAGAAAAAAATTGAAAAATTAAAAATAAAAGAAGAAGATCTAGCCACTAATTTCAGTTTAAGAAAGAAAACAAATTGAAAAATTAAAAATGGAAGAAGAAAAAGAAGAAAAATAAAAGAAGATGATCTGCAAACTAATTTCGGTTTAAGAAAGAAAACAAAATTGAAAAATTAATAATAGTAGAAGAAAAAGAAGAATCTGGATTAAGAAAGAAAACAATTGAAAAAATAAAAATAGATGAAGAAGAAGAAGAATCTGGATGGAAGAGTTTTGATTCAACAAATGTTTTTTTTATTTTTTTATTTTTTTTGTGTGTGAATGAATCTGAGATTATTTTTGGTAAGAGAAAGAGCTGAGAGAAAAGATATTGTTTTGTTGTTTTCTAAATTCTAACGTGACTGGTGAGATATAGGAGAGATAATGAAAAAGATCCTCCAGAATAGTCCAGATTGAGTTTTTTTTTATAATTTTTTTTAAATAACTTTTTTTTTATAATTTATTATTATATTATTTTTCTCCAATCCCATGACATACCAAGCAAAGTATATCACTATTTTTAGTCCAATCCCATTTTGCACCAAACATGGAAAACACTATAATTAATCCAATCCTATCATATCATATCCAATCCTATCCAATCCTATCCTATCCCATGAAAATAATCCTATCTTATCCCAAGCACCAAATGGCCCCTTAGAGTTGTGGAATGGTCGTAAAGCTCGTTTGCGACATTTTTGTATATGGGGGTGTCCAGTACATATACTAAAGAACAAATCAGGAAAGTTGGAACCTCGTTCATAAGTATGCCTATTTGTAGGATATTCAAAAGAGACTAGAAGAGGAAACTTCTATAGTCCACAAGAAAACAAAGTGTTTGTGTCGACAAACGTAATGTTTCTTGAGGAGAACTATATGAGTGATCATAAACCTCGAAGTAAGATTGTATTAAATGAATTAAAAGCTTGTTCGACTAGTGAACAATCAACAAGAGTTGCTGATGATGTTGTTATTCCATTAACATCTGATAGTTAGACAGTTCCTAGTCAGACCACACTATTACCTAAATGCAATGGGAGAGTTGTACGACAGCCTGATCCCTATTTAGGTATAGGAAAGGCACATGGTATCGTCTCTAATGATAGTGTGAATGATCCATTGTCATCTAAACATGCAATGGAAGATTCTAACAAAGAGGAATGGCTTAAAGCCATGAATCTTGAGATGGAGTTCATGTACACTAACTCAGTCTGGGAACTTATAGACTTACCTGATGGGATAAAACCTATAAGGTGTAAGTGGATCTACATGAAAAAAAAGAGGAATAGACGGGAAGGTAGAGACCTTCAAAGCAAGGCTAGTGGCAAATGGTTATACCCAAAAGGAGTGGGTCGATTTTGACGAGACCTTCTCACCAGTAGCTATGTTTAAAGTCTATTGGGATACTCTTATCCATTGTAGCATATTTTGATTATAAAATTTGGCAAATGGACATCATGATTGTATTCTTAAATGGCAATCTTGATGAGAGCACCTATATGATGCAACAAGAGGGATTCGTGTCCCAAGATCAAGAGCAAAAAGTTTGCAAGTTGCAAAGGTCCATTTATGGACTAAAGCAAGCATCTAGATATTAAAACATCAGGTTTGATACTACTATCAAAACCTATGGCTTCGAGCAAAACGTTAATGAGCGTTGTGTCTACAAGAGTATCATTGATAAGAAAGTAGTTTTCCTGGTCCTTTAAGTAGATGAAATCCTACTCATTGGGAATGATGTGGGAGTATTATCGGAAGTAAAAGGCTGACTTGCTAACCAATTCCAAATGAAAGATTTGGGAGAGGCTAGTTATGTTATAGAGATCTAATTAATAAGGGATCGAAAGAACAAACTGTTAGCATTGTCTCAAGCATTGTATATTGACAAGATTCTTATGCGATTCTCGATGGAGAACTCCAAGAAAGGTAATCTATCTTATAGGCATGAAGTTCATTTGTCTAAGGAATAGTGTCCTAAGACACCTCAAGAAATTGAGGATATGAGACGAGTTCTATATGCTTCAGCATTAGGCAGTCTCATGTATGCTATGTTATGCACGAGACTTGACATTTGCTTCACAGTGGAAGTAGCCAGTAGATTCCAGTCAAACCCAGGATTGGATCATTGGGTGGCTGTGAAGCTTATTCTCAAGTATCTTCAAAGAACGAGAAACTATATGTTAGTATATTTAGAACAGGATCTGATCCTATTAGGATATACGGATTTTGACTTTCATGCAGACATGGATTCTAGAAAATCCATGTCCGGGGTCAGTATTCACCCTTAGTGGTGGAGCTATAGTGTAGATAAGTATCAAGCAATCTTGTGTTGCTGATTCCACCAAGGAAGCCGAATATGTAGCATCTTATGAAACAACTAAAAAGGCTGTATAGCTCTGTAAGTTCTTGAGTGATTTGGAAGTTGTTTTAGATTTGGATAAGCTAATGACACTTTATTGTGATAATAGTGAAGCAGTAGCTAATTCTAAAGAATCAAGAAGCCACAAAAAAGGAAATCATATAGAGATGAAGTATCATCTCTTGAGGGAGATAATACAGAAAGGAGATGTGACCGTGACCGTGACCAAGATCGCGTAGCAAGATAATCATGCCGATCCATTTATGAAGACTTTAACGGCTAAAGTTTTTGAAAGTCACCTAGATGGTTTGGGATTACGAGACACGTCTCACATGCTATAGTGCAAGTGGGAGATTGTTGGGATTTATGCTGTAAAACTTGTAATTTGTAAATGTTATAAATTCAATAATAAAAGAAGTAGTTATTACATTCAAATAAATTGATTAATATGTTTATATTATATATGCTAACATCCAAGAATGTTCGATGTAGTCTCAAATTGAGTATATGAATGCCATATACAGAGGAATTCCGTTTGAAACATGCAATCTAAAGAGTCCGTAGAAAATATATAAAGCTGGGTATTTTATTTGTGGTTAATCTAAGCTGCGGTCCATTCCGTATTATACGGTGGTCTCATCCTAGACTACCCATACAGTGTTATGAGAATGGAGGCACTTTATATGATGTGATAATATAGGACTGGGCCACAATCTATATGAATCTATCACTAAGATCCGTTAGTTGAAAAGATTCATAGATGTCGACAAATGATGGATATATATGGGTGATCTGAATCTTGAGTGTCTTACTAACTCCTTCAGGTTAGACTGTGGTTTTTAATTTACCATGGGTGAGATCAAAATAGTATTCTCAGTCAATATCTCTATATCTTGGAATCACAGTTTGACTTGTGGCTAGGAAGGTATGCACACAACAGTGGAATCCACTAATTCTTGCGATAAGTAGATAAGTGGTTCCTTTAAAGGTTGATTTGAGGCTTGAACGATTAAGAGCACTCTCCTTCTTCCGTAAAGGAATGAAGGATATAATCATTCAAGAGAATCAATGTTACGTAAAGGAAAATATATAATTAGAGAGGTATTACGAACTTTATGACCTAGCTCTAATTATGAACTACTTGTGGAGGATCATACCATATGTAATAGCTATATTGGTGGACACTATAATTTGGTTGTGTAATACATCTACAGTTACGAGAGTACAACCTTAGGTTTTTAGTGGAATAACTCCGAGGTTAATAATTGTGAAATGTTAATTAAAGAGTTTAATTAATTTTTCTAAATATTATTCGAGCTCAAAACTGTAGGTCCATTAGAACTAGGGGTGTTTATGAGTATTATGTCACTTTTAGTGATGATTACTCAAGATACGGATATGTTTACCTAATGCAACGTAAGTCGGAAACATTTGAAAAGTTCAAAGAATTCCGAGCTGAAGTTGAGAATCAATTAGGCAAAACTATCAAGGCTCTACGATCGTATCGTGGAGGTGAGTTTCTAGACCAAGAGTTTGAGGACTATTTGGTTGAGCATGGGATTGTATCCTAACTCACAGTTCTAGGAAGACCACAGCAGAATGGTGTAGCGGAGAGGAGAAATAGAACCCTGATGGAAATGGTGAGATTTATGATTAGTTTCTCATCATTACCAAATTCTTTTTTAGGATATGCACTACAAACTGCGGCTTACATATTGAATGTAGTTCCATCCAAATTTGTTCCTAAGACTCCTCTAGAGTTGTGGAATGGTCGTAAAGCTAGTTTACGACATTTTCACATATAGAGGTTGATCGCGCTCCAAATTTTCACATTTAGTGCTCCCTTACTTAGCTTTTGTAACTGTTTTCCGAGCCCTTTTAGGTGTTTAATGTTGTAAATAAGTGTTTTTCAGGTATTTCAGCTCATCAGGGGTATTTTAGACCAAACTGGAGGAAAGTAGCAAAATCATGGGCAAAAAAGGGCAATTACATAATTATGGAGAATCAAGGGTCAATGTGCAAATCTAGAGAAAGTATTGCAGAACCAATGAATAGTGAATAGTGAAGAGGGCAGGGTTACAAACTGTAATTGTAACGCAAGGCAAAGAAGGCTGTCACGTCACTTCAGTGGGACGATGCCGTTTTGGGCTCCTTTCGCACGCGTCAGCTTGACGTCAACCTCCAACGGGGTAGAACAGACCCGCAGACCCGACTAGTCAACCCGGTTCAGATCGGACTTTAGACCCGATAATTCTAGCAATTTTTCGACATCTTTTCTGGTGACTCCTCCCAGATCGATGGTCGAAGACTCTCCGGTCTGTTTGCATCCATTTCCAGCCTCTCATGCACATGACCTTGCTCTCCACCAATTACTTCAAGTCTTCAAAGCCTCCATGGCTAACCAATATTCCAACTCTTCCTAGCTACCATGTTCCCGCGAACAACACATCCAAACCCACGAATGATCTGTAAGTTCATGCCAAGAGAAGATCCTGAGAGGCAGAAAGGCTCAACTCGCGGCCAAACTTCATATTTCACCGTGACCTTCCGTTGGCGGGAACAAACCCTCGAGCTAGAGTGAACGAATCCATAAGAACACCTCCAGCTGATGACAGCTCGTCCTACTTGCCTCTCCCATCACCTTATCTTGTCTAACACACCTTACCACCTTATATGAAGACACTACTTTTACACCATAGCTTACATTACACACTTTAGATAACTTAACTTAGTGTAGAATCTTAGAGAGAGAAGAACTCTTTCACTTAGCTTAGTTTCTCATCATTTCCCATCACTTTCTAGATAGCCAAACACCAATTTGAGTTGCTTAGAATTGTTCTTTTGAAGTTGCTTTAGAAGGAAATTGTGCTTGGATTGTAAGGAGAAGTCATCTTGGCCAAGAAACTAATCCAAATGGGTTTATTTAGCTCTTCTGTTGTACTTTCTAGTTTATATGCTTCTATGTGTACCTAAGCCCTTTTGTTGGGGGATTGATGTAACTCTTGTAATTAAACCATTGATTCAATCAATCCATTTATTGTTTCACTCTCTAAGGCTTTGTATGTGTGTATTATGAACTCTAATGATATGTGGATGATATGTCTTGCATATACCATATATTTGTACACACTTGGTAGTTGATATTCAGGCATAAAGTGTCAAACAATGTGTATGAATATTTCACTATCCATTTTATAGAAGATTTCTTTAAATAATTCATAAGTTTGGTTAATTAGAGAATCTCTACATCACTATTCCAAAATTCTCTCTTAATCACTTATCTTTGATTTTAGATTATGTGTAGGATGATGGATTTGGTACTTTACATTGTTGATAATGAAATGCATGCCTTAGAATGGTTGTGAATGTGCTTAATGAATGATTGGTTAATGAAATGGTTGTTACTTGAATGAATCAATCCCCTAACATCTTTTAATCTAGCTTAATCCTTTATTCTTGTAGTAGATTTGGTAATATAGTTCATTGCAAGCATTAGTATAATTGATTTAGATAGCATTAATTAGTGAACTTGTTAGAAATTAGAAACCGATAATCAATGATAACCTAGAGCTTACTTGTTAGCTAATCCACCTCCTCGTTTGATTGACCACCCTTACTAGTGTACCCTTTACTACTAGTACGACTTGTACACTGGTGATCGGTGAACCACCCGTGTGCCCCTTTAATTCCCGTTGTAGTTTAGTTGCTTGGCATCCTTGACCTAGGATCCGCTTGGCCTTAGTCATCCTCATCAGTGTAATTTAATTAGAACCGGTTTGGGTGTGTTAGGGGTGTCCAGTACATGTACTAAAGAATAAATCAGGAAAGTTGGAACCTCGTTCACAAGTATGCCTATTTGTAGATGAAATATACAATTGTAGTTAAATTGCTTAAAGCATATCTAGAGAAGGGGGGGGGGGGGGGTGAAAAGATTTTTTACACCTTTTTCAATCCCTTGAAACAAACACAAGTTTGTCCCTCAAGATAGCTTACATTACACCACATAAACCAAACATACATGTATAGACAAAATAAGCATATGATCATTAAAGCATTGTCTATATATCAACATGTAGCAAGATGAAGAATAACATTAAAAACTCAACAATAATGAATACTTGTATTTCTAATAGTGTTTACTGTGTTACAAGTATCAATCAAAATATAGCTATACAAAATGAATCAAAGAACAAAGAATAATATGTACAAATATGATCAAAATGAATTTGCTTACAAATCACATTTAACAAAATCTTGTCTCAAAATACATCACAAGTGAGTATTATGTAACAAGATAAAAACATACAAATACAAGTATAAAAGAGAGATAGAAATAATTGACACAAGATATTTTTTAACGTGGTAAAACCTCCAAGGAGGAAACATCCATTTGTTGAACTACAACAATTGGGGTACTTACATATTGGATGATAGATTAGAAATTTCTCAAAAGTGACCAACCTAAGATCTACTTCCTATTGGAGTCTATGTCTACCTAATCCCTATTGGTAGATATGAAATCCCTCAATGATATGGAGCCACCATATATTGGAGTCGAACTCTAACCAACATTGTTGGAAGATTAGAAATTCCTCAAAAGCCAATGCACATCCCATGCAACACTATTTATTGGAGTCTATGTCTAACCAAATGCCCGGGCCTACCAATATTGTAGCCAACTCCCTATCTAAGGCACTCATGCCTCTAAAGAACCTCCTATGCATATCTATCTAGACCTTCTCGATCCTAGCCATGACTTCTCGCTTGGTTATCCCGACCCATTGTCCTACTCAAGACTTCCTTACTTGACTATCCGGGCATCTTGTCCTAGCCATGACTTCTTGCCTTTTACAAGGACTTCCTAATGTGATCAATGAATGTAAAATGATACAAACAAGCAATTCAAAATAAAACATGTGATCAATACATTCCATGGAAACTAGACCTAGTCATCTGAGAATACAAGTCAAAATAGTCTAGTCATACAAATTGAATTAAAACCTAGAGCATGTGAAAACACCTAACACATGTAGCTCCTAGTTTCATTCACAAATCTAATACTTGAATAAATCATATTCATGAGACACATATTCAAGATATTAAAAACATACAACAAAAATGCTAAAATCTCAAAGTATGACCAATGAATATTCTAGCCAAAGATTTAGAGCAAGGATATAATTAACAATCAATTAAATCCTATTAAGCTCTAGATACCAAATCAAATGTACTATTCCTAGATTTTTTCAATTGAAGGATCAAAGCACATGCCAAGGTTATTAATCATAAAATGAAGTAATCAAGTCATAAAATCACAATACAACTCTCAAACATGTGAAAAAACTAGATTCCTAAAAAACTAGTTCACATTTGTCTCTAATTAGACTTTGATTAGGTTTGATTATGAAGCTATCTTTCTCAATAGAATTCATCATACATACACATACATATATAAGAAGAAACCCCAAGGTAATTGAAGGTTATAAAAGAAGAAAACACAAAGATAAGTCAAATACCTAAGAATCACGAGCTGGTTCGTTTTTTTGGGTAGAACCTCTAGAAAAATCGATCAAACAGCTGTAAACTCTTCTAAAAAAGGTAGAGGACTTGATTATGAAGATTCTCCAACTTGAATTACTCAATTCGAAGTCTGAATGAGAAAGTTATGGTATTTGGAAGTTGAGAAAATTGGAGAGAAAATTTCAGCACTTGTGTTTTTCAAACTTTTCTTCTTAATGAATGGGAGGGAAAATGAGGATATTTAAATGAAATGAAGAGAGGGAAAGAATGGACAAATCAGCATGTGACACCTTAGTTAGCCATGAGGGCCGCGTGAGCCTCACGGGGCAGAGAGATGTGTGGGCCATGAGGCTCACGCCCTCTTCACGCGCTCTTCCTTGCTTGGCCGTGGTCGAGCAAGCTTCCATCGTGCTCCTCTTGCTTTCTTCGACTGTATTCGGGACTCTGAACTCCGATTTTGAATCTGTCTTTGGATTACAAATCTTAACTCCCTCACGCATAAGGAAGACTATGAAAATTTGACAAAAGGTTGAGAATTTAACTTGGAACACGATGACGAAGACAATTTAATGAATGAGAACGTAAAGTAGCATAATTTCCTAGTTTGGACTCGAAACCTAATGAGTGAGTAATCAAAATGACCAGGACTCAATAAGGAATCAAATAAAATCATGTTCAAGTCCGAAAACAATAAAACTAAAACAAATAAATACAAAATCACACACATATGCCAGTTCCCAGATATAGTCCTAGAACATGCAAATCACAAAGTTTATCAAATTAAATCTAATGCATGTGCATACATTACCAAGTGTGTGAAAGTGTTATACCAATGGTGTACAACTATGCAAGGACACATATGAATGCCATATGTGTGTGCCTATGCCTTGTAAGAGGAAAGAGGTCTATTATACCTTTGATGAGCTATGTTGCTTATTTCCTCTTGAAGACACTATCTTGCATGAAAAGCTGCCAAGTATTCCTTGAAGCTTTAATCATCATCAAACTAAGACAACTAAGTATTACAAGATAAACAACATTTTGATATGGAATTAATGCCAACACAAACCAAAATCCTAACAGTAGGATATTTAAAAGAGACTAGAAAAGGATACTTCTATAGTCCAAAAGAAAACAAAGTGTTTGTGTCGACAAACATAACGTTTCTTGAGGAGAATTATATGAGTGATCATAAACCTCGAAGCAAGATTGTGTTAAATGAATTAAAAGCTAGTTCAACTAGTGAACAATCAACAAGAGTTGTTGATGATGTTATTATTCCATTAACGTATGATAGTCAGACGGTTCCTAGTCAGACGATTCCATTAACGTAGTAGGAGGGTTGTACAACAGCCTGATCGCTATTTAGGTATATGAGAGGCATAAGGTGTCGTCTCTGATGATAGTGTGGATGATCTATTGTCATTTAAACATGCAATGGAAGATTCTGACAAAGAGGAATGGCTTAAAGCCATAAATCTCAAGATGGAGCCCATGTACTCTAACTCGGTCGGAACTTATAGACTTACCTAATGGGATAAAACCCATAGGGTGTAAGTGGATCTACAAGATAAAGATAGGAGATGCAACCAAAGGGATTTGTGTCCCAAGATCAAGAGCAAAAAGTTTGCAAGTTGCAAAGATCCATTTATGGACTGAAACAATGTAAGATCCTTGATTTGTATTGGCTTGATTCCATTGCAAAACTCTCTATATTTGTAATAGGTGTTGCTTAGGTCGTTCTTGGTGAAAAGAAGCTTCAAAGGTTAAAAGCAACGTGTTATGCAAATATCGTCTTCAAGAGGAAAATCACATACTTGGATGCTAAGGTATCAAGTTTTTTCTTCCTCTTGCAAGGCGTAAGTGCACACACACACACAATTCATAAATGTGTGTTCCTGCATCATTGAGTAAAACGCACACACACACAATTCATTTATGTGTGTCCCTGCATCATTGTGCAAACATTTGGTATAACACAATCACACTCATTTAAGTAAGCACATGCATTAGTCTCAAATAGACAAACATTGTAAAATTGCATGTTTTACCACTATCGCGTAGATATTGTATACTTATGTGACATTGTGTTTATTTGTTTATGTTTATTGTATTTTGGACTTGAACATGATCTCATATGATTCTTTATTGAGTCCCGGTCATTTCGGTTACTTATTCATTAGGTTTCGAGTCCAAATGATGTAGCATTCATTGAGTTGTATTCGTCGTCGTTTACCGAGATGAATTCTCAACCTTCTGTCAAAGTTGTATAGTCTTCGTTATGCGTGAGGGAGTTATGATTCGTAATCCAAAAATGGATTGAATTCAGAGTTCAGATGCACAAATACGGCTGAAGAACTCGAGAGAAACGTGAGAGGTGCAAGCTTGGACAAAAGCCAAGCTAAGGTTCCACGTGTGCCACACAGCTAGGCAACCTTTCTGCCCACATGTGGCACACGTGCCCCACATGCGGCACACGTGCCCCACATGCGGCACACGTGCCCCACATGCGGCACAAGTGACCCACATGTGGATGGGTGACATGTCACCTCCTGATTGATCCTAAAATCCCTCTTCTTCATTCTTTTTAAATACCTCAATTCCTTCCCATTTCATTCTAAGAAGAAAATTTGAATTTCATAGAGTTGAAATTTTCTCTCCAACTTTCCCAACTTCCAAACACCATAACTTTCTCATTCGGACTCCGAATTGAGTGATTCAAGTTGGAGAATCTTCATATTTAAGTCCCCTACCTTTTCCAAAAAGGTTTGCAGTAGTTTGATCATGTTTTGTGATGGTTCTACCCTCAAAACCAAAACTGCAAGGGATTCCTAGGTATTGAACTAAACTTTGTGATTTCATCTTTTATGATCTTCAATTACCTAGGGTTTTCTTCTTATATATGTATGTGTATGTTTTATGAAAGCTATTGAGAAAGATAGTTTCATAATTAAATTTAATCAAGTCTGATTAGAGACAAATGTGAACTAGTTTTCTATGATTCTAGTTTTTCACATGTTTGAGAGTTGTATTGTGATTAGTTTGATATCTAGGGTTATTTGTGATTTGATTGACTCATTTTATGATTAATAACCTTAGCATGTGCTTCGATCCTTTATTTGAACAAATATAGGATTAGCACATTTGATTTTGTGTTTAGAGCTATCTAAGATTTAATTGATTATTCATTATATCCTTGCTCTAAATACTTACTAGAATATTCATTGATCATATTTTGTGATTCTAGCATTTTTGGTATGTGTTTCTAATATCTTGAATATGTGCTTCATGTATATGATTTATTCAAGTGTTAGCTTTATGAATGAAACTAGGAATCACATGTGTTAGGTGTTTCACATGTTCTAGGTTTCAATTCATGATTTTATGACTAGACAATATTTGACTTGTGTGCTCACATGATTAAGTCTATGTCTACATGATTTGTACTTGATCCATACATTTCATATATTCATGCATCATCTTGTATGATTGCATCACTTGGATTGTTAAACTAGAATATCATACATTGTGTGCTCATTGTCTAATTCTAGTTTCCATAGCTCATTTGATCATATGTCCTATGTTGAATGTGCTTGCATCATTTACATCACTTAGATCATTTGCCTTGCAAAAGGTTGAAGTCTCTTGTTAAGGTGAGTGAAACATTAATTTGAGCAAGAAGACTTGGCTAGGAAAGTGTTCCGGATAGCCATGAAAGAAGTCTTAGTTAGGATCAAGAGGATCCAGATAACTAAACAAAAGTCTTAGCAAGGAGTGTGATACTCCTGATGGTTGAGCTAGGGAAGCTTGACTAGTATCATTTGTGATCTAGATAGCTAAGTAAGGAAATCTTCCTAGAGGCTTAAGAGTCTTGGATAGGAAGTTGCTTCCTAGAGGTGTAGGACACACCTTTGATAGGAGTAGGGTAGGTGGTTCACTAGGCCCGAGGGTAGACTAGGAGTTGATAGCTTATGGTGGATATCATGAATTGATAGCCTTGAATGTGTAAGTCCTTTTCGTTATAGTGGATTGCTTACCGGTGGTTGTGGATTTAACCAATGGATGTTTCCTCTTCAGAGGTTTACCACGTAAAAATCAATGTGTCAAATTTCTCTATCTCTATCTCTTTATATTTGTATGTATGATCAATATAACTTGTTTAAGATCTTCATTTCCTCACATCCTTGTAAACAAGTTATTGATAAAGAAAGAGATGCACACATTGTTTGTTGAATCAACATTTGTTTCTTGTATCTTGTAAGTGTTTAAACATAGTATCTTGTGATTCTATATCAAGTTGTAAAGTTCTATCGTGTGAACTTACATTGTAATATTCTAAGTACAACTTGTGGAATTTTCTTTGTATTGAACATTTTTATATTCAAGATACATTGTCTCTTGTTATTTGTTGTGTAGATTAATGGTGGTGAATTGAGCATACTTGTGCTAATTTTTTTCTCATAACAATCATGTTAAAGGTTAATTTGTATGCTCACCAAAGTCAAGAATGTGTCAACCTATTCACCCCATCTAGGTTGTTTAGTATAACCTTGTAGGTATTTTCAAGCAAGCATCTAGATCTTAGAACATCAAGTTTGATACTGCTATCAAAACCTATGACTTCGAACAAAACGTCGGTGAGCCTTGTGTATACAAGCGGATCTTCGATAAGAAAGTAGTTTTCCTGGTCCTTTACGTAGATGATAACCTACTCATTGGGAATGACTTAAGAACATTATCAGAAGTAAAAGGCTAGCTCGCTAACTAATTCCAAATGAAAGATTTGGGAGAGGCGAGTTATGTTCTAGGGATCCAAGCAATAAGGGATCGAAAGAACAAACTGTTAGCATTGTCTTAAGCATCGTATATCGACAAGATTCTTGTGCGATTTTTGACGGAGAACTCCAAGAAAGGTAATCTACCTTCAGGGCATGAAGTTAACTTGTTTAAGGAATAGTGTCCTAAGACACTTTAAGAAATTGAGGATATGAGATGAGTTCCATATGCATCAGTAGTAGGTAGTCTCATGTATGATATGTTATGTACGAGACCTGACATTTACTTCGCAGTGGGAGTAGCTAGTAGATTCCACTCAAACCCAGGATTGGATCATTGGGTGGCTGTGAAGCTTATTCTCAAGTATCTTCGGAGAACGAGAAACTATATGTTAGTATATTCAGAACAGAATTTGATCCCGTTAGGATATACGGATTCTGACTTTCAGACAGGTAAGGATTCTAGGAATCCACGTCTAGGTTAGTATTCACCCTCGGTGTTGGAGCCACAGTGTGGAGGAGTATCAAGCAATCTTGTTGTTAACTGCCTAAAGAGGTAATGGTCCAAAGAAGAATTTTCCATCCTTGCCAAGATCGCATGAAGTAGAAGGACACTACAGGGAGCATCCAGCTACCCTGGGAAGAAGGCAAGACCGGTATACCTAGGCATTCAATCTATGAATCGAGATCGGGATCGGGATCGGGATCGAGGTTACCCAGATGCTTAGGTACCAGGAATCATTAAAGTCAAGGTCCTAAGGACCCCGCTGCCACACCGTCCCGGTTCCCCGATACCCGAGGAATATTGGTACCACGGTCTGGTGATATGCATAATACCCTAATACCGCGATTCATTATAGAACCTGTCTACAAGGCAGCAGGGATCATGGTAACAAAAGAGTTTTCAATACATCAAAAGAGAACACTGTCAAGGAAAGAAGTACCGATACACCAAGGGACAAGGACCTTGCTATAAGAAGGACAGTATGCACCGGTATTTGAATACGAGGAAAATTGACTTTTTTCGTCATCTGTAAACTCCATTTAAAATGGGATTAGTCAACTTTGTCAATTTCACCAAGAAGGGAAACTTTTTTTTGGGATTATTCTCGTGCCTAAATGAAGCCACCACCAACGTCCCTTTGATTGCTAAATTAATTGATTAATTAACGGAGTGAGTAGCAAGAAAGAGACCTATAAATGTTACAAGACTCTCAAAAGAGAGAAAAGGGAATTTTTGATCTCCATTTTGATTACAGTTTTTCCATTTATCGACTAGCATGAGATCGCCATTTCCAATTGTGTTAGAAACCTCCTACCTAAACCTCCCATAAATCGCTAGTGTATCATGCATTGTATTTGATTGATCAATAAAAAAAGAGTTATTCCCCCATCTTCATGATATGTTTATTGATTTGTCCTTATTTTATACCACTTCTATACTTAGCTTCTTTTTACTGAGAATATATAGGTGTCAAACGTGATATCTCTCCAACTGTGACCCACCATAGTCATGGTTTACGAGTTGTTATTTGGAAATTCACCCCTCCAGCAATTTTTCATTAATACTTTTTTGGCGCTGTCTGTGGGGAGTATCCTTCCATCCATTTCCAAAGAAACTATATAGCTCTACTCAGAAAGCACGAAGATGAGACTCCGATCCTCTCAAGGGCAACCCGACTCATCTGGGCCCTAATCCCTCGCTACTACCAAAAGAAAGGCAGGGAAGGGGATCAAGGAACCACAACCCCTCATCGATCCCTCCACCAAATACGGGCTCTATGCCCTACGCCTTAGCTGTCCAGGAAACCAATCGGGATACCATAAAGCAACAGGCTGTTGTTATTGTAGAAAGTATTCGCCTCTGGATGATCGCCCAGGGGATTCTTAAAAATAAATATAGCGTGCGTCTAATACAACCTCAAGAGGGGGGGGGGGGGGGGGGGGGGGGGGGGGTGTTAATCAATTATTACCAATTTTTCGATTAGTCCATGTTGACATATAAAATCTCAAACACACAACAAAATAAATCAAGTGTAAAGTGCAGAAATTAAAGAACACCTGATTTTTACGTGGAAACCTTTAACAAGGAAAAACCACGAGCTATTCAACTAGCCACACTCGATCCTCGAATCTACTACTTGTAATGATGTTTACAACTTAGGTTGACCTCAACTATTCTCGGTCACTAACCCACCACTACTGCCCGCATGCCTCTAATAACGAACCTAGACCAACCCTAGACAACCTCTATATGAAGAGAAGGTTACACCCTCAAGTGATCTCCACGATCCACTACTCTTGGCATGAGCACCTTCTAATCTACCCGTTGGCCTTTTACATATGTGCTAGTACAATGCTTGTGCAACTTCACCTAGAAGCCATAAGACTTTGACTCTATGAAGATAATTAAAAGTCTAAATGAATATGGCAATAATGATGCACAAATGCAAAGAGTACTAGATTAAACACTAGATGCTTAACTAGATGTAGATAATGCAATTTAACATCCTAGTTATCAAACAAGCCTACATATACATATATGAAGACTCAATTAGATGCAAAGAGATTCTAGTAACCTAATTGTCAACAAACAACCTTAAATATTCAAGAGAGCTTAACTAGATTGTCAAACACAAATCTATCAATCTAATTATCAATAAATCTCTCAAGAATAATCAAGACTTAGCTATTTAGGTAAAAAGCAACCTAATCAAATAAGCTATCATAAACAAACTCAATCATGTTATCAAGACTCATAAATATATGTAATAAATGAAGTCTATGTATTTAATCATGCAATAAATACCTAATCTAGAGTAAGAAGAACATTAAATGATATTCAATGAGGTTCTAACTTACCTAGTTATGAAACCATTAAGACCCATGCTAAAATGATGTTGAATGATGCAAGATGGAGATGGGTTTTGGGGTTGGAGAGTTAAAGAAGCAAGCTTGTGCTTTCTCTCACTAGGTGAGCTCTTCCTCTCTCTAAAATGTGAATTTATGAGCTCTTGGTCGGCCAAGAAAGGTAAGAGGTCAATACATATGCTGCCCTAGAAGAAATGACATCGTTTTGCCAAAACATGTAGTAAAAACACGTTGGACCTCTACGCGTATCGCCCTTTAGGCAAGTGCCTACACAGCTGTCCAGGGAGTGCAAAAACGCTGGAAATTAACACAGGCTGGACCGCTTCCCATGCACGTGTATAGGGGGCGGTATCGCACAGACAGTGCTCCGGCTCAAGATTCGAGCGCCCTAAAACATGACTAAACGATATCAAAACCTTTCGTATAATATACCGTTATAAAGATATGGAAGTCTACTTTCTACTCTATTTACAGAATGACATTTCGATGTATGTAGAAAGAGATATGATCATTTGAGTGACCAAAGGTCAAATTTGGAAAACAACAGAGATGCCCTATTTTTGTGGTCACTTTGAAGATATCAAAACCAATCCAAACGGTCATGAAATATTACAAATAATATATCATTGGAAAGGTAGAGATGTCTAGTTTGTACAGAAATTTTCAAAACTCATTTTGAAACTTTGTATAAAAAGTTATGGTCACTACAAATGTCAATTTTGAAAATCATTGAAATCCAATCTTTTGAAACTAGACACTTCACTCCAAACAACCAAACCAAATCTAACACTTATTCAAGAGAAGAATAAGACATTCTCAAGCGGTCAACCATCACGCTAAGACTTGCACACCATCGTGCAAGCGCAGACATTTCCAATCACATAAACGGAAACGAATTACACAACACTTAAGACTAACATGAAGTGCAAATGTGGTTATGAGAGGAATGAACACATAAACAATAAGGTACAAATGCATGCCAATTACAAATGCATGAAGTGTGTGTGCACCCTTATCCTTTCAAGAATCAAGGTCAAGTGTTATACCTTTTGAAGCTCTTGATCTTGAAGTCATGGAGATGCTTGGAAGCTTGCCTTGATAATCATTAAGATGACCTAAGCTACCCATTATACAATCATCCCTAATGTGGTATGTCATGAAATATGCCAATCACAAAATAAAGGTCCTTACAATCTCTCCCTTTGGCTATTTCATGACAAAATACCACTCACAAAATATCCTCACAAAACAAAAGAAAGCTATTGGTCAACAAATGTAAATTCTACGTTACAATGAGAGATACCTAAGAAACTAAGTCTTCAAGGTCTTCAATCTCTTCATAGATCATTTTATCTAAACACAATAATAATAAAGCACTTTCCAAGAACAAGTGCATGTGAGGTGAACAAACATAAAAAGCATTTGCACTCAATAAAGCAATACAAATTAATGCATGTGCAATGCTCCCCCTAAAAGGTTACTCTCTCTCTCTTTTTCTCTCTCTTAAGGCTTCTCCCTTAAAGCATGCACAATGCTTCCCCTATATCTCTCAAGACATCTCCCCCTTTTTCTCATGAGATAGGCAAAGGAGCTCCCTCTATCGGGTTGCTTTAGCAAATAGAGTTATTAACACAAAAGACATTTGCATAATCATATACACCAAATTTATGCAACTTAAGTAATTGAGAGAGATTCAAGGAGATTTTATTCACAGAAAAGTGCATGTGTGTAAAAGTTGCTTAGCATTTAATACAAGCAATATTAAGCTCGTACATAAGAATTAATCAAAACAACAATCAACAAGTTTTCCAAATTAAGTCAAACCAATTAGAGCCCTGTTGTTATGATAAGAAGATATATATCCAAGCATTTGTGTGTAAAGTGTACTAATCACATCAAAAAATATATCATCTTTTCTACATTGCAAGACATAACATCAATCAACAATTTTGAGGTCTTTATTCAGCAATGCATCACACACATCATTAAACACATTTCAACTTTTCTGTTTTTCTCCTTTATCCTAGCAAGCATGTATTTTTGTTTATCATGCTAATATAACTCTCTTGAAGGCTTTCACTCAGTTTCAAATAAGTATCCTTTTCCTACATTGGGCAGTTGCACGTCATATTGCCAGTAGCCATTTTTTCAAGAGAGAGCTTAAGAATGCATATTAAAGAATCATGAACATGGAGAATAATTTGAGGTCAATCACGTGTACTAACAAGTAGAACATTCCTCCAATAGATAGGCATACTCAAGCAAAAATAAAAATCATGCAATACATAATAAGCAACCGTGCAAGGTGTTATTAAAAACATTATTAAAGTATTAATCAATGTTATTCACCAAGCAATCTCAAGCAATCATAATAGAGCATTAAAGTAAGTCAACCTTTTGCACATAGCAAATCATGGAAGTTTGCTCTTTTTGCTTGAGCTCCCTATATGGGGTCAATTCCGTACCAAGTCAATGAGAGGCATGAGCCCCTATATACTTACCAAGTCCATTAGACCTAGTTGCATCTACGGGTATCTCATTGGCACAATGGCAAGCGGGTTCATACTTTCTAACCCATCTAGGTTCCACTTTATCATTTCTAGTTGTCATAGACATGTTTCTAAGTTCCTTAGGTTCAAGCACACTTGCCCTCTTTTTAAACTATTTTTCTTTCATGCTCTCTAGCCTACACCTCTTGATGTAAATAAAGCAATTTGAAATTCTCTTAAGCAATATAGTGTAATATATACTTAAAGGGGGGTGAATAGGTATAGACCCAATTTCTTCCAAATTCCTTTTTCTCAAACACAACAATGATATGCACACTTGGTGTGTCTAACAAATGAATTGTTTTAATCAACACAAACGGAAATCAATACACAAGTGATGCAATCAATACGATATATGGAAGATAGTGAAAAGTAAAACAAAACTTGACACAAGTATTTTTACGTGGTAAAACCTCCTAAGAGGAAACATCCACGGGTTGCTATCACAACCATTGGCAAAGCAATCTACTATGATGAAAAGAACTTAGACACTCAAAGCAATCAACTCATGATATCCACCCAAAGATATCAACTCCTAGTCTACCCTCTGGCTTAGTGAACCATCTATCTTACTTTTTATCCAAAATGTGTCATACACCTCTAGGAAGAAACTTCCAATCTAAGACGCTCACGTCTCTAGGAAGATTTCCTTGCTTAGCTATCCAGATCACAAAGATCCAAGTTAAGCTTCCCTATCCAACCATCCGGAGTATCATACTCCTAGCTAAGACTTCACGCTTGACTATCCGGACCACATGTCCTAGTTAAGTCTTCTTGCTCTAATCAAAACTTCACTCACTTTGAAAGGGACTTCAACCTTTTGCAAGGGAAAATGATCTACATGATGCAAATGATGCAAACACAATCAAATAGAGAAAGTTGATCACACGAACTCTATGGACATGCTAGTGATACCTAGAATATGCTATCAACACTCAATCACAAAATTATCTAGAAATCAAAGCATATGAATCAATAAGAACTAGATTACGATATTCAAAATCACACGCAAAAATCCTAGTTCTTAGATTATGAAATTAAACCTAGAAATTATCATGAAGCACATCATACAAGTCATTTCTAGAATCAATTTCAAGTAAATCAAGTTTAGCTAAAAGATATTCAAAAATGATCACAAAGCTAAAACTTAACAATCAATCAATCAAACAAACCTAGAATGTGAATTAAAATCATTCTTAACACATTTCATCTATCAAATAGGAAGATTAAATGAGATGATCAAAATAGAAAGTGAGAAGAAGATGTTTCATCTACAAATGATGAGTCTCATACTGAAATCATTTAACTGCACAAAATAACGAAATCATTTGACTTTGAAAATTTTTGGGGTTTGTTCCTATCATCAAGACTAACATTTTTGGCTTTTGAATCAAGTGATTTGAAGTTGAAATGAGAGAGTTATGATCAAAACAAGAAATCAAAAGTTATCAACATTTCTACTCGAGATTTCAATATAAATGGAGGGAAATGAGATTGAGAGAGAAGGAATTTGACCAACAAATGACCCCTTGCCACCTCAGCACCCCATGAGAGGGGCGTGAGCTTCATAGGGGCAAAGAGGTGGCCTTCCCGTGAGCCTCACACTTCCTCACAAGAAGATGGCGCTCCTTCGCGCTCCTTCTGCATTTTTCCATAGTTCTCTGGCCTACGAACTCCGAATTCGAATCTGTTTTCGGATTACGAACCATGACTCCCTCATGCACAAGGACGGCTATGAAACTTTGAAAAATGGTTGTGAATTCGACTCGGTACATGACGACAAAGACAACACATTGTATGAGAATGTAAAGTAGCATAGCTTCCTAGTTTGAACTCGAAATC
The DNA here is from genome assembly GCA_035582765.1 of Acer negundo. Lineage (NCBI taxonomy): Eukaryota > Viridiplantae > Streptophyta > Magnoliopsida > Sapindales > Sapindaceae > Acer > Acer negundo. The sequence goes on from CM069242.1 coordinate 15,925,129, forward strand.
TAATGAGTGAGTAACCGAAACGACCAGAACTCAACAAGGAATCATATAAGATCATGTTAAAGTCCAAAATAAAAGAAACACAAACAAATGAACACAAATTCGCACAAGTATGCTATTTCCTAGAGATAGTCCTAGAGCATGCAATTCTACAATGTTTGTCAATATGAGATCAATGCATGTGCATACTTTATCAAGTGTGTGAATGTGTTATACCAAATGTTTGCACAATAATGCAGGGACATACATGTATGAATTTTGTATATGTGTGCGCTTACGCTTTGCAAGAGGAAGAAGAAACTTGATACCTTAGCATCCAAGTAAGCGTTTTTCCTATTGAAGACTATATTTGCATAAGAAGTTGCTTTTCTCCTTTGAAGCACAAATCAACTAAAAAATACCTAAGAAACTAACCAATACAAATAAAGAGAGTTTTGCAATGGAATCAAGCCAACACAAGTCTAGGACTTTACAATCTCCACCTTTGGCTATTCCATGGCAAAACCTCATTCTCTCCATACAATATTCACTCCAATAAACTCATAGTTGATTGCATTCTCTCATCCTGACATTACAAAGAGATCCATAGACTAAAAGGTGTTCAAGTCTTCATGAGTCTTCAGGAATCCTTTCTTTTATCATCAAAGTACCCATGAGAAAAACAACAAACCAAACAAGAGATCTTCTCCAAAGAATAATGATGAGATATTTACACATAAACAAATAACAACTTCCCTTATCTCAAACAAAATGTATTTCTCAAGCAAATGAATGTTTTTTACATTAAAACTCTCCCTAAGTCTCTCAACCTTGTAAGCAAGAATTCTTTTCTCCCCCTTAAGACAAGAATTCTCCCCTCTAAGACAGAGTCTCTATTAAAGTACAAAGAGGTACACTTCTCACACATTTGGAACATTTTTCCACATATGGTGAGGTATATATTTCTCCCCATTTTTGTCAAGGAATAGACAAAGGACACATGAGATAAAGAATGAGATATTAAGCAAACAAGTCATATAGAAAGTGAAGTTGAATAAACTAAGCTCCCCATTAACATATGCTCCACATTATGATCACCAAGTAGACTTGTTCACAAGGGAATCGTACATTCACACATTCAAGCAATAAGAGAAAATATTTCGCCACTTTTCAAAGTCCAAGAGAGAATCATAGATTTTCATTAATCCCTCAAAAATATTCTCACATTGCTAATGAATCAAAGCACTATAAGCAAAATGTGTGTGTGTGAGAATGCTTCTAGCATATACAAATGGAGTAATTATGATATCAACATGCAAACTATTTCCACACCTATCCATCTAAAGTGTTTCCAATCTAGGTCAAACTGATTATCATCTGGTTTTTTGCTTTAAAAAGAATAGATTTCAACATATGAACATGTATATGCATGTGGCTTGTTTACTCATTTATGCTTAACAATCCGAGCATTTCACAATTTTCAACTATACTTCATTAAGCCTTTTGTTTTTCATTTCTTTTAGGCTTAGAATCAAAGAAATTTTTTATTTTTAATGATTCTTTCAACACTTCTTTGATTTTTCTAACAAAAAACATATGCGCTTCATGGCGGCTTTCACTCATCACAATGGTTTAGCCCTTTCCTACATTGGGCCGCTCTATAACCAAGATGTGTAGCCCTTTCCATGAAGGTGCTCATTGAGTTTTATGTAGTTGCCGAAGCAAAATGGATACTAACCATAGGTTATCTATCATGTACTAAGCAAAAGGCTTCTAGATGTATCCATAATCTACATATTTTCAAACTCAACTACTCAAACATAAACATATAAGATAAGCATTTGTGCACTTTTCAAAAATAATTTTTTTTTTAAGCTCAAGTGCATGATCTAAAAACAATAAAAGATATTTATTTAAGATCATTACTTCTCAAGTGAGTAGCTCTTAAAGATATTGATATCAATTGAAATAAAGTTTTGCTTATCAAGCCACTCACAACCATACATAGACAATAATTAAAACAAATCATGCCAATGGATCTTCGAAGAGTTTTAAACCTCTTATGTCCAATGGCTTAGTGAAAAAATCCGCAAGTTGATTTTTAGTAGGCATATGCTCTAGAGAAACAATAAAATGCTTAACTAGGTCTCTAATGAAATGATGTCTAATGACTATGTGCTTTGTGCCATGCACACAAAGAGTTGAAACGATGAAATAGAAAACAAGCTTTTAGAACAGAGAAATACCTTAGCAAGGTTTTTCACCAATGAAAAATCTCCACTCTTTTTATGAGCTCTCTTGGCTTGGCTTGTTTGTCCTCATGACAACAAGTTGTTGGTGTGTCATCCTAAGAGAATAAAGACCAAACACTTTCAACTCAAAGAATCACATGAAAATGACTTTCTCTAAAAGTCTTAACAAAAATAATACCAAATAGATTCCAAAATTCAACTTCTTTAAAGTTAATCAACAAATTTTGACTATCATAGTGAATATGTGAGATAGCTAAGTTCATGTCAAGTTATAGAGAAACAAGGCTAGATAGCCAAGTTACTCAACAACTTGACACTAATCTTTAAAGCTAACTCATATATGCAATCTTACACTAATGGTAAGAGCACCCACCCTTGACCCATTTGGTCTTGGGTGCATTAACACATAAACCATCATGATTATTTCTCATGGCAATAGTATATCTAAAAGATAAATAATCAGCTATCTTCTTTATAAAGATATCACTCATGTTAAACACATCATTATTGCCATCAATAAAGACATCACCAAGTCTATGAGTATGATCATGTGAAACACTTTTTTTAACCAAATCTTCATGACATTTTTCGTCACATGATTATCAATATTATGCACAACATTTAAAGAGTTATCATTAGAAACATGTTTAGAAGAATGACTAGGAACATTTTTCACATCATGCTTTTTAATCCAAGTTTTCCTAGTATGTTCCTTTACAAAATTATTGGAAATGTGCACACGTTCTAAGGGCTTCTTATAGGAGAAGTTGGCTCTTAAAGCATATTGTGCAACTGGACATTTAGTTGTGTCTTTTCTAACCCACATACGTTTCACAATATGCCTCTCACTCTTACCACTAACATGCTTTGACTTTTTAACATGCACATTGACCTTGTTGGTCACATTCTCAATTATATCAAATAAAGCAATCTCAATTTTCTTACGCATGGTAGAATGAGGCATAACACAAGATTTATCAAGCAAGTCATCAACATGTTTCTTTTCAACATGCTTTTCCAAGGTTTTCTAGTTCTAGTTCTATATCCATACATGGATGATTGCCCAGGACCATTCAAAGACATATTATGTAAAGCATTATCAAATTTGCATTTCTGAATGTATGCAAAGCACTTAGGTCGAATATGTCCTACCATGTTACAATGATGACATATAGGTATGAATTTGATAATTTTACCATTTGCATGTGCTTCCAAGGCATTTGGTCTTCTCACAACTCTACCTCTTTGAGATCTAACCCTGGATGCTCGACCTCTTGCTTTTGAAGTTGATGCTCTTTGACTTTGAGCTTGTTGAGTTTTTCCATTGAAGTTCCTTGTTGATGTAGAGGAACTTCCGGTAGCTTTCATTGCTTTACCTTGAGAGAGAGTACCTACATTTGTTTTAACACTTGTTTTGACAAAAGTAGATTTGTTAGTACACGGAGTTTCCTTCTCATTGATATAACCCAAACCTCTTTTGTCACATGGATGCTTACCACTTCTAATGAGGGATTCTACTTTGTTAGAACTAGATGACATCTTGTTTATCATACTACTTGCCTCATCAAGTTTATCACTAAGCACCCTATTCTTAATGGCATATTTCTTTAAGAAATCATCGTTTTTCCTAACATCATAACGAGATTTCTTAAGCCATTCTTCATACTTCTTGTTTTTTGTGCTCACTAAGTTTGGCTTTAAGCACATTCTCAAGCCTCCTAGCACAATCAAAAGAACTACCTCTTTGCTCAATTTCTTGCTTCAAGATGTTAAGTCTATCATTGCTATCTTTTAAGTTAATTTCTAGACTTAGGATCTTGTCTTTAAGTTCATTGAATTCTTTTGAGCCTAGACCATGATTCTCTAGCTTCTTATTGACAATAGCTTTAATTACCACCACCAAATTAGCATTGATCAACTTCAACTTGTTCTCTTTATTCTTTTGTTGAAGGATCTTGTCATTGAATCTTATATAATCTTGATTTGAGGAGGCTTCGAACTCTTCATCATTGGAGGAGATTTCACTGTCTTCAGTACTTGAAGAGTTTTCACTTTCCTCATTACTTGAGGAGTATTCACTATTATCCTCAAATCTTCCTTCATATATAGCCATAGGACCAATGTGATTGATATTATGTTCTCTATCAACCAAGGACTCCTCTTCCTCTACTATATCACTCACACTCATCCCTGATTTATCATTGATGGCTCTAATGTAGGCTTTCATTGTTTTTCACCAAAAAGTGTAGTTACCATTATCCAAGAGTGGAGGTCTAGCACTAAAAGCACCTTCCGGCATCAAATCACATATAGCTCAAAAAATACAACAAACACAAAACACTACAAGATGGATCTATCTAAGTACTTCTAGACACCTGCTCTGATACTAATTGAAATTCCCTTAAGCAATATAGTGTAATATATACCTAGGAGGGGGGGTGAATAGGTATAGGCCCAATTTCTTCCAAATTTCTTTTTCTCAAACACAACAATGATATGCACACTTGGTGTGTCTAAAAAATGAATTGTTTTAATCAACACAAGCGGAAATCAATAATCAAGTGATGCAATCAATACAAGATATGGAAGATAGTGAAAAGTAAAACAAAACTTGACACAAGTATTTTTACGTGGTAAAACCTTCTAAGAGGAAACATCCACGGGTTGATACCACAACCACTGGCAAAGCAATCCACTATGATGACAAGGACTTACACACTTAAAGCAATCAACTCATGATATTCGCCATAAGCTATCAACTCCTAGTCTACCCTCTGGCCTAGTGAACCACCTAGCCTACTTCCTATCCAAGACGCTCACGTCTCTAGGAAGATTTCCTTGCTTAGCTATCTGGATCACAAAGATCCTAGTTAAGCTTCCCTAGCTCAACCATCCGGAGTATCACACTCCTAGCTAAGACTTCATGCTTGACTATCCGGACCATATGTCCTAGTCAAGTCTTCTTGCTCTAATCAAAGCTTCACTCATTTTGAAAGAGACTTCAACCTTTTGCAAGGCAAAATGATCTACGTGATGCAAATGATGCAAACACAATCAAATAGAGAAAGTTGATCACATAAACTCTATGCACATGCTAGTGATACCTAGAATATGTTATTAACACTTAATCACAAAATTACCTAGAAATCAAAGCATGTGAATCAATAAGAACTAGATTAGGATATTCAAAATCACACACAAAAATCCTAGTTCTTAGATCATGAAATTAAACTTAGAAATTATCATAAAGCACATCATACAAGTCATTTCTAGAATCAATTTCAAGTAAATCAAGTTTAGCTAAAAGATATTCAAAAATGATCACAAAGCTAAAACTCAACAATCAATCAATCAAACAAACCAAGAATGTGAATTAACATCATTCTTAACACATTTCATCTATCAAATAAGAAGATTAAATGAGATGATTGATCGGATCAAAATTGGTATGATTTTGGCCCTCATTTCCTTTGCTTTATGCTTGATTCTCGGGCATTATTCCGTGATTCAATTGTGTAAATTAAGTGTTTTCAGGTATTTCTAGAGTTCAGGGGCATTGGAGTAATATTGGTCAATTATGGGTGAAACTGTAAAATATAAGGAGAAGATTGAAGTTTCCGTAATATTGGAAGAGATCAGGGGAGTTTTGTGTAATTTTCCAAGTGAATCTGGCAGAGGTGCCACGTCACCTTAGTTGAACGGTGCATTTTGGAGGTGGGTTTGGGCTTCTAAACGCACCCTAGCCTACCTCTAATTGCAGCCCAAAAGTAAGGACGCCACGTCTTTATTTAAATAGTGCGTTTTGAGGCAGGCTTGGGTCTCTAAACGTGACCTAACCTGATCCTAAACGCACCCCATATGAGACAAAGGTGAAGCAGCCTGAATGCACCTCGCATCCCTTATAAGACAAAAAATGCTGCAGCGTGCACCCTTGTTCCATGCTAAATGCACCCCATCTTCAACCTTCAGCTCTTCCTCTTCAAGCGTGACGACCAACCATGGCGCCTAAACCCTAGCTTGCGCAGCCGCCATTCAGTTGCCAAAAACCGACCTACGTTCGGCCGATTCCGGTACCAATCGAACGACGAGCTCAACAGCAACATGATCGTCCACTTTTCGGTCCTTCCAACGGCCGAAATCCAAGCCGCCAAATCACGCCCAATCTCCCCTTTGTCGCCACTTCCCAAAACCGCGACACACTCGCGAAAATCAGTGTTGCAATTTGTGTTTCGATGTCGCCACAATAATTCCATAGCGACAGAGATGATTCGTGCACCTGATTGATGTCGCCAAATTGTCTCCAAAGTGTCGCCATTGAAGCAAGTAGCGACACCATCTCTGTACAATTCTAATTGGTGGGGAAATTACGCAAAGGTCTCCTTAAGGGGCCAAAATAGAAATTTGACAAGTATAGGGGCTTTTTTGGTAATTTATCATCCGTGACCTAAATTGAAAACCCTATAAATACATAATAGTTTTCCCCTTTTAGACAACTCTTGGAAATCAAGAAACCTCCTTTCTCCGCCATTCTTAATCCCACCATTCTCCTCTCCAATAAACACTTAGATTACTACACCTAAATCATTTCCCTCTTTCCATCTTCTCCACCCATTTCCCTTGTCACTTTCCATATGATTCCACCTATCTGGACATATCTTCATCATCCAATCTTTGCACTAGGATCAACAAGGAAGCTCAAGGGAGGATCAAGCCTACAAGAGACACCCATGGGTGATTTCTCTACATTTTACTTCCTTTTCTTGTTTGTGATTATGTGTAATTAAACCCCCTTTCTAGGGGATGATTTGATAGACTATTTGGACATTGTGTGTTTATTTAAGCTTTGAATATTATGTTTATGCAATTAAAGTTTTATTTACTTTTTAATTATATCCTGCAATTATGTGATTAATTGAGTATTGACACACTTAGTTGATTATAATATGTTGTAGGATTATTTGTGATAAAATTGATTAAGCATTGACACACTTGATTGATTGTAGCACATAGTGAATAGGATAGGCTTTTAGAGGGTAGGCCTACCACGATTGCCTAGGCCATTCGATCGTCACTAACAGATCCCACCTTGACCCCCTTTCCTTAATCGGGTAGGCATTTTGGTAGGAAGTTGTTTAGGTTTGTAGTGACGACCTAAACAACACTTTCGAATGAGATCGGTCCTTTATTGTGTATATTACACGTTAATGAAGTTTTGAATGAATTACTTAATAGTCCATTAGCTATTCTATCATTTCTCTAGATTTCCTTTCAATTTTTTATCCACTTTCGTATCTAGGTTGTTATATTGGATTCCTATCAATTCTTATTCTCTTTACATTTTATTGCTTTTATTTTCCATGTATGTTTGATGGTTTTTTAAACCATACACCATTCAAACTACCAAGATTTATTTTATTTGCATTTTAGACTAGTTAAATAATTCAACTAATTATTCTAATTCCCTATGGAACGATCCTTAATTTACCACTTTACTAAATTTTACATCTAAGTGGATTTTCTAGTGGTGAAAATTGGTTTTCAAAACGAACACATTAAAAATATTATTTTGTTGTGCAAAATGACTGCATCAATGATCAAAAGAGAAAGCGAGAAGAAGATGTTTCACCTTCAAATGATGAGTTTTGGACTGAAATCATTTCACTGCACAAAATCACGATATCATTTGGCTCTAAAAATGCTTGGGGTTTTTTCCTCTCATCAAGACCAACATTTTTGGCTTTTGAATCAAGTGATTCGGAGTTGAAATGAGAGAGTTATGATAAAAACAACAAATCAAAAGTTATTGAAATTCCTGCTCGAGATTTCAATTTAAATGGAGGGAAATGAGATCAAAAGAGAAGAAATTTGACCAACAAATGACCCCTTGCCACCTCAGCACCCCATGAGAGGTGTGTGAGCTTCATTGGGGCAAAGAGGTGGCCTTCCCGTGAGCCTCACGCGCCCTCATGCGCTTTCATAAGAAGAAGGCACAAAATGGACTCCTTCGTGCTCCTCTCGCGTTCTTCAACCGTTCTCCGGCCTTCGAACTCCGAATTTGAATCCGTTTTAGGATTACAAACCGTGACTCCTTCATGCATAAGGATGACTATGAAACTTTACAAAATGTTTATGAATTCAACTCGATACATGACGATGAAGACAACACATCATATGAGAACGTAAAGTAGCGTAGCTTCCTAGTTTGAACTCGAAATCTAGTGAGTGAGTAATTGAAATGACCGGAACTCAACAAGGAATCATATAAGATCATGTTCATGTCAAAAATAAAAGAAACATAAAGTCACTCAAGTATGCTATTTCCGAGAGATAGTCCTAGAGTATACAATTCTACAATGTTTGTCAATATGAGATCAATGCATATGCATACTTTATCAAGTACGTGAATGTGTTATAACAAATTTCTGCACAACGATGCAGGGACACACATATATGAATTGTGTGTGTGTGCGCTTACGCCTTGCAAGAGGAAGAAGAAACTTGATACCTTATCATCCAATCAAGCGATTTTCCTCTTGAAGACGATATTTGCATGCGAAGTTGTTTTTCTCCTTTGAAGCATAAATCAACTAAGAAATACCTAAGCAACTAGCCAATACAAATAAAGAGAGTTTTGCAATGGAATCAAGCCAACACAAGTCTAGGACTTTACACAATTTGGTCTTAAGTAACCAATCATACCATAAAAATGACAAGTAGGTATAAAGTAAGAATTTATACCATTGCATTGTGATCTCATCGAGGCATTGCCATGTTGATAAGGTTTTCTTTGATGGTACATTGGTTTGCTTCTCTTTAGAGCTTGAGTCGATTGGTGGCACCTTTGTGGTCTAGCTTGTTGAGGTGGTTGAGCTGGTTAAATATGCTTCCTTGGTTGAGCAAGCCTCGGTTGAGGTTGTCTCATATGGTCACCTCCTTTCTTGATAGTTGGCTTGTTAGAGGGGGTGGTTGACTTCTCAAGGACTTGTCCATATTTCTTGGATTGCCTAGGCTTTGGTTGATTTGCCATGGCTTGTGTGGACTTTCCTTGAGTTGGAAGATGCTTTGATGAAACTTTGCTCTTACCTTGAGCTTGAGGTTGTTTGACCTTGAGCTTCTTTAATTTTTCAAGGTACCTCATCTCTCTTTCCTTGACAATATTCAAGGAGTTTTCTTTGTTGGCAAGCTTATCTTTCATTGCCTTCATCCGTTAGTGGCAATCTTCAATCTCCTTCTCATACGTAGACATATCAATCACGTTTGTTTTCAAGGATTCATCCATGTCCGAACCTGAAGTCATATTAGCAAGTGTATTTCTTGCTTCTTCAAGTTCCTTCTCCATCATCACTTCATTCACTTTGATAAGTGACACTTCCTTATCTAAGTGAGTCACTTTAGTTCTTAGTTGGAGATTATCTTCACTCAACTTCAAAACTACATCATTTTTCTTCTTCAAACACTTTCGAAGATAGTCAATAAACTCTTGATAGTCAACAATACTATCACTCGAGTTTCCGAAGCAAATACTCTCTTGATCAAAACTTCTCCCACTTGTGCTTTCATGGGTCATGTCATCAGTGCTAGCTTCTCTCAAACTTGCTCCTCTTTGGTCTCCACTCATTAAGTCACCCTTTTAGAATTCTTCAAGTGACAAACACTTGGTGACGGTTTGAGCTTCTTCTGTGTAGGAGACCGGAAAGGCGAAGTGGTTGTTCTCACGTTCAATCGAGCTTGTAGAACATCCTTCAACTACTTTAACTACGTCAATTTCACTATCACTCCAAGTAACAATAAAAACTTCCCCTCCCTTCTTGGATGGGGTCATCTTCTTTTCCTCTTTCACCTTAAAGGTCATTCTCTTCTTGTGAGATTTCATGAATCTCTTAAATCTCCCAATCATGAGAGTCACCTCCTCATCGAAGTCATTTCCTTCATTTCCATTTTTGAGGTCAAGTTACCCTCTAACATCTTAATGCCACTCATAGTGTTTAATGAATGAAATGAATGCAAATGAATGCAATGAACAAAATGCATACAAATGCAAGACACACGAAAATGACAAGGATCTCCTAGGAACTAGACTCTGATACTAATTGAAAATAAATATAGCGTGTGTCTAATACAACCTAGAAGGGGGGGGGGGGGGTGAATGGGTTGTTAATCGATTATTACCAATTTTTCGATTAGTCAATGTTGACATATAAAAACCAAATACACAACAAAATAAATCAAGTGTAAAGTGCATAAATTAAAGAACACTGATTTTTACGTGGAAACCTTCAACAAGGAAAAACCACGAGCTATTCAGTTAGCCACACTCGATCCTCGAATCCACTATTTGTAATGATGTTTACAATCTAGGATGACCTCAGCCATTCTCGGTTACTAACCCACCACTACTACCCGCTGGCCTTTAATAGCAAACCTAGACCAACCCTAGACAACTTTTATATGAAGAGAAAGCTACACCCTCGAGTGATCTCCACGATCCACTACTCTTAGCATGAGCACCTTCTAATCTATCCGCGGGCCTTTTATAGAGTAGCTAATACAATGCTTGTGCAACTTCACCTAGAAGCCACAAGACTTTGACTCTATGAAGAGAATTAAAAGTCTAAGTGAATATGACAATAATGATGCATAAATGCAAAGAGTGCTAGTCTAATTTCAATGTGCTTTGTCCTAGAATGTTGGACGGGATTATTTGAAATGTTAATGGCACTTATGTTATCACAAAACAATGTGAGAGTACCTTGCTCAAAGCCATAATCAGCTAGCATTCGTTTCATCCATAACAATTGAGTGCAACCACCACCAACGACAATGTATTCCGCCTTAACTGTGGATAGGGAAATTGAGTTTTACTTCTTGCTAAACCAAGACACCAAATTGTTTCCAATGAAGAAGCAACCGCCCGATGTACTCTTCTTATCATCACAATTTCCCGCACAATCGACATTACTAAATCTAACAAGGCTTAGATTAGTGTCAAAAGAGTACCAAATCCCCTGGTTTGAGGTACCATTCACAAACTGAATGATCCTCTTCACCGTAATAAGGTGAGATTTTTTGGGGTTAGCTTGGTACCTAGCATAAACACCCACACTAAATGATATATCGGGTCTACTTGCGGTTAAGTAAAGCAAGCTACCTATCACCCCTCAATATAAGCTTTGCTCAACATCCTTTCCACTAGCATCTTTGCCTAGCTCCAAGTTAGTGCTCATGGGCGTGTCACAATGTTTGGCTTTCTCAAGGCCAAACTTCTTCACTAGGCTTTTAACATATTTAGCTTGGGATATGAAGATCACATCATGCATTTGCTTAATTTGCAAGACTAGGAAGTAATTTAGTTCACCAACCATGCTTATTTCAAATTCATGAGACATGACATCAACAAATTGTTGCACTTTTAAGTTCTTAGTGGAACCAAACACAAAGCCATTATCAACGAGATAAAGAGTGAGATGCTCATACCAAGCCCTCGGTGCTTGTTTCAACCTATATAAAGCCTTCTTGAGGGGATAAACATGAGAGGGATGGTGTGGATCCACAAACCACTTAGGTTGCTCAACAAACACTTCCTTATACAAGAAGCCATTGAGGAAGGCACTCTTGACATCTATTTGGTGTAATTTGAACTTGTGTACACAAGAAATGGACAAGAGAAGCCTTATGGACTCAAGGTAGGCAATGGGAGCAAAAGTCTTATCAAAGTCAATACCTTAAATTTGAGAGTATCCTTATGCAACAAGCCTAACTTTGTTTCGCACAATGTTGCCATCCTCATCAGGTTTGTTCCTAAACACCCATTTAGTGCCTATGACATTGGTGTTTCTAGGTCTAGGAACAAGAGTCAAAACCTCATTTCTTTCAAATTGGTTTAGCTGTTCTTGCATGGCAAGAACCCAAAACTCATCATCCAATGCTTCATCAACTTTCTTGGGTTCTATTTGAGAGGTGTAGCAAGTTTAGCTAATTTGATTAGCTATTTGACGCCTAGTTCTAACACCCTCATTAACTTTTCCAACGATATCATCCTTATCATGGAGTTTCCTTACCTAATGAGCGGGTTCACTAGAGTCCAAAGGAGGAACTCTATTAAGAGGTAGATCATCCTCTTTATTTTGGTTTGACTTCACACTGCTTAAAGTCTCACCACACTTCTTCAAAGGAAGGTCATCAATCTTACAAATATCCTCCTCTTGGCCATCATGTTTAGGCATACAATCATTAAAGACAAAATTTGATGATTCCATAACACTTCGAGTCTTTAAATTAAAAACTAAATAGGCTTTGCTATTAAATGCATACCCAATGAAAATACACCCATCACTCTCAGCATCAAACTTGCCAAGTTTATCTCGATCATTTAGTATATAGCACTTGCTTCCAAAGATGTGGAAGTAGCTCACATTAGGTTTTATACCCTTCCATAACTCATAGGATGTTTGTTTAGTCACGGGCCTAAGGAACACTCTATTTCCTATATAACAAGCTGTATTGATGGCTTCAACCCAAAGGTTCCTAAGGACTTTGTTGTTAAGCAACATTACTTGGGCCATCTCTTGGATGACTCTATTCTTCCTCTCAACAACACTATTTTGTTGAGGAGTCCTATAGGCCAAAAATTCATGGGAAATGCCTAAGCTATTGCAAAAGTTTTCAAAGCTAGCATTTTCAAATTCTTTTCCATAATCACTTCTAATTTTTCTTAATGTTTTTAATATGAGAAGTTTTCTCATTTTGAATTTTGACACAAAGTATTTTGAATTTCTCAAAGGCTTCAAACATCTCTTTAAGAAAGTAAGTCCATGTGAACCTAGAGAAGTCATCAACTACCACAATAATGTACCTTCTACCACTTAAGCTTTCGGTTTGAATAGGACCCAGAAGGTCCATGTGGAGAAGCTCCAATGTCTCTTTGGTGGAAAGGTATTTACCTTTCTTATGCACACTCTTGGTTTGCTTCCCTTGTTGATAGGGTCCAAAACTCCCTCAACGTTTTTCCCAAGCATAGGAAGGCCTCTAACAACATTCAACCTATCAAGGGCTTTCAAGTCCATATAGTTCATGTGGCCAAATCTTTGGTGCCATACTTTAACTTGCTCACTAGTAGACAAGTGACAAGAGATGAGATTAGACTCAAGACAATAGCAATTGTCACTTGATATCTTGCCTTTCAGCAGAACTTGCCCATTTTCCTTAAGGATAGAGCAATTAACCTTGCCAAACATGACCGAAAGCCCTTCATCACTTAAATGTGATATGCTAATAAGATTGACTTGCAAACCATCTACAACATTATGTAAGGAGGGTAAACCGGGAATAGATATATTACCTTTCTCTATGACATTTTTCTTTGACCCATCACCAAAGGTGACAAATCCATCATCCTTAATCATAAGAGTTTTAAAGAAACTCTTGTTTCCGGTCATATGCCTAGAACACCCATTATCAAGGTACCAAGTGTTTGAGGCATTTGCTTTCAAGGCTACTTGAGACACATATCAATAATATTCATCATTTCTATTCAACCAACATGGTCATTCTTATGAGCCATTGGTCCATTAACTCTAAATTTCCTAGGTGCATGCATTGTGGCTCTTCTAAGCATATTTTTCTTAATCATGATTTCTCTTTTACAAAATTTAATATACTAAAAGTAATTAGGCCTAATGTGGCCTTCAATTCTACAAAAATGGCAATTAGAAGTAAAATATGAGTTCATACCATAGCCTTGTGTAGGAATTTACGGCTTCCTTCCATTTTGAGTTATTCTTTGATGTTGAGGCAACTCTTTCCTTTGTAGTTGAGCCAAGTTAGCATGCCTTCTTGGTTGAGCATGAAAAACCCTATGTTGAGCTTGTGGGATCCTTAGTTGAGGAGGTCTTGGTTATTGAGGTGGAGCTCTTGTTGGAACCCTTGCTTGAGCTTGCTTTGAAGATTCACCAACTTCAACCCATTTGGTTGATTGTTGAGGGGTTTAGGCATTTTCAATCTCTTTGCTCTTGACAAATGTTATCTTCTTCAAGGATGTGGTCTCCATTTCTTCCACATATCCTAATCCCTTCTTGTCATTAGGAATTTTCCCATAAGATAACATCTTGTCAAACTTTTCGATTTTGGAGGTCATTTTAGCAATCAACTCATTCGCTTCTTTAAGATCCTTCTTCATGCTTTCTTCACCCCTTTTGGCCAAGACTAGCTCCATCTTCAATCCTTCTTTCATTTCTCTTGCTCTACTCATTTCCTTACTCAGATGAGTCACCTTGGAAGTTAATTCAAGCTTCTCCCCTTTTAACTTTTGTATCTCCTTTTTTTCTTCAATCTTGAGTTCTCAAAGAACCCCATGAAGTTATCATATTCCGTTTTTTCGCCAAAGTCAAAATTGGACTTGGAAAAGTTACTCTCACCATTTGAGTCACTTTCTTCTATTTCTTCTTGCTTGTCCTCTTCCTCTTCTTTGTCACTCATAACCTCATTATTATTATGAAAGGATAAGAAAGCAATGAAGTTAGCAACTTGGTCTTCATCATCATCCGAAGACTTATCTTCCTCTTCCAAGTCATCACTATCATTCCAAGTAACTGCCATGGCTTTTCCTTTCGTTTTTTTTTTTCAAATTTGCACACTCGGGAGCAATATGTCTAAAGCCACTATACTCATAGCATTGGACACCCTTCTTGTGGTCCTTCTCTTGAGTTTGCTCTACTTTCTTGAAATGAGCCTTCTTCTTCACAAACTTTCCCTTGGAGCCAAACCCTTTCTTCTCAAACCTCATAAATTGCTTGAACTTCTTTGCCATTAAAGCAATTTCTTCATCTGAGTCTGCTTCCTCTTTTTCCACCTTGATGGTCTTCAAGGCCAAACTCTGTTGCTTCTTTGGAGGTGTAGTTGTAGGAGCCTTCCTAGATTCATAGGCCAAGAGCCTTTTAATCACTTCACTTGGCTTCATTTTTGAGTAGTTACTATTTCCCTCCAAGGCTGTCACTTTGGATTCGAATCTCTCAGGAAACAACCTCATGATCTTTTGCTTAATCCTCTTATCCGAGTAAGGATCACCAAGTTGATGACTTTGATTCACTATATCCATAAGCTTCACTTGGAAGTCATTGAAGCACTCATCCTCCTCCATCTAATGGTCTCAAATTGCGTTTGGATGACTTGAAGCTTGGAGTCCTTGACCACCTCGGTTCCTTCATGAGCCATCTCTAGGATGTCCCAAGCTTCCTTTTCTATCCTTGTGGTTGATTATCACCGTGGCACAAAGGATTGCGTGCATGGCTTTATTATTCCACTTGGACACCTCAAACTCTTATGGAGACCATTATGCCTTTGGCTTAGGGACTTCCTCTCCACCTCCCATAAGGGTCATCAGAGGTGGAGTGTAACCATCTTTAATCGTCATCCATGATCGGTCATGAATTTGGCACACATAAGCTTCCATTTTGCATTGTGTTTGGGTGAGAATGGAATGAATGCACACAAACAAGTAAGACACACAAGACATATAAAAAAATGTAAACAAATGCAAGACACTCTAACAAGAGCAAGAGATCTCTTAATTATGTTAAGAAACCCGCTCTGATACCAATTGAATATATATATATATAACATGTCTCATTATATCTAGAGGGGGGGGGGGGGGGGTATATAGATTTTAATCAAGTTAATTACTGATTTTTCTTGATTAGTCAATATTCAATAAAAACTCCTATCTAGTCAAAAACAACAATCAAGTGTAACATGCAGAAATTAAATAACACTTGATTTTTAAGTAGAAACCTTCAACAAGGAAATACCACGGGCTGATATGTGTGCCACACACTGTCCTCAAATCCACTACTTGTAATGGTGTTTACAACCTAGGTTAACCACCGTTAAACCTTACACGGACACTAACCCACCACTACTACCCAACGGGCCTCTAATAGCAATTCCAAACCTAAGGTGCTTGAGCACTACACATCATAGTCACAAGACTTAACTCTCAAAGAGAAGAGATAAACAACCTAAAGTGAATATGAGCAATATTCAAAGTGCATGCAAGGTCAAACATTTAAGCTTATCTAGGCATGGATGAACATGTCAAAGACATTTGAAATTATACAAACGTAGTTAAATTGCTTAAAGCATACCTAGAGGTGGGGGGGGAATAGGAAACTCACGTTTGTCCCTCAAGAAAGCTTTACACACAACACATAAAACAAACAATCATTTATAGACAAGATAAGCATGTGACCATTTTAGTCATTGTCTATAAAAGTCCAAGTATCAAGAAGATGAATACCATAACATATAACTACAAGCAATACTTGTATTAATATTAATGTTCAATTTATTTACAAGTATCAATCTAAATACAACTCTATAAAAGAATCAATGAATAAAAGAATTGTATTTACACAAATGAATTATATTAACAAATATGATCAAAAAAGAATATTGATTACAAATCACACTTTAAGAAATCTTGTTTCCAAATACATCACAAGTGAAGATTGTACTATAAGATTAAAACATACACATATACAAATATAAAAGAGAGATAGAAAGAACTGACACATGAGATTTTTTAAACATGGTAAAACCTCAAAGGAGGAAACATCCACGGGTTGAACTACAACCATTGGGGTACTTATATATTGGATGATAGATTAGAAATTCCTCAAAAGTGACCAACCTATGATCTACTTCCTATTGGAGTCTATGTCTACCCAACCCTATTGGAAAGTACGAAATCCCTCAATGATGTGGAGCCACCATATATTGGACAACATACCAAACCAACATCGATAGAAGATTAGAAATTCCTCAAGAGTGCATACACATCCCTTCTACCCCGCTCTATTGGAGTCTATGTCTATCAATACGCATAGGCCTACCAATATTGTAGCCAACTCTCCATCCAAGGCACTCATACCTCTAAAGAGCCTCTTATACATGAGTATCCAAACCTTCCCGATCCTAGCCATGTCTCCTTGCTTAACTATCCAAGTCCTTATGTCTCTAGTTAAGACTCCTAGCTTGGTTATCCGGACGCATTGTCCTAACCAAGTCTTCCATGCTTGACTATCCGGACGCATTGTCCTAGTCAAGACTTCATGCCTTTTAGAAGGACTTACTAGTGTGATCATGTGAATGCAAATTGTGCAAACAATCAATTCAACATAGAACATGTGATCAATACATTCCATGGAACAACTAGACCTAAACATGTGAGAACGCAAGTAATATAGTCTAGATGCAAAACATGAATTAAACCTAGAGCATGTGAAAACACCTAACACAAATAGCTCCTAGTTTCATTCACACAAATAACACTTGAATAGATCATATATATGAAGCACATATTCAAAATGTTACAAACATACACATAAATGCTAGAATCACAAAATGTATTCAATGAATATTCTAGCCAAAGATTTAGAACAAAGTTATAATAATAAATCAATTAAATCCTAGATTGCTCTAAAAACACAAACATAAGCATTAATCCTAGATTTCATCAATCAAAGGATCAAAGCACATTTCAAGGATTATTAATCATAAAATGATTCAATCAAGTAACAAATAATCCTAGATATCAAACTAATCACAATACAACTCTCAATCATGTGAAAAACCTAGAATTAAAGAAACTAGTTAACATATGCCTCTAATTAGACTTTTGATTATGTTTGATTATGAAGCTATCTTTCTCAATAGAATTCACCATACATACACACACATATATATATATATATATAGAAGAAGAAACCCCAAGGTAATTGAAGGTTATAAAAGAAGAAATCACAAAGTTATGACAACTACCTTTAAATCACGAGTTGGTTCGGTTTTGTGGTTAGAACCACTGGAAAACTCAATAAAATGCTCCACAATCACTTGGAAAAGGTAGAGGACTTGATTATGAATAATCTATAACTTGAATCACTCAATTCCGACTTCGTATGAGAAAGTTATGGTGTTTGGAAGGTGAGAAAAGTTGAGAGAAAATTTTTGCACTTTGGATTTTCTAATTTTTCTTCTTACTATGAATGGGAGGGAAAATGAGGATATTTAAAAGAATTCAAGAGAGGGAAAAATGAACAAATCACAGCATGCCATGTCACCATCCATGTGTGGACCGCGTGTGGCACATGTGGGCAGAGGGTAGTGCTGGCCGTGTGGCACATGTTGCACACATGTGGATTCCTTACTTGGCTTTTGGCCAAGCAAGCTCATTCTGCACTCTTCTGGCGTTCTTCAGCCTTATTCGGGCCTCCAAACTCCGATTTTGAATCCGTATTTGGATTACAAATCGTGAATCCCTCATGCACAATTATGACTATAAAACTTTGACAAAAGGTTGAGAATTCATCTCGAAAAATGATGACGAAGACAACTCATCGAATGAGAACGTAAAGTAGCGTAGATACATCGTTTGGACTTGAAACCTAATGAATGAGTAACCGAAATGACTGAGACTCAATAAGGAATCATAAGAGATCATGTTCAAGTCCAAAAACAATAAAATGGAAACAAACAAACACAAAGTCACACACGTATGCCATTTCTTAGACATAGTCCTAGAACATGCAGATTACAATGTTTATCAAATTAAATCTAATGCATGTGCATACATTACCAATTGTGTGAAAGTGTTATGTAAATGGTGTAAAACTATGTAGGGACACATATGAATGCTATATATGTGTGTGCCTAAGCCTTGTAAGAGGAATGAGGTCTATTTTACCTTTATTGTGCACTTAAGCACATTCCTCTTTGAAGACACCATTTTGCATGAGTTGTGGCCAAGTCTTTCTTTGAAGCTTTGAATCATCAATTCTAAGACCACTAAACAATATAAGAAAAACATCGTTTTGATATGGAATACATGCCAAGACAAACCAAAAACCTAACAACATTCCTAAATATCATGTAGCTATATGACATGCATATAACTTAGCTATATGTCCAAATCAAACCCTATATGCAATAACTATCACAAACAACTCATATAACACAATAAAAAAGCATTCTTGAAACAAGTCAAGTCATAAAGATGATATCTTGTAAAGCAAGAACATGTGAAAGAATGAAGATGATGTTCTAACTACAAGTCCTATGAACAATAAAGAAAACCCATGGGAAATCATACCTAGAACATGCTAGATGATGTATGAATCATAAAAGGATGATGGGTGATTGTGTTTTGGAAGGTAAAAATCAAATCTTAGTTGCTTTTCTTTGAAGACACTCCTAAGCTCTCTCTAGTTGATTTGAAACTCACAAAAGACCTAAAAAAGAACTAAAGAATATGATGTATTTATAGAGGAGTGTGTGATAATGTGAAAGTTCACTGTTTTGAAAAACGCACTGTGGCTTTGTCGGTACCGCTGTGAAAACCACAACGGTCACGACAGTGATGAGTTATATCAAGACAACCGCTGTGAAAATTAACAGCGGTAAGGTAGAGAGAGAGGTGCACACTATTCATGAGAGCGATATGCCTACCGCTATGGAAATTCACAATGGCCATGGTAGCGCTTAGAGGCAAAAAACCAAGCCTCTAGGAAAATCACATGCAATTTTCAGGACCAATTAGTATGGCAATGATCAAATAGAATACAATTGAGTGATCATGCATGAAAAGAGAATAAGCACCAACAAGAAACAGACAACATAATACAAGGTATGTAAATGCTTGAGATGTGTGTGTGTGTAATCTAAATCTCTTCAATTAAGAGTTAAGACAAGTAAGCTACCTACCTTGAAGCACTCGAAGTCCACAATGAGGTCCATTAATATTTAAGGAGAAATCTTCAATCCTAAGCTACCCTTACATATTTGAACCCCATTATGATTTTGTCAACGAAATAAGCCAATCAAAAAGTGAGTCCTTTACAAGGAGCTTCAAAGGTGAAAAGAAACTTCTCATGCAAATATTGTCTTCAAGTGGAAAAGCACTTACTTGAAAGCTAAGGTATCAAGATACTTCTTCCTCTTGCAAGGTGTAAGTGCGCACACACACAATTCATACATTTGTTTCCCTACATCATTGTGCTAAGCATACACAGACAATTTATACATTGGTGTCCCTGTATCATTGCGCTTACCGCACACACATACATTGTATTCATATGTGTCCCTACATCGTTGTGCTAAATTTGGAATAACACATTCACACTTATTGAAGTATGCACATGCATTGATCTTATATTGACAAACATTGTAGACTTGCATGTTTTAGGACTATCTCTAGAAATTACATACTTGTGTGATCTTGTGTTTATTTGTTTATGCTTTATTGTTTTGAACTTTAATATAATCTCATATGATTCCTTGTTGAGTTTCGGTCATTTTGGTTACTTACTCATTTGATTTCGAGTTCAAATGAGGAAGTTACGCTACTTTACATTCTCTTACAATGCATTATCTTCGTCATCGTGTATGGAGTTGATTTCATATCCAATTGTCTACGTTTCATAGTCTTCCTCATGTGTCATGGAGTTATGGTTCGTAATCCGAAAGCATATTTAAATTCAGAGTTCAGAGGCCAAAGAACTGTCGAATAACGTGTGAGGTGCGCGAAAGGGAGCGGAGGAGAAGAGAAGAGGCAAGAGGCCATCAGCCTTGGTTCCCGTGGAGGCGCCTGGCTACCATGGGAAGAAGAAATCTCTGCCTCCCCGTGGTGGCCACGCACCTCCATGGGAACCAAGGCTGATGGTGGCCCAATTTACCAATTTTTCCCTTCTTCTTCTCCAAATGTTTTCCTTCCCTATATATTCAAATTTCGTGCCAAATACCTCACAACTTTTGCATTTTTATGTTTGTCATAACTCTCTCATCTCAACTTTGAATTGAGTGATCCAAAGGCCAAAATTATTGGTCTTAAAGAGAGGAACAAGTCCCAAGCATTTTCAAGGTGAAAAGATGTCCAAGTTTAATGCGATCATCTGATTTCAGTTCGTGGTTCATCTTTTTGCGTGGTAATCATCTTCTTTGCATTTTTCTTATGATCAACTTGATGGATCTTATTACTTGATTGATGAAAAATATTTAGAATGATTTTGATTCCAATTTTAGACTTGTTTGAATGATTTTCAAGTTATAGCTTTTTGTGGTTTTGATTGAACATATTTGAAAGTTAAACTAGATTTACATGAAATTGATTCTAGAAATGTTTTGTGATGAGCTCTATTGTTGATTTCTAGATTTAGTTTCATGATATAAGAACTAGGATTTTTTGATTGTGATATTGACTATTCTAATCTAGTTCTTATTGATTCACATGCTTGGATTTCTAGATAACTTTGTGATTGATTGTTGAAAGCATATTATAGTTATCGAATTGCATGTTCATAGAGTTTGTATGATCAACTTTCTTTATTTGATTGTGTTTGCATCATTTGCATCATTTAGATCATTTGCTTTGCAAAAGGTAAAAAGTCTCTTATTGTTGAATGATTCTTCAACATAAAGCAAGGAAGACTTTGTAAAAAGTGTGAGACTCTAAGTAAATCCAAGCAAGGAAGACTTGGCAAAGAGTGTGAGAGTCTAAGTAAGTCTGAGCAAGGAAGTCTTGGTTAGGACATGTGGTCCGGTTAACCAAGCAAAGAAGTCTTAGTTAAGAGTAAGGGACTTGGAATAACTAAGCAAGGAAGTCTTGGTAAGAAGCTATGCTTCAAGTAAGTCCGAGCAAGGAAATCTCCCCTAGAGACTTGTTGATAGTCTAGGTTAGGGAGTGGCTTTCTAGAGGCAAGCAGTTTGTCTCGGTTAGAAAGCTTGTGACAAAGTGACTCACTAGGCATGAGGGTAGATTAGGAGTTGATAGCTTGATGAGTGTATCATATGTTGATTGCATTTAAGTGTGTATCTTTTTTTTGTCATAGTGAATTGCGGTTTGCCGGTGTTTGTGGCATCAGCTCGTGGATGTTTCCTCTTCGGAGGTTTACCATGTAAAAACATTTGTGTCAAGTTTTGTTTTAAGTTTCATTACTTCCATAACTTGTATTGATTGTATCACTTGTGTATTGAACTCTAATTGTGTTGATTAAAGCAATCCATGTGTTAGACACACCAAGTGTGCACATCATTGTTGTGTTGAGAAAAAGAGTTTGGAAGAATTTGGGCATATATCTATTCACCCCTCCCCCCTCTCTATGTATGTTTACATTATAATTGCTTAAGGGAATTTCACACACACACACACACACACACACACACAAACTATTGCATTTCCATACTTCTTGTATATTGTGTGTTTCATGTATGTGCACATTCTTGTTCTTAAACTCTCTTCATGCATATTATAATTTCTTGCATCTTGATTGATAATTTCCATGTCTTTTTAGGAATCAGACGCATGTCTTATTAAGGGACAATGTACAGCCGCTGGTGGCTCGCTGTACGTACATCGCCTAGTAGAGGAATTGGTATCTTTGCCACGTCATCGTTGTACAAACCACCCTACGTACAGTAGCACCTGATTGATTTTTTCAATCATTGGTGTCTGATCGTGCTTCAAATGTTCTGTTAGGTTTTTGGTTTGTGTTGGCATATATTCCATATCAAAACAACCTTTCTTTTGTATTGCTTAGTTCTCTTAGATTGATAATGATTCTAGCTTTAAGGAAAACTTGGCAACTTTCATGCAAGATGGTGTCTTCAAGTGGAATAAACTTCATTACTCATCAAAGGTATATTTGACCTCATTCCTCTTACGAGGTGTAGGCACACACACACATGGCATTCATATGTGTCCCTGCATAGTTGTACACCATTTGTATAACACATTCACACATTTGGTAATGTATGCAAATGCATTAGATTTAATTTGATAAACATTGTGATTTGCATGTTCTAGGACTATGTCTAGGAAATTGCATACACGTATGACTTTGTGTTTATTTGTTTCATTTTTATTGTTTTTGGATTTGAACATGACCTTATTTGATTGTTTATTGAGTCCCGATCATTTCGATTACTCACTCTTCAGGTTTCGAGTCTAAACTAGGAAGTTACGCTACTTTGTGTTCTCATTCATTGAGTTGTCTTCGTTGTCGTGTACCGAGTCGAATTCTCAACCTTTTGTCAAAGTTATGTAGTCTTCCTTGTGCGTGATGAATTCACGTTTGTAATCTGAAGATAGATTCAAATTTAGAGTTCGGAGGCTCGAATAGGGTTGAAGAACACAAGAGAAGCGCATGAGAGGCAAGCAATGGCCAAAGGCCATTGGAGGGGTGGCAGTGAGAGTGGTGTAAGCCTCACGGGGTAGAGGGGCATGAGCCAGCAGCCCTGTGAGGCGAACGCAACTCTCATGGGCAGGTGACATGGCAGCAGCTGGTTGGTCACTTCAAATCCTCTCTTTCATCACTTTTAAATTCCTCATTTCCCTCCTATTTCATTAAAAGAAGAAAAATTAGAAAAACACAAGTGCAGAATTTTCTCTCTATACTTTTTCACCTTCCAAACATCATAAATTTCTCATTCGGACTCCAAATTGAGTGATTTAAGTTAGAGAATCTTCATAACCAAGTCCTTTACCTTTTCCAAAAGAGTTTGCAGCTGTTTGATAGAGTTTTCTAGTGGCTCTACCCACAAAACCGAACCAGCTCGTGATTCTCAGGTATTTGACTCAACTTTGTGTTTTCTTATTTTTTTAACCTTCAATTACCTTGGGGTTTCTTCTTCTATATGTATGTGTATGTATGATGAATGCTATTGAGAAAGATAGCTTTATAATCAAACTTAATCAAGTCTAATTAGAGACAAATGTGGACTAGATTTCTATGATTCTAGTTTCTCACATATTTGAGTGTTGTATTGTGATTAGTTTGATACTTAAGGTTGTTTGTGATTTGATTGATTCATTTTACGATCAATAACCTTGAAATGTGTTTTGATCCTTTGATTGAATAAATCTAGGATTAGTACATGTGTTTTTTTTAAAGCCATCTAGGATTTAATTGATTATTCATTATATGCTTGCTCTAAATCTTTAGTTCAAATATTCATTGATCATATTTTGTGATTCTAGCCATTTTAGTGTATGTTGCTAATATATTTAATATGTGCTTCATGTATATGATTTATTCAAGTGTTAGATTTGTGAATGAAACTAGGAGCTACATGTGTTAGGTGTTTTCACATGCTCTAGGTTTTAATTCAAGTTTTGTGACTAGACTATTTTGACTTGTGTACTCACATGATTAAGTCTAGTTTCCATGGAATGTATTGATCACATGTTCTTTGTTGAATTGCTTGTTTGCATCATTTGCATTCATTGATCACACTAGGAAGTCCTTATAAAAGGTATGAAGTCTTGGTTAGGACGTGAGGTCCGAATAACCATGCAAGAAGTCTTGGTCAGGACAAGAGGTCCGGATAGTTAAGCAAGGAAGTCTTGGTTAGGACAAGAGGTCTGGATAACCAAGCAAGATGGCATGGCTAGGATCGGGAAGGTCTAGATAGCTATGCATGAGAGGCTCTTTAGAGGCATGAGTGTCTTAGATAGAGAGTTGGCTATAATATTGGAAGGCCCAGGCATTTAGATAGACATAGACTCTAATAGAGAGTGTTGCATGGGATGTTCAATGGCTCTTGAGGAATTTCTAATCTTCAAACGATGTTGTGTAGAAATGGACTCCAATATATGAAGGCTCTGCATCATTGAGGGATTTCGTATCTACCAATAGGGATTGGGTAGACATAAACTCCAATAGGTAGTAGATCATTGGTTGGTCACTTTTAAGAAATTTCTAATCTATCATCCAATATATAAGTACCCCAATGGTTGTAGTTCAACCGGTGGATATTTCCTCCTTGGAGGTTTTACCTTGTTAAAAAAATCTCATGTGTCAATTCTTTATATCTCTCTATTTTATATTTGTATATGTGTATGTTTTAATCGTGTAGTACAATCTTCACTTGTGATGCATTTGGAAACAAGATTTGTTAAGTGTGAGATGTAAACATATCATAGTGATCATATTTGTTTATATTATTCTTTTGTATATTGTTTCATTTATGTATAGTTGTATTTTGATTGATACTTGTAACATATTGAACATTATTGGAAATATAAGTATTCTTTGATATTGAGTTTTAATGTTATTCTTTCTCTTGCAACGTGTTGATATATAGACAATGATTTAATGAACATATGCTTCTCTTGTCTATACATGCATATATGGCTTATGTGTTGTGTTATAAGCTATCTTGAGGGACAAACTTATGTTTGTTTTCAAGGGATTGAAAAAGGTGTAAAAACCTATTCACACAGCCCCCTAGGTAAGCTTTAGGCAATTTAACCGTATTTGTATATTTCATGTTCGCATTTAGTGCTCCCTTTACTTGATTTTTGTAACCGTTTTGTGATCATTTCATGTGTTTAACGTTGTAAATAAGTGTTTTCAGGTAACTTAGGCGTTTCAAAGGCATTTTTGTCCGAAGTGATAAAAAAAGGCAAAGAATGCAGAAAAGAGATAACTCTCTGCCACCGCGGGTTCACGCCTCAAGTACAGCGGGAACAAACCAATGACGCAAAGCCAAGAGGAACATCAGGGATGATTGGCGAGTTCATACCTTATACCTCGTGGGAATAAAGCCGCTGAACAAGTCTAGTGTTAACTCCACATCTATGTCCGGTGAGTTCAAATCTTCTGCCTCGTGGGAATAAAGCCACCGTGCAAACCCACGGACACACCAGCGAGTTCAGACCTACTTTCTAGATAGAATAATCCTGCGGAAGGAGTCCGCGCAGAAAGGGAAAGATCATCCAGTGGGTTCAGACCGCTGGAAAGAATCCGCGGTACAATCTCGCGGAGACGTCTGATGAGCTGCAAGTGGATCAAATTTTGTCCAAACCAATCGAATCAATCCCCTTTTCCATTGACTTTCCTAACTCAGCCTTTAAAGTGGACCAAGTGACCCTCACTTGCTTTTGGAAGGCCTTCCCCTATGCACATCACATCTCACTTACTTCTCCATTGAATGTCTTTAACCACTACACACTTGCATACCTACCATTTTACACTTAGAGTTAAGTTAGATATTATTTAGAGATTCTCTTATAAAAAGCCAAGCTAGTTTTCTTGGCACTTTCTAGGCAACCAAACACCCATTTTGGTACCTTAGTTTAGTTTACTTCAAGTTTACATAGACGAGTTTGTTGCTTGGATTGCAAAGATGATCATTCTTCATCACAAAAGTCACCAACCGGTGGTGTTTTCTTCATTTGTATCTCCTTGTTACTTTAATTCTATGATTAACTAAAACCCTCTTTTTGTTAGGGGTTGGATGTAATTCTTGTAAATAGCCTTGCTATATAATCAATCAATGTTTATTTCACTTTCTCAAATTGTATGTGTGCTTATTATCCTATTTATGAATGATGGTTGTCACAACCACTAATCTCTCATTGAATGCACAATATGATGCACTATATGCTTGAAGATTCAATATGCAATAAAGACCATTAATGCATATGACACTTATGTCATCTATGTTGTAGAGATTTACAAACCTTGTGAATCTTTACTAACACCTTTGAGTAAACCTCTTTTAAATCACTCCTCTAATCTAAGGTTGTGATTAAAGTGAAGGATTTAGTGCCTTATAATTCATTATTGATAGATGCATGCTTTAGTCATTGTGAATGAGCTTTATGTATGATTGATTAGTTAATAGGTTATTACTTGAATGAATCTTTCCCCTATCAATCTTTTAATCTAGTATTTAAACCAAGAAGTTGTAGTTATTAATCTTAATCAATTCTCATCTTAGCTTAGTTAAAGATTTAATCACCTTAGTTAACTAAATAGACATTTGTTAGAGTTAGTTACATGTGTTAATGCTTTTTAGCTACTTAAGTTTAAATCTGCATTTCTCGTTGGAACGATAACCTATACTTGCGCACCTTATGAGAGTTGAATGACTTGTGCAATTGCAAAGGGTGAAACACTCGCACACCCTTTTAGAATAGTCAAGATAGGATAGGGTAGATCATTAGTAGTTTTATTAGAACTGGTTTGGGCACGTTAATGTCCCGCTATTCACCCGCTGTTCGCACACCAATAAACCGAACAGAACAGACGAACCAAACCTATTGATCGATCTATTTCTATACATGTTTTAGGCCACTATTTCCTATTATTTATGCTTTGTTCTCGAGTGAATTAGGTGGTTTAATGTGTTTTTTGAACTTGTGTAGGTCTATTCCATTCAAGTGGTGTTAAATCTCATTTTGGAAGAAAAGGAATCAAAAGATAGGGAAAAGGAGCAAATTGGAAGAAATCAAGAAAAGATGAATTTTGGCCAGTGCAGAACACCAAAGTTGCGGGCCCATGTCTTTCAACTTCGTTTGAATTGTGTGTTCTACCACCCATAGACTGAAAGCCCCAGAAGTCTAGTTTCTTGTGCACTTTTCGGATCGCAATTCCGATATTCCTAAAAGATGTTATGACAGATTTAGTAACTGATGGTCAGATCTAGAAAGTCTACCGCGGCCGAGACCGCCTCGAGTGTACAAGTGTCTACAGAGTGACCTAGGCTGCAATAAATAGCAAAAGAATTCTGCTTCCCGTGTAGCTACCTAGGCAACTTGCCTGTGGAGTGACCCATGGAGTGATCGTGTGTAAACCTATCTCGTTCGGTACATCAAGTGACCAATTTTTGAGAAAAGTATATATAGAAGTTGGTATCTTATTTTGAGAGAGAGCCACACAAGGGGGATTAGACCTAAAAACATAATTCTTTCACATTCATTCATTCCATTAATTCTTTCATTCAATTTCATCCATCCTTGGAGGATTCTTGGAAGCAAGAAGAAGGAGATTGCTAGACAAAGAAGCTAGTAAGATCAATATGGGTTTTCTCTACAACTCTTCTATGTTTTTATCTTCTCCATTGATGTGTAACTAAACCTTTAGCTAGGGGATTGATATAACTGATTTTGGATAACTCTATATGAACAATTAGTCTATCTTTTGTTAATCAATTGGGTTTTAGTTTTGTTTATTGAATTAATTACTCTATTCTACTTTCTCTTATTATTTTGTGACCGCAAGTGATTTGAGTTTGTGGCTTAGTTTATCCATGAGATTAGGGTGTAAATGCGGATGACTGTTCCATTTAAATCTTAATCACAAGCTTAATAAACAAGAAAATTGATATATGAATTACCATGCTGTGTTAATTTGGCTTAGAGTTTTGTGTAAAAAGGGTTTTGACAATTTCTCATTACATGACCATGTGTGAGTAATAGGAAGAACCCTAGATCATTATTCTGTTATTCGTTGCATGATTGTGTGCAAGTATTGGAAAAGATCTCCAAACTTAATTAAATATCTTGAAAACAAGCCCTTAAACTGGATTGAAGTGTTTAACGAGACTGATTGTGAGCATTGAGTGTCTAAGAAAGGTGCATAGATTCCCTAGTATTTTTCTCCATATATTCATCCCTTATGTGATTTGAGATTGATTTTGGTCTTTAGTTCAAGTACTCATTTTGGCCTTTAGTTCAAGTACTCATAATTTAGGTTAATATTAGAATTCAACAAATTTTTAAAACAAGCATTATGCAATTTAGTTGTTTGCATTTAGAGTAAAACCTTGCTAGATTAATTGGCCTTCGACCGATAGAATCACCGATCCTAGTGAACGAACCTTTTTTAGTAAATTGAATACAAATTTTACTGCATCAATTTTGGCACCGCTGCCGGAGATTGGTATAGATTCTATTAGTTGAATCTAGTTAGTTTAGTTAGGTAGACGTATCATTAGTTTTTAGTTATTATTTTTATTTTTAGATTTTTTTTCTCTCTTTTTCTTTTTCTTTTTTTCCTTTTCAGGAACAATGGATTTCTTTGGGCAACTCGCTTATGATGAGGAAAGCAAAGTAAGAGCCGTGGTGTGCAGTCAATGTGGAAATTATGGGCATGATATGTGAAGTTGTCCTTTCTGAAGAGAATTTTCGGAACCCTACAATCCAGAACCTATAAGCAGACCGTATGGAGATGAAAATAAATGTTCGTCTAATACAACCTGGAGGGGGGGGGGGGGTGAATGGGCTGTTAATCGATTATTACCAATTTTTCGATTAGTCAATGTTAACATATAAAAAACCCAAACACATAACAAAATAAATCAAGTGTAAAATACGGAAATTAAAGAACACTTAATTTTTACGTGGAAACCTTCAACAAGGAAAAACCACGGGCTGATATGTGGGCCACACACGGTCAACGAAATCCACTATATGAAAAGAAATTTACACCCTCAAGTGATTCTCGGACTCTCACCCTAGATAACCTCAGGTTATGGACACTACCACTTACCACTCTTGGTTCAATTCCTTGTGATATCCCCTGATACACTACTCTTGGCGTGAGCAACTCCTAATCTACCCCACGGGGCCTTTTACAGTGGCACTCGACCAATTGCTTGAGCACTACACACCGGTAGTCACAACACTTAACTCTCTATGAAGAGATCAACAACCTATGTGAATATGTGATGATATTCAAAATGCAAATAATGCTAGGCTACACTAAATGCTTAACTAGATGTCATAAAGCAAAACAACACTCTAGTTATCAACAATGCCTACATGTACATGCATGAGGACTCAATTAGGTGCAAAGAGACTCTAGCAACCTAATTGTCAACAAACAAAGCCATTTCAACACAAGTTGTCAATTAATCATGGCAAGGACTAAAAACACGCAATTAACAAATGCAATCAAGGAGTCCTAATCAACAACCATATAGACTTAGCTAGATGTTATCAATCACAAAACAATCCTAGCTATCAAACAATATCAACATGTCCATACATGTGAACTCAATTAGTTGCAGAGAATTTCTAACAACATAATTGTCAATTAAATGCACATGAACATTCAATAGAGTTTGATTAGATAAATAAATATTAATCTATCAACCTAATCAACAATCAATTCTACAAGAATATTCAAGGCTTAGCTATTTAGACAAAACAACCTAATCAATTAAGCTATCACAAACAAACCCAATCATGTTATCAAGACTCATAAATATATGCAATAATAGAGTCTAGGCATTTAATCAAACAATAAATACCTAATCTAGAGTAAGAAGAACAATAAATGATATTCAAAGAAGTTCTAGCTTACCTAGTCATGAAACCATGAAGACCCATGCTCAAATGATGATGGATGATGTTATGGATGCATGGGTTTTGGGTTTGAAGAGTCAATCAAGCTTTCATAAAGCTTTCTCTCTCAAGAAATCTCTCTTTCTCTCTCTAGAAAATAAATTCTCTCTCTAGGGTTTCAGTTGGGAGAGTAATTGACATGAAGAAGAAGAGAACAAGATGTATTTATAGATGGTAGATGAAACTACGTCGTTTTGGAAAAGTGGCTAGAAAAAAGCAGATCTGCGCCTTTAAAAATGTGGCCGGTGACCGCAAAACAAGGGCGCCGAATACCAACAGACGCGCTGAGGAAAGTGGTTCTGTGGCCTATTTTTGCGGCCTTGGACGCCAACCAAGGCGCCGAATTTAGGTGACACCTCTGGTCCCTTTTCGGCAGCCTGTTCTGTGGCCCCTAATAGCTGAAACCAAGGGCACCGTATTTAGGTGACATCTCTGGTCCCTTTTCGGCGGCCTTTTCTGCGGCCCCTAATCACCGAAGCCAAGGGCATAGAAAATCTGCGGCCTGTGTCAGCCGTATAAGGACGCAGAAAAGCCCTTGGCAATGCATCCTAAATCTAAGCATGTTATGGCAAAACAAGCAAGATGCAATTAACAACAAGCATGAAATGTGAGTGTGTGCAACTACATCTCTTCAAAAAGAATCAAGATCAAGTAGATTACCTTCCTTGAAGCTCTTGATGCCCATAATGAGTTCTTTTAATATTTGATGAGGATTTCTCCAATCCTAAGCTACCCTTACATAATTGAACCCAATTGTGGTTTTGTCAACGAAATTAAGCCAATCAAAAAGAGGCACTTATAGGAGATTTCTACAATCTATGGCCGAGCTACGAGCCATATAACAATTCTTACAACATGGATTGAAGGAATGATCAAGATTTCTTGTGGAACTACAAAGAGGTCAATACCTATAAGCAGCTTATCTTGCCCTACCAACCAAGAAAGTAATCACTTGAGGAGATAGTGAACAACTTAGCTCAATCAACCAATGCTATGCAAAGGCGAGAGTATGAAGAGTTCCCGAGTCAACCGGAGCAGCCTATCTTGCCCTACTAACCAAGAAAGCTATCACTTGAGGAGATAGTGAACAACTTAGCTCGATCAACCAAAGCTATGCAAAGGCGAGAGTATGAAGAGTTCTCGAGTCAACCGAAACAGCCTATCTTGCCCATCCAACTAAGAAGGCTATCACTTGGGAGATAGTGAACAACTTGGCTCAAACAACCATCAAATTCAGCCAATCCACTATTTAAAGCTGTCTAGACATGGAAGCCTTTATGGAAAGAATGTAAGTGCACAAGGAGAACATCGCTAAAGCTATGCAAACGCGAGAATATGAAGAGTTCCCAAGCTAACTGAAGCAAAAAGATGCTATTGCCATCCCTCTTAATGGTAAGATTGTTGATACCATAGTGAGTCTTGAATTTTTTGATGATTTGTCAAGTGTTGCAAGTGATGAAGTAGAAAAAGAGGAGACATAAGAAAAAGCAAAGGAAGTGGAAGATGTCCCTTTCGAGACACCACTCCTATACAAGGAACTCATGCCTTATGTTCCTCCCATTACTTTTCTGAGCCACCTACATAAAAGCAAGTGGAATAAGTGGTTTTTTGAACTTATTTTACCACACTTTATAGTGAACATTTACTTGCCTTTGCTTATTGTGTGTAGGAACATACTGGCGCATGAATTTTTTTTCCAAGACCTAATCACATATAGGCACAAATTCGAGACTGATTGTGAGCAATGAATGTCTAAGAAAGGTGCATCGATTCCCTAGTATTTCTCTTTATATATTCATCCCTTGTGTGATTTGAGATTAATTTTAGTCTTTAGTCCAATCATTCGTAATTTAGGTTAATATTAGAATTCATCAACTTTCCAAATCAAAGCATTATGCAATTTAGTTTTTCACATTTAGAGTAAATCCTAGCTTGATTAATTGGCTTCCGACCAATAAAATCACCGATCCCAATGAACGAACCTTTTTAGTAAATTGAATACATATTTTACTGCATCAATTTTGGTGATATTGCCAAGGATCGAACCCGGGTCACCCGTTTTTAGTTTTTAGTTTTTAGTTTTTCTTTGTCATCTTGCTTCATGGGAGTTGTGCGGATGGATGACCCCCACTTGACCCGCACTTTATCTTTTACTCATGAATCGGGTCCCGGCTTTGGTCAGGAGTGCAGTTGGAGTTGCGACCCGCTCTAATAAAGATGTCGATGACCATTTGTCCTTCCTTCTGCCACCTTTTGCCCTTTTTCGACCAGAACTCCCTCAGTATGCTTCTAACACCAGAATTATATCTATTTCCTACAATTAGAACAAACGAGCCTATTAGACAGAAAATATACAGAAAAACACATGAGAACGAGACAAAGGAATAGGTTTTGAGGGCCAAAATATACAACAATTTAGGCACGATCAAACACCCACAAACAAAACGTTTGCTTGTCCTTGAGCAAAACACAAAATAAAACAAATAAGATGCACTGACAAATTGACTGGCCTGAAAAACTTCCTAGTCACCTAAGCTAAAATTTCCAAATGGCCACAAGTCCAACTAGTGATATGATACAAAAATGTGTGATCGAGAGGAGTAAACATATGCACATGATCTAAAGCAACTTGGAGATACAAAAAAGAAACTCGCACGACACGAATCCCACACCTAAAGGTACTCATGTATAAGGGACTACTCATTCCCACAGCTCGAGTATAATTCGCTTCAATTCTACAACTCACGTGGATTCTCTCTTTTCTTTCCGCTCAGAGTCTTAAGTTCCACACGCACAACATATGCAAAGATGAATTATGCATAGAATTTAAGCAAAGACTATCCTAGGAAAGAACCACTATGCCATGGATGTGAAAGATCATGTGTCAGCAGACATTCCCAATTTATACTCATTATGGATCAAAAAGGTCTTTTCCTTTGGTTGTAACGTGGCCATGGGGTTTAATGAGGTAATACAAAGAATTTGGACATTTTGGAGTTCAAAATTATCAATCATGCTAGAATATGACCACACACCATACAATGCTCTTTTTCCTTGATTACTCACCCGCTAACTTTCTAGGCATTCATTTTACCCACATTTATGATTCCAATGTTGTACTCAACATTGTGAGTACTTAGCATCAAATAATTTGAGAATATTTTGCTTTTCCTCTTTTCTTTTCGTTTGAGTTGCCACATTTCTTTTATTCGACAATTAAGGCTCATAGGTACTGATTTGGGTACTTTTACATTTCTAGCCATTTCTTAGCACATTTTCAACATTTTTTTTCTTTTGGACACGTTATTTGACAATTAGAGCTTAATTTCTTTCATTACCACTATTACACATCCTAACATGATTAGTAACATAGGTAGGCATGTGTTTAGGCTATGAGGTATATGGCTGTACGTGGTACCAAATGAAAGAGTAGTGTTTGGCCTCAAGTTTGGCTTTGGAGCACACAATAAGGATATGAGGATGTTTAGGCTATTATAGGTAGTTAAATTCACACACATTGCCTAATATCACTTCCACAATCCATCTATCAAGGGAATGAATGCATACATCAAGCAATCCAAAATATGATATGCATGTCCTATGGCATGTGACACGTATGACGAGCGAAGTGTTTAAGAATAATCAATACTAACACTCAAAATGTACAACATGAAGGTTTGTGTTTGTGATCTCACGAAAATCTCCACTATTAGAATAAGGCTTAAAAGCGCCGGGTCCCTTCAACTTAACACCAAAGGATGAGACAAACCCATGAAAGTGCAAGCAAGACCCTAAGGTGGCACCAAGCTACATCGCAAGATTACTACGCATACGAAGAACTCGCCAAAAGCACATGTTATAGGCATCACATCCAAGCTAATTAAAGCTCGAAATTTCTAGCCAAGCGACAAATTTTTGGAAAATTGACACAAAAATGACTCAAGACACACACAAAAATGACTCAAAACACAAAAGACGACTCAAAAAGGTGTCTACAACCCCAAACCAAAACTCAACATTGTCCCCAACATTGGAAACAAGAGAGTTTGGCTTAACGGTGCACACCTAACACAACTTAAAACACAAAAAACACAATGTGGAAGACCATCTCAACATGGAATATAAAATTCCAAAAAAAAACTAGTGACTTTGAAATCGATCTATGTCTGCTCTTTTGTGTATATTTTCAAAATTATTAAATAAACATTTCTCAAATTTTCACACATGAAAATAGACATGCAAATGTATACTTTTTATTTATAAAATATTTCAAAATTAAAATTGGAAAAGTGTGTAAATAGACTTCAAAGATGGTTCATGTGTAGAATTTCAAAACAGGGCATCGCCCATGACCTTTGGTTGAAGAAACATTCATAACTTTTGAACCCCTACCCAGAATTTTACGTTCTTTGTACCGTTTGACTGTATCGAAATATCAAAGAATGCAGCGCAAGCAAAATAATTTATTTTCTCACCAATAAGTACAATTTTCATGAATCATTTGGCCTCCAAAATTTCAAAACAGGGTACTTTCGCAAAGGTCAAAGAAAAACTTGACAATAAAAAGACTCAAAACAAACCTAGGCACTAATCATGCACAATGAATGCCCCAACAAAATAAAAATAAAAATGACTCAAACTAGGGCTCAATTAATAAAGGCAATTCATGCAATATATCATCGAAGCACAAGCACACAGATTTTTTAAAAATGACGGAATAGGGGCATGAACAACCCCTACACCGAATTAAATAATATAAAGTACTAAAACCAATAAAATCACACTCATGCAATAGAGCTCCGGCTCATAATCATTTAGCGCATGCATAAAAGCCTTCTGCTCAATCATCCACAAAAATAATCATTCGAACGAAAACATCCTAACATCACAATTATTGAATGAAAGTGAAAATAAAACTAAAAAGGGAAAAGTTCAAAAGTTTCAAACATTGGTAGGTTGCCTCCCACAAGCACTTTATTTATCGTCTAGGCAAGACGTTGACATGGCACTTCGGCTCTCCAAACTCTAAGATGATGCTTTATTGCACAAGCTACATAATTCGCTTCCTCAAGAAGCACTAGAAAATCTACACACTCACAAAGCATATTAGAAAGTTCCGGCAAATAAAAGTCTACTCAATACATGCAATTGCCAATGAGAGCTAAAAACACCACTTATTCAAAACAAACAAACAAAATAAACCAAACAAAACATAAAAATAACATGCATGAAGATTTTCAACATTGTGCATTTTAGGTGGGGCCAGGATTTACTAAGGACGGTTTAACCAAGTTGGGGAATTCACTTTTCTTTACCACCCAAACAAATGTAGATGACTTCCCCATCTTTTCCTTGCCCTTATTTCTCATTTGGTTCACTAGTTCTTTCCGTACCCAAATTTTCCTAATTCTAGGTGGACTTCTCCTTCCCCTAGATTTCTCAACCCATACCTTCCTAACATGCCTATAAAAAATCTGATCGAAGGGAAAAGGAGTATAGTGCACACATGTCTATCCAAAACTTTGCTCCCCCTGATTGAACGCTCCCCCTCATAAAACTTCAGCAATAATCTTGAAATTTACAAAGTCAACGCATGCCTATTCCATATACTAGCTTCTTAAAAGTTGATGTAGACAATGATTTGGTAAATAGATCTGCAATATTATTTATAGACCATATTTGCTTAATATCAATTTGTCGGCTCTGTTGAAGCTTATGAGTATAGAAGAATTTAGGAGAAATATGATTGGTTCTATCTCCCTTGATATATCCCCCTCTAATTTAAGCAATGCAAGCCGCATTATCTTCAAATATTGGTGTTGGTATTTCTGTAGATAATGAAAATCCATAAGTATTTTGAATATGATGAATAACTGACCTTAGCCAAACACTTTCTCAACTTGTTTCGTGAAGTGCGATGATCTCAGAATGACTAGAGGATGTAGCAACCAAAGTCTGTTACGTGGAGCACCATGATATTGTTGAGCTGTTATATGTAAAAACATATCCTATTTATGAACAAGCTTTGTGGGGATCAAACAGATACCCGGCATCAGCAAAACCAAGTAAACCAGAAAAGTTGTTAGATTTTGTGTAAAATAATCCTAAATCTTTCTTTCCACTAAGGTAATGAAAAAGATGTTTGATCTCATTCCAATGTCTTTGAGTTAGTGCTGAGCTGAATCTAGCCAGTACATTCACAAAGAATGCAATATCTGGTATAGTACACTGAGCCAAATATAATAAAGCTTCAATCGCATTAAGATATGGTACCTCAGGACCAAGTATCTTTTCACCATTTTCTTTTGGACATAATGGATCCTTTTTAGGATCAATAGTTCTAACAACCATATGAGTACTTAATGGATGAGCATTATCCATATGGAATCTTTTTAAAATCTTTTCAGTATATGCTAATTGATTGATAAGTATTCCATTTGATCTATGCTCGATCTCGGGGCTAAGAGAATATTTTGTCTTTCCCAGATCTTTCATTTCGAATTCCTTTTTTAAATATTTAGCGGTTTTCAGGAGCTCTCTAGGATTATTAATATATCATTCTTTTATCAAATATTCATTGAGACAGTTATACAACATCCATCCAGATTGTTTTAATCCATATAAGGACCTTTGTAATTTTATCGAATATAAATTACGAGATCTTGAGTTACATGATTCTGGCATTTTAAATCCTTCATGGATTTTCATGTAAATAGCTGAATCCAATGAACCGTATAGATAAGCGGTCACTATGTCCATCAGACGCATTTCAAGTCTTTCCAAGATAGCCATGCTTATTAGAAATCGAAACGTAATTATATCCATCACTGGTGAATATGTCTTATCAAAATTGATACCAGGTCTTTATGAGAAACTATGTGCTACGAGTCGTGCCTTATATCTCACGACCTCGTTTTTCTCATTACAGTTCCGTATAAAAACCCATTTGTACCCAACAGGTTTGATGTCTTCAAGCTTCTAGATTATTGATCCAAATACTTCACGTTTGGATAATGAAGTCAATTCTTTTTGAATTGCTTCTTTCCATTTAGGCCAATCAAACCTTTGTCTACAATCATCGAGATTATGAGGTTCATAATCATCATTTATAATTTCAGTTGTCATTATGTATGAAAATACATCATCGATGATTGATTCTTCACGATTCCACAATTCTCTTGTATAATTTATAGAAATTTCCTCATTTCTACATTCTTGTATCTCTTCAGAGATTCTTTCCCCCACAGGGGATTTTGTCACTCTAGTAACTTATGCCCCTATAGGGACATTTAACTATTCTGGAGTTAACTTAGGGAAAGTGAATTTATTTATTTTCCTTTTTCAAGGAACAATATCTTTTGAGCCAAATGGTCTACCACGCTTCTGGCGTGCAATAGATGATTCTTTTTCTATCGTTTGTTTAGATTGTTTTTTCTGGAACAATCACCCTTGTCGGTACATTAACAGCTAGGATGTATGATTTTGTTACCCTAGTAGCATCTGTAAATGCATTTGATAACTAATTCACTATTGTTTGAAGATGTAATATCTTACATACTTCATTCTCACATTGAGATGTGTATGGGTCTAAATGAATTAAACTAGGAACTTTATAGGAAAGTTCACGCTTCTGTTCAGAGGAAGTTTTTTTTCCCCCTAATGATGGGAAATTTGTCTTATCAAAATGACAATCTACAAACTGTGTTGTAAAAAGATCACCAGTTAAAGGTTCTAGATATCTAATAATTGATGGTGAATCAAGACCAGTATATATTCCCAAGTGCCTTTGGGGTCCCATTTTAGTTCTTTTTGTTGGTACAATTAGGACATATACCGCACACCCAAATGTATGTAAATGAGATATATATGGTTGATGACCAAGTACAAGTTTTACTGGTGTATACTAAGCAGTGGGTTGAAGCCGGATTAGTGCAGCAGCATGTAAAATAGCATGCCCTCATACAAAAATCGGTAATTGTGTTCATAATAATAGCGTCCTCGCAATTATGTGGACACGTTTAATGAGTGATTTTGCTAATCCATTCTGAGTATGAACATGTGGAACTGGATGTTCAACTTCAATCCCAGCCACTTTGCAATATCCTTCAAATGCATTGGAAGTAAATTCACTAGCATTATCAAGGCGTATGGATTTAATTGAATAATCGGGAAAACGAGCCCGTAGCATGATAATATGTGCAAGTAATCTTGCAAAAGCAATATTACGTGTTGATAATAAGCATACATGTGACCATCTGACAGATGCGTCAACTATAACCATAAAATAATGAAATGGTCCACTTGGTGGATGAATAGGTCCACATATATCCCTTTAAATTCTTTGTAAAAATGATGGGGATTCAAAACCAACTTTAGAAAAAGATGATTTTATTGTTAATTTCCCTTGGGAACATGCAATACATAAATTCTCATGGGATAAAAGAATCTTCTGGTTTTTTAATGGATGTCTATGAGAATTCTCAATGATTCTACGCATCATTGTAGATC
This sequence comes from Acer negundo, assembly GCA_035582765.1. Classification (NCBI taxonomy): domain Eukaryota; kingdom Viridiplantae; phylum Streptophyta; class Magnoliopsida; order Sapindales; family Sapindaceae; genus Acer; species Acer negundo. Next base: position 15,964,042 of record CM069242.1, read on the forward strand.
CTGGTGACCGAGATAGTCATGCCAAAGTACAAATATTTTTGGACCTGAGAACTTCTGATTCACAACTACATAAACCTCTACATTTCTGATAATAGTGTAATATAATCCAGAAGATAAAGTACGCAGCTTTTCTATAATGAGTTCCTAGACTGGACCATGAGAAGTAATGCACAGATATTCAATATTATCTTTATTCATAGTTTCAATATGATATCCATTCCCATATATCTTTGAAACTAAGCAGATTTGTTTTGGATCTACTTAAATATAATGCATCATCGGTACATATTTTAGTATTGTTTGGTAACAATATGTGGCTCTTCTAGAGCCTTCCATCAGATTCGCTGGACTCGTATAAATACAATCACTGTTAAATTGCATTAAGCTAACTTAGAGAGGGTGAATAGGTTTTAAAGCCTTTTTCAATCCCTTGAAACAAACAAAAATTTGTCCCTCTAGATAGCTTATATAACACCACAATAAACGCAAATGAGTATGCATAGACTATTAACAAGCATATTCAATTTAGTTCAAGCATAGCCTATGGATAACATGTGGAGGGAATACCATAAACATAAAAATCACCAAGTTCTTGTATTCATTATATATGTCTCAATAATACAAGAACATACAAAAGATACAAATAAAATCAAAGATCTTGTCTCACAAGAATGTAATCAATTACAATGTCTTCAAGATCAATTTGATTAAAGTAAACAAATATCAAAGAGATAAGGAAATAGAAACTTGACACATGATATTTTTAACGTGGTAAACCTCCGAAGAGCAAACATCCACAGGTTGAATCCACAACCACCGGCAAAATGTTTTTCACTGGTTAAATAAGAATACACACTCAAATGTGACCAACTCTCATGTATCACAATCTATTGGATATCTCCCTATCTATTCCCAATAGAGAAGAATTTGTCTATTCTCTAACTGAGACACATCTCATGCCTCTAGAGAATATCCTTGCTCGGACCTATAGGAGCCTCACACCCCTTGCCAAGACTTCTCTTGCTCTGTATTGAAGAATCACTCAATAACAAGAGACTTTTCTTGCTCAGACCTGTTGGAGCGTCACACCCCTTGAAAAGACTTTCATGCTTGTCTAACCGGAGCCTCACACCCCTAAACAAGACTTCGCTCGGACTTACTTAGAGGCCTCGCACCTCTTAGCCAAGACTTCCACGCTTGGACTTACTTAGAGCATCACACTCTTAACCAAGACTTCCACCTTTTACAAGGCTATGATATATGTGATGCAAATGATGCAAGCACATTCAACATAGGACATATGATCAATATGAACTACGGAAACTAGAATTAGACAATGAGCACATAATGTATGATATTCTAGTTTAACAATCCAAGTGATGCAATCACACAAGATGATGCATGAACATATGAGATGTATGGATCATTGTTAAATCATGTAGACATAGACTTAATCATGTAAGCACACAAGTCAAATATTGTCTAGTCATAAAAACAATTAATCAAAACTTAGAATATGTGAAACACCTAACACGTAATTTCTAGTTTCATTCACAAAGCTAATACTTGAATAAATGATATTCATGAAGCACAAATTCAAGATATTATAAACATACACCAAAAATGTTATAATCACAAAATATGATCAATAAATGTTCTAGCAATGTTATTGATCTTAGAATGAGTCAATCAAGTCACAAATAACCCTAGATATCAAGCTAAGCACAATACAACACTCAAACATGTGATGTACTAGAATCATAGAAAACTAGTTCACATTTATCTCTGATTAGACTTGATTAGCTTTGATATGAAGCTATCTTTCTCAATAGCTTTCAACATACATACACATACATATGGAAGAAGAAAACCCAAGGCAATTGAGAATCATAAAAGATAAAATCACAAAGTTTGGCTCAATACCTTGAAATCCCGAGCTGGTTCAGTTTTGAGAGTGAAATTGCTCTAAAACTTGATCAAACAGTTGCAAACACTTTTGGAAAAGGTAGGGAACTTGATTACGAATATTCTCCAACTTGAATCACTCAATTCATAGTTAGAATGAAAAAGTTATGGTGTTTGGAAGGTAGGAAACTTGGAGAGAAAATTCTGCTCTTAATTTTCAATTTTCTTCAACATTATGAACAAGTGAGAGAGGGAAGATATTCAAAAGAGATTAGGAGGGAAAGTTAAATTAAGTGGGACCCACTTGGGAGGCTAGCCCTTGGCTGTCCCTACGGAGGTGTGTGGCAACCACGGGGAGGCCGAGAGGCCTCCTTCACGTGGTGGCTGACAAAGCCATTTTGTGTGTATGTAAATCCACTTGTCAAAAAAAAATTATAAAACCTCACAAAGCCCTAAATGATATGAAAGCACAAGTATGGCGGTAAGTGGGTTATCGTCCACAAAGATAGTATTTAGCCAAAACTAATTAGAACTTAAGTACTATTATTGCAATAAAAGTAAATGGTTTATGTTGTGCAAATATGAATGAGCAAACACTATAAGATTACGCTAGAAAAGTAACTTAAAAAAATGGAATGCAAATGAGATGTAGATAGATATGATGGAAACTAAGGAATTGACGGACTAGTAAGTTAATATTGGGCAATTGCATACAACACGAAAATACGCTCATTTTAACAACCGGAGCCAACCTAGGATGCATAGAGTTTGCTCTCTATCTCTAGCAAGGGGATAACCTAGGATGTATAGAATTAGCCCCCTACTAGCAATCGATCCTTCCCAAGCAACCAACCTAGGGTGTATAGAGTTAGTTGCTCGTTTCGAATCCTAACCATGAACGCTCGTTATCTAAAAAGAGCTCTATCGGAAACGAAAGTAGCCAACCTAGGGTGTATAGAGGAGGCTTCTAATCCTATCACAAGAGCCATCCTAGGGTGTATAGTGACGGACTCCCGTTCGAGGTTAGGTGAAGAACATGGTCATTGAGCCGAGATTCCAGAAATCCCATATATTGGCATAAGCAATAAACAACCTAATAGAGTGTATATCAAGTTGTCTAAACAAATAAAATCCAAAGAGAAACTTGCAAAGAGAGTGTATCAAACACAAGTACCTTAATGAAAACATTCATACTCATGAATAGAACTAAGAAAGATAGAAATATAAATGAGATAGTGTTTATATACAAAACCCAACATCAAAACAAACTAATCCATCAACCCCTTAGAGGGGATTTAGCTACTCATTACAATAATGAAAATAAGAGAAAGGATGGAGAAATAACCCATAGAAATCATCTCCTTCTTTCAAGCTCCATTTAAGATGAGTAGATTTTGAATGAAATGAGAAGAAATGTATTCTTAGATTTAGATTACAATTTCAGAGTTTTTCTAAGTGTAAAAGCTCTCTTAATATGAATACAACACTTTATATTTATACACCCTACAAAATAGGTCACGAAACTGATGTAAAACGACACTAGATCATGTTAGAGTGCGGTTGGCTGACCCGCACTCACCTGCACTTTAGTGAATCCTGTAACTTCCAGCTCTCTGATTAAGGATAGAGTGTAGGTGAGAGTGCGGTTGGTTGACCCGCACTCACTCGCACTTTATCAGGTCTTCAGATGTCAGGTCTCGGATCTGGGCAAAAGTGCTGGTGGCTGACCCGCACTCACCCGCACTTTATCCTTCCTTCATATGTCAGGTCCCGGGTTTTGGTGATAATGCAGTCGGGAGTGCGGTTGGGACCCGCACTGACCCGCATTATTGATGCCTTTGTTGCCATTTGTCCAACTTTTTGCTCTTTTTCGTCTGAAAGTCCCGCAATATGCTCTTAGCACCGGAAATGGATAAACGCCTGCAATTACGAACATAAAGCCTATAAGTGACACTAAAACGCAAGAAAAAGACACAAAGGATATGGATTTGAGGGCCAAAATGTACAACATATTTGGCACGATCAAATACCCCCAAACCAAACATTTGCTCATCCTCGAGCAAACAAAAGACAAAACAATTAAAACGAACTGAAAACGACTCGACCGACAAAATTCCTAGACACCTAAGCAATAATTTCAATAAGGCTGCAAGACCAACTAATGTTGTGATACTAAAATGTGTGATCAAGATAAGTAAACATATGCCTACTATCTAAAGAAACTTAGAGATACCAAAAGGACACTTGATGACACGAATCCCACACCTAAAGGTACTCATGCATCCAAGACTACTCACTCCCACACTCTGAGCATAATTCACTTCAATTATACGGCTCACATGGATTCTCTCTTCTTTTTCCGCTCAGAATCCTAGGTTCCACACACACACACATGCAAAGATGAATGATGCACATAATTTAATCAATGTCTATCCTAGGATTAAAAAAGGCTTTTCCTTAGTTAAAACATGGTCATGGGGTTTCATAAGGTAAAACAAAAATTGGACAATTAGGAATTCAAAATTACCAATCATGCTAGAATAGTCCACACACCCATACAATGCTCTTTTAATTTGATCATTAACAGATTGGGCTTGGGAGCACACAATATGGATAGGAAAGTGTTTAGGCTTCTTGTAGGTAATTAAGTGCACACAAATTGCATAATGTCATCTCCACAACCATCTATCAAGGGAATGAACGCATCCATCAAGCAATTCACTATTTATATGCATGTCCTATAGCATGTGACGTAAATGACGAGAAGAGTGTTTAAGAATAATCAATACTAACATTCAAATGTGCAATTTAAAGGTTTGTGTTTGTGATCTCACGACAATCTCTACTATTAGAACAAGGCGTGAAAGCGCCGAGTCCCCTCAACTTTGCACCAAGGATGGGACAAACTCATGAAAGTGCAAGTGGACCCTAAAGTGGCACCAAGCTATATCACAAGATTACTACGCATACAAGAACTTGTCACAAGCACATGCTAAAAGCATCACATCAAAACTAATTAAAGCTCGAAATTTTTGGCTAAGCGACAAAATTTGAAAAAAAATTGAACACTAAAAAGACTAAAAGACATAAGAAAAGACTCAAGACTCATAAAAAGATGACTCAAAAATGGTGACAACACCCCCAAACCAAAACTCAACAATGTCCCCATTGTTTGCAATCAAAAGAAAACGGCCTAGTGCGGGAAAAACACCATATAAGACTCAAACAGGCTTTATTAATCAAGGCAATTCATACAACAAGTCATAAAGCAAATTTCAACCTAACATATGCATATTCTCAAAACTGGTAAAACGGGGGCACAACAACCCTCAAACTGGATCTTATCACAAGATCAAAAACTTGTATAAGTGTGTGATCAACATGTAATAGAAAGTGTGTTCATCCATATCAACAACATATTTTAAATCTACATTTAACAAAAATTGAAATCAATTAAGCACAAATTCAAATAGTAGAGACTCTCTTAGAAAGAAGATTTGTTCCTTGTCTGTGCAAGCTGTCATGCAATTCCTAAAAAAATGAAGAACCTAGCTTATGCACAACACCTCTTCCAAATAAAAGTCAAATGCAATTTAAAATATCGGCATTAAGGTCCATAGAAACTACTAATAAAAGAAAATCAAAAGCTAAAAGTACGAATAAAGAAAAATAGTTCAAAACAAATATAATGAAAAATAAAGAAGATGGGTGGATAAGTCATCGTCCAAAGATGCGGTCTCTTCCTCAAAGGATGTCCCATTTCTCCTTGGGTCTATCTCTACTCTGATCCTCTCTTCATGCTGGTTTTTAGACCTTTCCATTACTTCCCGAAGTTCTCCCGCATTTGGATCAATAAAGGGGCCTCCTGTGGAAAATGATGACGAAGTAGGTCTCTTTTTCTTTCTTGAGTAATGAGAGAGACCGAGCTCTTTCCTCAAGCTTAAGCTGGTGATGTTGTCCTAAACAACTACGAAGCTCTTAATGGTTTCAGCTTTGCTCTCAGCTATCTGCTTACTGTTTTCAAGAATTTCGGTTTTCAAGTTACTGATCCCGTCCAACAATGTCTGCCAAGGGTCTCCTTCAGAAGGTTCCTACAGAGGTAGGGGCTTCTGATTAAAATCCATAAATTCCATCAAAGTCTTGTTCAAAGCCTGCCTGCCTTGGTCCATGTTCAGCTTGTCTACTTGTACCTTCATTTTAAACAGATTTCTTCCTCCCATTTCTTACTTTGACGCCGGAGGGGTTCCGTTCTCTCTTTTGGTTGCTCCATATGCCCTTACCAGCAAGTCTTATACCACTATCAAAAGGATCAGACCCAAAATCTACCCCTGCCTCCCTACAAAATGTTATGATAAGGCTAGGGAAAATGAGAGACTGCTTGCCACCCGTATGCTTCCTAGCTTAAGTATCTTCATTTTAACTAGAAAGCCAACGTCCATCAACTGATGGTGAAGTATGCAATAAAGGACCATGGCTGCATTGAAGTTAACTGCAATCCTGTGTTTCCTAAGGATCAGGGAGTGGGAGATGAACACGTGCCAAAACCCCAGTTCCAACTTCAAATTAGTGTCCTACATGCGGTAGTCTAGGGCCACCCAAAACACCATTGGTCTAATCACCAACTCATTAGCAAACTCAACATTATATGTCAAGAAAAGATCGTTCCAGGTTACTCCATTACGAATTCTTTCAACCGATGCTTGATCATCTGGGAGCTCAGTCCTGTAATACTTGTTAATGTCTGTAATAGTCATTCGGACATCTACCCCTCGAACCAACATTGTAAACGTCCACTAGAAATCTTTTGGTACCATACTAGAGTATAATTCCTCCACTATCCTTCTGCAATATAAGAGAGGGTGGCTAACAAAAGTTTCCCATCCTCTCCTTTCAACTTCCTGAGGTATAGGGGTGTCATCTAGCTCATCTATTGCTATACCCCTTTCTGCCACAATGTCCCGCTGCCTGAAATACTCCAAGCGGTCAGCAAACTCTTCATTTTGGACACAATGAGGTATATTAGAAGCCCTCATTGACCTTCTCCCAGAGCCTTGTCCAACATGGGTGGCAGACTTCCTGGTTCTTCCTGACATCTGCACCAGATAAACAACCCAGTTTAGGAAAACTTTTAACAAGGAACCTTGAGGTAATTATTAAACATTTGGAAACGAACAAAAATTCTGCCAGATTAATAGAGTGCGGTTCAGGGTGCGGGTGGCTGACCCGAACTCACCCGTACTTTAATATGATTTCAGTTCCAGTCCAGTAGACCCACATCAAACACATATGCAATGATTTTGAAACTTCTTAAGTATAATCAACTAAGAGTTTATCATTCCAAACTCTAAGTTACTCAACAAATACTTGTTCAAAACTACCAAATCCGATATTAAATCATGTAAGTGCAATGGTAATACAACTCATAAACAAAATTCTCTACAACAATCTTTCCTAAAATATTTTCTAACATGCATCCTAAATAGGTGAAGAAAAGGCATAAAAATCGTGACCCATCCTTAATCAATGGCGTTCATGCATACAAAGAGAGAATATTGAATGGAAAAGACGAAAATCACAATTGTAATAACATTTAAACACAAGTAGAGAAGAAATTCATACCTTAGTTGGCCGAAAATTGAAACGTTGGGCACAAGGAATACCTTAGGGTTCTAGAGAGGTAGGAAAGAGAGAATGGGGCGGTTTATGTAAGTGGTGGAGCCCTAGAATATGACATGTTATATTTATATGTGCACGGTGTGCGGGTGAGTGCGGGTGTCTGACCCGCACTCTATTACCTGATGTGCTTCTATTTCTCGGAGTGCGGGTGAGTGCGGGTCAATGACCCGCACTGTTCCTAGGTCTAGCCTCGCTAAATTCTGCTATCTCTTCTACCTACACTAAAACACGACAATCAACAATTTTCATGCCTTATAATCCAAACCCATAACATCTATCAAACAAAAAGAAAAAATGCAAAAAATATTTAAACTAACTCTAAACTTGGTTCAATGAACTCATTGTGAGACATGGTCAACCAAAGGTGGTTTGACCGGTCTAGGAAGCATACTCTTTTTAACCACCCAAATGGGCGCTAATTGATTAATCTTTGTATCTATTCCCACTGTCCACACTTGCCCAACCAAATCCTTCTTAACCCAAATTTGTTTGACTTTAGGTGGGTACCTTCTATACATCATTTGACTTGTTCTTAATCTTTTGAAACTAAGGCAATGAGCTTTAGTGTGCCCTCTTTTGGCACAAAAATAACAAGTGAATGAATGGTTAGGCAAACTCCTTGATTGGTTGTTGGTGCTGGGCTCTTGGTATTTCTGAATTTGGAGGGATTTCAACTCATTTTTCGTTGTGTCTAGTTGGACAATAAAGTCACACTCCTTGAACTTTGCAAGCTTCAATTCATCCTCCTTCTTGTTCAAACGTGCTTGCCATTTGATTGTGACATTGGTTGACTTCTCAACCCCTACAAGCATTTTCCTTGATTTCCTCACATTCTCCTCCTCAAACTCTTCCACAAGTTTGGCTAACTCCTCTAAGTTCTTGGAGACTTCCTTCTCTTTTTTGTCAAGCACCCCAACTTGCTCTTCTAGCTTTTTGTTTAATGATGAGAAATCAAGGACTCTCTTTCTCAACATCCCATTCTCGGCTTTCAACAACCTAACTTCTAGTTTGAGCTTTGAGTTATCTTTTTCTAACTCACCTATCTTCTCAAAAGTAGATAAGGCCAAATCTTCCTCTTCAAGCTCAACTTCTCACTTTTCTCTCAAACAATCGTGGTTGCCCAATTCCATGTCGGTTACACCCTCAAAAGCTTGTACGAGATTGAGTACTCGACTTCTCTTCTTCTTTGACATTGGCACTTCCAACACTAGGTAATCATCTACTTGGCTCTCCTTGGGATAGTTAACCTTGAAACTCACACTTTTTCCTAGAACGAATATCAAACGCCATCCCAGATGTGGCCATAAATGACCTCCCAAAGAGTAACTCCCAATCTCTATCATAGGATTCACCTCTCTTGGTATCTAGTACAACGAAGTCCACTGGAACAAACCAACTATGTACGTTCACATAGATTTCTTCAACTATACCAATCGGAGTAGTGGGAGAGTTGTCCTCCATAATGAGAGTTGTCCTCTATAATGAGAGTTATAGAGGTAGGTTTGATTGATTAGATCTTCAACCGCTTTCACAACTCCAATGGCATCATACTGATGCTAGCTTCCATATCAAGCACCGCTCCCATATTTGGCGAATCTCCTATGGTTGTATCTATCACAAAACTTTCAGGATCCGTAAGTTTAATGGGACAACCTTCGCCCTTTTCTCGTTCTTCATCATGTGCGACCTTCACCATATTTTCTACCTTAACCTTAGTAGCATGATCTTGAATTTCCATTTGGGTATAATCTCTGGCCCCACCAATTTCTTAACCTCCTCTTCGAACACTTCTAGCACATTGATGTGCTCATTGGGACAAGTCGACTTCCCCTTGTTTTGCTTAACCAATGCTTCACAAATTTGTGCCAATTTGGGTTTCCATCTTCTTTAATTAAGCTTCATGGCTATTTTCTCTCTGATCGTTGGATTGCATGTAAGCTGTCATTCTCTGCTCCGATGCATGCAAAGTATTCTTCAGAGCTTCAGAACCAATTCCAACTGTTTTGATCACTATACTGACTATCTCCTCCAATGACTTGTCTTTTGCTTGATTTGGGGGGGGGGGGGGGGGTTAGGAGTTGAAATTGGTTAAAGGGTTATTACTAAAACTACCCCACTAGGCGTTGTTGCTAGGGCCTCCTTGATTATATCTATTGTATCCACGATTTTGGTAACCTTGATTGTTATTACTACCTTGGTAGTTGTTCACACCTTGATAGTTGTTCCCACCTTAGGAGTTGTTCGCACCTTAGGAGTTGTTCGCACCTAGGTGGTTATTGTTAGACCAAGACAGATTAGGGTGATTCCTTAACCCTGGATTGTACGTATTCGAGTACGGGTCATTCCCTTTCCTCTAGAATTCCTCAAGGGCTTGGGCTTCTTCTTCTTGATAAAGTTGCCCTTCTCCCCCATCAATCTCTCCCATTACTTGACTCACTCCATGGGACTGCCCTGGCTTTCTAGTTATGAGCTCCTTAATGGATTGGAGTTCCATATTCATCCTTGACATTTGAATTTGCATTTGGGTGTCCACACCAACCTCTAGCCTTCCACCCTTTCTGACATTTGATGTTCTTTGTTGTGAGTTCTGGGCGATCTTATCCAATATATCAAAGGCTTCGATGGCTCTCTTGTCTGCGATTGTACCCCCACACGCATTATCCACTAACATTTGCGTGATAGATGATAGTCCACTGTAGAAGGAATTCACCTTCAACTCTAGAGGGTATGTATGTGGTGGCATCTGAGCGAGCAACAAGTTAAACCTTTCCCAAGCTTCATGAAAAGGTTCACCGTCCCCATCATAAAAAGATGCTATCTTCAACAGTAGGTCCTTAGCCTTTTATGACGGGAAAAAATTGTTGGAGAAAACCTTGCAAACCTGAGCCCATGTCACCAATGATTCTGGTCTCAGATTCATGTACCAAGTCATAGCCCCATCCTTCAAATAGTACTGGAAACACCTGAGGTGGAGCTGCTATCTAGTTAGCACTACTTGGCGGGCCATCACCGGAAAAGTCTCTAAGGTGGCACCGTACTGCTTCATGAATTGAAAACAATCTTCAGTAGCTGTCCCACTGAAAAATTGAAGGAGACCAATATGCATATTCTTAGATTCGTATTGCCTCGCCACATCATCAAGTACTATGGTCGTAAGCACATTTCCTACAAAAGGGAGTGTATACTCACCCATGGTGAGACCCAGCTGTTCATCCCCATGCACACTAAGCTCTCGCTCATACGTCTGCTGCTCTTACTGATTCAAACCATAAGCCTGCTGCACATGCTAATTATAAGGATTTTTGTCTCCCATATCCTGATTGTTCTGATTCTGAGGCTTTCCTTCCTCCATAATACCCTCAAACTGATTTACTAATATTCTTACTTGATTTATGTTTTCGTTGATTGGTAAAACCGGTCTTCTTAATGATCTTCTTTCGTGCATAAACCTAGAATCCTAAAATTCTGCAACAAATACCACTCGACGTAAAAAGAAACAAACAAACTAAAAATAAATGTAACTAAACACAAATACTACTCAAATAAAAACTAATCAAAGTTAAACTCACTGATCCCCGGCAGTGGCGCCATTTTGACAAAGTCGTTTTGTGTGTATGTAAATCCACTTGTCAAAAACAATTTATAAAACCTCACAAAGCCCTAAATGATATGAAAGCACAAGTATGGCTATAAATGGGGTATCGTCCACAAGGATCGTATTTAGCTAAAACTAATTAGAACTTAAGTACTATTAATGCAATAAAAGAAAATGGTTTATGTTGTGAAAATGTGAATAAGAAAACACTATAAGATTACGCTAGAAAAGTAACTAAAAAAAATGGAATGCAAATGGAATGTAGATAGATATGATGAAACTAAGGAATTGACTGACTAGTAAGCTAATATTGGGCAATTGCATACAACACGAAAATATGCTCGTTTTAACAACCGTAGCCAACCGTGGATGTATAAAGTTGGCTCTCTATCTCTAGCAAGGGGCCAACCTAGGATGTATAGAATTAGCCCCCTACTAGAGATTGATCCTTCCCGAGCAACCAACCTAGGGTGTATAGAGTTAGTTGCTCGTTTCGGAATCTTACCATGAACACTCGCTATCTAAAAAGGGCTCTACTGGAAACGAAGGTAGCCATCCTAGGGTGTATAGAGGAGGCTTCTAATCCTCTCACAAGAGCCGTCCTAGGGTGTATAGCGACGGACTCCCATTCGAGGTTAGGTGAAGAAAGAGTTCATTGAACCGAGATTCCGAAAATCCCATCTATTAGCATAAGCAATAAACAACCTAACAGAGTGCATATCAAGTTGTCTACACAAATAAAATCCAAAGTGAAACTTGCAAAGAGAGTGTATCAAAGACAAGTAACTAAATGAAAACATTGATACTCATGAATAGAACTAAGAAAGATAGAAATATAAATTAGATAGTGTTTATATACAAAACCCAACATCAAAACAACCTAATCCATCAACCCCTTAGAGGGGATTTAGCTACTCATTACAATAATGAAAATAAGAAAAATGATGGAGAAATAACCCATGGAGATCTTCTCCTTCCTTCAAGTTCCCTTTAAGTTGAGTAGATTTTGAATGAAATGAGAATAAATGTATTCTTAGATTTAGATTACAATTTCAGAGTTTTTCTAAGTGTAAAAGCTCTCTCAAAACGAATACATCACTTTCTATTTATACACCCTACAAAATAGGTCACAAAACTGCTGTAAAACGACACTGGATCGTGTTGAAGTGCTGGTGAGAGTGTAGGTGGATGACCTGCACTCACCTGCACTTTAGTGAATCCTGCAACTTCTAACTCTCTGGTTAGGGATAGAGTATGGGTGAGAGTGCAGTTAGATGACCCGCACTTTATTAGGTCTTCAGTTGTCAGGTCTCGGATCTGGGCAAGAGTGCGAGTGAGGGTGTGGGTGGTTGACCCGCACTCACCTGCACTTTATCCTTCCTTCAGATGTCAGGTCCCAGGTTCTGGTGATACTGCGGTTGGGACCCGTACTGACCCGCACTATTGATGCCTTTGTTACCATTTGTCTAACTTTTCGCTCCTTTTAGTCCCATTTTCGTCCGAAAGTCCCGCGATACACTCTAAGCACCGAAAATGAAAGTCCCACGATACGCTCTAAGCACCGAAAATGGATAAACGCCTGCAATTATGAACATAGAGCCCATTAGTGACACTAAAATGCAAGAAAAAGACACAAAGGATATGGATTTGTGGGCCAAAATGAACAACATAGTTGGGGCTATCAGTGGGCAAGCGCCTCCACCGAAAGCCTCCCAAGTGAGGCATTCTCCCTTAGGTTCTTCTCCTCGCACTCCCCTCACATTCTTCGACCGTCCTTTGGCCTCCGAAATCGAAATTCGCATCCATTTCAAGATTACGAATCGGAACTCACTTACACACAAGGATGACTATGAAACTTTGACAATTGGAAGTGAACTCGACTCAATATACGAAGACGAAGACAATGCATTGTTAAAGAACTTAAAGTTTCGTGATTTTCTAGTTTGAACTCGAAAACTTATGAGTGAGTATCTGAAACGATCGGAACTCAACAAGGAATCATTTAAAAATATATTAAAGTTCAAATCACTTTTACTTAAACAAATAAACATAAGATCACACAAGTATGCAATTTCCTAAACATAGTCTTAGTTTATGAATTTCTAAAATCTATGGCAATATGATATCAATGCATGAGCATACATAAACATGTGAATGTATTATACTAATTTGGCACAACTATGCAAGGACACTTATGAATGAATTGTGTGTGTACGCGCCTAAGCCTAGTAAGAGGAAAGAGGTCTTATTACCTTTGTAGTCAATGCACTTTCCTCGTACGAAGGCAACACTTTGCTTGAACCATTTTCCATCTTCATTCAAGCTTGATAAATCACATAACTAAGAAACTGATGTAGTAAAATCTGTTCAATTTACTAAGAAAGTTCGTTCACTGGGATCAGTGATTCTATCGGTCGAAAGCCAATTAATCTAGCAAGGATTTACTCTTAATGTGAAAAAACTAAATTGTATAATGCTTTGTTTTGGCAAGTTGATGAATTCTAATATTAACCTAAATTACAATTGCTTGAACTAAAGACTAAAATTAATGAGAGATATACTAGGGAATCGATTCACCTTTCTTAGACACTCAATGCTCTCAATCAGTCTCGTTAAACACTGCAATATAGTTTAGGGCTTGTTTTGAAGATAAACAAATAAGAACGAATATCCTTCCTTTCACTAGCACAAAGGCCATGTGTCAAGTGACGGTAAGAAATCCTTTAAAACAAAACTCTAAGCCAAATCAATGCAACAAGACCATGCAAACATTAACTTTCAAATCTACTAAGCTTGTGATTATGGTTTAGATGGAAAAGGCAATTCACACCTAAACCCTAATCTCATAGATAAACTAAATCACAAACTCATATCAATTGAGGCCACAAAATAATACGAGCAAGTAAAATAAAGCAATTATTTCAAATAGATAAGACTAAAACCCAATTGATTAACAAAAGATAGACTAATTGTTCACATAGAGTTATCCAAAATTAGTTACATCAATCCCCTAGAATGAAGTTTAGTTACACGTCAATGGAGAAGATGAAAACATAGAAAAGATGTAGAGAAAACCCATGTGTGGTGGTCGAATGATGGGGGACGCCCCCTTCTATGGCTTGGAACCTCTCTTCGCTATCTCCATTGAATTGAAAAGAATAGGAAGTATTTATAGGTGATTTTTCCTTGTGAACCCCCAATTCTTCTTTGGTTTAGGAAATTCACCATGTGGGAAAGTAGAATGAAACAAGGAATGAGAATCCTTTCTTAACTTGGATTTTCTCTCTTGATGATTGACTCATAATTTGAGTTTAGAAAGTTTCCCAAACATGTATTGGTGTTCTAGAGTCATTAGAATTTGATTTGGGAAGTTTTGGAACAGTTCTGGACCAATTAGAAGTTGAAATCCGCCAAAAATACATAACACCGCTCCCTACACCGCTGCGGAGGCAAGTTGCCTCGGCAACTGCATGGGCAGCAGAATTCTTCTGCTCTTAACCGCTGTCGAGGTCTCTGCCCATGAACTTGTGCACGAGGGGCAGTTTGGGTAGCGGTGGACTTTCCAACACTGACCTTCGATTACTAAATCAGTCATAACCTCTTCTAGGAATACTGAAATTATGATCTGAAAAGCGCACCGAAAACTAGACTTCTAGGGCTTTCAATCCATAGGTGGTAGGACACACAATTCAATCGGAGCTTAGAGATATGAGCCCCACAACACATAGGTTATGTACTGGCCGAAAATCATTTTTTCATGGTTTCTTCCAATTTGCTCATTTTCTCCATCTTTTGACTTCTTTTTTTCCAAAATGAGATTTAACACCACTTGAATGGAATGGAACTACACATGTTCAACAAACATAGTAAACAACCTAATTAACTTGAAAATAAAGCATAGATAATAGGAAATGGGGGCCTAAAACATGTATAGAAATTGACCGATCAAATACCTCCAAACCTATCTTTTTCTTTTGCTCGTCCTCGAGCAAAACAATGCTAAAAACAAAAACAAAAATTCCAAAATTAAAACCTAAATAAGCCACTTTCGTAGGGAACACGATAGTATTGAGCGCATGTTATAAGTCTTTAAACCTCTAAGTGTCCCTTTATTCCACTTGCTTTTTTGTAGGCGGCTCGGAAAAGTAATGGGAGGGACATAAGGCTTGAGTTCCTTGTATATGAGCGGTTCCTCGAAAGGTACATATTCTGCTTCTTTTGCTTTTTCTCTTGTCTCCTTCTTTTCTTCTTCTTCTTCACCTGTAACACCAGAAAAATCATTAGAAAGTTCATTAGACAACTCCTTATTACTTTGTTGCAAATCTTGAGTCATTTGATGGATGGTTTGAGTGAAATTGTTCAAAGCCTCTTCAAGTTATTGGAAGGATGAGCTCGGCTGCTTAAAGTTATTGATTTCTTTGCTTCTCCATAAGACATTTGTTGCACTGTATGAATCCATCCCATAGTGCTCTTGTAGATATTTGGAATAATTTGCTTTAGCGGTACAACTATCTATCTAATGACCCCACGCAGCACAGAACCTGGACACCATGATTCTTTCTTCTTTTTTTCTTGAAACTGTTAAAGCCAATCTCTTTATTTGACACTGTAGGAAATCTGATTGCATAAAAAGTTGATTATCTTCATCTTCCTCATTATATGCGTGTTGCTCAAAGAAATACATTGTACCTGAAAAGAAAGAAAAGAAAACATAAAAAGGAAACAAAATCGAAAAAAAAAAACTAAAAACAAATGACACGACTACCTAACTAAACTAACTAGATTCAACTAATAGAATCTATACCAATCCCTGGCAGCGGCGGGACAATTGATACAGTAAAATTTGTTCAATTTACTAAGAAAGTTCGTTCACTGGGATCAGTGATTCTATCGGTCGAAAGCCAATTAATCTAGCAAGGATTTACTCAAAATGCGAAAAAACTAAATTGCATAATGCTTTGTTTTATAAAGTTGATGAATTCTAATATTAACCTAAATTACGAATGCTTGAACTAAAGACTAAAATTAATCAAAGATCACACAAGGGGTGAATATATGGAGAGAAATACTAGGGAATCGATGCAACTTTCTTAAACACTCAATGCTCTCAGTCAGTCTCGTTAAAAACTTCAATATAGTTTAGGGCTTGTTTTAAAGATAAACATTTAAGAACGAATATCCTCTCATCACTCACACAAAAGCCATGTGTCAAGTGACGGTAAGAAATCCTTTAAAATAAAACTCTAAGCCAAATCAATGCAACAAGGCCATGCAAACATTAACTTTCAAATCTATTAAGCTTATGATTATGGTTTAGATGGAAAAGGACATTCACACCTAATCCCTAATCTCATGGATAAACTAAATCACAAACTCATATCAATTGAGGCCACAAAATAATACGAGCAAATAAAATAGAGCAATTATTTCAAATAGATAAGACTAAAACCCAATTGATTAACAAAAGATGGACTAATTGTTCACATAGAGTTATCAAAAATTGGTTACATCAATCCCCTAGAATGAAGTTTAGTTACACATCAATGGAGAAGATGAAAACATAGAAAAGATGTAGAGAAAACCCATGTGTGGTGGTCGGAATGATGGGGGACGCCCCCTTCTATGGCTTGGAACCTCCCTTCGCTATCTCCATTGAATTGAAAAGAATAGGAAGTATTTATAAGTTATTTTTCCTTGTGAACCCCCAATTTTTCTTTGGTTTAGGAAATCAACCAAGTGGGAAAGTAGAATGAAACAAGGAATGAGAATCCTTTCCTAACATGGATTTCCCCTCTTGATCATTGACTCCTAATTTGAGTTTAGAAAGTTTCCCAGACATGTATTGGTGTTCTAGAGTCATTATAATTTGATTTGGGAAGTTTTGGAACAGTTCTGGACCAATTAGGAGTTGAAATCCACCAAAAATACGTAACACCACTCCCTAGACTGTTGTCAAGGCAATTTGCCGTAGCAGCTGCATAGGCAGCGGAATTCTTCTACTCTTGACCGCTGCCAAGATCGCTGCCCATGGACTTGTGCACGTGGGGCGGTTTGGGCGATGGTGGACATTCCAGCTCTGACCTTCGATTACTAAATCAATCATAACTTCTTCTAGGAATATCAAAATTGCGATCCGAAAAGTGCGACGGAAACTAGACTTCCGGGGTTTCAATCAATAGGTGTTATGACACACAATTCAATTGGAGCTGAGAGATATGGGCCCCACAACATAGAGGTTCTGCACTGGCCGAAAATCATCTTTTCATGGTTTCTTCCAATTTGCTCCTTTTCTCCATCGTTTGACTTCTTTTCTTCCAAAATGAGATTTAACACCACTTGAATGGAATGGACCTACACATGCTCAACAAACACCTTAAACAACCTAATTAACTCAAAAGCAAAGCATAAATAATAGAAAATAGGGGCCTAAAACATGTATAGAAATTGACCGATCAACAACCAAACAATACAAAGCAAATAACATTTTGATATAGAATAATGCCAACTAAACTCAAAATCCTAACAACCAGATACTGTATTAACATTTACTCTGAGTATAGTTAAATTTATAAAATATTTCTGACTCCGCAAAATTGTATGAGTTGTTGAAATATCAACGAAACATATATTTTATGTTTCTAGCTTTTCAATAATCCTCAATTTATCTTTTAGATTCATTTTGTATGCTTCATAAAGAAAAATAAAATGCATATCAAACAAAGTGATTCAAAAAGTATATATTCCATTGGGAAATATTTTTCATGAACAAAATATCAAAATAATACTATTGTAAGTAGTATTAAATTGGTATGGACATTCCCATCACCAATTGAAGCAGCTGACACGTCTTTCGAGTCTGGAAAGAAATCTGTAACGTTGAGATGTGTAATATCTCTAAGAGATGAATCGTCAATGAAATAAGTTTCAGGTTTCTTTCCCTTTCCATTGATTTATATTTGATACAGATCCACCCAGTGTTTAGGTGTCTTACATTCATTTGACCAATGATTATAACAGACACACCTAAAAAAAAAAAACACTATCATTTGTATTAGGCCTATTTTGATTTTTTTTTTCACTTATACTGTTTAGCCTCATAAACATTCCACTTATACTGAGTGTTTTGATTATAACCACCCTTTCTTTTAAAGTTACGACCACAGCCCGGGCCAGGATTACGACCATAAACACGGCTGCTATCATGATTACGACCATTACCACAATCACAGTCATACCCACGGCCTCGACCATGGCCACGATATCTATCAGTATTAGCATTAACTTCTGGAAATGTTACAGAACTAGTCGGGTGTGACCCATGATTTTTTATTAGTAGCTCATTATTTTTTTTTTGCTACTAAAAGGCATGTGATCAGTTCTTAATATTTTGAGAATCTGCGTTCTCGATATTACTGTTGCAATATTATGTTTGAGGCATGGAAAGTTGTGAAAGTCTTTTCCAACATGTCCTTATCAAATACCTCTTCACCACATAATTTCAACTTTATGGTGATTCTTAACAGAGCATATTTATATTCATAAACTGATTTGTGGTCCTGAAATCGTAAATGCTACCATTTGTATCTAGCATTTGGTAATGTTACATCATGCTAATGATCATAACGATCTTTTAGCTCTTGCCAATGATCTTCAGGTTCTGTGATAGTAAGATATTGAACCTTTAAATTTTCATTTAAGTGATGACGAATTATTATCATTGTTGTGGATTTTTCATGTCATTAGCCTGGCTACCATCATCGATGGTATAATATAGGCCTTGGGATTTTAAATATAACCCAACATCAATAACCCAAGACATATAATTTTCTCCCGATACTTCGAGTGCATCAAACTTCAAATTCGCAAGTTTAGGCATGGTTACAGCTTCTTTTTTTGTAAATTAAATATTAAATTTAATTTAGTGTGAATATAATTAAAGAGCATAATGAATAAATACAAAACTATAGGTTCTAGAGACACAGCATAAGCTAGTCACATATATTGCATAAAAATAAATGCTGAATATTTAAACAATTTATTTATAAACACAACATAAGTCAGTCCCGAAACACAGCATAAGCCAGTCCCGAGACACGGCATAAACCAGTCTCATATATTGTATAAAAATAAATGCTGAATATTTAAATAATTTATCAGGAGACACAACATAAGCCAATCTGGAGACACATCATAAGCTAATCCCGAGACACAACATAAGCCAGTCTCATATATTGTATAAAAATAAATTTTGAATATTTAAACAATTTATATGGAGACACATCATAAGCTAGTCTCGAGATACAGCATAAATCAGTCTCATATATCACAAATAATTAAATGTGAATATTTAAAGAGAATAAATAAATAAATCTAAAACTATATATTTAAATATATGTTCTGTTGACGGTATAAGCCATTTTGTATATGAAAAAAAAAATATAAATATATATATATCTAGAATATTGAGATATAAGTAAATCACTCATCATGGGATCCTTTTTATTTACATACAATCATGTTGATAACGTGTTATAAAAGAAATGAAGAACAATCGAAGAACATATTAATAAGTAAATAATCAATAAAGGAAAAGAGAGAGAGATGAGGGAGATTAGTAATAAAAGGAAAGAGATGAGATGAGAGAGAGAGAGAGTTTACTTTGAAATGTTAAGAATTGATATTTCAGTAAGTGATTTACAACTGAGACAAACAAATATAAATATATAGGCAAACACTTGACCATGTGGCAACTTGGATGGATTTGCTTAGTGACCAAGTAAAGCTTATCAAATGGTGAACTGAAGGCTATGGAAAATCCATGTATATTATAATAAATATATATATACATATTTTCAAGCTTATATAATTCTCTATTACTTTAAGTTTTTTTCTACTTTAATTAATATATCTTATTATTTTAGTTAAAAATCTAAACGTTTGTTTTAATTAATTATATGTTAATTAAATCAAATTTTATTTTCTTTTTACCTTTTAATTTTAATTTAATGTCATTTGGGATGATTAAATTTTTTTTTTTTTTTGTTGACAATATCTACTAATTCAGGATTAGGAATTTATTTTTTTAAAAGCTTTCCCCATTGGTAGGATTTGAGCCGCTGACCTAGGAGTCATTTGCCCAAGCCTCAAGCTCGTCTGTCTACTAGCTGGGGTACGCCCCTGATGGCTTTGTGATGATTAAAATTGAATTAACATATATTATTATAATAATTAAATGTTTGTTTTTGTAAGTTCCTCAAGTTTGACTGGTTTATTTCGGTGACAAACCACAATTGGGGTTTGAAATGTAAGGATATCTTAGGCATTTAATTGTTGGTGATCAAGCTCAACAAAGTCCCTCTCAAGACCTCAAGATGATAAGCACTTCCAAGGTAAATCACTTGTGCATAATTTATGTAAGTTCCTCAAGTTGATTGGCTTGTTTCGTTGACAAACCACATGTGGGGCTTGATGTAAGGGTAGCTTAGGCTTTTGATGGTTGGTGATGTAAGGAAAAACGGTTTATACTAGCAGCGGAATGCGAAAATAGGTTTGGTATATAACAAAAATTTTCCCATATAAAAGATGAACATTAACCCTTAATTCAATTAATGTATAAACAAAGGTAAAATACATTTTGTCGCGTGATCTGATTGACTTTGCGTTGATGGTAATCCACAAGATCTTCCAATCCAATCATGAACGTGGATCACCTAGGAGCGTGATCTCCTTTTCTTTTAATTGAGTACCTGAAGATGGATAACAAAAAACTTTTTCTTTTTCGTTAGTCACAAAAACTCACAGGAGATTATAAAGAATGTTCTGGTCACTTTTGAATTATCAATCTTTTGATCGAAACTTGCCTGAACCTTATTCGAAGTTGTGCACAAAGCCTATTGAAGTATAAGCTACTAGTGCACTACCGAAATAAAACTATCTTTTTTCTTTTTCTCTCTTGGCCGAATATTTCCACACAAGTCTAAGAGATGGATTCTATTTTTCAAGCTCTAGAAAAAATAATTCTCTCTCAAGCAACT
Organism: Acer negundo; assembly: GCA_035582765.1. NCBI lineage: Eukaryota > Viridiplantae > Streptophyta > Magnoliopsida > Sapindales > Sapindaceae > Acer > Acer negundo. Next base: position 15,985,252 of record CM069242.1, read on the forward strand.
TATGGGTGGCCGAATTCTATGATAGGGATTATATATGGTGACCGAAATTCTTCCCTAAAAATAATAGGGTTGGCCGAAATTATTCCCTAAATAAATTAGGGTTGGCCGAAATCCTTACTTGAAAAGAATTTGTATTTCAACTAATGACTCCTATCATTCTTTAGAATTCCAAACTCTAATCCAACTCTTTTGTGTATTTGTGACTATATCAAAGACTTCCTCATTTTACTAGATAAATAAATTCATTTTATTTATCTACTTACCATATAAAGTCTTTTATATTTATTATACTACCAACAATAGTATAATACTAAGAAACATATTTCCTAGTAAGAAAAAAAACTTGATTCTTAATTAAATAATTAATTAATAAATTAATTAATTCTCATTTAATTAAATAATAAAATAAAACAAATATAATAGGCTATTTATTTAACCTAGCCACCCAACATGTATATATATGGGCTTACATATTGTTTTTCTATTTTATTAAATCAATTAGACTTTAATAAAAAGCCCACATGTGAACTAGACCCATTCTTACTAAAAGAAACAAGTCCACATGGTTTTCATTAATATATCAATATAATTTAACAGCCCATTAAATAAATAATGTGCAAATTATATTCTTAATATATTAAGTACAATTTTAGATAGACCCATAAATTGGTCTAGTAGAATATATCAAGTGATCCATGCAAGTCCGTGTAGATTGAGAATCTTGACGGGCTATCTAAATTTAAGCTTCAATAGAAATAACCTTGAAACTAATAATGCACGGTGTGTATAAAACTATCTAGAGTGGGTGAATAGATTTTAACGATTTTACCTAATTTTCGTTATAAGTCAATATTCCGAAAATATCCCTATCTAGTAAATATGAAATACCAAGTGTAATAATTGCGGAATTATAAATGACACAAGATATTTAAGTGGAAACCCTCACGGGAAAAACCACGGGCTGTTATGTGCGCCACACACGAACCTCGAATCCACTAATGGTAAAGACATTACAACCTAATCTCGGTATGTAACTCATAACCACTACCTACTCCCGGTATGAGTAAACCTAGTCCAATTGCTTGTGATTTAAGCTACCTAATCCCAGAAACAACACAAGTCTTACTTCTCAATGAAGAGATAAATGTCCTATGTGAATATATGATGATATTCAAATAGCAAACAAAGCTAGGGAACCTTAGATGATTATCTGAAATGATAATATGACAATTAATTCACTCCTATATATCAATAGCTAAATGACATGTCATAAAGCTTAGCTAAACATAGATTATGAAAACCTAGAAAGCTATCACAATACAACACTCAATAAATACACCACATGCAATCTCTATCTTGTAACTAGAATAATATTCTAAGAGCATACAAGTAATAAAAGAGATGGCTTGCTAAGAAAGACAATAAAATTAGATGAAGTTAGTGAAAAACTTACCAAGCAAGATGTGATGATGCAAAACCATGCATGCATGCATCCTATATGATCATAGATGATGCTAGATGAACTTTGATGCACAAAGGAATGACTTTGAGTGTATAAAGGCGAGTTATTGTGAATTTTTCTCTTGAAATATGTTCTAAGGGAAAAATATGTTTTTGGAACTCTTAAAAATGACCTAAGATGAAAGAGGCATATATATAGGGTGACAAAGTGAAGTGTAGTCGTTTTGAAAAAATTCCCCTGTTTTTGCCTTGGGCGCTGTACAAGTCACTCTACGTAGAGAGACTATACAACACCTTCCTGGGAAAATGAAGAACATTCTTCATAGGTGTTGTTCGTAGAGTGCTTTTGTAGAGCGCCTAAACAGTGCCACAACTCTGTTCCTCTCGAGAAAAATATAGGCGCTATACGTAGAGCGCTTTGAACAACGACCGTACGGCGCCTTCAATTAAAATCACAAAAATGCATCAGGTCTAATACATGCAAAACCCAATTCCACCAGGTCTGGGTTGGGTGTTGTACGTACAGCGCCCCTATAGAGTGACCGTACAGCGCCTACAGCAAATTTTGCATCCTAAATGCCTAAATGTCATGGCATTCTAATCCTAAGATGCAATCAATAAGAATATGCATGAAGAGATATAAATGATCATTAAAGAGCACATATAAAAATACACACAACATACAAGAATAAGAATTATCCATGTGTTGTGAGTGTGTGCAACTAATCTCTTCAATTGCAAATAAGCACTTAGAAATTTACCTTTGGTGCTTATCAACTTGAGGTCTTGAAAGGGCATTTGAGCTTGATCCTCAATCACCTAAACTACCCTTACAATTCAAACCCCAAAATGCGGTTTGTCCACGAAATGAGCCAATCAAATTTGGAGGCACGTACAATCTCCCCCTTTGGCTATTTCGTGACAAAACCACCACTCACATTGATTCCTCACAACAAAATAGAAACTACGAGTATACAATGATTTTCTACATTACAAAGAGATATTACAAGGATAAAACTTCAAGTATTCAATCTCTTGTAGACAAACCAAACCTTCAAAACAAAGTTTCTATATTTTCCAATACACGTAAATGTGAGATTAATCAAGTGAGAACTTAAACAAGCATTAGCATTTAAAAATTTAAGTACAACATCACGCAATGTATGTGAAATGCAATGCTCCCCCTCAAAGGGTTACTCCTCTTCAATGTGTATTCTCCCCCAACATGTAATTTTGCTACAACAAATAACACAATAAGCATTCTCCCCTTACCACAAACTACTCCCCCTTTTTGTCATGAGATGGGCAAAGGAGTATTCCTCTAAATGGGTCACTTTGGCAAAGAGAGAGAGAAGCATACATGTTATTTGCATAATCATATAAGGCACTTTATGCAACTAAATTAAATAGAGAGATACAAGGAGATTTATTTTCATAGAAAATGTGTGATTAAAAATGTTTTGTATGCAAGATATATTGCATTTGAGTCCAAAAATCAATGGTATTTTGCAAAGCAAATGACAAGGGTTTCCTATAGGAATTCAAACCACTTACACCATTTGTCATGAATTAAAGCAAGGATATAGAAAATTTATTGATTTTAATTTTAGAGCATTATATCCAACTTTATAAGCCAAGATAAAATCATATATACATATGTGCAACCAAGATACTCAAACAATTAATAAAGAAGCATAAAAGTTTTCAAATATTGCACGCAACAAGTATGCAATTGCTCTCTTTGCTTGAGTTCCCCAAATGGGGTAAATCACCAAACCACATCACTCCACAAGACATATCCCAATATATTTTAAACCTAGTTGTATTTAAGGGTTTTGTGAATAAGTCCGCTAGTTGATCATTAGTACCTACATGTTCAAGTACTATGCATTTATTTTCAACTAGTTCATAAGCAACTTTGCACCCTATTTGATTTTTCCGGATAAGATATCCGTATTATAATAGACATGTTCAACACATAAAAAAAAAAAAAAGACATTTGGATTTTAGAATCCTTAGAATGGATACAAGATCCTTTATTCATTTTGAGTCTCATAAGCTTTTCACACATTGTTTTGCATTTAAGAATTGCAATCATCAATTCATGCTTTTTCATTTGAGCATGTCATTTGAATCTCATACTTTTAAAATTTTAAGCACGTCATTAAGAATCATCATGTTATGGAGATCATTATAGGTCATTCAATAAGTACTTCCTAAGTGAATCTCCTAGTCCAAAAATGCATGTTTGAACATAAATATAACATGGATTGCATTCAAAGCATGGTTCACGGATGTCAATATGCTTAGTCCTAGAGTGTTGAACTGGATTCTTGGAAATATTAATAGCACTCATGTTATCACAAAAAAGGGTTAGAGTACCTTGATTGAATCCGTAGTCGACTAGCATTTGCTTCATCCATAGGAGTTGTGTGCATCCACTCCTCTTGGCTATATACTCGGCCTCCTCAGTGGACAAGGAAATCGAGTTTTGCTTCTTGCAAAACCAAGACACTAAGTTGTTGTCTAGAAAGAAGCAACCGCCCGATGTGCTCTTCCTATCATCATAATTTCCTGCCCAATCTGCATCACTAAAGCCAATTAAACTAGCATTAGCGTCAAAAGAGTACCAAATCCCATAGTAGGATGTCTCATTCACATAGCGAATGATTTTTTTAACGGAAGAGAAATGAGACTCATTAGGATCCGCTTGGTACCTAGTACACACACTCACACTAAAAGATATATCGGGCCTACTTGCAGTCAAATAAAGCAAGCTACCTATCATGTCCCGATATAGAGTTTGCTCCACACTTTTTCCACTAGCATCCTTGCTTAGCTTCAAAGTGGTACTCATGGGTGTATCACAATGTTTGGCATTTTCTAGACCAAACTTCTTCACTAGGTTTTTGACATACTTGGCTTGGGTTATGAAAATCCCATCATTTAATTGCCTAATTTGCAAACCTAGGAAGTAACTCAACTCACCAATAAGACTCATCTCAAACTCATGAGACATAACCTCAACAAATTGTTGGACCTTAGTGTTGTTGGTGGAGCCAAATACAATGTCATCAACATAGATTTCAGCTAAAAATAACTCATATTTTTTTCTCTTGATGAACAAAGTCTTGTCAACACTACCCCTTGTGTAGTCATTATCAATAATAAATTGAGTGAGGTGCCCATACCAAGCCCTCGATGCTTGTTTCAACCTATATAGAACCTTCTTGAGGCGATAGACATGGTTGGGGTGGTGTGCATCCAAAAACCCCTTAGGTTGCTCAAAAACACTTACTCTTGCAAAAAGCCATTGAGGATGGCACTCTTGACGTCCATTTGGTGCAATTTGAACTTGTGCACACAAGAAATGGACAAGAGAAGCCTAATGGACTCTAAACAGGCAACGAGAGCAAATGTCTCCTCAAAGTCAATACCCTCAATTTGAAAGTATCATTGTGCATCACCAAAGGTGACACATCCTCATTCCTCCATGACAAGAGTCTTAAAGAAACTCTTGTTTACCGTCATGTGCCTAGAGCACCCACTATGAAGATACCAAAAATTAAAAGATACCAAAAATTAGAAGAATTTACCTTCAAGGCAATTTGTGCATTATGGAAAACTAGTTCATCTCTTCTAATCCATCTAGGTGACACATTTTCTTTCCTAGTGGTCTTTGGTATTTAGGCATAAGAAGTCTTAGGATCATGCAAATATATTTTATTTTTCCTAGAGACATGCATCTTGGCTTTAGCCTTTTTCTTTTCTATCATGCTTTCAATTCTACGCAATTTTATATAACGAAAGCAATTTGGTCTAATGTGACCATCAACACCACAAAAATGACATGTAGGAATAAAGTTAGGAATCATACCATAACTTTGAGAATGTATTGGAGCCTTCTTATGTCTTTGTGGTAGTCTTGGTTGTTGATAAGGATCTCTCCTTTTTTGTTGTTGACCAAGACTTGATTGCCTCCTTGGTTGAGCTTGCATGATAGTTCTCTTCCCTTGATTGACTTTCGGTTGAGGGAAGTTAGCTTGAGGAGCTCTTGTAGGATGAGCTTGAGGTAGACTTTTTGGTGCCACCTTCACTTGAGCACTCCTTGAACACTCTCCTAGGTCAAGTTTCTTCCTAGGTAATTGATAAAGAGGTTCATGCTCTCGACACATATGGTCTTGCTTGGAGTGGAGGACATCTTGTTCTCTTCAAACCCAAGACCCCTCTTGTCACTTGGCCTCTTTCCAACATCTAACATGTGGTCAAGTTTTCTAGTGCTAGAGTCCATTTTGGCCATCAATTCTCTAGCATCTTCAAGCTCCCTTTTCAACCCTTCTTCATTCTTCTTAGATAAGCCTAACTCCTTTCTTAGCTTATCTTCACTCTTCATGGTTCTCACCACTTCTTCACTTAAGCGGTCAACTTGTGTTGAGAGTTCTAGGTTTTCTTTCTTTAATCTCCTAATTTCTCTCTTGTTCTTTAACCTTGAACTCTCGAACTTCACCATGTATCCATCCTATCCACATTTCTTGTTGTGGATTGTGATGAAGAGCAACTATCACTTGAGTCAATTTCCACTTGACTCTCACTCTCTTCTTCACTAGCACTTTTGCTCTTGTGAGAAGAGGTAAAGGCTATGAAGTTAGCCATGAGTTTTTCATCATCCAAAGTCTCAACTCCTTCATTGGAGTCATCACTTCCACTCCATATAGCGGCCATCACTTTACCTTTCTTCTTGATATTGTGATTTGCACAATCGGGTCTAAAGTGACCTATGCCACCACACTCAAAGCATCGGACCCCTTTCCTTTCTGTCTTTTCTTACCTAGGCTCAAACTTCTTGAAGGGAGTCTTTTTCTTGAAGTCTTGGCCTTTGGATCCAAATCCCTTCTTCTCGGACTTGTAGAACTTCTTGAACCTTCTCATTAATAAGGTCATTTCTTCGTCTGAGTCATCATTCTCCTCCTTCTCATCTTTGGAGGCTTTCAAAGTAATTCCCTTTTGCTTTTTAGGAGGTGTGGAGGTAGGACCCCTTCCTAGACTCATAAGTTAGAAGCCTCCCAATCACCTCACTTGGCTTCATATCTTTGTAGGTATTATTCTCCTCTAAAACCGTCACCTTGGACTCAAACCTCTCGGGAAGCGATATCATAATCTTTTGCTTGGTCCTTCTATCCGAGTAAGGGTCATCAAGTTGATGACTTTGGATGACAATGTCCATCAACTTAATCTCAAAGTCGTTGAAGCATTCGTTCTCATCCATCCTAAGCAACTCAAATTGGGTTTGGAGAACTTGAAGCTTCGAGTCCTTAACAACTTCGGCTCCCGCATGTGAAACCTCTAGGATGTCCCACACCTCTTTAGCGATCCTAGTGTTTTGAATCAATTTATATTGATTTTTGTCCATTGCACATAGGATGGCATGCATCGCCTTCCTATACCATTTCGACTACTCAAACTCTTGCGCATTCCATTGTGCCTTAGGCTTGAGTGCATCCTCTCCTCCACCCATAGGAGTCATCATCGGAGATGTGTAGCCGTCTTCAACAGCCATCCAAGCCCTATCATGAGACAATTTTCCAAAATGATGTCACTTCACTTTGGCTCTATATATATATATATGCCTCTCTGCCCTTTAGGTCGTTTACCACTCTCAAAGTATCATTTATTTTCATTGAGAGCATTTACAAGAGAGAAGTTCACCAAATAAACCATCTTTCATCATCGTTGACTCTCTAAACACTCAAAACCATTTTCATAGCATCAAAACTTCATCTAGCATCTTCTACCATATCTAGGATGCTTTCTTGCATGGGTTTTGCTACATCACATCTTACTTGGTAAGGTTTTCACTAATTTTATCTAATCTTAGCGTCTTTCTTAACAAGTCATCTCTTTTATTACATATATGTTCTTAGAATATATTCTAGATACAAGATAGAGATTGTATGTGGTGTTTTGGTTAAGTGTTGTATTGTGATAGCTATACCTAGGATTGCTTAATCTATGTTTGCTATGTTGTATACCATGTCATATAGCACTTGATATCTAGGATTGTTTAAATTGTTATCTTTTAAATCCTAGATAAGCATTTAGTGCAACCTAGCATTAATTGCATATTTGGATATCTTTGCATATTCACTAAGGTTGTTTATTCTCTTCATTGAGAAGTTAGTCATGTGGCTAAGATGACTTAGTGTGCAAGTAAATTGGACTAGGTTCACTTTTAAAGGCATGCGGGTAGTGGTGGTGGGTTATAGACAGTGAGAGGTTGAGGTCAACCTAGGTTGTAAACACCATTGGAATTAGTGGATTCGAGATTCATGTGTGACGCATATAACAGCTCGTGGTTTTTCCTTGCTAAAGGTTTCCAGGTAAAAATCAAGTGTCTTTTAAATTTTACATTATATTACTTGATTTTAAATTGTGACTAGTTTAGGATTTAAAAAGTTGAATATTGACTAATCAAGAATTTGGTAATATAACTTGATTAAAATCTATTCACCCCCCCCCCCCCCCCCTCCAGATAACATTCGCCATAATTAGTTTCAATTTACGTTGAAGAGACTTAGTTGCACACACACACTTCTCATACTTGCATATGTATTCATTGCTCTTGTGCATTCTCTTCACTTTTCACACTTGCACATATTGCACATTTTAGACTAAGTGTGAATTGTCTTTGAAAAGAGAAAACTTCTCTTTACTACTACCTGTACCGCCTCTAGTACACGTGCATGGGCATCGGTTCAAGCCAGGTTGAAAACCTAATGCTTTTGCACCGTGCATACCGCGGCTGAGACACATGCCTCTATGGAGATCTCCATAGCAGCAAACATCACAGCCTTCACACTCTGTGTACCACTATGTAGGCACTTGCACGTGCAGCAATTCAGTCGGCCAAGTGTTTTACAAATTGACCAAAACGGTAGTGCTTTAATGAGACCTCCTATATAAGTGTCACTTTGTCTCTAGGTAAGTTTGAGTGAGTTAAAAATTAGATTGAAGTGAGTGAAACTCAAACCCTAAAGAGAGAAGCTCCCAATAACTCACCTTTACTCAACAAAACTCATTTCCATGTGCATCAAACTTCATCTAGCATCATCTAGGATCATCTAGGATGTATCTATGCATGGGTCTTCTGCAACACACATGACTTGGTAAGTTGTTCACTAATTTCAACCATTTTAGTGTCTTACTTAACAAGAAATCTCATTTATTACTTGTATGCATCTAGTTTAGATTTTATATACAAGATTGAGATTATGTGTTGATTGATTGAGTTGTTGTATTGTGATAATTAGGATTTCAAGTTTATATAACATCTAGCTAGGTTATCTCATTGGTTGATTGAGATTGTTTCTAATAGCTATTATATCTAGGATTGGTTATCCTTTACATAGCTAAGTTGTATGCCATGACATATAGTAATATTGATATCTATGAATGTTCTCATTGACATCTTAAATTCCTAGTTAAACATTTAGTGTAACCTAGCATAAATTGCATATTGAATACCATGATATTCACTTAGGTTGTTTATCTCTGTTAGGATTTTGGTTTATGGTGGCATCATTCTATATCAAAACGACATTTCTGTTGTATTATTTAGTTGTCTAGGATTCGGTTTGTCAAGCTTCAAAGAAGATGGATAACGATTCAAGCAAAGTGAAGCCTTCATGTGAAAAAAGAATTATTGACTACAAAGGTAATAAGACATCTTTCCTCTTACAAGGCTTAGGCGCACACACACACAATTCATTCATAAGTGTCCTTGCATCATAGAACCAAATTAGTATAACATATTCACATGTTTTTAGTATGTTCATGCATTGATCTCATATTGTCATACATTGTAGAAATGCAAGTACTAGGACTATGTATAGGAATTGCATACTTATGTGATCTTGTGTTTATTTATTTAAGTATAAGTGTTTTGGACTTGAATATATTCTTAAATGATTCCTTGTTGAGTTCTGGTCATCTCGGATACTCACTCAATTGATTTTGAGTTCAAACGAGGAAGTTACGTCACTTTACGTTCCTTAACAATGTGTTATCTTTGTCTTCGTATATCAAGTCTAGTTCACATTCGATTGTTAAAGTTTTGTAGTCATCCTCGTGTGTAAGTGAGTTATGGTTCGTAATCCAGAAACATATTCAAATTTCAAGTTCGGAGGCCAAAGGACTATCGAAGAACGTGAGGGGTACGTGAGGAAAAGAACCTAAGTGAGAAAGCCTCACTTATGAGGCTTCCCATGGAGGCGCGTGGCCACCACGGGAAGGAGGCCTCTTTGTTCCTTCCCGTGGTGGCCACGCGCCTCCACAGGGATAGCTAAGGGCTACCCTCCCAAGTGGGTCCCACTTCATTTAATTTTCCCTCTCATTCTCTTTTAAATATCATCTCCCTCTCACTTGTTCATTGTGAAGAAGAAAATTTGAAATATTGAGCTGAAATTTTCTCTCCAACTTTCTCATCTTCCAAACACCATATATTTCTCATTCGAACTCCGAATTGAGTGATTCAAAATGGAGAATCTTTGTAATCGAGTTCCCTACCTTCTCCAAAAGAGTTTGCAGCTATTTGATCAAGTTTTGTGATAGTTCTACTGTCAAAATCGGACCAGCTCGAGATTTCAAGGTATTGAATCAAACTTTGTGATTTCATCTTTTATGATCTTAATTACCTTGGGTTTTCTTCTTCCATATGTATGTATTAATATGATGAATGCTATTGAGAAGGATAGCTTCAATTAAAAGCTAATTTTATCATGATTAGATTCTCATATGTGAGTTAGGTTTTTCTAAACCTATGTTTTCACATGCTTGTGAGTTGTATTGTGATTAGCTTTGTATCTAGGAATATTTGTCATTAATTATTGATATTCTAATGATAAATGATTCATAGTTGTGCTATGTTTCATTGATTGATCATATTCAAAAATAGCACATGTATATATGTTTTAGAGCTTTGATTGGATTCACTTAATTGAATATTTGAATACATGCTCTAATTGTTTACTAGAAGAAGTTTGAAGATATTATCTCACTTCTCTAGGATTTTCGTGTATATACTAAATGATTGTATATGTGCTTCATGAACATGTCTAATATCAAGTTTTAGTTGCTTGAATCAAATCTAGGATCAAAGTGTGTTTGGTGTTTTGGCACACTCTAGATTTCAATCTTCATGTGTTAATGACCTAGATTACTTTTGTTGTGAGCTTTGTTGACTAAGTCTAGTTTTACATGATTTGTACTTGATCCATACATTTCATATGTTCATGCATCATCTTGTGTGATTGCATCATTTGGATTATAAACTAGAATATCATACATTGTGTGCTCATTGTCTAATTCTAGTTTCTATAGTTCATATTGATCATATGTCCTATATTGATTGTGCTTGCATCGTTTGCATCACATAGATCACTTGCCTTGTAAAAGGTGGAAGTCTTGGCGAAGAGTGTGATGCTCTAAGTAAGTCCAAGCAAGGAAGTCTTAGTTAAGAACAAGGGGGCTCAGAATAACGAAGCAAGAAAGACTTGGCAAGGAGCTAGGCTTCAAGTAAGTCTAAGCAAGGAAAGTATTGGTAAAGAGTGTGAGGCTCTAAGTAAATCCAAGCAAGAAGTCTTGGTTATAAAAAATATTGCACTAAAAAGACAACAGTTTTTATAAAAAATGATATTAAAAAAAAAAGCGTTTAGACATCGGTTTTTATAAAAACCGATGTGGATTCAAAAGCAAAATTCTACAATGTAAATCTAACCTATGTCCACATTCAAGTGCGCATCTCTAAAAATACTCAATGTTATTTGCTCAAATTTTGACACAAGAAATTAGACATGCAAACAAACACTTTTCAATCAGAAAATATTCCAAAAATCGATTTGTAAAAGTGTGAAAATGAGTGATGAAAACAGCTCACTCGCGGATTCGTGAATCGCTTCTGACCTTTGACTGAATAATTGATCATAACTTTCAAAATACCGCCTAGAATTTTACATTATTTATACCGTTGGATTCATATCAAAAACTTGAAGAATCCAGCATGGACGAAAAAATTTATTTCGATGCCAAAAGATACAGTTTTAAGGAAAAAATTTGCACAAAAATATCTCCAATCTCTTCTGATCGACCTTTGACTGAATAATTGATCAAAACTTTCAAAATACAGCCCAGAATTTTACATTCTTTATACCGTTGGATTCATATCAAAACATTAAAGAATCCTATATGGACAAAAAAAAATTATTTTGTTGCCAAAAGATACAATTTTAAAGAACAAGTTTGCACAAAAATATCGTCAATCGCTTCTGACCTTTGACTGAATAATTTATCATAACTTTCAAAATACAGCCCAGAATTTTACATTCTTTATACCATTGGATTCGTATCAAAAAATCAAAGAACCCAATGAATATTAAAAAAATTTATTTCTTTGACAAAAGATACAGTTTTAAGGAAAAAGTTTGCACAAAAATATCTCCAATCGTTTGACCTTTGAGTACTCATGAATAATTGATCATAACTTTCAAAATACAGCCCAGAATTTTACGTTCTTTATACCGTTGGATTCGTATCAAAAAATCAAAGAACCCAATGAATATTAAAAAAATTATTTCTTTGATAAAAGATACGGTTTTAAGGAAAACTTTGCAAAAAAATATCTCTAATCGCTTGACCTTTGAGTACTCATGAATAATTGATCATAACTTTCAAAATACCACACAGAATTTTACGTCCTTTATACCGTTGGATTCGTATCGAAAAATCAAAGATTACAACATGGACAAAAAATATTATTTCGTTGCCATAAGATACAGTTTTAAGGAAAATATTTGCATAAAAATATCTCCAATCTTTTGACCTTTGACTGAATAATTGATCATAACTTTCAAAATACCACCTAGATTTCACGTTCTTTACCATTGGATTCATATCAAAAAATAGAAGAACCCAGCGTAGAAGAAAAAATTTATTTCCTTTCCAAAAGACACTGTTTTAAGGAAAAAAGTTTGCACAAAAATATCTCCAGCAGAACACACACAATAAAAAATGAAATGAAAAATAAACCCACCAATAAAATTTATATATATATATATATGTTTGTAGTAGAAATTAGAATTTTGATTATTTAAGTAAATTTAAATTTATCAAACAAGTTTTTTTTTTTTTTTAATTTCTAACAACTCATATAGGTTATATATAAATATTGTGCAATTGTTAACACATCTAATCTTGTAGTTAGGCTGTAAAGGTTTACCACTTTGACTTTGATGTTGCAAGTTCAATTTCTCATAATGACAATTAATTGTCATTATTATCAGAGGTGGGGTTGGCCGGCCGGTGGTCAGATGGTGGGGGTGGGACGGCAGTGGCGACCAGACGATGGTGGCTGGACGGTGGAGCGGGCCAGCGACGGTGGGACTAATTTTTGTAATACATCAATTTTACATCAAGGCTTTTAAATCGGTTTTAACTAAAACCGATGTCTTTTCTCTTGGGTTTTTAAATCGGTTTTAACTAAAAGCAATGTCTTTTCTCTTGTTTTTACATCGGTTAAAAACCGATGTCTTTTGCGTTTTTTTTTTAGATCACTCAAGAAGACATTGGTTTTGAAAATTTGAAAAACCGATTTCTTCCATGTAAAAAAAAAATGATTTCTTTTGTGTTTTTTGTACTAGTGCAAGGAAGTCTAAGTTAAGAGGTAGCTCGGAATAACTAAGCAAGGAAGACTTGGCAAGGAGCTAGGCATCAAGTAAGTCCAAGCAAGGATACTCTCTAGAGGCATGTGATGTGCCTCGGTTAGAGAGTAGGCAAAGTGATTCACTAGACCCGAGGGTAAAATAGGAGTTGATAGATTGGAGAGTGTATCATGGGATTGGCCATGTCTTTGAGTGTGTATCTTTTATTCGTCATAGTGGATTACGGTTTGCCAGTAGTTGTGGATTCAACCTATGGATGTTTCCTCCTCAGAAGTTTTACCATGTAAAAATCAATGTGTCAAATATCTCTATCTCTATCTCCCTGTATTTATATGTATGATCAATATATCTTTGTTTAAGATCTTCATGTTCTCACATCCTTGTAAACAAGATATTTGTAGAGAAAGAGATGCACACATTAATTGTTGAATCAATATTTGTCTCTTGTATTTTGTAAGTGTTTGAACATTGTATCTTGTGATATTCTATATCAATTTGTAAAGTTCTACTTAGTGAATTTACATTGTAATATTCAAAGTACAACTTACGGAATTTGCTTTACATTGAACATACCTTTATATAAGTTACATTGTCTCTTGTTGTATGTTGTATGGACTAAGGGTGTTGAATTGAGCATACATGTGTTATTTGTTTTTCTCATAACAATCATGTTAAAGGCTAATCTATATGTTCACCAAGGTTTTAACAAAAACATCGAAAGAGTTTTTTAAATTAGAGTGTCAACCTATTCCCCCCCCCCCCCCCTTTCTAGGTTGTTTAGTCTAACCTTATAGGTATTTTCAATCTCTTCCATGTGAAGTGAAGCCTTGTGACTACAGTGGTGTAATGTGCAAGCAAATAGGTCTAGAATCGCTATTAGAGACCCATTGGGTAGTAGTGGTGGGTTAGTGACCGTGTAAGGTTTGACGTGGTTAACCTAGGTTGTAAACACCATTACAGGTAGTGAATTTGAAGACAGTGTGTGGCTCGCATAGTAGCCCGTGAGTTTTTCCCTGTTGAGGGTTTCTCACGTAAATCAATCAACGAGCAATTTATTGTTTTCCGCACTTAGAAATAGGTTGATTAATTTTTGTTAGGATTTTGATTTGTGTTGGCACTATTCTATATCAAAACGATATTTCATTTGTATTGATTAGTTATCTAGGATTCACGGTTTAACAAGCTTCAAGGAAATTAAGCAACATATCATGCAAAGTGAGGCCTTCAAAAAGAGAAAGCATCAAAGGTATATTTAGACCTCATTCCTCTTGCAAGGCTTTTAGGCACACACACACACACACATGGCATTCATATATGTCCCTACATAGTTGTACACCATTGGTATAACACATTCACACACTTGGTAATATATGCACATGCATTAGATTTAATTGATAAACATTGTGAAATTGCATGTTCTAGAACTATCTCTAGGAAATGGCATACTTGTGTGAGTTTGTGTCTATTTGTTTTAGTTTTAATGTTTTTGGACTTGAACATGATCTCATATGATTCCTTATTGAGTCCCGGTCATTTTGGTTACACGTTCATTAGGTTTCGAGTTCAAACTAGGAAGCTACGTTACTTTACGTTTTCATACGTTGTGTTATTTTCGTCATCGTATATTGAGTTGAATTATCAACCTTTTTTTCAAAGTTTTGTAGTCTTCCTTATGCATGAGGGAGTCACAATTTGTAATCCAACTATGGATTTGAATTCGAAGTTCAAAGGCCCGAATACGGCTAAAAAACACAAGAGGAGAGCGAGGAGGCAAGAATGGCCGAAGGCCATTTAGGGTGTGTCCCGTAAGGAGCGTGTGAGGCTCACAAGCCAACTACTCCTCTGCCCCATAAGGCTCATGTGCCTCTCACAGGCTGGGTGATGTGGCCATCTTTGATTGGTCCTGAAATCCCTCTCTCTCTTTCATTTAAATATCCTCATTTCCATCTCTTTTCATTCTAAGAAGAAAATTTGAATTTTATAGAGCTTAAATTTTCTCTCCAACTTTCTCATCTTCCAAACACCATAACTTTCTCATTCAGACTCTGGATTGAGTAATTCAAGGTGGAGATTCTTCATAATCAAGTCTCTTACCTTCTCCAAAAGAGTTTGCAGCTATTTGATCACGTTTTGTGGTGGTTCTTCACTCAAACCAAAACTGCACGGGATTCTTAGGTATTGAACTAAACTTTGTGATTTCATACTTTTTAATCTTCAATTACCTAGGGTTTTCTTCTTCTATATGTATGTGTATATATGATGAGTGTTATTGAGGAGGATAGCTTCAAATCAAATCAAATCTAATCAAGTCTATTTAGAGACAAATGTGAACTAGTTTTCTATGATTCTAGTTTTTCACTTGTTTGAGTGTTGTATTGTGATTAGTTTGATATCTAGGGTTATTTGTGATTTGATTGACTCATTTTATAATTAATAATCTTAACATGTGCTTGGATCTTTTATTTGAACAAATTTAGGATTAGCACATTTAATTTTATGTTTAGAGCTAATTAGGATTTAATTGATTATTCATTATATCCTTGCTCTAAATACTTGCTAGAATATTCATTGATCATATTTTGTGATTCTAGCATTTTTGTGTGCGTTTCTAATATGTTGAATATGTGTTTCATGTATATGATTTATTCAAGTGTTAACTTTGTGAATGAAACTAAGAATTACATGTTTTAGCTGTTTCACATGCTCTAGGTTTCAATTCATGTTTTGTAACTAGACAATTTTTGATTTGTGTGCTCATGTGACTAAGTCTAGTTTCCATGGGATGTATTGATCATTTATTATACGTTGCATGTGCATGCATCATTTGCATCACTTAGATCATTTGTCTTGCAAAAGGTGAAAGTCTCATATTGGAGTGAGTGAAGCTTCAACTTAAGCATTAAGTCTTGGCTAGGAGTGTGAGGCTCCAGATAGTCAATGAAGTCTTGGTTAGGACAAGTGGTCCAGATAACCAAGCAAGAAGTCTTAGCTAGGAATGTGATGCTCCGAATGGTTGAGCTAGGGAAGCTTAACTAGGATCTTTGTGATTCGGATAGCTAAGCAAGGAATCTTTCTAGAGACGTGAGCGTCTTGGATATGAAGTTGCTTTTAGAGACATGAGTGAAGTGTCTTGGATAGAAAGTAGGTAAAGTGATTCACTAGGCCCGAGGGTAGAATAGAAGTTGATAGCTTTGAGAGTGTATCATGGGATTGGTCAAGTCTTTGAGTGTGTATCTTTTATTCATCATAGTGGATTACAGTTTTCCGGTGGTTATGGATTCAACCCATGGATGTTTTCTCTTCGAAGGTCTTACCACGTAAAAATCAATGTGTTAAATGTCTCTATCTCTATCTCTCTATATTTGTATATATGATCAATATATCTTGTTTAAGATCTTTATTTCCTCACATCCTTGTGAATAAGATTTTTGTAGAGAAAGAGATGCACACATTATTTGTTGAATCAACATTTGTTTCTTGTATCTTGTAAGTGTTTGAACATTGTATCTTGTAATATTCTATATCAAGTTGTAAAGTTCTACTTAGTGAACTTGCATTGTAATATTCAAAGTACAACTTGTGGAACTTGTTCTTCATTGAATATACTTGTATATGAGATACATTTGTTTACGGAAAATTACCAGTGGGGTAGAATTTCAATTAACGACTTTCAAGACCACGGTCGAGGTAGACCGCGATCGGAGTGGTACCATGTAGTTTGATACATGTATAATCTCAATTTAAACAAGCTGGATACAATCGTGATTATAAACAGAGTGAAATCATAGTACATAATATATTCATCTAAAATGAAATACAAATCAAAAACATCGATTAGAACTAGACATCCATACAATAGTGATTTCTGATCTATCCTATAAGAGGATTTTGACACCGTTAGAGATGGCAAAATCGTACGAGTCGATAAGTAGAAAAGCCCTCTTTGTCTGAAGGCGAACTTTCTCTTTTATTGCCTCTACCTTGCCAATCAAATCCCCATGATTTAGACCAATTGATTGGTCGTGTTACCGGAATTGATAGGCGTTGATGGAGGATATCAATTTATGCGGGAATTGCTCCCTTCAATTACGTCATGTTTCCGTTTATATTTGAAATAAGAATGAGTTGACTTGTCAGGTCTCATTTATGGCGTTTTAATTAGAGAAGGGGTCAACCCTTTTCCTTCTACGTCGTTAGAGGGAGAATTCTAACCATGTACTTGCGTAGTGTCCCTCTTATAGTTTAATACTGAAATCTGGGTTTAGTATTCCTTCCTGGTAGTTTATTCTTCTAACACTCTTGCTGCTTGGTAGATTGGTTCAAAGAGGGATCGGGGTACCATGGGAGTACAACAGTGGGGTACCAGGATGATACAATAGTGGAATACTAAGATGGTGAAGTAGCAAAATCCCCTAGATCTCATAGTAGCGAGGTACCCGGATGATGGAATGGCAAAGTACTTGGATGTAGTAGTGAGGTACCTAGATGTAGTAATGAGGTACCCGGATGATGGAATGGCAAAGTACTTGGATGTAGTAGCGAGGTACCAAGTGTTAGGATTATGCTCAATAGCAAGAGTGTAATGTTGTAATTAACAATCTTTTTCATATTAATAAAGTGATTTCTGGTTTAACAAATCGTATAGCATTTATAGTTTGTATTATAATTGTCAAAGTAAATAATCATAAGGTCTAAAGACTATGGGAAAAGAAGAATTGTTCGTACATCTGGATATGTATGTGGTAGACACAATTCTTTAGTTAGTCTTGAATATTGTTCACAACTTAAGTTAAAGGTTGGGCACCTTTATCTTGTTAAAGTTGTAGAATTCTTTTGCTAGCATTTGAGTGGGATCAAATGAGATATGATGAGTCTAAAATCATCGGAGTGTCTTCGAGCAAAAGGATCTAGTGCACTGGGTGCATTGAACTGGATCACAATGAAAAGCTTTATCTAGAACCGTCAATAGATAATAGTCTTTTCATTATCAGGACAATCGGAGAGTCTATCTTAATCCTGAGATAAATGATGGACTTATGGTTGCAAGTGATATCATTTGAGTTATCAATGAGTACGATTATATCGCATAGTCTATCCTCGATAGTTTGGTGATATTCATTTGTTAATCGATAGAGGACTTCATTTATAGATATGGACATCGTGGCTCCATTTAATTAAATGAGAGTATAATATCATCATATGGATGTTTTGAGGTAATTGGATATTAAATCTCAACGTTGAGTTTTCAATAGTGTCTATTGAAAACATGGCTTCTGGACAAGTCAAAATATCCAAGTTCAAAACGTGGTCATATGAGTAAATATGGTAACTTGGAGAGTTATAGGCGGTCTATGAACTCTTGGCGATTACTGATATTAATCACGAGGATACACTATCTCCAATATGATTGTCTAGGGTATGAATGAGGAGCATCTTCCTTTTCTATCTTTATTTAAGAGTTCAGTTTTAGCTCTTTAGTGGAATGAGTTAAAATTAATGGATCGGACCTAAGTGAATCATTTGTTGATTGTGATTAGGTTATGTCTATTGAAGCTTAAATTTAGATGGCCCGCCAAGATCCCCAATCCACACGGACTTGCATGGATCACTTGATATATTCTACCGGACCAATTTAAGGGTCCATCTAGAATTGCATTTAATATATTAAGAATATAATTTGCACATTATTTAAGTAATGGGCTGCTCAATTATATTAATATATTAATGAAAGACATGTGGGCTTGTTTCTTTTAGTAAGAATGGGTCTGGTTCACATGTGGGCTTTTTTATTTAAAGTCCAATGGATTAAATGAAATAGGAAAATAATATTAGGCCCATCTTATATATAAGTGGGGCGGCTAGGTTAAGGTTTTGACCTAAAAATATTATTTTGTTTCATTTGTTTTAATTAAATAAGAATTAATTGATTTATTGATTAATTGTTTAATTAAAGAAACAAATCTTTCCTAAAAGTAAAAGACTTGTTTGATAAGTAAATAAATAAATTAGTATTATTTATTTAATCAAATAAGGAGTTTTTTTTTTTTAGTCAAATAAAAGAATAAAAATAAAAGAGTTGGATTAGGGTTTGAAGTCTATAAAGTTAAAAAGAATTAGGGTTGAATTTCAGTCACCCTATATAAGTGACATGATGAAATTCGGCCAACCCTAATTAGATACTACATAGAATTCGGCAACCCTAAAGGAAAAAGAAGAAAAATTCGGCCAACCTATATATATGTTCTTATAGGGTTCGGCCACATCAATGAATTGGTGCTTGAGTTTTTATTTTCTTTCTTCTTCTTCTTAATTCTAAGAGAGTTTTTATTCTAGAGAGACAAAAAGGAGTGAAAAATTATTCTTTGATAGTATACAATTGCTTAAACATCAATAAGCTTGTGTATACGATATCGATCTAGGTTCACGCGAGTTTCGATCATAAGATTGTGAACTCAAAAGTGACCGGAATAATTTTGACATTCTTTTGATTGTTTTGTGACTAACAAAGAAAAGAAAGTATTTGTTTGGTCCATTCACAGGTTTGCAATTCAAAGGAAAGGGAGACCACGCTCCTAGGTGATCCACGTTCGTGCTCGGATTGAAGGTCTTGCGGATTACCATCGACGTAAGTCAATCGGATCACGCGACAAGAGGTAATTTACTTTTGTTGATATATATGCATGTTTATTGATTAAAAGGGTTTAAGGTTCATAAAGGAAAAATTTTAAAAGTCACTAAATCGTCTTTAGTATCGCTTCCGCTGCGTGTAACACTTTTATTTGTTTATTTTATCCCTACACCAAGATGTAGTAGTGAGGTACCCGGATGAGATAGTAGCAAGGTACCAAGACGTAACAGCGAGATACCCAGATAACATGATAACGAGGTACTTATACATCACGGCGGGGTACCCTGAGATCTTGTAGTAGTAGGATCCTTTTAGATCTTAAAAACTCCATATCTTGATACTTGAGGAGATCCAAACAACCTCGGGGTAGGTTGAATCTTGGTATATCTTCTTCTCTTGGTAGCAGGATACTTCCTATGACTTCCTCCCACTTATAATTAGGATGGAAAATTCTTCTTTGGACCCCTGCCATTTTTGGCAGTTAACAACATTGTTTCTTGGTATATGTTTTTTGTAGACTAAGGGTGGTGAATTAACCACACATGTGTGTTAATTGTTTTCTCATAACAATCATGTTAAAGGTTAATTTGTATGCTCATCAAGGTTTTAACATAAGTCACGAAAGAGTTTTAAAATAAGAATGTCAACCTATTCACACCCCCCCCCCCCCTCCTAGGTTGTTTAGTACAACATTTTAGGTATTTTCAATTTTTGACTAGATTGAGACTTTTTTATTGAATATTGACTAATCAAGAAAAATCGGTAATTAACTTAATTAAAAACTATTCACCCCTAGATATAATTAGACATGTCATATTTGTTTCAATTGGTATCAGAGCGGGTTCCTAGACATATTTTGGAGATTCGTGATTTTTGGTTTGTCTTGCATTTTGTGTGTTTTGATTGATACATACATTTGTATACATCTCATATTTTGACCCAAACGCTATGAGTGATTTCAAGATGAGTAAAGAGAGAGCGTCGAGCGTGAGGCCACCGTTGATCACCAACGATAACTATGCCTCATGGGAAGGTAAGATGGAGGCATATGTGTGCCAAATTCATGACCGTGTTTGGATGGCAATAGAAGACGGCTACACTCTACCTACAATGACCCATATGAGTGGTAGAAATGATGTTCCCAAGCCGAAGGCATATTGGAGTGCTCAAGAATTCAAGGCATTAAAATGGAACCACAAGGCGATGCACTCCATCCTATGTGCAATGGATGAGAATCAATACAAATTGATTCAAATCACTAGGATCGCAAAGGAAGCATGGGAGATCCTAGAGACGACTCATGAAGGAACCGAGGTGGTCAAGGACTCCAAACTCCAAGTCCTTCAAACTCAGTTTAAGACCATCATGATGGAAGAGCATGAGCACTTCAATGACTTCCAAGTGAAGCTAATGGACATAGAAGGATCAAGAAAAAGATTATGAGATCACTTCTCGAGAGGTTCAAGTCCAAAGTGACGGCTTTAGAAGAAAATAACAACTACAAGAATATGAAGCCGAGTGAAGTTATTGGAAGGCTTCTTGCCTATGAATCAAGAAAAGCTACAACCTCACCTCCTAAGAAGAAAAAGAATATTGCCTTGAAGACCTCTAAGTTAGAGAAGGAAGATGATGATTCAGATGAAGACATGGCTTTATTGGTGAAGAGATTCAAGAAGTTTTTGAAGCTTCAAAAGAATGGCTTCAAGAAGGTTAAGCCAAGCCAAGAGAAGTCTTCAAGTAAAGGCATTCAATGCTTTGAATGTGAAGGATTCAGGCATATCTCTCCGGAGCATGGTAACTTGAAGGATAGAAGAAAAGGAAAGGTGATGGCCGCCTCATGGAGTGAAAGTGGGAGTGAAGAAAATCCTTCAAATGATGAAGAGCTTGCCATTGACTACACTGCATTTGGAGCCACTCATATTGAATTTGAAGAAAATGGCAAAGATGCCTTGATTTGTGACCTTGAAGAAGGAAAAGATGAAGTAGTAGTCAGAGAGGTCATTGGTGTATCTACTCATTGGAATGTTGATTGTACAACATCAAATGACAAAGGTAAAGGTCTTGACAAGGAAGTTGACTCAGTTGGTGAGATGAAAAGAGTAGGAGATAACTCTAGTGATGAGAACTCTTCACCTAACTCCAACATAGGATTTGATGAAGATATGGATCATGAAGACTACTAACAAGGGTTTGAAAGCTCTAGGATGAAGAATAAGAATGAGATTCAAAGATTAAAGGAGGAAAATCTTGAACTTTCAACCAAGGTGACTCACTTGAGTGAGAAGGTAGTAAGATCCAAAGAAAATGAAGTCTTGTTAAAAAAGGAAAACCTTCAACTAAAGGCTAAGGTGGATAACTCCTTAAAGGTGGACATAGTTGATGTGTCTAAGTATGAAAAGGAGATTAAAGATTGTCATCAAAGGATGAAGGCAATAAAGGACGAAATTGCTAGCAAAGAAAATTCCTTGAGAATTATTAGGGATAAAGAGATGAGGCACCTTCAAGACTTTAAGAAGGGTAAGATCTTGCAACCTCAAGCTCAAGGCGAATGCAAAGCTTTACCTCTTTAACATCCTAGGAGGAAGATTAATCTTGAAGAAACTTTCAAGAATGGCCAAGTGAAGATGCCAATAAAGGGTGTTGCTCAACCTCAACATCCAAGAGCTTCATGCCCAAGCGTTCATCAATCAAGGTTTAACCCACCTAGAAGGCAAGCCATGCAACCTCAACCAAGGAGGCAACCCAATCTGGTTCAACAACAAAGAAGATGTGAACCAGTTCAACACCAAAGGAGACATCAAATGCATGATAAGTCTCCAACGACCTCACAAGGATATGGTATGACTTCTCACTTTATACCATCTTATCATTATTGTGGTGTTTATGGGCATATTAAGCCTAATTGCTTTAGGTACATTAAGCATTGTAGGGTTGAAAGCATAATGGAAAGAAAGAGGCTTAGAAGAGCCAATTTACATATGCCTAGGAAACCTAGAGTCAATAATCCTAGGATCTCAAATAACATGCAAACTATGACCACTAGGAATAAAAATTTGTCACCTAGGTGGATGAGAAAAGATGAACCCACTTGCTACTAGGCTAACATGTCTCCCATAAGTTCAATTAGGTTTAATGGACTTGGTAGGTCTATAGGACCTCATGCCCTTCATTGATGTGGTGTGGTAATTAACCCTATAAGGGGAACTCAAGCAAAGAGAGCAAACATGCATACTTATCACTTGTAAAAATTTGAATAATCTTATTGAAAATACCTACAAGGTTATACTAAACAACCTAGAAGGGGGTGAATAGGTTGACACACTAATTTTAAAAACTCTTTCGTGACTTATGTCAAAACCTTGGTGAGCAACTAATTTTAAAAACTCTTTCGTGACTTATGTCAAAACCTTGGTGAGCATACAAATTAAACTTTAACAAGATTGTTATGAGAAAACAATTAGCACAAGTATGCTCAATTCACACGCTTAGTCTACACAACATATAAGAAGAGACAATGTATCTTGAATATAAAAATGTTCAATACAAAGCAAATTCCACAAGTTGTACTTAGAATATTACAATGTAAGTTCACAGGATAGAACTTTACAACTTGATATAGAATCACAAGATACAATGCTTAAACACTTACAAGATACAAGAAACAAATGTTGATTCAACAAATTCAACAAACAATGTATGCATCTCTTTCTTTATCATTAACTTATTTACAAGGATGTGAGGAAATAAAGATCTTAAACAAGTTATGTTCATCATACATACAAATATAGAGAGATAGAAATAGAGACATTTGACACATTGATTTTTATGTGGTAAAACCTCCGAAGAGGAAACGTCCATGGGTTGAATCCACAACCACTAGCAAATTAATCCACTATGACGAAAAAGACTTACACACTCAAGGCTATCAACTCATGATATCCA
The DNA here is from genome assembly GCA_035582765.1 of Acer negundo. Lineage (NCBI taxonomy): Eukaryota > Viridiplantae > Streptophyta > Magnoliopsida > Sapindales > Sapindaceae > Acer > Acer negundo. The sequence continues at coordinate 16,008,994 of CM069242.1, forward strand.
CCTAAGCTATCAACTCCTAGTTTACCCTGGGGCCTAGTGAATAACCTAGCCTACTTTATATCCAAGACACTTCACTCATGTCTCTAGAAAGCAACTTTCTATCCAAGATGCTCAACTCACATCTCTAGGAAGATTTCCTCACTTAGCTATCCGGAGTGTCCTACTCCTAGCGAAGACTTCTTGTTTAGTTATCCGAATCACATTGATCCTAACTAAGGCTTCTTGCTTGGTTATCCGGACCACTTGTCCAAACCAAGACTTCCTTGCTTGATTATCCAGAGCCTCACACTCCTAGCCAAGACTTCCACCTTTTGTAAGGCAATGATCTTGCGATGCAAATGATGCAAGCACAAACAATAAAAGACATATGATCAATATGAACTATGGAAACTATAATTAGATAATAAGCACACAATGTATGATATTATAGTTTTATAATCCAGGCAATGCAATCATACAAGATGATGCATGAATATATGAAATGTATGGATCAAGTACAAATCATATAGATATAGACTTAATCATGTGAGCACACAAATCAAATATTGTCTAGTCATAAAATCATGAATTGAAACCCAGAGCATGTGAAACACCTAACACATGTGATTCCTAGTTTCATTCACAGAATTAACACTTGAATAAATCATATACATGAAGCACATATTCAAGATATTATAAACATATACCAAAAATGCTATAATCACAAAATATGATCAATGAATATTCTAGCAAGTATTTAGAGTAAGGATACAATTAAATAATCAATTAAATCCTAGAAAGCTCTAAACACAAAATCAAATGTGCTAATCTTAAATATGTTCAATTAAAAGATTCAAGCACATGCTAAAGTTATTAATCATAAAATGAATGAATCAAGTCACAAATAACCCTAGATATCAAGCTAAGCACAATACAACTCTCAATCATATGAAAAACTAGAATAATAGAAAACTAGTTCACACTTGTCTCTAATTGGACTTGATTAGCTTTGATTTGAAGCTATCCTTCTCAATAGCTTTCATAAAACATACATTTACATATAGAAGAAGAAAACCCTAGGTAATTGAAGATCATAAAAGATGAAATCACAAAGTTTAGTTCAATACATAGGAATCCCATGTAGTTTTGGTTTTGAGGGTAGAAGTGGGACAAAACTTGATCGAAGGGAAAAAGAGTATAGTGTACATATGTCCAGGATTAATGTTTTCTTCAAAACTGTGTTCACTTTTATACTTTGCTAGGAAAAACTCAATGGGATAAAAACCGTAGCAATGATATCCATTGATCTGTTGGATCAAAGTAATATTTATGATGATCTTTTGTATCAAAGTAATAAATATACATTGATTAGCAAGATCAAAGTAATATTTACAATGATATTTTTGATCAAGATAATATATATGAGATGATCAACTAGATTAATGTAATATTTATGATGATCTTTATGGATCAAAAGATTTTTTGGTGTGCTTAGAGAATTGAATCATTAAAACCTTTATCATGAAAACCCAATGAGACAAAAACATGATTGAAAGGAAAAATAGTACAATGCACATATGCCCCAAAATAACTAATATACTTTATTTGATATGCTCCCTCTGATGGGACGCTCCTCCTGATAAAAGTTCTTTTAAAACAATCTTTTAGATTGTTAAAATGGGGTATACAGATGTTAATTTCATGAAATGAAATAACATCATAAATAATTGGAGGGAGTATAAGCAAAAACTTGCTTTATGGAGTAATACCCATATGGAATCTTTTCATAATCTTTTCAACATATTCTGATTGATGGGCAAACATTTCATTTGATCTATGCTCGACCTTCAGGTCGAGACAATATTTCCTTTACCATATCTTTCATTTTTAAACTTATTTACCAAAAATTCAAGAGTTTTCAAGAGCTCTCCGGGAGCTTCAATTTAATTCATATCATCAGCATATGTTGTGAATATAGTAAATCCGGATTCTAATTTCTTTATGAAGACACATGGGTATATAATATAATTATTATACCCTTTGTTTATCAAATCTTCATTGAGACGGATATATCACATTCGTCCAGATTGTTTTCAATCCATATAAGGATGTTTGTGTGTTCATTAAATACAGATTACGAGATCTCGATTTATATGCTTCTAGCATTTTAAATCCTTCTAGAATTTTAAATATCTGCATTGAGTGAACTATATTAATAAATGATTACTACATCTAGAGGACGTATTTCAAGCCTTGTAAAGGCAGCCAAATTTATCAAAAATTCGAAACGTAACTATATACGTCACAATTGAATACCAAGTTTATATGAGAAATCTTGTACTACGAGTCGTGCCTCGTATGTCACGATCTCATTTTTTTCATTACGTTTCCATATAAAGACCCATTAGTATCCAATTAGTTTGACATCTCAAGGTGTCTATAGTACTATTGGTCTAAATACTTTATGTTTGGCATATGAAGTCAATTCTTCTTGAATTGCTTCTTTTCACTTAGGCCAATCATGTTTTTTGTATACAATCATTGATATTATGAATATCATAATTATCATTTATAATTTCAGTAGCGCTACTATGTATAAAAATACATCATCAATGATTGTTTTCATATGATTCCACATTTCTCTTATATTATTTATAGAAATTTTCTCAATTTCAATAAATTTGAATCTCTGTTGAGATTTTTTCCATTTCAATGGATATAGTCATTTCATGGACTTGTATAATTTATAGAAATTTTCTCAATTTCTATACTCTATCTCTGTTGAGATTTTCTTCCATGTCAATAGATTTAGTCATTTCATAGACTTGTATAATTTATAGAAATTTTCTCAATTTCTATACTCTATCTCTGTTGAGATTTCTTCCATTGCAATGGATTTAGTCATTTCATACTTGTATCTCATTAGATATATCAGACTCTTATAGAGTTGATTTAGAGAAAGTGGGTTTATTTATAACTCGAGTTTTGTTTACTTTTGGGATCCCGATAACAGTACCTTTCAAAAAGTTCACAAGCTTATAATATGCATCAGATGATTTATTTGTTGCTTTTATCTCTGATCGTTCTTCAGGAACAATCACTCGGCTGGGGTTTATGAGATGACAACTTATAAAATCTTGTTACCTTTAATATATCAGGTAACAGATTAATAATTATCTGATAATCAATTATCTTTCGTATTTGAGTAATACGAAGATTGAAATGAAACACATTTATATATATATATATATATATATATAATCGAACTGGTATCTCCATTTATATAAGAGTAATTTTTCATTTACTCTTTTCTTCTGGAGAAACTTTCCATTTGGAAATTAATCAATTTAATAATATACAGATTGTGTGTAGAAATATAAACTATCAAAAGTTTAAATAATCTAATTAGAAGATTAATCAAAATCAATATTAATCTCATAATGATATAGAATCATTATCTTAGATCATGCCAAAGATGCAATAGGGAGATATACTACACAATCAAAATATCTTAAAAATGTGAGCAATTCAATGACCAATTACAAGTTGTAATGGTAGATACCGATGATAGGTAGTGAGTCATAGATGAATACATCAACATGTAATATAGAATGTCACATATAGAAATCGGTATTTGTATTAAAATAATAAAGTTCTCTTAATTACCTGGAGACGTTTGATAAGCGATTCCACTGATCCATTCTGATTATGAGTACATGCGAAAAGCTGGATGTTGAACGTCGATCTCAACTGGAGACTTTTGATAATAAACAAACATGTGACCATCACATAGGTGCATCAATCAGTACCATAAAATAATTGAAGGATTCATTTGTTGGATGAATATATCCACATATACCCCCTTGAATGATGGGGATTCAAAACCAACTTTAGAATAAGATGGTTTATTTTATGGATGAATATATCCACATACAACCCATTTTTGATCAGTGATATAATTCAAATGATAAATCACACAGCCTTTCTATAATGACTTTCTAGCCTGAATCATGCACAGATATTCAACACTCTTTATTATTCATAGTTTTACTATGACATTAATAAAGTTATATACCTTTGATCTAATCAGATTTCTTTATGTTCTACTTGAATGATATAAAGTATCATTGATACATAATTGAATATCATCTGTTAATAAGATTGTGGCTCTTCTATAGCCTTTAATCAGATCCATCAAATCCGCTAGATTTGATCTGGTATTAACTTTAAATGTCCTTGAACTAAGCATATTTCTTTATGTTGTTCTTTGAATAATATCAAGTATCATTGATACATAATTGAGTATTGTTTGATAACAACATCGTGGCTCTTTCAGAGCTTTCTATCAGATCCGTTGGACCTGATACATAATTTAGTATTGTTTGATAACAATATCATGGCTCTTCCAGAGCTTTCTATCAGATCCGTTGGACCTATTACATTAATAACATTTGCTTTCAGCAAAGTCGAATTCATAAAATATTTTTGACTCCATAGAATTATGAGTCGTTGCACTCTCGGTAAGACATATATTTTTCCTTTTAAAAATTTTATAGACATAATGTGTAATGTCATTTTATATCTCATCTGAAATGATAATAATTCCGCAAAATTGTACGAGTTGTTGCAGTATCATCATTGCATGGATATATTTAATTATCTCATCCATATAGCAATCATGGCATGTATACATGCTTTCAATTTTACAATAAATATATGTACATAACACCATTAATACACATACGGAATATCAATAAATGAAACAAGAGAGATAATAGTACAAACTCAGATGCTCTGTTCGAGGTATATATCTCTCTACAGAAACTTTTGATCAAAAATCTAACCGATCATATTGTAGAAACATGAGTGAAGAATGTTCTGACAAAATTTCAACCCAGTCAGACCACAGATCTAATAGATATCACTCTTTGATGAAATCTACGTAATACTAAAATTTTCTCCCCTATTTTCTGCCCGCCCTATTCGGAACTGCAGAAATCACCATAGGGAATTCCGATTGATAACCCCACTGCCTAGATTCATAAACTACAAGAGTAGAATGTGCTAACTAAATTTCAGCTCAATCTGTTCTTAGACGATGGAGATATCAAAGTTTGATCAAGATTGCGTAGTGATGTTCTTCACACAATTTCTGCACACACACCTCCTTTTCTTTCTCTTTTCTAGTAAAATATTTCCAATTTCATTATACATGATATTATGATCTTAAATCATTTTTATGATAATCACATCCTATTGAATGTGTAGATCCTTCTTTGAATATTACTCTTCATAAGCATCAAACATGAATGAAATGGATAAAATATTATTTCCAGTTTCATTATACGTTAGAATCTTAAATCCCTTTTGTAATACTCACAACATCCTGTTAGATGTGTAGATCCTTATTTGAATATTGCTCTTCATGAGCATCAAACATGAATAAATGAATAAAATATTATTTTCAGTTTCATTATACGTTAGGATCTTAAATCATTTTTATGATACTCACAATGTCCTATTGGGTGTATAGATCATTTTTCTCAAATGAATGATATGTAAACATATCACTTCACATATATGAGATAAAATAAAATCATGGATCATATTAATTTTTCGAACTCCCGGTTCGACCATGAACTGTAAGCTCATATATAAAATTCAGAAAACTTCAGATTCTGAATGGATTTGAAACCCCAGGTTCCAAATAATAAATTATGGAATTCATATACAGAATTCCAGATTCTCATCGGTTTTTAAAATCATGTCGACTTAAATATCATAATTCTAGAAACTTTAAGTTCTGGTTAGTCGATCTAGTCAATCTCATATATTGCATAAAAATAAATACTGAATATTTAAACAGTTTATCTGGAGACACAACATAAGCCAGTCATGAGACACATCATGAGCCAGTCCCGAGACACAGCATAAGCCAGTCTCATATATTGCATAAAAATAAATACTGAATATTTAAATAGTTTATCTAGAAACACAACATAAGCCAGTCCCGAGACACAGCATGAGCCAGTCCCGAGACACAGCATAAGACAGTCTCATATATTGCATAAAAATAAATACTAAATATTTAAACAGTTCCAGAAGGCCACATGTTATGTGCATAAAAATGGATGCAAATATTTAAATAATATAAATAAATCCAAAACCATATATAGAGGATCCGTTGACGGCATAACCTATCTTATATACAGAACTATAAATAGATCTAGAATATTGAGATGTAAATAAATCGCACATTGGGAGATCCTTTTTACTTATACACACGAATATCGAGCCGTAAGTAAATCACTCATCTAGAGATACTTTTTAGTTATATACGATCGTGCTGATAACGTGTTGTAAAATAATGAACAATAGATGAACTAAATAATAAATAGACTTAATAGCACCAGACCCTCCTGAAGTATACGCGAATTTACAATGTGTCCTCTGAATGTTTTTTTTTTTTTTTTTTACGGTAAACCCCTTGAACTCTCCTTTTTTTTGCACCAGCTTGTTTTATTGCCCCTTGAGGAGGGGGCATCTCCATAAGGGTGGTACAAAGAAAATGAGAATTCGAGGGGTTTACCGTCGAAAAAAAACATTCAGATGGCACATTGCAAATTCGTGTACACTTCAAGAGGGTCTGGTGCTATTAAGTCTAATAAATAATAGATATGAGAGATATCAGATGAGAGAAGAGAGAAACACGAGAGAGAGAGAGAGAGAGATAATTTCTTTGTATTGATTTTGGAGTGCTGCAGCTCATCAACCAGCTTTACAATTGAAACTTGAAAGCCATATAAATAGGCAAGTATAGGGATCTTTATTGTAATTTCCCTTATTGAATCTCTATACAAATATAATATCTATAAAGTGAGGACATGCTGATGAAAGCAAATGGTGATAATGTTTAAGCAAACGGAGAGAGGCGGTCATCTTGGTGGGTAAGTAATCAATCCATGTGTAGAAGATTGGGTACACGGTGGAAAGCCATAATTACAACAAGTGTGTTTATCAAAGGATAGAGTTTGGTTTGATTTAGATTGTAATTCAATAATATTTGTTTTTTGTGCTTTAAGTTGGTACAATTTTTACAGCACTATATTGTTGACTTTTGGTTGCCATTGTTAGTCAATTTTGTATTTTTTATAACCTCCAGTTAACGATTCTGTCAAAAAGAGAGTAGATTGACTATTAAATGAAATATTACTGTAGAAAATAGCCGATACTATCTATAAAAGCAGTTATCACCCTATCTATAAAAGCAGTTAAATAGTAATTTTAATTTTAATTTTTATAAAAAAGAATAGAAATTAAACTCAAAAACTTTTTTAATAATTTTTTAAAATTTTTATAAGAAAGAAAGGAAATAAAAATTTGCCCCTTTTTAGTGTGTTCCAAGTGTTCTGCTATGAAAAAAATTCAACCATGGTGATACGTGAAACATGTAATAAGTTTAAATTATAAAGTAAATAAATAGGCTATACCTGAAACATCAAACATTCTGTTGTTTTGACAACATTAAGGAATAAATATAGAATAATAAAGCAACATTTAACATTTACTATTCGATTACTTAAAAAAAAATAAAAATAAAAATAAAAATAAAATAAAAAATAAAAAAATAAAAAAATCATTTACTCGTAGAGTGAGATGCATCTATTATCTTTGCGCTTCACCTCCTCCCCAAAATGATAAAGATAACTCTGCGAAACGTCAAAATATAAACGGTGACTTTGAAACCTATTGCAAGTGTACCGAGAAAAAATGAAAATATTCTCAATTTAAATACCCAAAAATCGTTGAAAATATTGAATATTAAAACATTTAAATTGACTTTATTATCAAAAATTTCACACTGCCTCATTTTATACTAAATTAAATTGTTGGTGCAAAATCTCTTATTCTAAAAGAAGAGGAAATTTCTATAGGAAGTTACCTGTAATACATAAACAGAAGAAAATCTGTCATGAAAATCCTCTAGAGTATTATCAGGATGATCATCAGGAAGATCGGGATCTTTCGACATCAATTCCATAAACTGTTCACAAAATGACCGGTCATTTCATTTGGTACAACTATCGTAGAAGATTTATCATAAAGACACATGCATTGCACAAAAACAATGGCTTGGTAATTAATGAGTCAAACGAATCTCTTTGAGCTTTATTTCTTAACCAATATTAAAGTGAGAAATGGTGAACTTTCCAAATCTTTTCTATATAACACACCTTTGGATCAGTTCTCCTACTATCCCAATACGTAAACTTCAAACCTTCAAATTTTCCCGTGTTGCAAAGTTCGTAAGCAACACTCTTCACCTTTACATCCTAATCAAATAAAAAGTAAAGAATATAATCATGTCAAGAAGCAAATGCGAGATAATTTTGAAAACTCCAGTCACGAAAACTCACTTCAAGATTCTCCATATTTTTGGCATCTGGACATCCTATCACAGCAGCCTCTATATTATATTTGGGGATCTGCACAAAGACGTAGAAGAAAACAGCTCAAAGTCCCAACAATTCCATAATAGGTATGTTAGAAGATATTAGCATGCCCAAAATTGGGCCAATTGTTGGTAAGTACAATAAAATGCACTTTAACTCGACAAAATTTGTAATACACATGTTTGATGGGAGACATGCTTGACAAATAAATTAAACTTTCAAGAAAGAAAAATAGCTAAAACACAAAAAAAAAAAAAAAATTAAAATAACCAATGAAGCTTAAACAAACTTACTTACCAAAGTTTGAAGTACTTTTGTTAATTTAGATATGTTCCTGCTCTTCCTTTCCACAATACTGTAGTGTTGACAAAAATCATATCAGATAATAAGTATAAACATAAATAAAATACATTGAAAACATAGGATTTTTATTAATATAAGCTAGGGGATTTTCAAATTGGTCACTAAGATTTCAGGAAGTGTGACTTTTTTTACTTGAGTTTAACATATTAGCAATTTTTGGTCCTCAAATTTTCGAAAATGCATCAAAAATGATCCCTCTTATCAAAATGTTGACAGTAAGTCATCACATATATGTTACAATGTTAACAAAAACAGTTGGAATCAAATTATGTGGATCCCACACACAAAGTTACGGCTGGAAAGGAAACTTAATTCCCCCCTCCCACCAAGGAATCAAGTTCTTTTTCCCAATTCCCTTTCCGATAGAACTTGATTCCCTTTCATCTCATTCCCAATTAGTAAATGCTCTAGTTATCAAAATCAAATGAAAACAAATAGAAAGTTATGAGAATAATTCTTCTCATTATATACTTCGGATCTCTCTATTCACATTCAAAATTCCTTTGGAGGGGTATTTATAGCTTACAAAGAGTTCACATGCAACTTCTTAACTTAACAATAAGTAAAACATATGTATCCATGTGCCAACAAGTGTGTATTGCCATACCAATACAAGTGTAGCTTGGTGGATAGACAGTAGACGGGTGTGATGTGTAGAGTCTAGTAGAATCCAGCATATTCAATAACAAAAGTTTGGGTTTTTTTTTTTTTTTTTTTTTTTTTTAAATATGTATAAAAATATGCCAATAATGTTTCTACCACATTGCCCCTGCCTCAAGGCAAAAAAGCATTGAGGCAGGCCCCAGCAATATTGAGATTGAGGCGGCCGACTCAAGGCGTTTTCAGCCATGAGGCGGCCGAGGCGCAATTCGATTTTTAAAACATTGATCTACAAGATTATATATTATCCTAGTAAAAAACAGTGAAATAATACCATTAAAATTAGTGCAAATAAGGAGATATTGTGCAAACTCAGATGATATAATCACATGTATAAGAAATAACGTACCCGTAATGTACACCTCCATCAAGACAATGGTTTGAAATGGAAATGCTGAAGTAGTCAGGGAGAACACTCAAACCTAGCAACTGAATTCCGATAGCATCATTCTGTAATAATTCTATTGCCTTTTTTTCCAATGACTTGTAAAGGGTGTAGGGCCTCACGTACTTCATCTGCAAAAATAATAAGGCAATTATTAGAAAGACAACAAATTGTTTCCAATTCGAGTAGAATATGAAAACAAAAGAAATATCACTAATATTGAGTATATGAAAACAAAAGAAATATTTTTTTTAAGAAGCACCCAAACCCTGAGAAAAAAGAAAATAGTTAAAAGATTAAAATAAGATTAAAATTGCATTGCTTTGACAGTTTCATAAAACAAAGAAAGGAGATTTTGTAGCAAGATGGAAATTGACAAATCAAAAATTCAAATAGATATAATCACGAGAGACAGTAACCTGAAAAGATTAAAAGAAATCCGAAAATCTAAGCAGAGATGTATGTAAGCAACAAATTAAAAGGGTGGGCATGGATAGGTTCAGTTTTGGGCAAAAACAAACGGAAGCGAGAACAGTTCAGTTATCAAAATCAGTTTAAACCGTTTTAGTATATGAAACAGAACAACTCAATATACAATAAATTATCTAGATTCATTCACAAAATACAAGATTTTGTAACGATTGAGCTGCTTAGGAAATCAAAAGGGTCAACTAAGGAAACAAAGTTTCAAGTTCCAATAAAAAGTTATATAATCTCACACTAACCCAGATATAAAACTATGAAAGCATACCATTAAACAATGGCAGAACATGAGATATAATTATCTATATGACATCCAAAAAGCAAATAAAGGCAGATGACATCCAAAAAGCAAATAAATTGAAAATATCATGACGATGCAGATTTTACAAAAGGAAATCCCTAACAGAACACGATGAGACATCAATCTCAGTCGAATCCATCCAAACATCAGTCTCAAGCCCATAAAGACAGAGAGACAGTTCTAAAAGAAAGAAATTAAGACTGAAGACAAACCAAACCATTGTGTGCCAGGAGGTGGCCGGAGAGACGGAGAGAAAATGTGAGAAATAGAAAGTGGCGGCTGAAACAAGTAATAGGTTTAGGGTTTTCTTTCTTCATTTCATAAATAGTTACGTGAAATTACTATTTTACTTTTCATGTATGTCTAGGCCTAGGCCTAGGGATGGCAATTGTATCCGGTAAGGGTGGGTACTCGACCTTACCCGAGCCAGAATTCCCGGTAATACCTAGATATTTCTTACCTGGGACCGGGTTAGGAATATTAGGGTACCCGACCAGTTGTGTACTGGCCCGGGTCGGGGTATACTCGGCTATCTGATAGGGTACCCGATTTAATTATTATTTTTTATATATTTTTTAAATTTGTCAAATTAAAATAAAATAAAAAACTAAACCCTAATTTTTTTTTTAACTTTTAAAAATTAAATTTGTTAAATTAAAAAATCCTTACCCAGTTGAAAGATTTTTGTTGTAAGCAAAGTGAATCTCAAAAACACTTGAAGAAATTTTGAGGGTTGAGAGAGAGAGAGAGAGAGATGGGCGAAGAAATTGAATCTCAAAAATAATTGAAGAAATTGGATCTGGAGGAGGCCAGGAGAGAAAGAGAGTGAGAGGTAGAGAGACGAGAGAAAGAGGGAGATCAGAGAATTTGAGGTTTTAAAGAGAAGGGAAGATTCCAGATAAGAGAGGAAGTAAAAGAAAGAAGAAACATGATTGATATTCTAACTGTTTTAGAGTAGTAGCAGATTATGATCTATGGATTTTGGCGTGTACATTTTGGTTTGCTATGCTCCTATAATGACATTAACGTGTTAGATGCATCTCATCTATTCGCAAATCTCGTTAAAGGTATAACTCCCCTATCATTATGCCATTCAAGGAAAAGAATACATCTCGTACAATATTTTGTCTTATGGAATAAATTCAAGATACTTTAGTTCAATTAAACCTTTTAAAAATTATAAAATAAATAAATTATTTTAAAAAATTCAGTTAACTCTTCAAATTTTATTTGTAGGTATATTTCAACGAACTTATCATCCACATAAAAAAATCAGATCAAAATTCATTCATATTAATGTGAGTTTATAGTGGTCTTTACCAAAATTAAAATAAAGGACCCCTTTTAGGATGCATTTGGTACATGGGATGGGACGGGACGGGACAAGACGAGACAACTTTCTCTTGCCCCGCGTTTGGTGCTTCTGTAACATGGGACAGGACAGGACAAGGTGGGATAAAAAATCCAAAAAATTTTCCCATCTCACACCCTCACCCAGACTTGTCCCATGCATTGCACAAGTCTCAAAAAGACCATTTTACCTTTAATATTTCTTAAAATTACAATCATGTCCAACCATGACCTGAATCCCTTCTCTCTCTCTCTCTCTCTCTCTCTTTCATTCCTCCATGGATCTCTATGGCCGCGATCTTCCCACCATCGAAACAACACCCAAAACCCCTCCACAAAATCAAACCCACAAATCACTTACTCGACTTAATCTCGCTCGCAACAGCTTCTCCAAAATCATCTCCACAAATCTCTTCAACGCCACCAATCTCGTCTCCGTTGACCTCTCACACAACTCTCTTTGTGGTCTGATACCAGACCAAATTAAAACACTGCAGAACTTGACCCGCTTGTATTTGTCTTCAAATTTCCTTAATGTGTTCTTGCCTGACTTTCTTCTCGACCTAAAAGGTCTCACCGGAACCCCACCAAACAAAAATCAAATTCGTCAGCAGAGAGATGATGATGAACGTTGATGATTTGTGTTAGCAGCGAGATTCAAATTTTCTTTTGTTTTTTCGATTTGTTTTCAGATTTTGGTTTTTTGATTTGTTTTCGAATTTTTTTTTTTCAGATTTTGATGATGATGAATGTTGATGACGTCTTCGAATTTTCTTTTGGTTTTTCAATTTGTTTTCAGATTTTGGTTTGATGTTGAATGTTGATGATGTCTTTGATGATGAGTTGAAAACCGGATTTGAGATTTGAGATTTGATGATGAGTTGAAAAATCTGGTTTTCAGATTTTGGTTTGATGTTGAACATTGATGATGAGATGATGAGTTGAAAACCAGATTTGAGGAATGAAGATCGCATGAATTGGAGCAATTTTTTCTAGATTTTTCCCAACTCCAGATTTTTGTTTCTTCCCTATTTGTTTTCCAGATTTTTTTTCTTTGTTTAATTGATTTAAGAACATATTGATTATTAGGATGAATTTTGGGCATTGATTTGTTGTTTTTGTTTGTGGAATTTGATTGAAGAAAAATTTATGGTGTTTGTGCAGTGAGAAAATGAAAGAAAATATTAATTTTGTATGATTTTTAATTAGTTTAATTCAAGAATATTTGATATTTTTCAAAGCAATATTCGACGGTCAAAAGAATCCAGAACTTGATCCCATCATCTAGGAGTTTTTTTTATCAAACTTAATTAAATTGTTATAAACATTGGAAAAGATAAGAGGGGTATTCTGGTCATTTAAACATCTTGTCATGTTCTTATCCCAGTCATACCAAACGCATAATAGTACAGTCTACAGTTCTGTTTCAAGCATTCCAAACATAATACGAAACAGCCTATCATGTCCCGTCCTATTCCGTTACGTCCCACCTTGTCCTGTCCCATATCCGTGCCAAACGCATCCTTAAAAGGCTCACTCTTCATTTGCCACATCATTTAATTTAAATTTTAGGTTGTATAGTATTACTCTAAAGCAAAAGATTGATTAACTAGATAACAATTAGTAATGAGATGCAAAAGAAAAACAAGTATTTGTATTTATTAAGGACATTTATAATAATTTTAGTTTAATATTATATAATAAAAATATAATTAAAGCAAAAAAATTTGTTATTTTATTATTTTAAAAATTAAAAATATTTTGAAATACTTAAAAAATGTTATAAATATAACGTGGATACCTACCACTTAACACTAGAGATGCACGTTTGGGGAATGAAAATGGATATAGGTCCCCTCATCTCCATCCCTACTTCACATACCCCTACCCCATCCCCCCTAATTTCCCTATTTAGGGAAAATGAGGATGGGGAATTTTTGGGGGACCTATATCCATCCCTATCCCCAATTCCCCATTTCCCCCGTTTTTCGCCGTTTTTTTCCATTTTCCCGTTTCCCCCGTTCCCCCATTTCCCCATTTGACTAAAATTTACAAATTAAATTAAAAAACAAACATCCCATTACAAATACAAAATAAAATTCATTAGTGCATTTTATATAAAATGTGTATATATACTTAGGGAGTTAGGGTTTTCAAAGCCCCCCATCCCCATCCCCATCCCCATTTCAATTTGGAGATGATTTGTTAGGATTATACTCAATAGCAAGAGTGTAATGTTGTAATTGACAATCTTTTTCATATTAATAAAGTGATTTCTGGTTTAACAAATCGTATAGCATTTATAGTTTAATATTATAATTGTCAAAGTAAATAATCATAAGGTCTAAAGACTATGGGAAAAGAAGAATTGTTCGTACATCTGGATATGTATGTGGTAGACACAATTCTTTAGTTAGTCTTGAATAATGTTCACAACTTAAGTTAAAGGTTGGGCACCTTTATCTTGTTAAAGTTGTAGAATTCTTTTGCTAGCATTTGAGTGGGATCAAATGAGATATGATGAGTCTAAAATCATCGGAGTGTCTTCGAGCAAAAGGATCTAGTGCACTGGGTGCATTGAACTGGATCACAATGAAATACTTTATCTAGAACCGTCAATAGATAAAAGTCTTTTCATTATCAGGACAATCGGAGAGTCTATCTTAATCCTGAGATAAATGATGGACTTATGGTTGCAAGTGATATCATTTGAGTTATCAATGAGTACGATTATATCGCATAGTCTATCCTCGATAGTTTGGTGATATTCATTTGTTAATCGATAGAGGACTTCATTTATAGATATGGACATCGTGGCTCCATTTAATTAAATGAGAGTATAATATCATCATATGGATGTTTTGAGGTAATTGGATATTAAATCTCAACGTTGAGTTTTCGATAGTGTCTATTGAAAACATGGCTTCTGGACAAGTCAAAATATCCAAGTTCAAAACGTGGTCATATGAGTAAATATGGTAACTTGGAGAGTTATAGGCGGTCTATGAACTCTTGGCGATTACTGATATTAATCACGAGGATACACTATCTCCAATATGATTGTCTAGGGTATGAATGAGGAGCATCTTCCTTTTCTATCTTTATTTAAGAGTTCAGTTTTAGCTCTTTAGTGGAATGAGTTAAAATTAATGGATCGGACCTAAGTGAATCATTTGTTGATTGTGATTAGGTTATGTCTATTGAAGCTTAAATTTAGATGGCCCGCCAAGATCCCCAATCCACACGGACTTGCATGGATCACTTGATATATTCTACCGGACCAATTTAAGGGTCCATCTAGAATTGCATTTAATATATTAAGAATATAATTTGCACATTATTTTAGTAATGGGCTGCTCAATTATATTAATATATTAATGAAAGACATGTGGGCTTGTTTCTTTTAGTAAGAATGGGTCTGGTTCACATGTGGGCTTTTTATTTAAAGTCCAATGGATTAAATGAAATAAGAAAATAATATTTTGGCCCATTTACTCTAAGTGGGGCGGCAAGGGTTAGTTTAACCTAATATATTATTTTGTTTCATTGTTTTAATTAAATAAGAATTAATTAATTTATTAATTAATTGTTTAATTAAAGAAACAAATCTTTTCTAATCAGGAAATATATTTCCTAAAAGTAAAATTAAAAGACTTGTTTGATAAGGAAATAAATAATTAGTTTTATTTATTTAATCAAATAAGAAGTCTTTTTTATTTAGCCAAAATAAAAGAATAAAAGATCTATGAGTTGGATTAGGGTTTAATGTCTTAAAAACTAGATGGAAATTAGGGTGCAACATAAGCCTATGGTGGGCATGTGATTTCGGCAACCCTAGTTATTTCTAGGTTAGGATTTCGGCAACCCTAATAATAAAAGAAAAGAAGAAGCAAACTTAGGCCACCTATATATTGACAAGTATAGAATTCGGCCACAAAAATGGATATGGGTTCATGATACAAATTTCTTCTTCTTCTCAATTCATAGAAAGTTTTTTATTCTACTAAAACAAAAAGGAGTGTTAGATTATTCTTTAATAGTATACTATTTGCTTATTCATCAATAAGTTTGTGTATACGATATCGATCTAGGTTCACGCGAGTTTCGATCATTAGATTGAGAACTCAAAAGTGACCGGAATAATCTTAGTCATTCTTTTTATTGTTTTTGTGACTAACAAAGAAAAGAAAAGTTTGTTTTGTCCATTCACAAGTTTGCAATTCAAAGAAAAGGGAGACCACGCTCCTAGGTGATCCACGTTTGTGCTAGGATTGAAGATCTTACGGATTACCATCGACGTAAGTCAATCGGATCACGCGACAAAAGGTATTCTACTTTCTGTTATTGTATATGTATGTTTAATTAATTAAAGGGTTTAAGGTTCATAAAGGAAATTTTTTTAAAAGTCACTAAATCTAATTTTTAGTATCGCTTCCGCTGCGTGTACTTCTTTGGTATTTTTCCCAACATGATTTTCATCCACATCCACACCCCCCCCCCCCCAATTCCCCATTTTCCCAAAAAAAAAAAAAAATCCCCAAATGGGGATGGGAATGGGGATGGGGACGCGAGGAATTGGGGCCCCGGAGAAAAATGTGCATCTCTACTTAACACTCATCACACCTCCACTTGACCATACACGTGTATCCCTCTATGCCATTGCTTTTACTTCATCCTCAACCAAGCAACATTCCCACCGCCTCTCTCTCCAATTGCATCACCTTTATCCATTTGGTAACTTCATCATTAAGAAAGAAAATAACCTATATATATATATATATATATATGGTTTCCTTTGTAATTGTTTTGGTTGGCAGAATATCAACACAAAGCTAAAAGCTTCCTCCCTCTATCTCGTGTCTCTCTCATCTCTAATCTTTTATTTTCTTTATTTGTTATCTCAATAATTTACAACACGTTATTAGCACGAAGTGTTCAAATTTATTTGTTCTAGAGAAAGTTCTTGAGAGTTTTAGTTTGGTTTAGATCGAGTCCATAAATTTTGAAGTGCTCGAATCACTTTTCGGATGATACCGTTGTGTTCATCTGGAAATACGATACCAACGCCATTGACCGCATCTCAAACGGAGCACTAAAGAACTCTATAGCTTCGGTCAAAGTTCGGTCAACCCTGGAAAAAATTTCAGATTTTTTCTGCAATTTTCAAGAAAGAAGAAGATGCTGTAGTGCCACGTCATCTCCACATCAGTGCCAAGTAGCGCCATGTTAGTGCCAAGTCATCAGCCGAACTAGCTTACCCAATTGTATCCAATCACCCAATGGTAACCCATTACAAGAACAACATACACAAACCCCTCACCAAATTATCTCTCACCAGTGTCATGTCACTAGTTCAAATTGAGCCCACACATGTGTCTCAGGCACTGAAAATTTTTGAATGGAAACGAGCAATGTCGGATGAGTTTGATGCTCTCATTCAGAATGGAACATGGGTTCTAGTTCCTCCGTATTCTTCACACAATGTTGTAGGGTGCAAATGAGTATTTCGTATAAAAGGGTCTCCAGATGGGACTATTTCTAGCAACAAAGCTCGCTTAGTAGCCAAGGGTTTTCATCAACGGTCGGGCCTAGATCACAAAGAAACATTCAGTTCAGTGGTTAAAACGACAACAATCTGAGTCTTGTTGAGCGTTGTTGTCTCAAGGGGATGGTCTCTTCGCCAACTAGATGTGAACAATGCGTTCCTTCAGGGACATCTAATTGAAGATGTATTCATGGCACAACCACCAGGTTTTGTAGATCCAGCCTCTTCGACACATGTATGTCGCCTACGAAAGGCAATTTATGGTCTCAAGCAGGCTCCTCGGGCATGGTACAACGAACTTCGACAATTCCTCGTCCAAAATGGGATTGTCAACTCTTATTCTGACACCTCTCTGTTCATCTTTAATGCTAACGGCTATTTGATTTTTTTGCTGGTATATGTTGATGACATTATTGTCACCGATAACAATGGAGCTTATGTTGATAAATTTGTTACACTACTCGCCCAACGTTTTTCAATCAAAGACCTTGGTGCACTATCCTATTTTCTTGGGGTTGAAGTCCTACCATGCTTAACCGAGTTGTTCCTTTCTCAACAAAAATATGTGATTGAACTTCTCACTCGGACAAAAATGCTTGACTCCAAACCGGTTTCAACACCTCTACCTACAGATCATGATCTCAAGCTTCTTGATGGAACATCCCTCACCAATCCCTTTGAATTTCGTTAGGTAATTGGTGCCTTGCAGTATTTATCATTCACTCGCACTAACATTGCCTTCGCTGTAAACAAGCTTGCCCAATTCATGCATCGCCCAACCACTGGACACTGGACTCTGATGAAACGCCTCTTGTGTTATTTGCGTGGCACAACCGGCCATGGCTTGCTGGTGCATCGCAACTCCCCCCTCTCTCTCTACATGCATTTTTCGACTCCGATTGGGGCGACAATCAAAATGACCGCACCTCCACCAGCACCTATATGGTCTTTCTTGGGTCAAATGCTATCTCTTGGTGCTCTCGCAAACAACGCTCAGTTGCCAGATCTTCAACTGAAGCCGAATACAAAGTTGTTGCCACCATTGCTTTTGAAGTACTCTGGCTCACTTCCCTACTGCATGAGATGCTTATCACACACCCAACTCCACTGACAATCTATTGTGACAACATTGGAGCCACCTATCTGTGCTCAAATCCCGTTTTCACTCAAGAATGAAACACATTGCAATTGACTTTCATTTTGTTCAGGAAAAGGTACAAAGCAACCAACTTCGAATATCACATGTATCATCTTCTGACCAGTTGGCCGATTCCCTCACCAAACCGCTCTCTAGGACAAGATTCTGCTTATTACGGTCAAAGATCAGTGTTTCTGACATGCCCACTCTCTTGCGGGGGCATGTAAAGGATACCTAAGTTAAATACACTTGTATTACCGTTTGTAATTATCTCTTAGTTAACTACACTTGTATTTATATGTAGACTGGTTCTCTTATCTTTAGGATTTATAATTTTACTTAAACTAAGCTTCTAGCTGCTCCTATATATGTATCTCGCTGTTATTTGTGATTAATAATACAAAAAATATACATTCTCTATAGGATGGACCAGATTAAAGTTTGTTTCATTATATTTTTATAATATTATAATTTACTCAGGGTTTGGCGGGTTGGGTCCATTTGAACCCACAACCATGAGGTTGTAGTATAATCTTGTGTTTGGATACATTGTACTGTATTCTATTTATATTAGATTTTATTAAGATCATATTTGGTATTGCTTGTGAGAGTTAAAATCTGATTATTTATTAATTTTGACCAAAAAAAAAATGGTGTTTGATAAAATTTTTAAAAGTGATTATTTGATAATCTAGATTGATTTGATAGCAATTTTAAGATGCAGGGTTATTTTTGTAAATTAATTATAAAATAATCTGCTAACAGATTTAATGAATTTTCTTAATGACTAAATATTCCTTATTGATTTAACATAAAAACAAGGACTAATTGCACAAACCTCCCTTAAGTTTAGGTATAATTGTATGCATATGGAACCTTATCCATAATTATACAATCGTCTCTTGCCGTTAGTTTTACTTCTGTTAACTTTAACCGTTGACCATAGTTTTAACCAACAATGACTAAAGTGCCCCTAGTTACCTATTTTATTATTTAAATTAATAATAAAAAACGAAATAGAAAAGACAAAGAAAACAAAAAAACAAAATCAATCTTTTTTTTTTTCTGTTTAATTTTATCAACCCCCAAACATAATCCAAAAATAAACTTAACAAACAAAAACCAAAACTCAATCCCATAAATCAAAAGCAAAACTCAAATCCCTAAACAACAATCAAAAATCAAATCCACAAATAAAAATCCAAATCCATCAATACCACAACTAGTTAACCATATCCGTTTAAAAAAATAATAATTAGAACTTCAACCTAGAAAGTTAAAAATCCACTGTTGAAGTTCTAATTTTTTTAATTTTTTTTTTTTTAAATTGATGTGGTTAACTACTTGTACCAAATCCATTATTCGGGTTAGAGTTGCTCTTATTATTTTAACTAGGGGCACTTTAGTTATTGTGGGTTAAAATTGTGGTTAACAGTTAGAGTTAATGGAAGTCAACTAACGGTGGGGATTCTTGTGCAATTATGGGTAAAAGTTCCATATGCATACAATTATGCCTAAACTTAGGGGACTTTTGTGCAATTAATCCTAAAACCAATTTATTTCAGGTTTTATTTTATATAAATCAATTTTTTAAAGCACATTTATTATTGATTGTTTTCATTAACAACATAAGCTGTTAATTATCATTGCTATAATTTTTCCTGTCATTATCTTCGATTGTTCTTTCGATCATTGTTATCGGTAATGCTTTTTAAATTAGATTTGTTATAAAATTTTATGACTTGAAGAAAAAAAAATATATATGGGGCCATTTAGTATGGGGTAATCTTTATATGGGCATGAGAATATGATAGTATTCCCATGTTTGGTAGCAGGTTTGGGTTTTTTTAATTCATGGGAAAGTGAATCCTATTGGAATCACATTACCCTCCAAGGGGGTAATGTGAATCCCACCCCAACAGTTGGTTTAAGATGCCCCTCCATCTAATTCCCATAGTGGGACCCACCATCATTAAATTTTTTTATTATTATTCTTTCTTCTAAATTGAATTGATTTCTTCAATTATTTTCTTCTTCTTTGTTATTCTTTATTCTTCTTCAATTATGGTTTGCTCTATTTTTTCCTTCGATTCTTTCCTCTTCTTCATCTCTTTCAATTTTTTTTCTTGGTTTGTGACCTCCCTTGAAGAGTGGTGGATATGGTGATGATAAGGACGCTTTTATTTCTGGTTTATGACCTCCATTGCCGACGCAACCTCCTTCTTTACCGCTGTAGTGGTCGTCGTCATCGTCTCGTCTCCGATTGTTAATGTTTTTGTTCAAGCAAGAAATCCCCAAAATTTCCAAGCAAAAACCCTAGCTCACTACCATATCTTAATTTGAGTAGTAGGCGAAATGAGCTTTTTAGATTTTTTATTCTCTTTTGATTTCTATGAACAAGTTGAAAGCAGTAGTGGAACGAGAGAGAGAGATGAGTCTTTAATGGCTCGATCTAGATCTCTCTTCCAAAGTATTTTTAAAAATAATAAGAGCAACTCCAACCCAAATAGTGGATTTGGTACAATTTTGCACTAAAATAGTGCAACAGTCACACTATTTTATTATTCCATCTGATGCAATAAAATTTGTATTCAATTTACTAAGAAAATTCGTTAACTAGGATCGGTGATTCTATCGGTCAAAGCCAATTAATCTAGCATGCATTACTCTAAGTGTGAAAAACTAAATTGCAAAATGCTTGGGTTAAAAATCTGTTGAATTCTAATATTAACCTAAATTATGAATACTTGAACTAAAGATTAAAATCAATCTCGAATCACACAAGGGATGAATATATGAAGAGAAATATTAGAGAATCGATGCACCTTTCTTAGACATTCAATGCTCAATCAGTCTCATTAAACACTTCAATCTAGCTTAAAGGCTTGTTTTCAAGATAATTCAATTAAGTTTGGAGATCCTTTCCAATACTCACACACGGTCATGCAAAGAATAACAGAATAACGATCTAGGGTTCTTCCTATTACTTACACACGGTCATGTAATGAGCAATTGTTAAAATCTTTGTTTTACACAAAACTCTAAGCCAAATTAATATATAAGCATATATCAATTCTCTTGTTTATTAAGCTTGTGATTAAGATTTAAATGGAACAGTCATCCACATCTAAACCCTAATCTTATAGATAAACTAAGCCACAAACTCAAATCACTTGCAGTTACAAAATAATACGAGAAAGTAGAATAGAGTAATTAATTCAATAAACAAAACTAAAACCCAGTTGATTAACAAAAGATAGACTAATTGTTCACATAGAGTTATCAGTTACATCAATCCCTTAGTTAAAGGTTTAGTTACACATCAATGGAGAAGATAAAAACATAGAAGAGTTGTAGAGAAAGCCCATATAGGTCATGTGCTCTTGTCTTGAAATCTCCGTCGTCTTCTTACTTCCACAAATCCTCCAAGGATGGATGAATTGGATGAATTGAATGAAATAATGTAAGAATGGTGTTTCTAGGTCTAATCTCCTTGTATGGCTCTTTCTCTAAATAAGATACCAACTTCTATATATAATCCTTTCAAAAATAGGTCACTTGCAGTCCCGAACGAGCTAGGTTTAAGCACGATCGATCCCTAGGTCGCTCCCTAGACAAATTGCCTCTGTAGCTGCACAGGAAGCAGAATTCTTCTGTTATTTACCGCAGTCTAGGTCACTCTATAGACAAGTTGCAGCTTTGACCTTTGGTTACTAAATTAGTCATAACTTCTTTTAGGAATATCAGAATTGCGATCCGAAAAGTGCACTAGAAACTACACTTTTGGGGATTTCAATCCATGGGTGGTAGGACACATAATTCAATTGGAACTGAGAGATATGGGCCCCATAACTTAGGTGTTTTGAACTAGACAAAATTCATCTTTTCATGATTTCTTCCAATTTGCTCATTTTCTCCATCTTTTGACTTATTTTCTTCAAAAATGAGATTTAACACCACTTGAATGGAATGAACCTACACATGATAAACAAAAACATTAAACCACTAAATTCACTCAAGAACAAAGCATAAATAATAGGAAATAGGGGCCTAAAACATGTATAGAAATGGACCGATTAAGTAGATGTGTCTGCAACTATTAAATAAGCAAGCTTACTTGATTCTGTTTGATGTTTTGTCATGTATAGTTTATTGCAATTAATTTGCAAATTAAACTATCAAACATCATTAGTCATCAGCGTTGTTGTGCATATATGTCTATGGATGCAAATCACATGATCTCAAAATTATTTTATGGTGTTGACAACATTTAGAATCTGCATATTAAAAAGATTTCTAGGATTTGTACTTGAGGGCTTATGGTCTGCCTCTACATGATGAGGTGGACTCGAGGGTTAGGGCAGCTGTTGGGACACTGCATGTAATTTTGATTACTTCATTTTATGGCAATAGTTTGCATTAATTTAAGTGCTTAAAGTTTTTATAAAGTATAATCAATGAAATTAACATTTCTATTTTTATTTTTATTATTGACATTTGTGCAATTGGTTTCAGTGTGGATCTTTTTAAAATTTAAAGTCATTACTTTTGTTAATTGGCAGGCATACTTGGACCATTTTTGGTATATGGAAAAAAAGATATTAGTAGATAGTTAGACTCCCCCTTTAGCATAGAATAGCTTTAAGAAATCTTTTTGATCATTTTGCATTACTTTAGCCTCAAGACTCTTATCTTAGAGAAGTAATTAGTTAGACCAGCTCTTGAGGGCTTCTTGTGATCATCTTTGATTGTATTTGCTATGAGAAGGGTTGTTCTTCCTTGGAATCTGATAAGAATTCACTGGTTGTATGTCTTCCTTTTCTTCTTACTTATGCAATTCTTTGATATCATGTGTAACTAAACCTCTTTTGTTGGGGGATTTGTGAAAGTAATGATGTGAGCCACCTTGTTTATCACTCTTCTTTGTAAACAATAACTTGTGCTTATCAATTTTTTTAAATGATGAAATCATAACATGTTTCTCATAGACTTAGGAAAGCATGTATCGGTAATTGTACTAAGAGTTGATGAAATACTTAATTCATAACTTGTGAATTGAGTATTGACATCCAATAACTCATTGAGTAGAGTGTGTTGAGTATTGGTGATATCTTTGTGAATCCACACTTTCAATCATAGTTCCTCAAGCAAAACCTCACTTAATGTTCATCTAAGACTTTATAGGATACTTGAGTGAGTTGTTGATTTTGCTTTACATTGTAATTGGAATTAACCTTAGTGATTTTCTTCTAAAAAGCATAAGAGTGGTCACTTGGTGGTGCATCATTGTTAATTTCATATCTCCCCTAACATCTTTAGCTCATTAATTCTCAATCATTTTAAGTATTGCTTTAGACTAGTCTTATAAGCAATTAACTAGCTATCTATTTCTCTAGTTGTCCTAGTTCTCATAGGATCAATAACCCTTACTTGTGCACCTTATATGAGTTGAACGACTTGTGCACTTGCAAAGGGTGAAACACTCGCACGTCCCTTTAGAATAGCCAAGGTAGAATAGTGTAGTTATTAGTAGTTCATTTAGAACTGGTTCGAACGCATCACTAGGCCGTTTCGGTTCTTTAACAGTTGGCTGGAAGACAAAGCTTTAATGGAGGGTGTACACAATAGCTGGAAGAACAGCAAGTGTGGTGGTATAGGTGGTTCAAAAATTTATCTCAATACTAGGGTTGTCAAGCATTATTTGAAATTCGGTTTAAAAGAGAGGAAACTTTTAGGTAACTAGGTGAAAGTTTTGGAAGATGAACTAGAAAACATTGAAAGCAAAACAGCTCTTTGTGGCTGGATTGCTGGATTGAGACAAGACCACTCTATTTGCTTGGTGAAGTTATGGAAGTAGATCCGTATTAACGAACAAAAATGGAAGAAATTTTCGAGAGTGAAATGGCTTAAAGAAAGAGATAGGAACTCTAGATTCTTTCACATTATGTCTAATTTAAGAAGAAAGACCAACTTCATTAGTGTCATTACAATCTTGGGTATGGACCGTTACAAGTGAGAGATGGAGTGCTTTCTTTCTTCAAAGATCAGTTCAAGAAGAAGGAGTGGCCAAGACCGAGCATGTCTGGTTTCTCTTTCAAGCAGATTTTGGAGAAGGAAAAACATGATTTAGAGGTGGAGTTTTCAGATGAAGAAGTGTGGGCTGCTTTAAAAGATTGTGATGGAAACAAAGCGCCGGGTCTCGACGGTCTCAACTTGAATTTAATAAATGTGAATTGGGCGTTCATTTATATCTCCTTTCCTTTTCAATATGGTTTTTAAAGTCCTTAGTGGTATGCTTTTCAAAGCAAGAGAGTTGGATTTGACTAGAGGCATTGGTTTTGGAGAAGATATCATCCATATTCCGTATTTATAGTTTGCAGATGACACAGTCTTATTTTTAGAACCCAATTTGGAATACCTCATAAACGCTAAGAGAACTCTGAGGTGCTTCGAATTTATCTCAGGCTTGAAAATCAATTTTCACAAATTTTGCCTTGTCAGAGTTGGGAAGAAAGTGTTCGGTGAGATGGAGTGGGTGGTTGCTTTTTGTTGTGTTTCGGCCTTCCTTCTAGTTACTTACCTTGGTCTTCCTTTGGGAGGTAACCCAAGCAGGGAAGCATTTTGTAGTCCCATCATCGATAAGGTGGAGCAAAGGCTTGCTTATTGGAAGAGAGCGTTCATCTTTGAAGGTGGTCGTCTCGTGCTTATTAAGGCAGTGCTTTCTAACTTTCCATCTTATTTCATGTTAGTTTTCTCAATTCCAAAGGTTGTGGTGAAGAAAATTGAGAAGCTTCAGAAGGACTTTTTTTGGAATGACAGTCACTTGAAAAAGAAAGTCCATGCTGTTAATTGGGAGGACCTTTGTAGAAACAAGCAAAATGGTGGGCTTGAAATTGGGAGATTGAGAGACAAAGGTTTGGGTCTAATGGCTAAGTGGTTATGGAGGTTTTGGAGAGAAGAGTTTTCTTTGTGGAAGACTTTCATTTGTGCCAAGTACAATATGGGTTCTAACCCTATGATGTGGGACTACAAAAGAGCCAAGTCAGGTTCCCCATTCTACAAGGCTGTCAACAAGTTTTTTGAGGAAGGCCACCACGCTATAATCTTATTAAGTTAGGTTTTCAGGTGATGGTAGGGTGTGGTAATAGGATTCGTTTTTGGCAAGATTTCAAGTGGGACTCTTTTCCTTTAAGTGTAGCTTTTCCAAAAAATTTCGCTTTAGCTACCAATAAGGTAGGGGTTATAAAGGATTTTGGTAGGTGAGAGGATTCTAAATGGGTTTGGGATATTAAAAGATAGGTGCATTGATTAGGTTTCTTCTAAGACTAAGAGAAGTATTGCTTGGACTCCTTATATAAACGATGACCCCATGTTCAATGTGGATGGCTCTATGAGAGGCAGCCGTGGAGAAGCTGGGATCGGGGGTGTGCTTATAGATTCTAGAGGCAAGGTTCTTTGTTTATTTTCCTTTTATGTGGGCATTATGGATTCCAATTCAGCTGAAGTTCATGCCATTCATAAAGCTTGGGTCAATTGATTTCTTCCAATCTGCTCTTAGTAGGTTGCAATATTACTCTCATTAGTGACTCGAGCTCGGCTGTGTCCTGGATTAACGGTGATGGTTTTGGGAATCTTAAGTTGGTGTATCTGCTCTATGACATTCGACATCTAATTAAATCCATGGATGTTCTTTCAATTACGTTCATGCCTAGGGGCTCAAATTCTTTGGCCGACAGTTTAGCGAAGAGTGCCTTAGGAAAGTGTGGTGATAGGCTTGAATGAGGAGTTTTTTTTATGCTTTTTGTCTTCGATTTCGGTTTTTTCCTTTCTTTGTGATGGCATTTGGTTTTGTTGGTCTTTTATTTTTTTATTTTTTTATTTTGGCCTCCTCTGTTTTAGGTCTGGCTTGTTTCTATTCTGTCTTCTTTTGCTTGGTGGCTTCTGGTCTTGTTGTGGGTGTTTCTTGCTATGCTTTTGTCCTAGCTGTTTCGGCCTCGCCTTCTGGGGTTTTGCTTCAATAAACATCACCGTTTCAAAAAAAAAAAAAAAAAACCTATTTACCCCTCTTTAGGTTGTTTAGTTTAACATTGTAGGTATTTTCAATTCGTATCAGAGCGGGTCATTTAAAGTAGTTAGTGTGATTCGGGATCTACAAGATTATTTACTAGGATAGAAACCTTTTGTGTATAATTGTTTGTAATGGTTGTCCTCCTTTGTTGATTAGGAAAATGCTTGTTTTGTTGAAAATGCTCATGAAAGACTTCACTAAGTCTAGTGATGAGCAAGCTTGGCTGGATTATCAAGAAAGGTTTCTCTTCTCTGAGTTTTATATTTGATGGAGTAGTTTCTCCAAACCAATATGTTCATGAAGTATGAATGAGATTTATTTTTGAGAAGTTGAAACTTTTAGATCTTTTTGCCATTCATAGTGGTGTAAGTTTTGAAACACCTTTCTCTTATATGACAAAAGAGGCATGGAATAGATTCCAAGCTATTTGTGAAAAAGGCTTTTCTTGTTTTACATTTCATTTGTCTACTAACAATTTTGTTGATAAGCTTGAAAAGAATGTTAGTGACAAAAGCAAAGAAGAAGAAGTTTTCCCAGAGGATAATTAAGCTAGACATGGTCGCTTGACTTTGCAACTCGATGAAGAAGATTGCAAATCAAAGACCTCCAACTTCAACTTGATAACAAGAGTTCAATCTCTTGAGAAGGAAATAAATAAAATTTTGAAGGAAGTTGAAGTGAAGAATGAAGTGATCAGATGTCTAGAAGAGAAGACAGTAAATGATGCTCTTGTGTTAAATAGTTTAATGAGTAATTTTGCTAATAATTTATTTTTTTTCTTGAAGGAAATGATCAAAGGCAATGAAGAGGAGTTGGCAATCATGAAGGCCAAAGAGCTTGGTAATCTTCATGAAGATTCAAGTGACTTAAGCTTTATAGATGAGCAAGTCGAGTCTCCTACAACTAAAGGCAAGTCACTATGGAACAAAAGGATTTCAAAGAACAATCTCCCAAGGTTAAGTGCAAAATCAAGAATAGTAAAGAGCTTTCACCATCGGTACACTCTCACCTAAATAGTAACATCTCCTTATGTATTCCAGTTTTCCATTTTTGAAATGTTGTAGTGCATACTAAATCTAGATGCCATGAGTATATTAGACAATGCAAACTAGGGAATGAGATGCATGTTAGTGAGATGAGAAAATCTTCTATCAATATTTCTTGTATGATAACACGTTGGATTTTGTGCATGTTAATGATAATCATGTGAGGAAAATTGTCAAGAAGATTTGAGTGAAAATGAGTGTTTCACATGATCATATACATAGTCTTGATAATATATTTGTTGATGGCAATAATGTTGTGTTTAACATGAGAAATATCTTTATAGAGAAGATAGTTGATGATTTATCTTCTAGATATAATATTGCCATGAGAAATGATCATGATGGATGGTTTATGTGTTTGTGCACCCATGACCAAATGGGTCATGGGTTAATGCTCTTACCCTTAGTGTAAGTTGCACATGTGAGTTAGCTTTAAGATTTGTGTCTAGTTTTCAGCAACTTAGCTAGCTAGCTTTGTTTCTCTATGCCTTTGACATTAACTTAGCTATCTCACAAATATCATTATGATAGTCAAAATTCGTTGATTAACTTTTGAGAAATTTAATTCTTGATATCTATATGGGGATGAATTGTGTTAAGACTTTTGGAGAAAGTCATTTTTGTATGTGTTTGAATTGAAGTGTTAAGTCTTTATTCTCTTAGAATGACACACCAACAACTTGTTGTCATGAGGACAAACAAGCGAATAGAGCTCATAAAAAGAGCAAGGGTTTGCATTTGATGAAAAAGCTTGCTTAGGTATTTCTATATCTTAATGCTTGCTTTCTAGCTTTTCATCTTTCAACTCTATGATTGCATTACATCTTGTAGCATGTTATATTAGAGAACTAGTACAACATTCATATGATTCTCATTGACATTTGCTTTCTAAAGATCTTATAGTGATGTGTTCACAATGATCTTATTCATGATGCTCGAAATGCTTGTTTGAATGTTGAGTGGCATGTTTTGAAAAAAATATGAGCTTCATATTCTTTGAAATCTACTCTTTTGAGACCTAATGATCTTAAATAAGTCTCTTTGCATTTCTTTTAGATCATGTGCTTGTAAGCCACAAAACTTTGGTTACAAAAATGCACTTTGCTTCGCTTGAATGTTTGGTTGAGTAAGTTAAGTTTGATATATGTAAGTTGTGGATACATCTTGAAGTCCTTTGACTAGTACATTTAAGATGACATTTGGTTAGTATCCATTTTGCTTCGGCAACTACATAA
Source organism: Acer negundo (assembly GCA_035582765.1). Lineage (NCBI taxonomy): Eukaryota > Viridiplantae > Streptophyta > Magnoliopsida > Sapindales > Sapindaceae > Acer > Acer negundo. The sequence continues at coordinate 16,038,000 of CM069242.1, forward strand.
AACTCAACGAGCATCTTCATGGAAAGGGCTACACACCTTGGTTGTTCAGCTGCCCAATGTAGAAAAGGGTTACACCATTGTGATGAGTGAAAGCCACCATGAAGCGTATTTGTTTATGTTAGAAAATTCAAAGAAGTGTTGAAAAGAATCAATAAAAAAATTTCTTTGATTCAAAGCCTAAAAGAAAATAAAAAATGAAAAGGCTTTAAGAAGTTAAGTTGAAAATCAAGTTGCTTGTCAAATAGAAATGGGATAATGAGCCACATCCACACACCCACATCCACACACACACTCAAATGTTGAAATATATTCTCTTAAAAAGCAAAAACCGGATGATAATCGGTTTGACCTTATTTGGAAAAGTTTAAGATGGATAGTTGTTGATATGGTTTGCATGTTTGATTATCAAATTACTTCTTTTCATATACTTGTAGCAAAATCTTCACACACACACACACACACACTTTTGCTTATATAGTATTTTGATACTCTAGCAATTTTAGAAGAATTATGAGAGAGATTGAAAATCTTGGTGTATCTCTCATAGTTTGTGGAGTTTATTTGATAAATCTCATCTAAATTGCTTGAATGTGTGATTGTGTGGATTTCTTTGTGAATAATATTCTATCTTGATCTTAGATAGAGCACTTGCCAAGGGGGAGCATATTATGCTAGACTTTGTTCTCTTTTTTGATATGTTCACATTCTTTAAGTTGATATTTGTTGGCATATTCTTTGGCTGATAAGATGAATCTTGAAGATGCAATTTCATATTCCTTGTTATGCATGATGATTCTTCATAATATTAGATGCCTTTGTATGTTTATCACAATTAATGCATGAAACTTTTTGTAATAATTGTACGGTTGTGTTTGCAATCACCTTCTCCTTGTTTGGGGTTGTATAGTAGTTGTAATTGCAATAAGTTCCTCTTTGTGTTGGGTCGATAGTAATTGTAGTTGTAATCAATTCAATTTAGTGTAGTTGCAATGAGTTCCTCTTTGTTTGGGGTTGATAGTAATTGTGGATATAATCAATTCAATTGATTATAGTTGTAAAAAATTCCTCCTTGCTTAGGGTGATAGTAATTGTGGTTGTAATCAATTCAATTGATTGTAGTTGCAGAAAATTCCTCCTTGCTTAGAGCGATAGTAGTTGTGGTTGTAATCAAATCTCTTCTTATTTGAGGTCGAGATGATTGTTGTTGATACCAATTCCTTCATATTTGGGGTTGATATGATTGTTAATGCAATTGTTGAACTTGGTAGAAATGACCTATGTGCTTAAGAGTAAAATTTATGCATTTGTGATTCATTATACCTTGATGAGTTTGTTATGTTATATAGATTTGTATAACCTTTGCTAGGTTAAAATGGATAACAAACAAGAATCAAGGGAGAAGATAAAGTAGCTAAACACAAAGGTGGTTCAACAAGATGCAAAAATCAAGAACTTGGAAGAAAGCATTTCTCCAAGCAAAGCATCCACCTCCAAATGTGAGATTAACAAATCGTTCAATGTTCTTTGGTAGCATAAGTGGCTAGCAAAGCTTATGTGATCCCAAGGTATCTTTTCTCGCTTTTCCTTTTGGCTTCATTTTATGTCAAAAAGGGGGAGAAATATTATATTGTTTTAGCATATCTTTTTTTGTGTATGTGTCAAGTATTGAAATTCATATGACATGTAATATCTTGGATGAGATATGTTTGATGGATATGCATGTATTTAGGGGGAGCATACATGTATCCATTTTGAAAATTAATTGTCATATTCCACATTGATCTTAAATTTCATATTCTTGTCAAGTATATTGCCATATATTCTTTTGGATATTCTTATGCTTTCAAGTTTATTTTAGGTGATATCAAGAAGAGCTCAAGTGAAGAAGTTCAAGACTTTCTGAAGATTAGTCTAGGTGATTAACTCATTGTAATGTGAGGGTGATTTTTTGTGACCAATCTTCAAGTTGTATGTTTTAGTATTTGTATAGGTGTTTTGACATAGAATTTGCCAAATGGGGAGATTGTTAGGACTTTGAGTCATGTTGGCATTATTTTATATCATAACGACATTTCCTTGGTATTGATTAGTTGTCTAGGATTCACGGTTTATCAAGCTTCAAGGAAATTTGATGACGCATTAAGCAAAGTGGAGCCTTCAAGAGGAGAAAGCATCAAAGGTATTTTTAGACCTCATTCCTCTTGCAAGGCGTTTAGGCACACATACACATAGCATTCGCATGTGTCCCTGCATAGTTGAACACCATTGGTATAACACATTTACACACTTGTTGAAGTATGCACATGCATTAGATTTAATTTGATAAACATTGTGGAATTGCATGTTCTAGAACTATCTCTAGAAAATGACATACTTGTGTGACTTTGTGTTGATTTGTTTATGTTTTATTGTTTTTGGACTTGAAAATGATCTCATATGATTCTTATTGAGTCCCGGTCATTTCGGTTACTCACTCATTAGGTTTCAAGTCCAAACTAGGAAGCTATGCTACTTTGCGTTCTCATATGATGTGTTGTCTTTGTCATCGTGTATCGAGTCGAATTCACAATCTTTTGTCAAAGTTTCATAGTCTTCCTTGTGCATAAGGGAGTCACGGTTTGTAATTCGAAGACGGATTCGAATTCAGAGTTCAGAGGCCCGAATACGGCCGAAGAATGTGAGAGGAGCACAAATGAGTCATGTAATGGCCAAAGGCCATTGAAGGGGAGCCCGTGAGAGGCACGTGAGGCTCATGGCCCAAGCACGCCTTTGCCCTGTGAGGCTCATGCACCTCACATGGGGTGATGACGTGGCATGTCTTGATTTGTCACTTAATTCCCTCTCTTTCTCCTCTTTTGAATATTTCCTTTCCCTCTCATTTTATTCTAAGAAGAAAATTTGAAATTGAAAGAGCTAAAATTTTCTCTACAACTTTCTCATCTTCCAAACACCACAGGGTTTTCTTCAATTTTCTCTCCAATTTTCTCTGCACGGGATTTTTAGGTATTGTACTAAATTTTGTGATTTCATCCTTTTTGATCTTCAGTTACCTATGGTTTTCTTCTTCTATATGTATGTGTATGTTTGATGAAAGCTAGTGAGAATATAGCTTCAAGTCAAAGCTAATCAAGTCTAATTAGAGACAAATGCAAACTAGTTTTTTATGATTCTAGTTTTTCACATGTTTGAGTGTTGTATTGTGATTAGCTTTATATCTAGGGTTATTAGTGATTTGATTGACTCATTTTATGATTAATAACCTTAGCATGTGCTTGGATCCTTTAATTGAACAAATCTAGGATTATCACGTTTGATTTTGTATTTAGAGCTAATTAGGATTAATTGATTATTGTGTGTGTGTGTATATATAAATATATATATATTTGCTCTAAATACTTACTAGAATATTCATTAATCAAATCTTATGATTCTAGCATTTTTGGGTTTTTGTTCTAAAGTCTTGAATATATTCTTAATGAACATGCCTTATTTTCAAGCTTTAGCAATATGAATATAATCTAGGATTTGGCACGTTTTAGGTGTTTTGCATGTTCTAGATTTTTGTTCATGTTTAAAATCTAGACAACCATGTTTTGTGAACTTTATTGCCTATGTCTAGATTTTCATGGAGTGTACATAATCCATACATTTCATATGTTCATGCTTCATCTTGTGTGATTGTGATGTAGCGGAAGCTATAACAAGAAAAACCTGCAAGAAACAATTAGACACAATGATTTAGATCCGTTGATTCATGCACGAATACCGAAGTCAAACCCTACTAATATTCTGCTGATCTGCACACGGATACCAGAATACCAGGCTTCAAATACGACAATCGACTTCGCGCATGAAGGATGTGTAATTGGATAGTTGAGAAACAATTCTCTATATTTTTTATTAATCAAAAACTATCTTTCAAACCCTAATACAATCTACTTAAATAGAATTGCAAAACTTGACAAACAAGAAAATCCACAAACGGAAATTTCCCAAATAATAAAGATATCAAATCTCCTAAAAATCAAAAGAATCCTAAAACATTAAAACCTATCTAAAAAGGAAATTGGATTTGATTTAAAAATCAAATCATAAAATAATTAATTGCCTAATTACATATAAAATAAAAGGAAATAAAATAATCCTACCGAAACATCACAAAAATTAAAAACAATAAAACAAGAAACAGTTGTCTTGGTGTGCACGAAACTTAATGGCCAAATTCAGATATGTTGTAGCTTGTTATAAAAGATGGAGTCTTCATAACATTTGTAGGGCTCGTCTTAGGCTTTCCAGAAAAATATTATAATGTTGATTTTAAGTTCGTTTGCCCTTTGAAAAGACCCCCAAAATTTTTCCTTTTTGTAGGGGCTGATCTAGGTCATTGAGCTGACCCCCTTGCCAATCTGGCCGACCATTCCGAGCAGGCTAACAAAATCGACCAGGCTGACAAATCCGAGCACTCCGACCATAAAATCCAAGTCATTTCTCGCTGTATCATCTTTGCTCGCCGTATCAGATTGCATCATTTGGATTATAAACTAGAATATCATACTTTTTGTGCGCATTGCTTAATTCTAGTTTCCATAGTTCATATTGATCATATGTCATATGTTGATTATTCTTACATCATTTGCATCACATAGATCATTTTCCTTGCAAAATGTGGAAGTATCATATTGGAGTGAATGAAGCTTCAACTTAAGCATTAAGTTTTGGCTAGGAGTGTGACACTCCAGATAGTCAAGCAAGGAAGTCTTGGTTATGACAAGTGGTCCGGATAACTAAGCAAGAAGTCATGGCTAGGATCAGGGTGATCTAAGGATGGCAAATTTACCCAACCGGGTCGGGTACCTGGCCTTACCCGGGTCGAAAATCCTGGGTAAAACCCGGACATGCCTTACCCGGCACCGGGTAAGGGTTGTCCGGGTACCCGGGCCGGTTATGTTCCGACCCGAGTTCCGGTATACCCAGATACCCGACCGGGTACCCGGTTTTGAATATTTTTTTTAAACAAACAAACATAACCCTAACTTAACAAACTTAACAAACTTGATGTTTTTGAATGCTATGTGTGACTCTTTTTAATTGTTTTAGCTTTTATTGGATTGGATTGGGATCTAATGTGCAACTCTTTCTCTGATAAATGTCATGCAAGCATGTCTTCTTTATTATCATTGGAGTTAGATAAATATTGATACCATTATTTGTATCAAACAATAGCATATTAGTAGCATTATATAGCATCATATACCATTATTTGTATCAAACAATACCATTATCTGCTCAAACAATATCCTTAAATATAATTATATAGAATTATATAGCATAACAGTAGCATAACAGTAGCCTGTAACAACCTTGTATTATAATGAATATCTTTCAAGAGTGAAATATATAATCTCTTATTGTAAATTTAAATTTTAGTTTATAAATTGAAAACTATATATAATATATTAGCTAATTTAACTAAGAATAATTAAAAAAAAAAAAAAAATTGGGTAAAACCTAGGTAAAATCCGGGCATGGATACCCGATTAGGTTTTTCCGGGCCAGGTACCAGGACTGTCAAAACCCGGGTACTCGGTCTGGTCCGGGTATACCTGGTCGGGACCCGGGTTTTTGCCATCCCTAGGGTGATCTGAATAGTCATGCAAGAAATCTTTCTAGAGATGTGAGTGAAGCATCTTGGATAGAAAGTTGCTATCTAGATACATGAGTGAAGTGTCTAGGATAGAAAGTAGGCAAAGTGATTCACTAGGCCCGAAGGTAGAATAGGAGTTAATAGCTTGGTGAGTGTATCATGAGATTGGTCATGTCTTTGAGTATGTATCTCTTTTTTATCATAGTGGATTACGGTTTGCCGGTGGTTTTGGATTCAACACGTGGATATTTCCTCTTCGGAGGTTTTACTGCGTAAAAATCAATGTGTCAAATGTATTTGTCTCTATCTCTCTATATTTGTATGTATGATTAATATATCTTGTTTAAGATCTTCATTTCCTTACATCCTTGTAAACAAGATATTTGTAAAGAAAGAGATGCACACATTATTTTTGAATGAACATTTGTTTCTTATATCTTGTAAGTGTTTGAACATTGTATCTTGTGATATTCTATATCAACTTGTAAAACTTTAATTAGTGAATTTACATTGTAATATTTAAAGTATAACTTATGGAATTTGCTTTGCATTGAATATATTTTTATAAAAGATATATTGTCTCTAGTTGGATGTTGTGTGGACTAAGGGTGGTGAATCAAGCATACATGTGATTATTGTTTTCTCATAACAATCATATTAAAGGTTAATTTGTAAGCTCACCAAGGTTTTGACAAAAGCATCGAAAGAGTTTTTTAAATTAGAGTGTCAACCTATTCACCCCCCTCTAGGTTGTTTAGCATAACCTTGTATGTATTTTCAGAAAGTGTTTAGAAGATTATGAAATTTTTGTGAAGTGATTATACTCTTTATAGCTGTTAAATATTTAATATGATGTCATCATGACTGATGTTGGTTTTAAGTTTGAGGGTTTTCTAGGTTTTGTTTAATCACATGTTCGAGAGTGTTTAGAAATCATGACATTTTTTTGAAGTGATTATTCTTTTTACAGCAGTTCATCATGGCTGATGTTGGTTGTAAGTGAATCACATGTTTTTTTTATGTTCTGTGTAATCACATGTCTAAAGCTGATTTTATTTGTAAATTTATTGTTTGGATTCCTATATTTTGATTTGCTTATTTCGTGGACAAACCACAATTGGGGTTTGAATTGTAAGGGTAGTTTAGATGATTGAGGTTCAAGCTCAAAGACCCTTTTCAAGGCCTCAAGTTGATAAGCACCCAAGGTATAACTCTATGTGCTTACTTGCAATTGAAGAGATTAGTTACACACACTCACAATACATGCATAATTCCTATTCTTGTATATTGTGTGTGGTATTAATATGTGCTTATTCATGGTGATTTATAACTCTTCTTGCATATGTTTTTTGATTGCATCTTAGGATTAAATTTCCATATCATGTAGGCATTTAGGATGCAATGTGCAGGCGCTCTACAGGGCGCAGTACGTATATCGCCCATCCCAAACCTGGTGGGATTTAGTTTTGCATGCATCAGACCTGATGCATTTTTGTGCAAAATATTGAAGGCACTGTACGGGCGCTGTTCAAAGCACTGTACGTACAACGCCTATATTTTTCTTGAGAGAAACAGAGTTGTGGCGCTGTTCGGCCGCTATACAAAAGCATTGTATGAATAGCGCCAATGAAGAATGTTCTTCATTTTCCCAGGTAGGCGCTGTACAGGTCGCTCTACGTACAACGACTTGTATAGCACCCAAGGCAAAAACAAGAGATTTTTTTCAAAACAACTTCACTTCATTTAGTCACCCTATATATATGCCTCTTTCATCTTAGGTCATTTTTTAAGAGTTCAAAAAGCATATTTTTCCCTTAGAACATATTTCAAGACAAAAATTCACAAGAACTCACCTTTAAACACTCGAAGCTAATCCTTTTTGCATCAAACTTCATATTGTATCATATATGACCATATAGAATGCATCCATGCATGGTTTTGCATCATTACATCTTGCTTGGTAAGTTTTTCACTAACTTCATCTAATTTTAGCGTCTTTCTTAGCAATCCATCTCTTTTATCACTTGTATGCTCTTAGAATATTATTCTACTTACAAGATAAATATTGTATATGATGTATTGATTAAGTGCTGTATTGTGATAACTATCTAGGTTTTCATAATCTATGTTTACCTAAGCTTTTTGACATGTCATTTAGTTGTTGATATCTAGAAATGAATTAAATGTCATATTATCATTCTAGATAAGCATCTAAGGTTCCCTAGCTTTGTTTGCTCTTGAATATCATAATATATTAACATAGGACACATTATCTCTTCATTGAGAAGTAAGACTTGTGTAGCTTCCGGGATTAGGTGGTGTAAATCACAAGCAATCGGACTAGGTTCACTTATACCGAGATTTGGTAGTGGGAGTGAGTTACATACTGGGATTAGGTTGTAATCTCTTCACCATTAGTAGATTCGAGGTTCGTGTGTGGCGCACATAACAGCCCGTTGTTTTTCCCGTGAGGGTTTCTACTTAAATATCTTGTGTCATTTATAATTCCGCATCTATTACAATTAATATTTTATATTGACTAGATGGGGATATTTTCGGAATATTGACTTATAATGAAAATTGGGTAAAATCGGATAAAATCTATTCACCCCCCTCTAGATAGTTTTAGACACACCGAGCATTATTTGTTTCAATTGGTATCAGAGCGGGTTCCTAGATATACTTAGGTGATCATTTGCACATTTTGGTGTTTTTTGCATTTTGTGTGATTTTTGATCATTTATACACTTGCATTCATTTCATTTATTCATAAACACTATGAGTGGAAACAGTGGAAATGGTGGTGGCAACGAGGGCGCTTCTAGCACAAGGCCTCCGCTTCTTACCGGGTTGAATTATGCCTTTTGGAAAGGCAAGATGGAGTCGTATATATGTCAAATCCATGACCGGGCTTGGATGGCGGTTGAAGACGGCTACACATCTCCCATGATGACTTCTACGGGTGGAGGAGATGATGTACTTAAGCCTAAGGCGCAGTGGAACGCGCAAGAGTTTGAGGTATCAAAATGGATTAGGAGGGCGATGCATGCCATCCTATGTGCAATGGACGAAAATCAATATAAATTAATTCAAAACACTAGGATAGCTAAGGAGGCATGAGACATCCTAGAAGTTGCACATGAGGGAACCGAAGTTGTGAAGGACTCTAAACTACAAGTTCTCCAAACTCAATTCAAGATGCTTATGATGGAGGAGAATGAGTGCTTTAACGACTTTGAGATCAAGTTGATGGACATAGTCAATCAAAGTTATTAACTTGGTGACCCTTACTCGGATAGAAGGATCAATCAAAAGATTATGAGATCGCTTCCCAAGAGGTTTGAATCCAAGGTAACGGCTTTAGAGGAGAATAACACCTACAAGGATATGAAGCCGAGTGAGGTGATTGAGGGGCTTCTAGCTTATGAGTCTAGGAAAGGTCCTACCTCAGCGCCTCTTAAAAAGCAAAAGGGAATTGCTTTAAAAGTCTCCAAAGATGAAAATGAGGAGAGTGATGATTCGGACGAAGAAATGGCCTTGTTGATGAGAAGGTTCAAGAAATTCTACAAGTTCGAGAAGAAAGGATTTGGATCCAAAGACCAAGACTTCAAGAAAAAGACTCCCTTTAAGAAGTTTGAGCCTATGCAAGAAAAAACCGAAAAGAAAGGGGTTCGATGTTATGAGTGTGGTGGCATAAGACACTTTGCCCCCGATTGTGCTAATCATAATATCAAGACGAAAAAGAAAGTAATGGCCGCCACATGGAATGGAAGTGATGACTCCAATGAAGGAAATGAGTCTTCGGATGATGAAGAACTCATGGCTAACTTTATAGCCTTTACCTCTTCTCACAAGAGCAAAAGTGCTAGTGAAGAAAACAATGAGAGTCAAGTGGAAATTGACTCAAGTTATGATTGCTCTTCATCTCAATCCACAAATGGAAACGTGGATAGGATGGATCTCCAAGACTACATGGTGAAGTTTAATAGTTCAAGGTTAAAGAACTAGAGAGAAATTAGGAGATTAAAGGAGGAAAACCTAGAACTCTAAACACAAGTTGACCACTTAAGTGAAGAAGTGGTGAGAACCATGGAGAGTGAAGATAAGCTAAGAAAGGAGTTAGACTTATCTAAGAAGAGTGAAGAGGGTTAAAGAGAGAGCTTGAAGATGTTAGAGAGTTGATGGCCAAGATGGACTCTAGCACTAGAAAACTTAACCACATGTTTGATGTTGGAAAAAGGCCAAGTGACAAGAGGGGTCTTGGGTTTGAAGATGACAAGATGTCCTCCATTCCAAACAAGACCATATTCATCAAGAGCATGAACTTCAATGAGTCTCATCATCATCAATTACCTAGGAAGAAACTTGACCTAGGAGAGTGTTCAAGAAGTGCTCAAGTGAAGGTGGCACTAAAAAAAGTCTACCTCAGCTCATTCCTTAAGAGCTCCTAAAGTTAGCTTTCCTCAACAAATGGCTCACAACAAAGGAAAGAGACCAATCATGCAACCTCAAGCAAGGAAGCAAGCAAGACCTGTTCAACAACGAAGGTACACTGAACCAATTCAACCACAACGACATGGGAAGGCTCCAATGCAAGCACAAAGTTATGGTATGATCCCTAACTTTATCCCTACATGTCATTTTTGTGGTTTTGATGGTCATATTAGACCAATTTGCTTTCAATATATTAAAATGTGTAAGACTGGAAGCATGATTGAGAAGAAAAAGAAAAGAGTCATGGTGCATGTACCTAGGAATGATAGAAGTAATATGCATGATCCTAGGACTTCTATATCACAAATACCAAAGACCACTAGGAAAGAAAATGTTTCATCTAGGTGGATTAGAAGAGATTTACACTTTTGCCATATTACACAAATTGCCTTGAAGGCAAATTCTTCTAACTTTTGGTATCTAGATAGTGGGTGCTCTAGGCACATGACGGGAAACAAGAGTTTCTTTGAAACTCTTGTCATGGAGGAAGGAGGATGTGTCACTTTTGGTGATGGATCCAAGAAGAAAGTAAGAGGGAAATGAACCATTTCCATTCCCGGATTACCCTCCATGTCCAATGCTTTATTTGTTGATGGCTTGAAAGCCAATTTAATTAGCATTTCTCATCTAAGTGATGAAGGACTTTTCGTCTTATTTAGTAAAAATGATTGCTCTATCCTATTGCCTAATGGACAAACCTTGTTAAAAGGTATGAGATCTAGTGACAATTGCTATTGTCTTGAAGCTAGATTAGTCTCAAACAATGTGTCCAAGGAAGAGCAAGTTGAGTTGTGGCATGAAAGACTTGGCCACATGAACTTTCGGGATTTACGAATCCTAGACAAGTTCAATGTTATGCTTGGCCTTCCCAAGCTTGGGAAGAAAGCCAATGGTGTTTGTGGACCTTGCCAACAAGGAAAACAAACCAAAAGCAAGCACAAAAAGGGCAAGTATCTCTCCACCAAGAAGCCCCTTGAGCTTCTCCATATGGATCTTATGGGTCCTATACAAACTGAGAGTTTAGGTGGAAAAAGATACATTTTTGTTTGTGTAGATGATTTCTCTAGGTTCACATGGACATATTTCCTTAGAGAAAAATCTGAAACTTTTGACAAGTTTAAAATGCTTTGTAATAAAATTCAAAATGAAATGAACTCAAACATTAAAAGCATAAAACGGATTAGAAGTGATCATGGGAGGGAATTTGAGAATGCATCCTTTGAAACCTGTTATGATAGTGTAGGCATCTCCCATGAGTTTTCGGCTCTTAGGACACCTCAACAAAATGGAGTTGTTGATAGGAAGAATAGGGTCCTTCAAGAAATGGCCCGTGTCATGTTGCTTAGCAACAATGTCCTTAGGAACCTATGGGCCAAAGCTGTCTATACGGCTTGCTATATAGGGAATAGAGTTTTCCTAAGGCCGGGCACTAGGCAAACCTTCTATGAGTTGTGGAAAGGAAGAAAGCCAAATGTAAGCTACTTCCTCACCTTTGGAAACAAATGCTTCATTTTAAATGATCGTGATCACCTTGGCAAATTTGATACTAAGAGTGATGAGGGTATCTTTATTGGCTAAGCCTTGAATAATAGAGCCTATAGAGTTTTCAACTTAAAGACTCAAAGTGTCATGGAATCATCCAATGTTGTCATTGATGATACAAGGCTCAAGTCTAATGACCATGAGGAGGAGGTTACTTTAGATGATGACTTTCCTTTGGAGAATGTTGTGGAGACTCCTAATGTAGAGGACGCATAACCTATTGATAAAGTTTCTTTCTTGAACTCTAAAGAACCCGCTCCATGGGTTAGGAAACTCCATGATAAAGATGACATCATTGGAGAAGTGAATGAGGTTGTTAGGACTAGGCGTCAAATAGCTAATCTCATTAGCTATACTTGCTACACCTCTCAAATAGAACCCAAAAAGGTTGATGAGGCCTTGAATGATGAATTTTGGGTTCTTGCTATGCAAGAAGGGCTAAACCAATTCAAAAGGACTGAGGTATGAACTTTAGTTCCTAGGCCTAAAAGCATAAATGTGATAGGCACTAAGTGGATATATAGGAACAAATCTGATGAGGTTGGCAACAGAGTGCGTAACAAGGCTAGAGTCCATTAGGCTTTGAGGAGACATTTTCTCCCGTTGCCCGTTTAGAGTCCATTAGGCTTCTCTTGTCCATTTCTTATGTGCACTAGTTCAAATTGCACCAAATGGATGTCAAGAGTGCCTTCCTTAATAGCTTATTGCAAGAGGAAATGTTTGTTGAGCAACCCAAGGGGTTTGTGGATGCACACCACCCCAACCATGTCTATCGCCTCAAGAAAGCTCTATATGGGTTGAAACAAGCACCAAGGGCTTGGTATGAACACCTCACTCAATTTGTTGTTGATAATAACTACACAAGGGGTAGTGTTGACAAGACTCTATTCATCAAGAAAGACAAAGATGAGCTCTTTATAGCTCAAATATATGTTGATGATATAGTGTTTGGATCCACCAACAAGACCAAGGTCCAACAATTTGTTGAGGTTATGTCTCATGAGTTTGAGATGAGTCTAGTTGGTAAGTTGAGTTACTTTCTAGGTTTGCAAATTAGGCAATTAAACGATGGGATTTTTATAACCCAAGCCAAGTATGCCAAAAACCTAGTGAAGAAGTTTGGTCTTGAAAATGCCAAACATTGTGATACACCCATGAGTACCACTTTGAAGCTAAGTAAGGATGCTAGTGGTAAAAGTATGGATCAAACTCTATATCGGGGCATGATTGGAAGCTTGCTTTACTTGACCGCAAGTAGGCCCGATATATCCTTTAGTGTGGGTATGTGTGCTAGGTACCAGCGGATCCTAAGGAGTCCTATCTCTCTTCCGTTAAGAGAATCATTTGCTATGTGAATGAGACATCCAACTATGGGATTTTGTATTCTGTTGACACTAATGCTAGTTTAGTTGGCTTTAGTGATACGGATTGGGTAAGAAATTGTGATGATAGGAAGAGCACATCGGGCGGTTGCTTCTTTATAGGCAATAACTCGGTGTCTTGGTTTTGTAAGAAGCAAAACTCGATTTCCTTGTCCACGGCCAAGGCCGAGTACATAGCCGCAGGGAGTTTATACATACAACTCCTATGGATGAAGCAAATGCTAGTCGACTACGGATTCAACCAAGGTACACTCACTCTCTTTTATGATAATATGAGTGCTATTAATATTTTCAAGAATCTGGTACAACACTTTAGGACTGAGCATATTGACATCCGCCATCATTTCATAAGAGAACAAGTTGAAAATAAATGCATATTACTTGAACATGTAGGTACTAATGATCAACTAGCGGACTTATTTACAAAACCCTTAGATGCAACTAGGTTTAAAACACTTAGTAGATCTATTGGGATATGTCTAGCGGAGTGATGTGGTTTGGTGATTGACCCCATTTGGGGAACTCAAGCAAAGAGAGCAATTGCATACTTGTTGCATGCAATATTTGAAATTTTTTATGCTTCTTTATTAATTGCTTGAGTATCTTGGTTGCACATATGTATATATGTTTTTATCTCAATAAGTGTGAACCATGCTTTGAATGCAATCCATGTCATATTTATGTTAAAACATGCATTTTTGAACCAGGAGATATACATAGGAAGTACTATTTGAATGACCTATAATAATCTCCATGACATGATGATTCTTAATGACATGCTTAAATTATGAAAAACATGAAATTCTAATGACATGCTCAAATGAAAAAGCATGAATTGATGATTGCAATTCTTAAATGCAAAATAATGTGTGAAAAACTTATGAGACTCAAAATGAAAAAGTATCTTGTGTCCATTCTAAGGATTCTAAAATCCAAATGTCTTTTTTTTTTTTTTTTGTTGAACATGTCTACTAGAATACATATATCTTATCCGAAAAAATCAAATAGGGTGCAAAGTTACTCGTAACATGTTTCGCTTATAAAGTTGGATATAGTGCTCTAAAATTGAATTCAATAAATTCTTTATATTCTTGCTTTAATTCATGACAAATGGTGAAATTGGTTTGAATTCCTATAGGAAACCTTTGTCATTTGCTTTGCCAAATACCATTGATATTTGGACATGAATGCAATATGTCATGCATGCAAAACATTTCTAAACACACATTTTCTGTGAAAATAAATCTCCTTGTATCTCTCCTCTTAATTGAGTTGCATAAAGTTCCTTATATGATTATGCAAATGACATGTATGCTTTTATCTCTTTTTGCTTTAAGTGACCCGTTTGGGGACTACTTCTTTGCCCATCTCATGACAAAAAGAGGGAGTAGTAAGTGGTAAAGGGAGTACGCTTATTGTGCTAATTATTGTAGCAAAATAACATGTTAGGGAGAATACACATTGAGGGGGAGTAACCCGTTAATAACATGATAAACACCTAACTCTTGATAAAGATAAAAGATAAAACAAATCTAAACTAATATCTGAAGGAGATAGTTTATTCTCAAGATAAATATAATATAATAATTACTAATATCATCTAATAATGCTTATCTAGTTCCCCATCAGTATTGATATCTTCAAGTAGCTATCTGCTGATAAATTCTTACTGTTATAATTGGGAAAACAATTCAAATTTTATATTGAATTTGCAAAAATCCGCAGGCAAAAATATTAAAAAGTGAAGCCATCAAGGATTCTGCTGCTCCTGTTGTCACCGGGTTCTCTTCTCGTGGGCCAAATGCTATTATACCGGAGATCCTATAGGTATATATACGTGTTGTTAAAATCTACGACTCTCTCTCTCTCTCTCTTTACTATCATTTATAATGCATTCAGCTAATTTAATGCTCAAATATGATCCAGCCCAGTATAAGCGCCCCTGGAGTAAATATCTTGGTTGCATACTCACCTATTGCTCCAATTTCTGCGAGCACATTAGACAAGTGTTATATATACTATAATGTCAGGAACTTCCATGTCACTGGTGTAGTTGCATATGTTAAAACGTTCCACCTTGATTGGTCTCCTTCTGCCATCAAATCTGCTATAATGACAACCGGTAAAATCTCGTATACCTTTGCAAATATTTGTTTCTTAATTCATTTTGATGAGTTTAGTTTATGCTTCTAAATCGCTGAACTTTCATCTTTCTCTAGCATGGACCATGGATCCTAGTAAAAATGGAGAGTGAATTGCTTATGGTTCTGGCCATATCAATCCACTAAAAGCTATAAATCCAGGACTTGTTTATGATACTCTCAAACCCAACTGTATCAAAATGCTCTGCAGCACAGGCATTAGTGATGAAGCACTTAGCAACATATCATGAGGTAACAACACTTGTCCAAAAGGCTCGGACAAAGAATCCCCTACCCTTTTATGTCCAAAAGGCTCGGGAAAAGGCTCAGACAAAGAATCCCCTGCCCTTCTATGTCAGCTAAAATTATACAAGACGGACCTTTCGAGATTACATTTAATCGAACAGTTACCAACATTGGCCTTGCAAACTCTACTTACAAGGCAAATGATTCACAACCTTAAAATGTCAGTATCGAAGTGAAGCCTACAGTTATCTCTTTCAAGTCCTTAAATGAGAAGAAGCCATTCACCGTTACCGTTACTGGGAGTTCAGGGAAACCATTTTTGTCATCCTCCTTGGTATGGTCTGATGGCAAGCACAATGTTAAAAGTCCAATTATTGTGTATTATCCAAGTTAATATCTATGTTCACTACAAAAAATAGGGTTTTTTGCCGCAGACGAATCTGTGGCAAAATCGGCTGCAAAAGGCCTTTCGCCACGGATTTGCCACAGATTTAAGGTGTTGCAAATATGGCCGTTGTAAAAGGTTTTGCAACAGGGGAGCCGATATTGACACCCATAAAACTTATTAGTATACTCATATATTATTAAAAAATTTAATTACAAAAATAACCCAATAAAAATTTACCAATAAGGACAAGTTATTTTAATTAAAAATAAACCAAATACTATATACACTCATTAATTACACTCATATCTTCAACTATATTTCTTTATTAAAAAAACTTACCTTTAAAAAAAAAAAACTTATGATAAACCTTAATTAAACTCTAATTTTATTTCAAGTATCAAAATTTTTCATCATCACATGATTATCATATTGTTTTTTTTTTTTTTTAATATTATTTATTATTATTATTATTATTATTTTATGTATAGTTATAAATTCTATCAAAAAACAACATTTTTTTTTAATTATAGCTGTAAATATCAACATTTTTTTTTAGCCATAGACGTCAATAATAATTTTATTTTTTTTTATTTTAAAGATAGTTGTATAAATAAGAGAATTTCAAATTGAAAATATTTTAACCTCATATACATATTCCCTTTTATAAGGCTCCTACATTCGAGATATTTCCAAAAGTAAATTGGACCATCATTAAAAAATGATTTGATTCTAAAAATAATATGATTATATATATATATATATATATATTGGGTGAAGTAATAATTTAAGAGTGTTTATAAATAATATGTATTAAAATGAATATATTTATTTCAATGAGGGTTTTGTTGGCATTAGAATTGATGTTTATAATAATATTTAATTTTTAAATTTTAGACATGGGTGTACTTGTAAAAATGGGTGTACTAATAAGTTTTATGAGTGTCAATATCCGCACCTTTTGCAACAGATGTCACTGTGGTAAAAAGGTGTTTTGCCGCGGAAAATTACTTGTGGCAAAAGCCTGTTGCAAAGTCTTTTATATTTGTCACGGGAGGTTATCCGTGGCAAAAAGTCTTTTGCACAATAAGCTACCACAGTCCACAACAATCAAGCTATTTCATATTTTTAATATTTTTAACCGAATGTTTCATATACATTTTTCATTATTTTTTTATTAAGCTGTTTTATAGAAATTTAAATATAAATAATACATTAAAAAAAATAATTCCTGAGATAACAAAATAAAAATATAAAACCATATTATAAAAAAGAAAAATCATCAATATCACAATAATAAATAAATAAAAAAAAACAAAACAAAACAAAAGCAAAATTATACTTATATTAGTTGATTTGAAGAGCAAAAGCATCTTGGCATCATGCCATCAAATATCCAACAACATCATTGAAAATCTTTGACTACCAACTACCAACTTTCTTCTCATTGAACCACAGTAATGAACACAACACACAACTAAGAAGAGTTGTGTTCAAAGTTTCAATAAACAGGTCAAGAAGATAAATTAAAAATATATATGTCAACCTGACGGATTCGACAGATTTCCAAACGGAAATCCAAGATCCAATTTCATCCAATGGATTTTAAAATTTAGGATCCAATCCGATCCAATCATCTATCTGGATCCAATCCAATAGATCGTATTGGACTAGATTGGATCCTACACACCCCTATTAGATATACATTTCGTCACATTTGATAAAAGTTAATATTTTAGAATTGGATGAGTCGGCATAACTCAACCCACCATCTCTTGAAATTGAATGCAAGTACGAGAGGCTTACAACACTTAGTCAACCTCATTTTATTTATGGGATACGAATTCGGAATAGAGACATACACCAGATCAACCTCATAATGATATATTTTATAGTTGGGGGAATTATAGTTAGATCCTTAAGTTTAAAGGAAAAGTTATTTTTTTTTTTATTCGATTTAGGTGTATTAGGAAAATTTATGATCCCTCTATCAGCCAATAGTTAGTCCAAATTTACGAAAACATGGGTATTTACGTCTTTGTACACAATTAGTATACAATTGTGACACATGTACCAATAAAAAAATTAAAAAGTAAAAAATTAAAAATTAAAAAATTAAAAAAAAAAAAAAAAAAAAAACTAGTTTCATATTTTTTAAAAAGAAGTAATTAAATTGAAAAAAAAAAAAAAAAAACTAAAGTAAAAAAATTTACACGAATCTCCACTGTCAATTTCAGCGATGGACGATGGAGATCCATTTTTTTTTGCAAATGATGGAATCCATCGGATCTCCATCTCCACTGATGGTCTCCACGATAGATCCATCAGTTGACCTCCATCTGCACGAAGATGGAGGTCGACCTCCATCTTAGAGCAGATGAAGGTTTACTGATGGATCTCCATTGATCTCTATCATATGGAGATCCTTCAGTGGTGGAGATCACCTTCTAGTTGTATATCTACCAAACCAAATTTCTTTTTTTTTTTCTTTTTATAAAAAAAATTGTTTTAATAATTTCCAACCGTCCATCAATGTGATAGACGGTTGGAGATATATTTTGTAGATTTTTTTT
Organism: Acer negundo; assembly: GCA_035582765.1. NCBI lineage: Eukaryota > Viridiplantae > Streptophyta > Magnoliopsida > Sapindales > Sapindaceae > Acer > Acer negundo. The sequence goes on from CM069242.1 coordinate 16,056,407, forward strand.
TTTTTAATCTCCATTCTCCACCATCCATCTTAAAGATGGACGGTAGAGATCCATTAAAAAAAAAATTCAGATTTTTTAAAGTATAACTTTTTTTGAATTTTTTTATTTTAATAAAAAATTTATTTTAAATTTTATTTAATCTCCACCATCCATCCCAATAGATGGGGTCAATGGATGGTAGTGATCCATTTTCTTTTTCTTTTTTAAATTTTCAATTAATCTTTTTGTTTTCAAAATTTTCAATATGCAACTATTTTAAAGTGAGGGTAATATATCACTTTCACGGCATTTGTTATGTTTGACCGTTACGTTTTTGGTCAAGTGACCATTTTGAAGTATTTTTAAGAAGTTGAAGACCAAATACCCTAATACACATAACTCAAGTAAAAAAGTAATGTTCCCTTAAAACGTAAGGACCAAACTGTAATCCTCCCATTATAGATTAAAATGGGGCAACTACCAATAAGGTCCTGGATTTTTTTTTTAATTCCAAGTTGTTTGCGACTTTTACAAAAGTGATCAAATTAATCCTTACATTTTTCCCAAATGTCAAATTAGTCCCTCTAACTAAATTTTGTCAGTCAATTTTAACTGTGTAAAGATAAAATTGTACTTTACTCCTAAACAATATAATAATGACACATGCAATTTTTTTAACACATGTATATTTTTGTTTATTTTATTTGTGAGTTTTAATTTTTAAATAATTTTGAAAACAATGCTCGTATAATATTAACAAAAAAAAAAAAAAAATTATATAAAAATAGTAAAAGACTAAACTGTGATTGAATGGTAATTTTGTTTATATATAATTGGGGTATTATCACTAAAGTCCCAACTTTTTCATGAATTGTCACCTATTTAAATGCTTTTGCCATATTATTCACTTTAGTCCCTTGTTTTTTTAAAATACATCATTTTAGTCTATTTGACCAAAAAATTAACGGTCAACTATAACAGAATGTGTAAAAATACAATTTAACCCTTTATTGTTATTTTTTAATTTTTTCTTTTAGTCCCTCTAGTTTCAATAATAACTAGTCAACCCCTAAAAAAATTTAAAAGGCCTCCATCAGGGATCGAACCTTAAGGTTAAAAAGTCACAACCTTAAAATAATTAAAATTTAAAAAAGGTACAAATGATGTTTCATTAATAATATTTTTTGATTTTGTTTATAATCGTGAATTTAATGCATAAAAAACAAAATAACTTTGCTCTAATATGATAATAAATGGTATTTACGTACTTTAACTAAAATTGTTAAAATCAATCGTTACAAATATGAAGAACTTGGATTCACATCCGGTAAGCATGTTCATGGTTCAGATGTTTACAACATAGCTTTCAAATCGTTTTCAAACTCATTTTAAGCTTTACTCACTTATGGGCATATCAGGGCAGGACTTGTAAGTCTTATGCATATATATATATATATATATATATATATAAATACTAACAAAACTCATAAAATAACACGAGCATGAAATCCAAAAGATAAAAAATACTTGAATTTCCAGCCATAACGTGTCAAGTTTTTGTTGGATGATGAAAGATTCTTTGCAATAGTTGAGAGTTTTTCCTAAAAGACAAAAGGCAAAAAGAAGAGTGTCTTCTACCCTCTTGCTCACTTACTTGATTGGTCGAGTCCAATAGAGAGACTTTCCCTATTAATATGAGTGAGGGTAAGGACCCTCTTCACAGTATAATTTGCCGAGAGTATCCTAGCCCATAAAGGATTCTCCCAACCATGATAGGATGGCTAGTCCTAAAAGGAATACCAGACCCATACATATAAAATAACCCATACCATATACTACATTAATATAATGCAGTCAAGGTGCAAGCCCACAAATATATATCACACTTGATTGGGCTCATCATCCAGTCAAATCTCTATTACTTAAACATTCCAATCAATTCGATTTTTCATAGATACAAAATATAATGTTATGTTGCTCACAATATTTTTATAAAACAAAAATCTTACATTCTCCCACTTGGGCTACATAGACATTATTATTTTACATTTATAAATTCATTTAGAAAACGACACTCCGAATTGACAAACATTCTGTTTTATGGCCATAAAACAGAATGTTTAAGAGAGAAACACCTTCCTTCCCTTTAGTACAATAGAACCTAAAGTATCCAACTGCATAGATCATTACATCAATAATCGACACAAGACCATATGCAATCAAAACACCTTCAGCTCTATTTACCCAGGTAAAATGGTATGTATGTGTGGTATGGAAATTACATGCAAACTTGATCATCATGCCTATTTCCATATAGGTCCTCCTTCGCATAATTTCATTAGACGAAGTCACTTAAGACATGCAAATCATTCTGTCTTAAGTAATATTCACTCATCGGTGGAAACTTTTATACCTTAAGAGTGAACTGCCCCATCATAGCCAAAAACTTCAATGTTTTCCTGCCACAATCAAAACATACATATACAATGTACAAACATATATTCTTAAGAACAAATAAACAAAAGTTTATTTAACATAGACTGCAGTTAAATCAAACAAAAGACAACTCCCACTAACCAAACACATCAAAACTATCTACCAATCCCATACGGGTAACATGCACTGAAAAACTTTCGAAGATAGTCCTTTGGTTAAGAGATCATCTATCATCTCTTCTATGGCAATGTGAACTATAGCAATCTACAGCTTTTGAACTTTCTCTCTAACGAGAAGATACTTGATCTCCATATGCGTAGATCATGAAGATCTTTTATTGTTCTTAGAGAAACAAACAGCTGCGGAATTATCACAATAGATTGTTAATGGCTTAGAAATAGAATCCACAATTTGTAACCCTGAAATGAAATTCCGTAACCAGACTGCTTAAAAATTTGCCTCATAACATGCCACAAACTCAGCTTGCATAGTAGATGAAGTTGTAAGTGTCTGTTTTATGCTTTTCCAAGATATGGCTCCACCAGCTAACGTGAACACAAACCCTGAAGTGGATCTAAGATCATCTGAACAACCAACAAAATCCGCATCTGTATAACCAACAACTTCCAATAAGCCTGAACGCCTACATGTGAGCATGAAATCCTTTGTTCGCTGCAGATAACGCATAACTTTCTTTTCTGCCGTCCAATGATGCACTCCAGAATTACTCTAAAATCTGCCAAGTACGCTAATTGCAATAGCAATATCAGGACACGTACAAACCTATGCATATATCAAACTGCCAACCGTAGATGAATATGGGACATCTTTAATTTGGGAAAGCTCTAGCTCATTCTGGGGACTCTATAGCTTTGAAAACTTATGTCCTTTCATGATAGGAGCAAGTGCTCATGTTAAACCTTTCTAGCACTTTATTAATATAAGCCTTTTGAGATAATCCAAGCATACCACGTGACCTATCACGATATATTTCAATCCTAAGGACAAAAGAGGCTTCCCCAAGATCTGTCATTACAAAGCTACGAGACAGAAAATTCTTAGTATCATGCAGTAACCCCAAATTATTGCTAGCAAGCAAAATATCATTAACATAAAGTATAAGAAAGATAAAATTGCTCCCACTGAGTTTGAGATAAATGCAATGATCCATCATATTTTCAACAAAACCATATGATGTAACAACATTATCAAATTTCAAATACCATTGCCTTGAAGCTTGTTTCAAACTATAAATGGATTTCCTGAGCTTGTAAACCATGTGTTCCTTTCTAACTACCTGTAAACCTTCTAGTTGCACCATGAATACATCTTCAGCGAGATCTCCATTTAGGAAAGCAATCTTTACATTCATTTGATGCAGCTCAAAATCAAAATGAGCTACTAAGGCCATAACTATCCTAAAGGCATCTTTCGAAGAGACCGGTGAAAAGGTTGCAGTATAATCAATACCTTCCTTTTGACTAAACCCTTTCGCCACAAGCCTCTCTTTATGTCTCTCAAAATCCCATCTACATCCAATGGGCCTGCAACCATCCGGTAATTCAACCAAATCCCAAACCTGATTTGCATCCATAGATCTTAATTCATCGATCATAGCATCCATCCATTTTGTCGACTAAGAGCTCTAAACAGCTTGACCATAATTTCTAGGATCATCATCAACTCCTAGGTCATAGTCATACTCTTGTAAATAAACAATATAATCATCCGGAATGACAGATCTACGTACTCTCTGAGATCTTCTTATAGGAACATCAACAACTGGTTATGGCTCAACAACAGTTGGATGAGGTTCATCCATAACTGGCTCGGGCTCATAAATAACCGGTTGAGGTTCATGAATAATTGGTAATGGCTCATCATCCTGATCTAACAAGGGCTCATCACGACGCTCCAAGAGAGGTGGTAAGACTATATTCAATGGAGTATAAAGTGTCGGATCAGCTAACCTTTCTTCCTTAAATGCAAACTCAAGAGCTTACGTATCTGTTCCAACGTCAGCACCTTCCTCCAAGAATATTGCACGTTTGGATTCAACAATTCTTATAGAGTGTGTAGGACAATAAAATCTGTATCCTTTTGATTTATCTGCATATCCCACAAAAAATGCACTTACGGTCTTGAAATCCACCTTCTTCAAAGTAGGATCATACGGCCTCACTTACGCAGGACATCCCACACTCTTATGTGATTCAGACTCAGCTTGGAACTATACCACATCTCAAACGGGGTTTTAGGCACTGATTTACTGGGAACTTTATTAAGAATGTAAGCTGCCGTTTTTAACGCATCACCCTATAAAAATTTAGGCAAAGAAGTCGTACTCATCATACTTCTTACCATGTCCATTAGTGTGCGATTCCGCCTTTCAGCAACTCCATTCTGTTCAGGTTCACCAGACATAGTGTATTGAGCACCAATCCCATATTCTTACAGAAACTTTGCAAACGGACCCGGAATCTGACCTGCTTCACCATACCTGCCATAATATTCACCCCCACGATCGGATATGACACACTTGATATTTCTTTCTAATTTCAGTTCAACCTCAGCCTTATATATTTTGAAGATATCTAAGGCTTCAAATTTCTCTTGAATGAGATAAATGTACCTATATCGCGAGAAATCATCAATGAAAGAAATAAAGTATTTATATCCACCAAGTGTGGCGGGTGAAAATAGCCCACAAATGTCGGTATGAATAATCTCCAACAGATTTTGACTTCTGGTAGCCTATTTCTTTCTAGCTCGTCATTTTACCCTTCAGACAGTTAACATAAGACCTAAAATTTGAAAAGTCAAGTGAATCAAGAATACCATTTATGATTAATCTTCAATTCTATCTTTAGATATATGCCCCAAGCGTCTATGCCACAACATAGAAGAACAATCTTCCCTCTGGCATTTAGATATGGTAGAATTTACAATAGCAGCGGAATGAGAATTTTCAACAAGAAAATCAAAGTGTAAATTCAATTTATACAAACAATCACACAAACAACCGTAACCAATGATAAAAGAATGGTGATAAAGACCAAACCCTTTATTTACGAATTCAAAACGATAACCACTAACATCCAACTTAGAAATGAAAATCAAGTTACGTCTAAGAGAAGGAACAAAAGCAACATCAATTAAATCTAAAAACTTTCCAGAAGTTAAAGGTAGTCGTACAACTCCCACAAACTCCACAAAACCTTTTCTCCATTTCCCATGAAAACAACTGCTTCTTTATCACTTGGTTTCCTTTTGCTTCTGAAGCCCTGCACAGAATTCATAACATGGATTGTAGCTCCATAATCAACCACCAAGAATTCACAGGGGCATCCACCAAATTAGATTCAAAACATACGAGAGCTAAAAGGGTACCTGCAAGATGATTCTTAAACTTGAAGCAATCCTTCTTCATATGTCCTTTCTTGTGACACCAAAAACACTTTCCTTTCATGTCTTCACCTTTCGCCTTATTGAGCCCACCTGACTTCCCAGCTTTTTTTCCATGAGATTTAAATTTCTTACCCCTATAGAACTTCTTTTTTCCCTTATCGTTGTGAGTAACCGTATGAGCACTCTGATTCTTGCTCTTATGGATAGTTTCTTCCTCGTGAACCACAATTGCAGTCATTTGGTCCAGAGTCCATTCAGCTTCTTAAGTGTTATAAGAAGTCTTCAGGACATCAAACTCACTCAGAAGAGACTCAAGAACCTGCCAAACAAGGTGAGAGTCAGAGATCTCTGTTTTCAAGTCTCTAAGTTTTATGGCCATGTTAGTCATCTTCATGATATGCTCACGCACATCACCAGTACCATCATAAACGGTAGTAGTCGACAGACTCAAATACTTTCCATTTCGTTCGACGAGACCTTTCACGAGCAGTACTCTCAACAGTGAGTGTAGAAGGCTTCTTCTCACGCAAGGCAAGGTCTACCCCCCAAAAAGCTAGGACAGAAGTTACCGTCTATTTCCATTCCTCAAAATTAGTCCCATCCAAAGGTTTGATGACAGATAATTGCGAAGCAAAGTTGTTGACATTGAAAACTGAATTTCAAAGCAAAGGATTTCATGCTTATAAGATAACAGTAAAATCATTTATAGAAACATAAAACAACATGTGATTGGGCACACATCACAACATTCTATAAATGAAAACCTCAAGACAATGAACCCCCTACGGAGAAGAACATCATCTATCACATGCGACAACCCTCCTACGGAGATGATCAACACATGCATTTACATCATTGCAGTTCAAATTCAATAATTGATAACTAACGAATTTCTCAAAATCTTAATGATTAATCACTACGTGAAAGCTAATCATCCAATCTATGAAAATATTCTAACAACTATTAAAGCCATCCAAATCAATAACCCTTTGTCATCTAACTTCTCAAAATCGAAATGAATAGCCACTAAGAAAAAATATAATCACCCGATTCACGAGAACAATACACAAAACGAATTATTAATTTCATACAAGATAATCATCATGAAAACTTAATAATTAGTCTACTGTGTAAAAACATAATCATCTGAAATCGCAGAGATTACGAACTACAATAATTCCAAAAACTTTTTTTTTTTTTTTTGAAATTACAAAATGGGCCTTGCTTTTGCAAAATAACATAAAAGCCCCCCAAGTTTCAGAAATTACAAATTGGCACAAAAACTTTCAATAATTAGACATTGGCCCCAAAATTTTGAAAATTACAAACTGATCCAATAAGTTTTGGTAATTACACATTGACCCCACATTTTTAAAATAATTACAAAAAGACCCAAAATAATTGCTAACCAGTCCCTTAAGAATTTCAAATTTTCAACACAAGGGCCTAAGGCAAAAACAAGGTCAGAGACCTGGTTTCTTCGCGCAGCTTCTTCAGACCTCCTCCAGACGATCCACAACGCATGGATCAGAAGACGAAGGCCGGCGAACGACGGCCAAAACGATCGTCAAGGAGGATCGGCGATCGAAGCTTCGTGGATCGCACGAAGGGCGGCGGATCGGGCTCGATCTAGACGAGATCACGGTCAGCGACCAACGACCGTGTTCCTCGCCGCAAACACGCTCGTCACGTTTGTTTTTTTTGAAAAAAACTCACCGGAATGGTGGCGTTGACCGAGAAGGCAAGCGGGTTTGAGTTGGTCGGCGATGAGATCGGGTTTTGGGTGGAAAACCCATCAACTTGAAAGCAAACCCAGATCACCAAAAAAAAATCAAACACAAAACAGTGATCTGATGTATCCCCATATCAGATCAAAACTTGATCTAAAACCAAACCTCCTTCTCAAGTTCATCTATTGAACGAATCCATAAAAATAAAACAAACAATTTTTCTCAAAAAATTTTGTTCACACGGATTCACCAAACACAACAATACAGAAGATGAACAACAATGATTTCAGCCTATGCAAATTATGAGTGGGCTCTGATACCACTGTAAGTCTTATGCATATATATATATATATATATATATATATAATACAAACAAAACTCATAAAATAACACAAGCATGAAATCCAAAAGATAAAAAATGCTTACTTGAATTTCCAGCCATAACGTTCAAGTTTTTGTTGGATGATGAAAGATTCTTTGCAATAGTTGAGAGCTATTCCTAAAAGACAAAAGGCAAAAAGAAGAGTGTCTTCTACCCTCTTGCTAACTTACTTTGCATTCCATTGCAAGATTAAACACTGAGAGATGGATGTTTTAGAGCAATGTAAATAATCCCTAAAAGAAATATCTTCAAAATAAATTGACTATCAAATCGGAATGTAGTTAGGATTATGTTCTAGACGGATATCGTGAAAATAATAATAATTAAAAACGTTGTTTATATTTCAAAATATTATTATTTTTTATTAATTATTTAAAATGAATAAAATAATTTATATTTATAAAAATCATTTAAAATAATTAATATGTATTGATTTGTTAATCGACACATAACTAGTTGGAATAACTTCTAATATTGACCTTTGCCAAAAACCTAAAAGGAAGATCTGAATTTTGCTATCCAAATGTTTGTGAAAATGCTCGTTAGAGATTTTTTGTTGATCATATATGGTTTCTTTTGTGAAAACCCTTCTAGTTGGAGAATGCTCAAAGTCTATGCAGTCAGTCAATCACAGACAAATGCAATATTTTAACTGATATTGATGCATCATTTTGAAAACATACAAGGATGAAGGATTGACAAAAAAATAAACAAAAGTAATGATTTCTTACTTCCGACAAATAAACACAGTGACATAAATTTTATGTTGCATTTTCTATAACTTGCTGCAAACACATTCGTGGTCATCAAAATAACAGCAAAACCGAATAGACTAGTACATCTAAAAAAGTACACACATCAATGGAAAAACTTGTGTGCGTGCACTTGGGCCTGCAGGCATTCCATTGCAAGATTAAACACTGAGAGATGGGTGTTTTAGAGGAATGTAAATAATCCTTAAAAGAAATATCTCCAAAATAAATTGACTACAGAATCGGAAACAGAGCCAGAATTATATTCTAGACGGGACATCATGAAAATAATAATAATTAAAAACGTTGTTTATATTTCAAAACATTATTATTTTTCATTAATTATTTAAAATGAATAAAAAAATTTATCAAGATAAATTATCTTAATTTGTATATTTATGAAAATCATTTAAGATAATTAATATGTATTGATTTGTTAATCGACACACAACTAGTTGGAATACAACTTGAGATATAAAGTTGACAGTATACTCTAAAAATAATATAGACTAAAATTTATGGTCATTAATTCAAGATTCAATAATAATGTTTAATAATTATAAAATAGATTGAAATTTAAACTATATTCCTAATATTTTTCTAAAATCCAAAACTATTTTAATTGTTAAAAATTATAAAAGTTTGTTTGATAAAATTTCTTAATAATTAAATATAAATATATAACTATGTTTATTTGATATGCTTTAATTATATAAATCAATATAATCTTTTAAATCGTAAAAACCAAATAAATAAATAAATAACCTATCAAAAATATGACATAGTATTACCGTATTAGAGTGAGATAAGTAAGATTTAAAAAGAGAAAATATTTTAATAATATAATAAAATTAGTTAAGAAAGAATGAAGTATAATTTTAATAAGAAAAAATTACAACTGCAAACAAAGAATATATGTTACGATTAGATTTATATTTGAGATATAAATATATATATATATTTAAAATGAAATATATTCTCTACGTGATTAAGGTAAAATTATTAATAGTGTAATTTATAAAAGAATTAGAAAATCCAAATATGAAGTAAAGGTAAAAATATAAAAATATCAGAATTTAGGGGATAAATATAAAACTATAAAACTTGAGGGGGTATGAAACAAGGGTAAAAACATAAAACTCTACGAGGTTAGGGAGAATTTTATAAAATTGTACAACTTCAGGAGGCAGTGGCCCCCTCTCATCCTAAGGTCCTGTACCAAATTATGACTGAGGAATTCAAACTAAGAAAAATTACGTTAAGGAGCTTATTCACTTTCTTTGAAAGGGAGCACCATTCATAGAATTGTCATAATGGCAACATAAAGCTACAAAGGAACAAACCAGGAGCTTCATATAATGACCTTTCCTTGTCCCTTAAAATTTCACATCGGTTGTCCATGTACCTTGCACACTCGGGTGCTTGGTTACATGTCTTGTCCTCATTTTTATCACCTTCCTTCCCAATGCATTCCTTAGCCTCGTTGCATGTAGAAGTACATCTTCTGGAGTCATATTCTTCACGCATACCACCCTTTCATTTCTGTTTCCTGAGCATGTGACGATTGAAACAGTTAATGGAACTGAGAACAGTTCTCAAGACATAAAAACACATGGGTGCATGCACGTGCACACATAGAAGCATATAGAATAAAAGAAAGGGAAAGGGGGTGGGGGTTAGGGAGATGGAGGGAGAAAGGGGCGCACTTACTGTAAAAGCCTTTCAAATGCGGATGCTGACCACGAATGAGTTCAGTAACCACCTCTAGTTGAGGGTTGCTCTCTTTAAATTCTGGCAAATGTGACTCCATAAATGCCCTGCCATGTCAATACAAAACATTCAACTGATAAGGGAAGAAGGAAATGAACCACATGATTAAAAACGTTCTAGTCGCTGTTGATGACTAACACACAAGGATAGTTTATGATATTACAAAGATTGACTCAACATTGTCACATAGGAAAGAAAAGAAAGGGATACGGGAAGCGGAAGAACCAAACACATTCATGTCATGACCACACCGAAATTAAGAAAATAAAATGATTCTGTTTGTTAGAATGCCCATCAAGTTCAAGAACATGTCTGGAAAACCAGTGATGTTGCTCCAAGAACCATACGATATTATAATGAATCATCTAACAATACTCAGAATTGATGAAATGCAAATTGAAATTGAATTTGTTCGTTACCATTAGGATGTAAGTTTCTTACACCAAAAATTAAATGTGACCTGGAGACTGATAAAATCATAGTCTAAGTAGTCCTTGGAGTCAAAGTTCACTTTCAGCTTATCGTTACCAAACTTTCTTTTGCTATCATTTTATATTTGCATATAAATCAGTAGAAAATTGGGTTGAAATCAACATATTTGAAAGCTATGATCTATATTAGCAATAACTGCAAATTCACCTACTTTCTAATTTTAAATTTCATTCCAATCCAACTTATGTTAAAAATTAAACTAAATGTTAACTAACCAAATCCATAACTTATTAGGTTACATAGCGAATCACTTTAGGACGGTGTAACAAAAGCACAATCAGTGGTTTCAATTAAATAATACATACAAACACATACTTGTCAAGAGTAATCTTAATATGAATACGGTAACCAAATAATGTGAAACTGTCTGTACAACTTTTTTCCTGAAGATTGATAAGGGATTCACCACATATATAACCAATCAAGTCACCCTACAATAAACAATGAGCAACTTCTACTTGAAACAGAAAGAAATCGCAACAAGAGCTGATATGGAGTAGAAATGAGAAAATGCAAAAGTTCTTTCCCCTCTTTAATCTTTGTTAAACAAGTACATGCAACACCAAGTGCTAAATGGAAAAAATAATACACTGCATAGTGCTATATAACCATACCTGATTCCCCTACTACTTCCTCCCCAATTACAGTAGCTCACAACAAGCTTTTGAAGTTGCCACACGCCTCTTAGGGCCATCTGAGCTATAAAATAATGAAATCATAATAAAATATTGCTAATACAGTAATAAAAATTATTCTCTTAATCGATAGTTATATTTTGTGCATGGAAATGAATTTCTTAGTTTGTCCTAAACTACATATTGAAAGAATTTCTACTTATTCTTATATATGCACTCTTGCTTCATTTACAGTATTTAGCCCAAAGTTTCTAAAGTTGTTTCTCAGCAACACAAATGTAAAAAGAAAAAAGAACAAAACATAACCGGTGGCAGCAAGCTAACAGTTCTTAAAATTCAAATTAAACAAAACCCTCATCCAAAATGAAAAAAAATAATAATAAAACATTAAAGTAAATTTTCATTGATGCAAAATCACCCATTAAAATTCTCAACTTCTTAGGCTTTTCTTGTGCAATTAGTTGAAAATTGAATTACATTAAATATCAATCCTAGTATTACATCATCACATTTAAATTGATTATAAACATCCATCCATGTACAAGTACTCTGTATTTGAAAAAAATCAGCAGAATATTGCACAAAGCTGACAACTAACCAGTTTGGTTTACACAAAAACAATCTCTTTCACTGTCACAAATAGGCACAAACAAAAATACTTATTCATTCAAGTACTTTACACATAATGTTATTACTTTTACAGTTTTACTTATGATCTATTTTTATAGCTCCAAGTTGCTATATTCATGATATAAAGAAACAACTAGAACAGAAATGTTCATACAATTGCATTTTATCAAGAACATTATTTCATAGAAAGTTAACAAAAGCTCCATTAGTGAAGTGTGCCTGCTTAAACAGCAAGAAGTAATGCTTTAAACTCTATTTGAGTTAATTTTTCAAATTTAATTCTATCTCTCTAGATAAGGATATCCAATACTCTCCAATGTTACATATGTTTGTGAACGATTGTTAATAAAACAATAAATATAAAAATAATTCTAATTAGTCATTGTTAGTATTACTGATATGTTGCAAAATCAATTGAAATAAACTTATAAAGCATTGAAGAGAATATCAAAATCTCATCATTCCAACTCAAAAATAGAAAAGACAATACAATATAAATCAATTTGGAAGCCAAAAAATGGGTAGCAATAATTTTTTCCAATATATGAGAATAAATCCATGCATAAATTAGCATTTTAAATGAACTTTAAAATCTCTCAACTTGCATCCCAATATCAATTAAGCAAGGTTCCAATTCCCATAAAAATAAAAATAAAAATCGAATTTCATTCAAGTATTTACACAAATTATTATTACCATGGCCACTGACATTGCACATAATTACAATTTTTAATTCCAATAAAAATGTTGATAAGAAGTAACAGAGAATAGCAAATTTGGATAATTAGTAGAAGGCCACACCTTAAGGAGAGCAACACTGCAGCAGCGTGGAGGTTTAAGGTGATCGGAGCAGCAGAGTCGGCCGTGGAGGATCGCGTGAAGAGCGGTGGAGGGCAGCAACAAGCGGCGGCGGCGTGCCGTGAACGGAGAAGAAAAGAGGGGGTGACTGGTGAGGAAAGAAGAGAGCGGTGGCTGTGGCAGTCTCAAAATGAAAAGATGAAATTGATTTTTAGGGTTTCATTTCACTGTTGTTACGGTTTGTTGTTTGAGAATTGAGATTATCAATTGGGATATTATTATATTTACCCCTGACTTTTGAGGTATTAGTTATATGGTCCATCTTAATTCAGTATTGACCAATTTGCATCATGTAATTGAAAATAATTGTCATTATACCCCTTCTGTTACGTTTTGTTGAAGATTTGAAATATTCCATTCGGTTAGTAAGGGTATAATGGTAAATGAAGGGGTATAATTAATAAACATTATTATATTAAATAAAAAAAAGAAGAGCTTCTTTTGACAATCTAATTTTTTTTTACATTTCTTTTTTAAAGACACTTCATTCTCAAAATTTAAATTAAAAAAAATTCTAAAGACACTTCCTTTTGTTCCATGATTATCTTTTTCTCTTTTGGCATTCCTATTCTAAAGATACCCCATTTTAAAAAATAAATTTGTAAAGACACTCCATTATATTTTAATAAAAGTTAGGATGAACCATCATTGCATTTGGATTCATCGGAAGAGTAATCTTTTTTGAATTAAATTATTAGAAAAAGAAATGGGCAGGCATCCTCTATAGACCAACTGACATAGAAATGGGCAGGCATCCTCTATACGAAGAATGGGAATCGTTCACAAACTACAGTAACATGCTACGCTATACCTGTGCATACCCTCTATGGTTGCCTTCAACAACTCCAAATTGTACAAGTGCAAATCTGGAAGTTCTAAACAAAAAGATTCTTGCTGCTTTGAAGTCATAAAGGGCACTGCAGCACGCAGAACAGAGCCATCCACCATCATCACCCTCTCAACAAGGGCACTGCAGGGTGAATGGGAGCAGTCACCTATTTGCTAAACAAGATAATATTTACAAAAAGTATTAGATTCCATTTCCATCCATAGTATTTCAAATAAAAGAAGAAAGAAATTTCTCGAATGTATTGTCTAGAGTGCATTAACCAGTTTTTCATTTCTCAATCAGTTGAAAATAAGAAAAAAAAGAATCATAATTGATTACACATACTACATTAACAGGGTACAAACTTGTAAGCATTTTACAACAGCAAAGTAGTAGCATGGAGATACTGGACATCTGCAATAGATCAGACCTCCTTGTTGCATTGTCTCTGGCCTCTTCTGACAATGTATGACCACCTAAGGGAGGTGGGGTTTCTTTTCCAGGTGGAACCAATTCTCTAACAGCTTCACTGCCTTTAGTTTCTGCAAGATGTGCAAACCAATTTTTGTTGATTACCCTTGAACTAGGTTTAGAGTATAAATATTAACATACACCCAAATACCAAAATTGATATCAAAAGGAATAACTATGGAGAAAAATATCAACAATGACCCAGATAATGATGAGAATTTATAATAAGATTTAAAAGTATTTTAAATGAAAGTTAAATGATGACTCATGCATTTATATCATATATGCAATGTACATTATGGAAGGATATTAACTTTTAGGGTAATAAAAATGTGTCCTAGGGCATAAAAGAAACACCGATCAGTATCATATATGAAGCTTTAACAATTAAGATGCATAAAATGTTCAACTATGAATTTACATTGCCATCAATATTATTACAAAAAATTTTGAATAAATCTGGTTTATAAAGATGGGTTGTAATAATAATGATGATGATGAAAAAAATATACAATAGTAAATGTGTTGAAAGTTAAACTTGCCACCAATCAGCCACCCTCCAGCAAAACCACTTCTAGAAGCCAACATTGTTGACTCTCTCCCACCGTCCAAGCCTCATCAACCAGCCATCTCCAGCTTCCACCTCCCAACTGCCATCTTCCAACTAAGTTTGAATTTGCTGTGTTTTGCATTTAATTGTAGCTCATCTCAGTTCTCTATATAAAGGGACTCAGATTATGTTGTAATGCAGTGGAGTGGTGTAAGAAAATCTTAAGAGAAAAATAAAGTTTAAGCTTCTCCGTTTTTGAGTGTTACAATCTCTCTCAGAGGTGCACCACAAGTGACCTCAACATTCCCATTCCACCAACAAAATGAACAAAACATATAAAGAAATCCAATCTATAATATTTGGAGACTTTCACAGGAATCATATTTTCTTATCATAAGCAAATATTCTTTTAATAAAGTATCATACAAGCAATATAAGTACTAGTGGTTTTAGACTAATAAAAGCTAACCAGAAAGCATAAAAACAGAAGGTTGTGTGATGGTGACTAAAATGCCTATGTAGGGTCTCTTTGGTACATAAATTCAATTCCGTCAATTAAATTTTTTCATCCCAAAATTCATGCATCCAAAAATGCATATGATATTCAAGTACCCTTAAGACTAGCACAAGCACAACCAAGATAGTATTACTATTCACCTTCTTCTAAACCTTCGAAGATATCATTCAGGTGAACATTTATATATAACAATATCTTCTGCATCAACAAGCACCAGCTATCCTCGTCTCCTTTCGAATTTGGAAGTAACGCAAGGCAATAGGCAAGCTTCTGAATGTCAAACACGAAATCCAATGGAGGACAAACTTAAAGAAAGGTCCATATGTCCATGTCATAGGCTCACAGCATTGTTATTAAGTCAAATGACAAAGACAGCTATATATATATAAGAAAAAACACATTACCTTCATCATATTAACACAGCATTTTCCTGAAAGAAGTTTGGAAGCAATAGCAGCTTCAGCCTGCAAATAGGACAGTTTGTCATTGTATCACAAACGTAGGCCTAGCCAAATCTATTATTTCTGCAAAGTGTATCAATCAAGTAAACCTGAAATTCCTACGCTTTTAGAGAGGTTCTTCCAGGTTTCTGTTTGAAAAAGCTATAGTGAATATCAGCTATATATGCCCATAATGGAATATCAAACGTCCAGGAAACCATGACTAATTAAGCTTTCAAGTTTCTATGATTTCCATGTGCTTCTAAAGTGAGCAACCACTGATCAACTATAAATAATGGACTTAAATAACTTTACACTTCTTACCAAAAAGATTAACATTGACAACTCTTAGCAAAACAAGCCTCTAAATGATGTTTTCTGCTTCATTGTAAGGGAAGAAGGGGGTGTACATAATTATGCATATGTGTCCATACTACATAGTTATAAAAACACTTTAAAAAATTTTCAATTATGTTGGCTGAAAAATCAAATTGTCAAAAAAATTATTATATATCTTTGTAATTGTAAATATGTACATCTCCATAGTTAAATATATATCTCTCTGTAAGAATCAGCAATGATTGGAGTCTCAAGATGTTTTGATAGCACAAAGACATTGAAGTCAAATAGTGTTAATTCTGTTACAGAGAGATATACTTGACTATGAATTGGTATATAATTTATCGTTCTTTTTTTTACCATTTGATTTTCCAGTCAGCATAATTGAAAAAATAAAAATAAATAAAAAAATTAAAATATTAAAGTGCGTTTATTTTCTTTCAAGTCATTCTTCATAAATTTTAGCCATTTAAAATAAATGCTGGTATTTGGTATTTGAAATAAGTGAAATGCATGCAAGTGCTTCTCCGTCCTAGTACGTTCTTTAGATGCAAGGAATACAACTTTCAAACCAAAGAGCTGTGATTAGAAAATTGAACCATTTGGATTAAATATTTCAACATTTGGCGTTTTAGATATGATAATATAATAATCGGTTTTCATAGTTAAGAATTATCCATATGAGCTTTTCAGTATTTTTCATTTTCCTATTATTTATTTATTTTATTATTATTCTCTCTCTGTGTTTTCTTTTCTCATGAGCAATGAGTAAGATAACATCAGTTTTAATAACAATAATGAGATGGCCTAAGTAAAGCTAAGATAAAGCTCTATGGAAATATCAATTTAAGAATGTTTTCAATGTGCAATTTGAAGATATAGCTACATAAGTTCAGCAATTAATGGTGCTAAGCATTATCTACTTTTAGATTAATTTCCAATTCAAATATTTCAAGCTTAAAAATATCCTGTCTTTGTGATACAGTGAGATATATAAGGAAGCAAAGTATAATAATTTAAGTCATGTTTTTCTTCTTAGCAACAAAAGTTCAACTTCTCACACCAGATGCATAAGCAACTTACACTATCATAATATCCCAGTGTAACTCCGTTATGTTTGCTTTACATTGGGTTATGTAGAACCCACAGAGAACACTTTATGAGATACTATAGAAATCTGAAATCCAACTTTTATACTGACTAACTGCCGTAACAAATGGTGCATTTCTTGAGATCTAGTGCATGTCAAATGCTTAATGGTCTAGCTGCATTTCAGTTGCTTCTACTTCCCGAGATTTAGCTGCCGGAGACAGCTTATGGATTCCCTTTGTTTTGAAACCATAACTCAGCTAGTCCTCGTGTTTGTGGAGTATTAAATCCAATTCTTGATGTTAAAAGTTGTCAATGGCAGCATATTTTCTGCCCTGCCACTTGTGTATACATCTGGTTTCTGCTTCATATACAACAAAGTATTAAACCTGTTAAATATACTTGAACCACATGAGTATTTTAATTCCCAAAACCCTCAGTACATAGATTAATAACCAAAATCCATTTCAAAGTAGATTTTCTAATGTGTGCTTCCTTCTTGGTGTGTTTTATGATGGAAACATGAAGAATGTTTTTCTTTTTTGGTTGAAAGTAAACATTAAGAATGTTTGGATTGTTGGTGGAATGGGAATGTTGAGGTCACTTGTGGTGCACCTCTAAGAGAGATTGTAACACTCAAAAAACGGAGAAGCTTTAACTTTATTTCTCTCTTGAAATTTTCTTACACCACTCCACTGCATTACAACACATTATGAGTCCCTTTATATAGGAAACTGAAATGAGATTAAAGATAAACAAAAATAAATGCAAAACCAGCAAATTCAAACTTGGTTGGGAGATGGCAGTTGAGAAGAAGGAGTTGGGAGATGGTTGTTGATGAGTTTGGACGGTGGAGGTGGTCAATAATATCAGCTTCTAGAAGTCAGTTGAAGCTGCTGAAAGTGGTTAGCTGGCAAGTTTAAACTTTCAACATCCCCCCTTAAACTTGACTCTCCGTGTTTCGTCATACCAAGCATTGTCTTTAGTCTTGAAAACACATCATGTTTGAGCGGCTTGGTGAAAATATCAGCAGCTTGATCATATGTCCTGCAAGAGACTAGTTCCACCTCTTTATTCTTCACATGCTCTCTGATGAAATGATACCACGTATCAATATGTTTGCTTCTTTCATGGAATACTGGATTCTTTGCTAGTGCAATCGCTGATCGATTGTCAATGTAGACCTCTGTGGGATTAACTTGTGGAAATCCCAAGTACTGCAACACATTCCTGATCCAGATACCATGACAAACAGCTGAGCAGGCAGCAACATACTCAGCTTCACATGATGACAATGTCACAATGGCTTGCTTTTTGGATGACCATGTGAACGCTGTATCTCCCATAAAATATGTAAAACCTGTGGTGCTTTTACGTTCATCCAGATCTCTTCCCCAATCACTATCTGAATATCCAATCAACCTGCAATCTTCACATTTGGTATATAAAATACCATCATTAATAGTACCTTTTATGTACCTGAGTATCCTCTTTGCTGCATTCAGGTGAGACTGGTTAGGAGTCTCCATGTATCTGTTGACTAGTCCAACTCCATAGAGTATATCTGGCCTGGTACACGTCAAGTATCTCAGGCTTCCAACCAAGCTCTTGAAATAGGTTGGATCAACATCTCCCCTTTCATTCTTTCTTAACTCTAATCCTGTTTCTACTGGAGTTGTGACAGGATTGCATTTTTCCATACCAAATCTTTTCAGAATTTCTTTTGCATAGATACTCTGAGAGATGAAGATATCTTTTTCGCTTTGCACAACTTCAATACCGAGAAAATGAGTCATTAGACCAATGTCAGTCATCTCAAATTCTTTCACCATCCTCCTCTTGAAATCTTTTTCAAACATGGCTGGATTGTTGCCAGTGAAGATCAAGTCATCAACGTATAGGCATGCATATAACAAGCTTCCATCAATCTCCTTCTTCATATATAGTGCATGCTTATACGGGCATTTCTCAAATCTATTCTTTTTGAAGTAATCATCAATCCTCATATTTCATGCACGAGGCACTTGCTTCAAACCATATAAGGCTTTCTTCAGTCTGCACATTTTATCTTCTTTTCCTTTCTTCACATATCCAGTGGTTATTCCACATAGATTTCTTCTTCAAGAAAGCCATTCAGGAATGCTGACTTTACGTCAAGTTGGTAAATTTTCCAACTTTTCTGGGCTGCTAATGATATTAGCAATCTGATGGTCTCTAGTCTGGCAACTGGCGCAAAGACTTCTCCGTAGTCAACTCCTTCCTTTTGTTTATAGTCTTTTGCTACAAGTCTTGCCTTGTATCTCTGGACTTCTCCTTTCGCATTCCTTTTGGTTTTGTAGACCCATTTCACTCCGATAGATTTCCTGCCTTTTGAGAGATTAGTCAACTCCCACGTCTTGTTCTTCTCAATGGATCGAATCTCATCATCCATTGCACTTCTCCATTTTCCTTCTTAGTTAGCCTCTTCAAAGCTAACTGGATCACTTGTCATCAGCAGACAATACTGAGTAAGATCTTCTTCCACCTGTTCTGTATATTCATACAGATCTTCTAGACTGCGTGTTCCTCTAGGCCTCATATCTGAGAAATCACGATCAATTGGTAATGGAGTATCATACCTTTATGGTGAAGGGGAACCACGTTGAGGTGTTTGCTGATCTCTGGGTGTTTGTGTCGCTGCAGCCACTTCTCTTGTCTCTTCTTCAGGTATCTGCGCTTCTGGAAGCTTTAGTTTGATCCCAATTCCAGGATTCATTTTCTTCAAAAACGACATCTCTGCTGAAGATTACTTTCTTGGTGGTGGGGTTATATAGCCGGTAACCCATAGTTCTGTCACCGTATCCAACAAGGATACACTTCTCTCATTTATCTTCAAGCTTGGTTCTTCTTGCTTTTGGGACTTTGATGTAGGCAATAGAGCCAAAAACTCTAAGGTGGCTGACACTTGGTTTGTGAGTTCTCCATGCTTCGTGCGGTGTCTTTGTATCAAGACTCTTCGTAGGACATCTGTTTTGTAGATATACCGCACACAAGACTGCTTCGGCCCAAAAACTTTTAGGCATGTTTTTATCCTTTAACATGCTTCTGGCCATGTTAAGGATTGTTCGATTCTTTCTTTCAGCTACACCGTTTAACTGAGGAGTATAAGCTGGTGTAAACTGATGTCTGATTCCTTGTTGCTTTAGGAACTCCTGGAAAGCACCTGCAGTGTATTCTCCACCTTGATCTGATCTTAATGCTTTGATATGATAGCCACTTTGCTTCTCCACAAGAATTTTGAATTCTTTGAAGTAGCCAAACACTTCAGACTTCTTTTTTAGGAAATAGAACCAAGTCTTCCTGCTGTAGTCGTCAATGAATGTAAGGAAGTATTGATTCTGTCCATTTGATACTGGCGTCAATGGACCACACACATCTGTGTGAACGAGCTCAAGTGGCATGGTTGCTCTCCAATTTGCCTCCTTTCCGAAGCTATTTCTGTGTTGTTTGCTAAGAACACAGCTTTCACACATCTCATTTGGGTGATGGATGTTTGGCAATCCTTTCACCATCTTCTTACTTCCCAGTTGCTTTAAACTTTCAAAATTGAGATGTCCATACCTGAGATGCCACAACCAGTCTTTGTTGTTGATGATGGCTGTCAGACACTTTGGCGTATCATGATGAATTGCGAGAGGAAACATCTTATTCTTCGTCATCTGGACTCGAGTAACCAGCTTTCCTCGAGCATCTGTAATGGTGAGTTACATATTTTGAAGACTAATGTGATAGCCTTTCTCCAAGAGTTATCCGAGACTTAGGATGTTTGTCTTCATGTCTGGAACATAACAAACATTGGAGATGAAAGCATGATCTCCATTCTTCTGCTTTATCATGACATCTCCTCTTCCTTGGACAGAGATTTTAGAGAGGTCACCAAATGAGATTTCTCCATGAACTTTCTCATCAAGTTCAGTGAACAAGTCTTTTCTACCAGTCATATGGTTGCTGGCTCCAGAATCAAGAAACCACACACTTGATTTTGATAGGTTGAGTTGTGTGCCATTAGCATCAACGATTCTCCTTCAACCTGCTCTTTCTCTGCAAAGTTAGAACTTTCATTTACTCCATTTGGGATACCTCTGCACTCGTTGCTATAGTGCCCATATTTGTGGCAATTATAGCATTGAACGTTTCTTTTGTCAATGTTCGGGGTAGTTGTAACCGCCTCTTCTTCCTCGTGAGACATGGTTTTGTTGTCCACGTCCTCCTCTACTTACGTCTCTTCCTCCTCTGCCTCTACCTTTGGTTTCAGCATTTCTAGAACCTCTTCCACGAGATCCTCTACCTCATTCTCTTCCTTGTTGTGAGGTCCCCCCTTGCTTATATCTTTTTTCATGGAAGGATAACTTTGACTGGAGAGCTTGCTCCAAACTCTGTCGTCACTTCTTCTTGTGACTTTCTGCTCATGGGCTTGCAATGAACCCACCAGTTCTTCTACAGACATCGTCTCCAGATCTTTTGTTTCTTCAAGGGCCACAACTATAAAGTCAAACTTTGGATCCAATGATCGTAAAATTTTCTTTGAAATTCTCATGTCTTCGAGAGTTTCTCCATTTCTTCTTAGCTGATTTGCAACAACCATGACTCGTGTATAGAACTCTGCAATGGATTCATTAGATTTCATTCGTAAAGATTCGAACTCACCTCGTAGAGTTTGAAGACGGATCATTTTCACTTTGTCAGCACTTTTGTAGGTCTTGTGAAGGGTGTCCCAGACTTCTTTCGACGACTTGGAGAAAGCTATGAGCTCGAACGTGGGTTCGTCTAGTCCTTGATAGATTATGGACTTTGCTTTATAATCCTTTTTTCGATCGGTTCTGAGAGTTGTTGTCTGAGCTTCTCTCATGGTTCCTTCAGCTTCTTTGGATGCGGGTTCTGTGTATCCATCTTCCACAATGTCCATAATATCTTGAGAACCTAGTAGGGCCATCATTTGTATGCACCAAATGTCATAGTTGTCTTTGGTAAGTTTCGGGATGACAACTTTCGCATTTCCGTTGGCCATCGAGCTTGAACTACTTAGAACACTGATCTGGAGTCTAAATTTGCAAAAAATGAGTGCACGGTTGAGTCCAGAATGGTCTAAAACCTTGGAAAACGGTCCTGGTTTGTCAAAAAACGAGTTCGAAAGTGTCCGAAACGGGCGGTCAAACTTTTTGACAAAAGTCAACCAATATAACGGAATATTCCTTTTCGGACGGAATATTCCAGACGAACTAACGGTCAGCAGCACTCACAGACCGGGTCGGATGATTGGACTTCGGGTCGGATACCGGGTTGGATCAGGTTACGGGTCGGACTTCGAGTCGGACCCTGAAAAAACGGGCGAGGAAGACGACCGGCGCGTGTGCGTGACGCTCCGGACGATGTGGCTGCGCGTGGCGGCACGTGGAATCACGCTCCAAATTTCGGCGACTCGTGAGGCCTCTCTTGTACTCCAATTTCGATGAAATTTTCACCGATGCACTCCTTGAGACGAGTAGAACACACTGATATGCTCAAATTTATATTTTGAGCACTTTGATTTCTGGGCCAATTTGGTTTTGGCCTCTATTCTTCAAATTTTCGGCTCTCCTTGGCTCTGATACCACTGTTGGTGGAATGGGAATGTTTAGGTCACTTATGGTGCACCTCTGAGAGAGATTGTAACACTCAAAAAACGGAGAAGCTTTAACTTTATTTCTCTCTTGAAATTTTCTTACACCACTCCACTGCATTACAACACACTATGAGTCCCTTTATATAGGAAACTGAGATGAGATTAAAGACAAACAAAAATAAATGCAAAATCAGCAAATTCAAACTTGGTTGGGAGATGGCAGTTGGGAAGAAGGAGTTGGGAGATGGTTGTTGATGAGTTTGGACGGTGGAGGTGGTCAATAATATCAGCTTCTAGAAGTCAGTTGAAGCTGCTGAAAGTGGTTAGCTGGCAAGTTTAAACTTTCAACATGGATTATCTATTTCTACATTGTTAATTAGCATCAAAACTTTTTGTTGGCTAATGTTATGGTGGCAGCTCTGGAATCTAGTGTCTTCTTTTTGAGAATTTGTTTTTTTTTTTTTTTGAAGTTTTTAGGAGTGGGAAGAAAGGGAAGGTTTTTGTGGCATATTTGCTATCTTTTGTGTGATTTGGCATGAAACGAATAGGAGAAATTTTTATGAAGTTGTAGGGGAGGACAACTCTTTAGGATAAAGCTCATTATCTAGCTTAATTGTGGCTTTTTTTTATCAACAAATTGAAGTATGTTAGCTTAATTGTGGCTTAATTGTGACCATTTAGCATGTGATATATCTCTCAAAACAGATAATAAAGCATGTAAATTCTCATTTCTAGTGCTTAGTTGTTGTCTTCAACCAACTCTGTTTATATTACTTTTTTTTAGGACTGTTAGACATTCAAACAATTAAGCTACCATGGATACCATCAATAACATGAAGACCATACTCTCGGTTCATAGAAAAAAAAAACGGAACATACACTCAATATTTTTGCTACAATACTCCATTACTTTTCATTAAGATTATATATAAAGTACAAGGGCAATTTACAACCATATGATAACACCAAACATTGTCCACATACCACAAATACCGACACAGCCATACCTAAAACATAACATTACCAACTAAAGCAAAACTAAGACATTTCAAGCAATATAGAAATAGAACTAAATAGTTACAACTAATTCAACAATGAAACTAAATTGCCATAACCATAAGCTAGAAAGTATCTAGAAAAGTTTCATTAGTTTAACACTCCTCCTTGAAACTTTTCTTAAAGACTCTAAGCTTGGTTCTTAGAACATTAAACTGGCTACCAGCAAGAGCCTTAGTGAGTATGTCTGCTTGCTGCTCTTCAGACCTGCAATGCAATAGTTGAACTTCACCATTCTTCTCAGCTTCTCTGATTGCATGGAATTTAACATTTATGTGTTTGGTTCTTCCATGCTGAACAGGGTTTTTGGCCATAGAAATTGCTAATTTATTGTCACACCATAGGATAGTAGATTCATCTTGAGCAAATGCAAGGTCTGTCAAGACCTTTCTAATCCAAATGGCTTGATTTGAGGCTGTTGTAGAAGCAATGTACTCAGCTTCTGCTGAGGATTGAGCCACCACTTCTTGCTTCTTTGAATTCCATGAGAACACACCACTTCCAAGAGAAAAAACATAACCGGTTGTGCTCTTGGAGTCATCCACAGAACCTGCCCAATCATCGTCAACAAACCCTTCCAGCTTTCCATCACTTCTGCCATACCAAATTCCGAACTCAATGGTACCTTTTAGGTACCTCAACACTTTTTTACCAACACCAAGATGTGTCAAACTTGGTGAATGCATAAATCTTGAAAATAAACTTGCTGGAAACATTAAGTCAGGCCTGGTGGCTGTCAAGTAAAGAAGGCTCCCAACCAGACTCCTATACTGAGTCATATCAGCTTTTTCGTCACCATTTGCCTTTGAAAGCTTCTCATTTACTACCAATGAAGTTGCTACTGGATTGCAACTCTCCATCTTAAACTTCCTTAGCAATTCCATTGCATATTTCCTTTGTGAGAGGAAAATTCCATCATTAGACTGGTCCACTTCCATTCCTAAAAAATATTTCATCAGACTTAGATCAGTCATCTCAAAAACTTGCAACATACTTTCCTTGAACCTTTCAATTTCAAGAATATCATTACCTGTCACTAGTAGGTCATCAAAATACAAAAAAACTATGAGTTTCTTACTATTTCCTTTTGATTTCACATAGAGTGTAGCCTCATTTTGGCTCCTCCTGAATCCATTTTACAGAAAGTGACTATCTATTTTGCTGTACCAGGCTCTTGGAGCCTGTTTCAATCCAACAAGGCTTTATGAAGCTTGTAAACCTTGTCTTCATGGCCTGAAACAATAAAACCAACAGGCTGCTCTACAAAAATTTCTTCTTGCAAGACTCCATTCAAAAAGGCTGACTTAACATCCAAGTGAAATATTTTTCATCCAAACTGAGCTGATATAGCAACAAGCAATCTGATTGTTTCATGCCTAGCAACCGGAGCAAATGTGTCACCATAATCTACTCCAGCTATTTGTGAACATCCCTTCACAACAAGTCTAGCTTTATGTTTGTGAATAGAGCCATTAGGATTCAATTTTGTTCTATAAACCCATTTGACTCCTATCACTTTTCTGTCTTTAGGCCTTGATGTTAGTTCCCAAGTACCATTATTGTTGATCATTGACAACTCCTCCTTCATTGCATCGTTCCATTCAGTCATCAATGATGTTTCTTCAAAACTAGAGGGCTCACTCACAGCAAACGTACACTTCTCATATAATTCTGCCAAGGACTTAGTTTTAAGAACTGAAGAATCTGATTCTGCCACTTATTCTTCCTCCTCAATTGCAGCTTCATTTTGAGCATTAACTGCAATAGGATCAATAACTGGATGGGCTAGCTTTACACTTCTTCGAATCTGATCATTCTCCCAATCCCAGTAAGTATCCTCATCCACCTTAATATCTCGGCTAATTACAATTTTCTGTGATTGTAAGTTATATACTCTATACCCTTTTGAACTCATAGCATAGCCCAAGAAGATCCCCATTTCAGCTTTGTTATCTAACTTGAACCTCTTTGCATCTGTAATATGAGTATAACATATAGAACCAAAAGTTTTTAAGTGTTTTACAGTGGGTTTCATTTCAGACCATGCCTCAATAGGTGTCATCCCTTGAACAGCTTTAGTTGGTAGTCTATTCAAGATATATACTGATATATGAACTGCCTCAGCCCAGAATTTCTTTGGTAACTTCTTCTCTACCATGAGACACCTTGCCATTTCCATAACAGTTCTATTCTTCCTTTCTGAAACCCCATTCTGCTGAGGACTATAACTAACAGTCAGCTAGTGTTTAATTCCCATTTCATCACAAAAATCATTGAACTTGTTAGAGGTATACTCTTTACCATTGTCTGACCTTAACATCTTCAATTTGCACCCACTTTCATTTTCAACCATGGCTTTGAAATTTTTAAACACACTAAAGACTTGAGCCTTGCTTGACAGAAAGTAAACCCATGTCATCCTAGACAAATCATCTATAAACAGGAAGAAATAGGTGTTTTGGTTTAAAGAAGGCACACTCATTGGACCACACAGGTCTGTATGAACAAGTTCAAGCTTGTTTTTAGCTCTTGTGACAGAACTTAAAGAGAATGGTTTCCTATGTGACAAGTGTCGTTTTGCATGTCAAAAAATTAATATTTAAAGTTCACCTTATTAGTGCAAGTGACTAGAGACTAGTATAGCAACAAGCAAGGATATCGTCCACAGGAAGGTGTCATCCATCAATCGTATCGAGTTCTAGTGGTTGTTTAAAGCAATGTAAATAGGAATGTGGGTGTGGTGAGAATGTTGTGTGGAAATGTAAAGAAAACAATGCAAATAAAAACAAAGAGAATATGAAATGGTGAGAATGGTGTTTAAAGTGACAATTGAAAAGGTGGTTTGGAGAGATGCATGATAATGATCACACAAGGTTCAATAGGTTTACCATACATAAGTGCACAAATAGTAATTGTTAGGCTTTAAGGACATCCAATTCAAGTTGCGGGCTTATTCTCTCAATTAAGAGACTCACAAACGAAAATCACTCCCCAAAGGTCATGGCTAGAGCAATTGTGCTTGTAATCTCAACTAAGGGATTCGAGACACGAATCACTCCCCAAAGGTCATGGCTAGAACAATTGTGCCTCAAGTCCCTACCATTAAGCGTATGAACATAAGCCAAAACCTATTCTAGCACGGTCATGCATAAAACAAGTTTCATCTATTCTTTAGAGCTAAATGGTTAAGACTATACCCGGAAAGTCATCCATAGAGGTACAATCCTAACCCACATACACTCTAACTCATCAAAACAAGGCATTTGGACCTTCCATCAACATACACACACAAATAGGATATTTGATTACAACTACTCCTACATTTAAGTTAATCTACTCCTAATCTCATCCATGAACACATATCAATTTCCAATATCCACACACATGCATATCAAGATAAGAGATTGTGCAATAATTACAAGAATAAATCAAAACCCAAATGAATATAAAAACAACCAACATATATATAGCACAAATAAGGTTTACAATATTTCCCAAGTGGGGATTACACAATTAAGAAAACATGAAATACAAAGAGAATGAGTTTTAAGGAGACAACCTTTGAAGAAATCCCTCCAAGAGCTCCATGAATCCCTGGCTCGAAATTAGTCATAGACCACTCCTATCTCATTGCAATCAACTCCTAAAAGTGATGGATGATGGGTAGAAATGGGTGGTGGAGAGCTTCCCATGGAGGAGAACCTCCATGGGAGCTTTGGAAGCCTCTATCTCTCTCTTGATTTGGTGAGGAAGATAAAGCGCAGCAGCTGTGTGTTTCTTGTGTTAGTGGATGGTTTCTTCTTTTTAGAGAGGGCTCAAAATGGTGTATAAATAGGTTGGAAAAATTAGGGCACGATCTAGGCTTGAAAGGACCAAAATGCCCTTCTGAAATGGCTTGAAAACAGACCCTTCGCTGAGCTGGCAACAGAAGGTCGCCCCCAAGTTGGCCGCGGGTGGGAGCGAGCACATTGGGTGCGAAGATCTCTACCCTTACGACAAGAAAAGGTCGCTGCCACATTGGCTGTTGACGGTGGCGAACTTCATGGCGACCATCACTTGGAAATTTTTCAACTTTGCACACCGTTACGGAAACATGCATATCTCCCTCTAGAAAACTCGGAATTGCATTCCGAAAAAACCTCTAGAAAGTAGACTTCCGGGGCTTTCCGAATATATATAGAGCTCAACGTGGTTCAATCTGAGGAGGGAGATATGACCCCCGAAAATCGGGTGTTCTGCACAAAGTCTTCTGCCTCGGTCATTTTCCAACCTCACGCACCGTTACGGAAATGGCCATAACTCCCTCTAGAAAGCCCGGAATCATAATCCGTAAAAATCACTGGAAAGTAGACTTCCGGGGTTTTTTGAAAATATATGGTAGGAAATCTAGTTGTCAATGAGGAGGGAGATATGGACCCCGAAATCTGTGTGTTCTGCATGGGCATTTGCAATGTCAGCCCATTAACCTTTGGAAAACAGAGTTGACCAGTGCCGCGGTCTCAATGTCGCGTTCTAGCTCAAACGCGGATCTACCACGGAAACATGGTTTTACTTGCCGTGGTTGACCATGAATCATGCCGCGGTTTGGGTCAACGGCGAGGTTGCAGCAACTCTGTATGGCTTCCATTCTTGACTTCTTTTTGCTCATTTTGGCCTCCCAACTTAACTTTAAGCTCAAAACACCAATTGTAGGGAATATGTAACTACACATGGCTCACAACACCCATAATATACAAAAACATGCTCAAAAACGAGAACAACGATAGGAAATAGGGATCTCAAATAGGTACAATTATCATCCGATCACTATGCATCTTTCCAAACTGACATGCATCACATAAATTCTCAACATAGCTTACTGTAGGCATATAAGTAACCATATCATGAGATTGTATATATCTCAATGCATTCACATTAAAGTGACCATATCTTTTATGCCATAGGACTGAATCATCTTGCTTGGAAACCAGAGCTGAGTGATTTACTTGATTCAAGCTCAAAGCAAAACTATTATCATGCATTTCTACCTTAACAACTTCTACACCACATGAATCAAATATAATGCAGTAATTTTCCTTAAATGAGAGTGAATAACCCTTCTTCAATAGTTGAGCAACACTCAAAAGGTTCTGGTCTAGGTCTGGAATTAAAAGGACATCAGAAATTAATTTAGCACCCTCACTAGTTTGAATAGAAACTGTACCTTTTCCAGCTGCCTGCACCACTTGACCATTTCCAAGCTTTACTTTGGTCCGGTCAGCTCTATCTAGTGAAGAGAAAAGGTTCAAATCCCTTGCCATGTGACTTGTGCATCCACTGTCTATGTACCAAACATCTTTATAGATTAAGCAGCATGCTTGAGTTGCCATAAACAAGTGATCCTGTGACTGATGTTGCTCATCTGTGAAGTTTGCTTGTTGTTCAGGTTGTGATTGCATCTAGTTTGACTTTGATCTACATAACTTCTCTCTGTGACCCCATTTCTTACAAAAATTGCATTGGATTTGTGGCTTGCCTTTATACCAGCAGTTTTTAGACAAGTGATTTGTTCTTTTGCAAGTTGAACAAGGAGGAAAATTGCCTTTCATTGCAAATTCTATTGAGCTTCCATCCATCTTGGTTTTTCCTTTTTGATCACCATTTTTCTTGTCAAAGTTTTGCTTCTTTTGATCTCTTTGACCAGACTGCTTCCATTTTTGCCTTGCTTGAAAGGTACCTTCGATTACTTCATCAGTCCTCATTGAGATCATTTGCTCTTGTGCCTGCAACTTGCTTATCATTTCTGAAATGGTTAGCCTTTTTAAGTCACAAGACTCAATAGCTGCAACTTTAGCTTCAAATTTTTCAGGCAAGCTGATCAACATTTTCTCCACAACCTTATAATCCTCCACTTTCTTACCATATAGCCTCATTTGATTCACTAATTCAAACAGCTTGCAAGAGTAGTCTTTAACAGACTCACTTTCTTTCATGTTCAACATCTCAAACTCTCTTTTGAGAGTTAACATCTTGACATTTCTTACTCTTTCACTACCCTCATATCTTTCCTTCAGCTCATCCCATATCTCTTTTGCTGTCTCCAGGTGCATGATGCTGGTGAAAACAGCATCTGTCAATGCTGAATGAAGACAAGTAACAGCCTTATCCTTCTTCATCTTCTCCTCCTCATGTTGCTTAATATGAGCTATGGTAGGATTAGCTCTAAGTGGTGGAATTTGCTTGTCTTGATCTACAAATTCCCATAGGCCAAACGACTTCAAATATGACCTCATTTTCACTACCCAAATCTAGTAGTTTTCCCCAGCAAACCAAGGAACTGGAATGGCAGTGTTGCTTCCAGATGCCATTTAATCACTCACTAGTGTTTTGACTCTTAAAAACCAGTGTTTAGGCTCACAAATATCTCAATATTTTCTGAAACTAGACCTCACAGTCCCTCAAGAACACAGCTCTGATACCACTGTTAGACATTCAAACAATTAAGCTACCATGGATACCATCAATAACATGAAGACCATACTCTCGGTTGAGAGGAAAAAACAGAACATACACTCAATATTTTTGCTACAATACTCCATTACTTTTCATTAAGATTATATATAAAGTACAAGGGCAATTTATAGCCATATGATAACACCAAACATTGTCCTAACACACTGTCATTAGGTGGAAAACATACCACAAATACTGACACAGCCATACCTAAAACATAACATTACCAACTAAAGTAAAACTAAGACATTTCAAGCAATATAGAAATAGAACTAAATAGTTACAACTAATTCAACAATGAAACTAAATTGCCATAACCATAAGCTAGAAAGTATCTAGAAAAGTTTCATTAGTTTAACAAGGACTTACTAGGGTGTTATGAGTTCAAGAGTAAATCACACAAAGACGAGTTCAGCGCGGAAGGTTTATGTAGAGTTGCAATGTTTGGTTTGCTTGTGAAAGAGGAGCTCAAGTCATGGCCAGAGCAACGCACCAGAATGAGAAGCTGGCTAACCATATATGTAGTAGTTGAGAGTTGCCAGCATGCATGGATGAGAGAAGCCCTGGAGGATGGCTTCTATAAATGGCATGCAACTAAGATGAAGAGTACATAGGGACAGCTTCCTGATCAAAATTGATTTGCTAAGTGTGCAAAAATTATAAGTCATGTGTAGTTGCATTATCACTAGCATTTGTCTGAATCATTTTGGGGGTAGAGTTCAAAAGTAACAGGAGTAGTAGCAATCAATATTGTTGTTCAAATTATTAATTTTTCTTTTTTTTTTTCCTTCTTTAAATGTATTTGGGTCATTCTCTTCTTTTGTTACTGATCTCTCTGACTTATTTTTATTCAGAGTGTAACTTAACTTTTATCATTTTTGTTGTTAGAATGTTAGTTCTTTATATATATATGTTCTCATTTTCAAGTGAAATGGAAAAGGGTGGTCAAAAAGTAATAATAATAATTATTTGATTATATAACAAACATCAAAAGATGTTTGAGTGTGTAGTTGTTGGTTCAGGCATTTGTAATATAGTTTAATGCAAAAATTTGATATGATTAACAATCTGATACAGGTTCATCATATTCATTTCTGATTAAATTGCAAAATGTCGGCTGCTTATTGGAGTTGAGCAAGTATTCTATGGCAGTGGAACAAATGAGAAGTGTGATCTGAATAGGAGAGGTGGTCAATAATGCTTTTCTGAGACAAAACACTTGCAAGACATAACATTACTTGTCCGGACAGATGTTTGTATCACTCTATCTGGCATGCAACAGTGTTCTAAATAGTTGTCAGATACAAAAATGCAAGAAAATATGACTTATAAGCAATACCAACATGAACATATGAACAATATACCATGTTTTATCACTCAATGCAAATGGGAAACAATCATCCACAATTCACTAAAACTTATCATCAATTCATCAACAAAACTTCCTACTTAAGTGGACGGTGATTGTGTGATTTTTTTTAGGGTAAATTGCACTAAAATACCTTGACATTTGCTAATATAGCACCTAGATTGCACTTTTATAAAAATGACAGATTAATACCCTTGACCAAACTGATGACTGTTAACATTAACAGTTGACCGGTCAATTTAACAAAATGTCCCAATTACCCTAATAAAATCATAAAGTAATAAAAAAACAAAAAAAAATTCAAAAAGTAAAATTAAAATAAAAAAAAAAATAAAAATAAAAAACTAGAATTCTAGAAAAAAAAAAAAAAAACAAAACTAAGATCTGGAAAAAAAATCAACTTCAAATCACCTTCACCTTCATCTTCATCTAACTTCTCACCCAACTTCTCATTCAACAAAGTACAAACACAACACAAACAATAAAAACACCACACAAGAACCCGAAAGAACAAACCCAAAATCAAAATTGAATCTTGTAAACAACCCATGAAGAGGTCAGATCACACCAAATCTCCTCCAAAATTGAAGAGATGTTAGGGCGGTGGTGGGAATGGCGATGGTAGGCGTGACGTTGGTGGAGCAATCGGTTCGATTTGCTTGAAGAAGATCGAACCAATCAACAAAGATCGAACCAAATCGGAGATGGAGTGATAGCTCCATCTGCATCTTAGCATCTCGCCGGAGCGACGTTTATCCAGAAGAAATGCATCGGAGCGACGCGAAGGAGTGGATCGTTGGTTTTAGAGGTGACGCAGAGGAGAAAATCGTCAGATTCTGAGGTTGTTCGGGTCGACCCAGAAGACGCAGAGGTTTTTCGATTCTCCATTTTTCAAGTTGATGGATGACACGGCGAAAGTGGAAGAACACGGCGGCTGCTAGTACGATCTCCATAGAGAGGATCGCACCACATTTCCTCCTTTTTTACGGCGGTAGTGTGTAGCTTTGGTGAATAGTGCGCGGCAGCTATGGTGTGGTGTTGTGGGTTTTTTTTCTGGTTGCATTGGTTTACATGCTTGAGTACTTCATGGGTTGTTTACAAGATTCGATTTTGATTTTTGGGTTTGTTCTTCCGGGTTCTTGTGTGTTGTTTTTATTGTTTGTGTTGTGTTTGTACTTTGTTGAATGAGAAGTTGGGTGAGAAGTTAGATGAAAATGAAGGTGATTTGAAGTTGATTTTTTTTTTCCAGATCTTAGTTTTGTTTTTTTTTCCAAATTTCCAGATTTCCAGTTTTTTATTTTAATTTTTATTTATTTATTTTACTTTCTGATTTTTATTTATTTATTACTTTTTGATTTTTTTTAATTACTTTATGATTTTATTAGGGGTAATTGGGACATCTTGTTAAATTGACCGGTCAACTGTTAATGTTAACAGTCAACAGTTTGGTCAAGGGTATTAATCTGTCATTTTTTAAAAAGTGCAATCTAGGTGCCATATTAGCAAATGACAAGGTATTTTAGTGCAATTTACCCTTTTTTAAAAAATATTTATCAAACTTATGTTTTGTTAATTTTTTTAAAATATTTTTTTTCTGTTTTTTAAATATATATTATATAAAATATAAAAATATAAAATAAAATAAAGATGGACGGTGATTGTGTATTTTTTTTTAAACAAAAAAATTTTGTTTTTAAATTCTTTTTTATTTTTAATTTCTGTTTTTAAATTTAAATAAAAAATAAAAAAATTAATATATCCACCGTTCATCATGGAGATGGACGGTGGAGATCCATCTTTTTTTTAAAAAAAAATTCCTTTTTTTGTTTTCCTTTTTATTATATTTTTCATTTAATAAATAGCTGGAGGGTACCATTGTCATTTTCTGAGCTATTTGCCCATTTAAAGATATAGAAGGGCAATTTCATCTTTTTAACCATTGAATAGTGTTAGAGTTAGTTTTTCTATTGAAAAAGCTAACAGAAGGGGGACTTTTGGAGACCGGCCAATATGGATAAACCGTGTCCTCACCTTTCTAACAGGGCAAAGGTCGGGGGGGAGGAATAATAATATCCCTTTTAAAATTTTATTTTATCTTCACCATCCATGTTTAAAGTTTTTTTTTTTTTTTTTAAATAATAATAATTTAGGGATCAGAGATAGTTTAATGTTTTGACGGTCAAACATGGTCAATGGTTAAGTTTGATTAACGGAAGGGGATGTCAGTGTCAATTTATAATAATGTTATTCATGAGTGTAAGAGAGCAAACCTAGTAAGGTTTAGTGCAAGGACAATGGTAGACATCCAAAACTTTTGTCCATCATTTACATCCAATTGTTGATGTGTCAATTGATGAGTGAATACACATTAATAATTATTTATTCATGTATCCACTTACTAATTGACACATCAACGGTTGGATGTAAATGATGGACAAAAGTATTAGATGTCTAACATTATTCTTAGTGCAATATGCTCTTTATAAAAATATCATTAATTTATGTAACAAATTAATAAATTTTTACAAGCCCATTGTCTCACACATCTCACATCTCACATAACACACCAACAGAGACCGCCTCCTCTTCCTGCATCGACATCGGCCCCTTTCAATGGCATCCTCCAACACCACCACCCATCTCTCACACGTGACACAAGCTAGGATTGGTTTATGGGTTCCGTGGATTTGAGATGTTTTGAAGTATTGAATATGTTTTAAATCAATGGATTTGAATTTAGGTATAAGAGAAAGAATTATATATTTTTATGGGGTATATTCAATCTAGATTTGGTTGGAGTTTGATGGATTTGTTTTAAGTGATGGATTTTGGTGGAATTCATAATCTCATAGATTCCATATAGATTTTGTCGAATTGTGTAAATAATTCGTTGGAGTTCATTGGACTTTTATGTAGAATTATATGGAATTGGATGGTTTGTCTAGAAAAAAAAAAAAAAAATCATTTTATTAAACACTCATTTTATTCTTCGATCAACTTTAAGAACATCAATTAAGAAAAAATAAAAAATAATAAAAATAATAAAATAATAAAATAATAAAAATAAAAATAAAAACCTTTTTTGGGCGATTTGACATAGAAACCAAATCTGCATCTCCTTCTTTTTAGAAACAAATTAAAGAAAAAATAAATGAAATCATAAAATTCTTCTCTAGTAATCATTAAGAACATCAATTAAGAAAAAGAAAAAGAAATTAAAAAATAAAGAATTTTTTTTTTAGATTTAGAAACCGTGTCTCTCGTCTTCTTCTTTCTCATCAAGTGAAAAAAAAAATCATAAATTTTTATTCTCTAGTCATCACTAACAACATGAATTAAAGAAAAAAATATTTGAAAGAATTTTTTTTTTTTTTTTTAAATCTAGAAACATCAACATTGTTCTTCAATTAAAGAAAAAAAAAATACACATCATTTTTTAGGAGATCTGGGTCCCAACTTCTAGATCTTCAGCTTCTTTTTTTCTCAATCATTATCATCAATTAACTAAAAAAAATCAAGAAATCTTCTTTTTTGGAAGATCTAGACCAGATTTCCTTTTTCTTTGGTCATCAACACCATTTTTGCTTCTCAGTAACAATCATCATTAATTAAAGAAAAAAAGTCCATTCTTGCTTCCGGTAACAATCATCATTAACTAAAAGGCTAAAAAAAACCCACCCTAATCTGGAAATTCAATTGTATTTTGTTTTTTAGTGCTCATAGAGAGGGGTGTGAAATCCTTACAAATATTTTGGTATATGGAAAGATTAGTGAAGGCCCTTTCTATTTATACTTTTTATTTTAAAATCCATCCCTTTAAACAAATTCATCTAAATCCATGACTTTTGAACACACATATTTGCTTGGACTTCTTAAAAGTCTGAATTGAATACACCTATATTTCTTTGGATTTGTTTGGAATCTTTCAAAGGCTTGATCGAATACCCGCAGAATTTTATAGATTATTTACAAATATGAATACAATACACTCACCTATAGATTCCAATCAAATCAAATCTTGATTGAATACACCCCGTTAGGAACATCTCTAATGATATAAGCAAATTTGGATCATCAAAAGTTGTCACCTCAACATTTGAGAATTTTTTTTTAGGGATTGCTAAAATTGATTATTGTGTAGTCCACAATGGTATAGAATCATAATAAAATTTTCCTTCAATTTTTCATTAGTCAAACAGGGTAAAAATAAAATAAAATAACTATAAAAGACAAGAGAAGGTATATATGAGTATTGATCTATTTGTAATGAAGAGACAAATTTTACCTAATTGAAAATTTTGGGGTCGAAATAATGATGAGATACACAGGTGATCAAAGAAAAAAATAAAATAAATAAAAAAGCCACAGATGAGAGAGAGAATAAAATTACAACAACAGTTTTTTTGGATTAAGTTTGTATCTGATGATTGAAAGTTAATCTTCAAATTTGATTATTGAAGAGGCAATTTGATTATTGATTAAAGCTATTGCCAAATTTTAGTGACTCTGTTGGACATTTTTTTTGGGCTAAATAATCAAATTTTGGTTACTTTTATACCTTTGAGGATACCAGTAGAGATGCTTTGATTAAAGAGTTTAGTTTTACTTAAAATCTTATATAAATAAATATATAAATATATATATATTATTTGTTTAGGGTATTTTTGACGTTTCACAACTTAACAGAAACATCTCCATCTAGGACTATGTTAGGTGTATGTTTGAAGGGCAAATGTGTAATTACCCCTTAAATATATGTTAATATAAATATAAAGGGTGCTGATAATGACACTCATAAATATGATAATCACTCACATATTTTAATAAAAAATTTAATTACAAAAATTTCCCAATAAGAATTTACCAATAAGGACAAATTGGTTTAATTAACAAGAAACTGAATACCATGTACACTCATTAATTACACAAATATCTTCAACTATATCACTTCATTAAAAAAAATTAATAAATAAATAAACCCTAATTACACTAGTTCACCAAAGTCACGAGGTCCAGCGGTTCCCTTTACATTCATTTAAATAAGTTCTTTGTATTACTTGCTGTCATCGAGTTGATATGCTGAAATGTGCTAGGAAAAACACACGAGTGTTTGAAAGTAATGCACATATCCAACCAACCTTGAGGTTAAGGCCCCTTTGTTTTGTAGTTGTACTAGGTAAATAGCATACGGGAGGGTTTTTTTATCGTTCAGTTTGGTAAGATTTTGAGGCGGGATTGTTGAGCTAGGGTTATCGGAGACTATTAACAACAAAAGAACAATGGGTCACTCCAACGTCTGGAACTCGCACTTGAAGACCTAAGATCCTAGATCTCGTACTTGCTGTGTTTGTGGAAACCCTCATGGAATAATCCAGAAGTATGGACTGATGTGTTGCAGGCAATGCTTCCGCAACAACGCCAAGGAAATTGGCTTTATCAAGTATCGTTGAAGATGGAGTATGTGATCTTTAAGTCAGGAAGGTTTTGTCTGAAGGACAATGTGTGGCAGAGCTGTCTTTTATGTTTTTTTTTTTTTACTTAAGAAAATTGGTGCCTTCACAAGTTCACTGGATTTTAAAGTTGTTAATTGTGTTATTAGTTAACTAACAATTAAGCAGACAATGAAGTGATTATTGGACTGAAAAAAAAAAGGAAATAACAGACGGATATATGAGACAAAAAAGAAATGCAAGAATGTAGTGGAGTCTTTTTGAGGAACAGGAAATTGAATTGCATGAAATTGAATTAACAAAGAGAAGTGAAATGTTTTTTTCATTTCTGATTATGGAACACAACAATATTTGCTTAACAGTAACTGGTCATGGCAATTTTAAAAAGCATATGAGCCATTATTTGGAACTAGGAAATGTTTTGGATTTGTTTGATTCGAGTCATGTCATGTGTTCCCTAGCCTCTAACGCGATGCTCTCCCAAACAGACTTGAATTCTTGTTTTTAATGAATAGATGACATCGTTAAGATGAAATTATCGGCTGATCGGTCTCTATCGACCCGTCATTCTCAATGAATCTTTTTTCTTGGAACGCTCGAGGGCTAGGGAGCTTTTGAGCGCTCAATGTCTTACTCTCTCACAAGCAGGATACAAAACCCGATTTGATATTTTTAATGGAAACTAAGTGTGATAATGTGAAAATGGAAAAATGGAGGGTGAAACAGGGTTTCAGTGGGAAGCTAGTTGTGAACAGTGTGGGCAGAGTGAGGGGTCTCTGTTTGTTCTAAACCGATAATTTGGTGGTGGACCTTATGACTTACTCCCAAAATCATATTGACGTTAAAGTTAGGAATGGTCGCAGTTATGTTTGGAGGTTTACAGGGTTTTACGCCTTCTAGAGGTAGCCCAAAGGACTCACTCCTGGACCCTTCTCCATCGAATTGTTGGGATGGCCAATTTGTTTAGGCTATGCATAAGGGATTTCAATGAAATCCTATATGACTACAAGAAGTCAGGCAGTGTGAACAAGAGATGGCGGCTTATGGTCGATTTTCAGAAGGCTCTTGAGGATTGTAGATTGGAAGACATGGGGTTTTCAGGCCCCAAATTCAATTGGAGTAACAAAAGAGATGGTGATGACATGATTTTGGAATGACTTGATAGAGGTCTGTGTAACAGGTCTTAGGCGTCCTTATTTTTAGACTCAGAGTTTTACGAAGGATTCCAATATAATGCTGAACAGAGTGCCTAAGTTTGGGAGACGTTTTTTCTTAGAAGATTATTAGGTGGAGGATGGCGATTCTAAGAAGGTAGAGTCTTCTGTTTGGGATAAAAATGAATACGGTAGCAGTGTGAAGGTTGTGTTGAAGAAGATTGAGGATTGTGGCAAGTGCCTACGGTTATGGAATGCCAAAAAGAAAAGGGACATGCGGGGAGGATATAGCCTAGAGGAAAAAAGAGCTTAATGAGGCTTGTACAATGGACAAACTAGATTCATGGAGACTGACAAATAGGGTGAAAAATTAGTTGGATATGGCTCTGGATACTGAAAAGTAATACTGGCGCCAAAGAGTCAAAGTCGATTGGCTTAAAAATGGTGACCGTAACACTCATTTTTTCCACCTAAAGACGTCGGCTAGAAGAGCCCGTAATAGAATAATCACCTGCTGAATGATGATAGTGTATGGAAGGATACCCATTATGACATGAAAGGTATGTTTGAGAAGTTTTTTTCAAAACTCTTTAGTTCTAGCTCTCCATTGAGTAGTGAGATTGAGATGGTTCTGGATGGAGTACGGCTTATGTTGTCTGCCCAATCAACAAGTCTCCTTGATGTGAAATTTATTGGAGATGATATTCAAAGAGCGGTTTTGGTATGGGTTTGTTGAAGGAGCTAGGGAAAAACGGGCTTCCTGCTAATTTTTACCAAAAGTTCTAGGATACAACCGGGCCTAGTATGATTTATGCCTGCCTTGCATGTCTGAATGAGGGAGCCTCGGTTGAAAGTATGAACAGTACAGTGATTACTTTGATTCTGAAAGTACAATCTCCTGAAAAAATTGATAATTTTCGCCCGATAAGTTTATGTAATGTCATTTACAAAATCATTGCAAAATGTATAGCTAACCGTTTTCGGAATGCTCTGGGAGAGGTCATTTCTGACGCTCAGAGTGCTTTCATCCCAGGCCGTTTGATCTCTAACAACACTCTCATCGGGTTTGAATGCTTACATAAGCTGAAACTCAGAAGAAGAAAGAAGGGGTCTATGGCCATTAAACTTGATATGTCGAAGGCCTACGACTATGTTGAGTGGATTTTCTTAGAGAATATGATGCTGAAATTGGGTTTTTCTAGATTATGGATCAACTTAGTGATGAGATGTGTCACCTCTGTTTCATACTCCTTCCAGCTTAACGAGGATGTGTGTGAGAATATTAAGCCTTCCAGAGGCCTTAGACAGGGAGATCCTCTATCTCCATACATTTTCATGATATGTGCGTAAGGCTTTTCGAGTCTTATCCGCAATGCTCATTCTCTAGGAATGTTGTCAGGTTTTAATTGCAGTAAGGGTGGTCCAAATAGTTCTCACCTTTTATTTGTAGATGATAGTCTGTTGTTCTCGAAAGTGAATGGTGCGAACTGTGAGGCTGTTAGGAGGATCTTAGATGTTTATGCCAAGGCTTAGGGGCAGAAGGTTAACTTTTACAAATCGGCCTTATGTGTTAGTTCTTCTGTTTCAGTGATTGAAGAGGCTAAACTTGCCTCTATTATTGGGGTTCAGTTGGTTGATTGTCATGAGAAGTATTTGGGTCTTCCATGTTTTACGGGAAGAAATAAATGCAAGCTTTTTTTGAACATTGTTGATCTCATTTAGGGGAAATTAAAATGGTGGGGTGACAGACTGTTATCGACAAGGAGGAAGGAAATCCTTATTAAGGCGGTGATCCAGTCAATCATGTCCTACGCCATGTACCTATTCAGCTTACCAAAAGGCCTAATCTCTGAGATTCAGCGTTTATGTTCTCGCTTTTGGTGGGGTAGCAACCAAGATATAAGGAAAATCCATTGGTGTTCTCAGAGTCGTCTATTTAAGCGTAAAGTGGAGGGTGGATTATGATACACCTATTTCAGGTTTTTATAAGATGAAAATGTCCAAAATTGGCCGTCCAACACTGACCTCAGATGATTGGCATGTGGCAAAGATCTTTGTTGAATTTTTAAAGGTTTCTTATGATTCCACTGTAACTCTTTCCGGGGTCTATTACCCAACATCTTCCCTGGCAATCCATTATATTGTGGAAATATCTGAATTGTTAAACAATTATAGGGGAGATAATATCTTAGGTCCTGCATTTGTTGCCATGGAAACCAAGTTTTAAAAATACTGGTCTACAATTCCTTTCCTTTATGCTTTAGGTGTTATAATAGATCCTAGGGTTAAATTATCTGGTTTTGAAACATTGCTAGAGTATTTTGGTGATATTTTGAGCGTAGATTATTCTGCACAGGTTACTGACATTCGTACCAAGTTGTTCAAAGTTTTTAGTACTTATGAGCGCAGGTATAGCGGCGTTGACGCGCAACCGTCAGCACAACCAAACACACTCCCGAATCAAACAAGTTGGAACATTCTAAAATGCCGAAAAAAGTAGGCTCATCAAGTTGTTCTTCTTCATGAGCTGGATCAGCTGGTGCAACTTTCAGTGCCGAACTCAAAAGCTACCTTGAAGCTCAATTCGATGACAGATTTGAAAGAGAGAAGGGATTTGATCCGTTGGTATGGTGGAAGACCGACAACTATAAATATCTGGTCTGTCACATCTAGCACGTGACGTACTGATTATCCTTATCTCCACTGTTTCCTCATAACAGATATTCAGAACGACTGGAAGAATTGTTGAAGAAAGAAGAAGTTCTTTGACTCCAGATATGGTGGAGGTATTGGAATGCATTTGGGATTGAGAGCGTGCTCGAAAGAGGTTGCAAAATGAAATGGTAGACGAACAACTTATTCAAAATTTCAGTACTTTATATGTCGAAGAGAGTTCCGGCAGTAACCAAATCTAGGACTTCTAGGTTATACATGTACATTAACTTGTAATACGGTTGCACTCTTTTTCCCTTACCAAGTTTTTATCCCATTGGATTTTTCTTGGTAAGGTTTTTAATAAGGAAATCATATAAATATGTAATACTGAGACTCTGAAATAAATAAATAATTTTTCATTTCATATTTTCATAATTTCATATATTTTTATTTTCTTTAATCTTTTAGCTTTATTTATTCTTTGAATTATTTTTTTAAATAAAAATATAAATCTTTCTATTTTCTACATTTTTTTTATTACACTAAAATAATAAATAAGATAGACAAATTACAATTAAAAATGTTTAAACAATATTATAATGTAACAATTGAATTAAAAATTTGAAATTTAAAAATATAAAAAAAAAAACGGTCAGCTTGCCAAGCCGGCGTGCCCGACCCGCCCGACCGACTGTTTTTTCTTTTTCTTTTTCGTTTGTGCCAATTTTTTTTTTTTTTGTTTTAATTTTTTTTTTGAAAAATTTGACCGTTGCTGACGTCAGCAAACGATCAATTTCAAAAATGGTCAAAAATTAAAATTTACCCCCTCATCTCTTCTATTTCATATTTTTACCCACAGTTGAAATTTTTCTATAAATACCCCCACACATTCCAATTTCCATACACTTTCTCACAATCTCTCATTCTCTCCATTACTCTCTCTAATCTCTATTCTCTACACCATTTCATATTTTAATAATTCCATTCTTGCTCTCTCTCTTTACTCTCACTCTCTCTCCACTCTACTCTCTACACTACTAATCTACTATTCTAAATTTATAATACTATATTACTAATATTATTCTCTAATCTCTCCACCAAAGCTCAAAGGTCAAAGGTATCTTTTTCCTTTAAATGTTATTAATTAATTTTATGTTTTAGTTTTTAAATCCTATATTTGTACTTAATATATTTATGCTTAGTTATTAATTTTGATATTTATTCTTATGTTTTATGTATATTTAATATTTATGGCTTTATGATTTATGAATTAATATTTTTATGCTTTGTTATAAATTTTAATATTTAATCTTAGAATCCTATATTTTAGTAAATTTATCATTTTATGAATTTATGTCTAGTAATTAATTTTAATATTTATATATTTTAATTTATACTTAGTATATTTTGTTTAGTTAGTAAATTGATGATTTTAGGTTTAGTAATTAATTTTAATATTTTTATGATATTTATGATTTATGTTTAGTAATTAATTTTAATATTTTTATGCTTAGTATATTTATGATTAAATGCTTAGTAATTAATTTTAATATTTTTATGCTTAGTATATTTATGATTAAATGCTTAGTAATAAGTAGTATATTTATGATTAAATGTTTAGTAATTAATTTTAAATTTTCATGTTTAGTATATTTATGATTTTATGCTTAGTTTTTAATGACTAATGAGTTAATATTTGTATTGTAGAAAATGGATCATAATCATCCTCAATTTATGGACGGTCTTAACATGGAAGACGATTATTTTGACCTTTTCGGGCCAACGGAAACGGCAGTGGGACCTTTTGGTTCCGAGGTAACACCGACATCACGTCCTCCCAAACCTAAAAAGCACATTTCAAATTCAAACGTATGACAGTGTTTTGATAAAGAAGAAATACCAAACCCAGACGGTAGGGTCACAACAAAATGTTGTTGTAAGTTTTGTAAACTCTGATATACCAATTCTACTTCTAAGTCGAGAACCGGTAATTTGAAAAGACATATAGACAAATGCATTGCTCGACACAGACATGTAGACACTATAACCCAGACTTAACTACAACGGTCCATTATGATCCTGCGTATGGCCGTATGCTAGAGATTGCACTCTTTTTCCCTTACCAAATTTTTATCCCACTGTGTTTTTCTTAGTAAGGTTTTTAATGAGGCAATCATGTAATACTGAAAATCCGAAATAAATAAATCATTCTTCGTTTCATATTTTCATAATTTCATGTATTTTTTATTTTCTTTAATATTTTATCTTTATTTATTCTTTGAATTATTTTATTAAATAAAATAATAAATCTATCTATTTTTTTTATTATACTAAAATAGAAAATAAAGTATAACAATTACAATTAAAATTACATAATTTAAATTGTTTAAACAATATTATAATGTACTTGTACTACAATGAATTAAATTTAAAAAATAATAATAAATTTTTTTTGGGCCTGCGTGCCGAGCATGGCCCGGCCCGCCAGCCGACACATGAGGCACGTGTCAGGTCTCCCATTTTTGAAAACGGGCTCCTTTGGCCCGAAACAAATGGGTCGTGCCGGTCCACATTTTCACCACTAGTTGTGTGCAAGGCGGAGCTCCAATGCATTATCCGGGTTCTATTGCTATTTTAATATCAATTTTTTTCTAATTTTCTTTGTATTATGGTACATGATGAAACCCTGTGTTTTTGAATAATTTCCAGATATATTTATTGATTCCCAAATATTGTTCTTTAATGTTTATGGTTTTTACTTCAATTGATTAGGAAATATTAAACCCTTTCACCTTTGATATCATGTATCATTGATAGTTAGGTATATATATTTAATTAATCAATACTTGGTTTCGTAATGTTAATTATAATTTCTTTGATTATTTGTTTTTCATTAAATAGGATACATAGAATGCTTAGGGATTGCATTTTGAAGCGAAGAAAAACCAACATATGATTTTGATTAATGTGCATATTGTTAAATTCATGGTTAGACAATAAATTGATTTTTAATTGTCATTCTAATTTGGAGAATTAATAAATTATCAGAAAGTTATGAAATTTCACAATGGCGGATTCTGATACCCTAGTATTCTTTAATTGATTGCTTTCAATATTATTTGGTTTAATTTTAATTTTAAATCATCACATTCGGTTAACTAGGTTATAATTAGATTAAATTTAGATTCGATTAGTTTTTCATCAATCCTCATAGGATCGACTTCGTACTCCGCATTAGCTATTCTACAATAAACTCGTGCATGTATTTGCGAGTAAAAATATTTTCAAATTAAAGCACAACAATAGTTGAGTTCTTAGAGAGAGAAAGGTTCAAGACCATTTTTGACTCTCCATTCCTCATTCATGTGACTCTAAGGCATCATCAAGCATGGGTCTTCATTGCATCTTCACTTGGTAGGTAAGAACAAATATCACATCTCATTTATTATTCTTCCTTTACTACCAAGACTCCATCTTTACTGCATAATCTTTGAAGTTATGGTGATTGTAAGGGGTTAGCTAATAACTAGGATTGTTGGGAATTTATATTCACACCTAGTTAAGCATTTTGTGTTAGTTTAACATATATTTGCATTGAGTATTCATATACGTTCACTTAGACATTAACTCTCTTCATTGAGTCCAAGCCTTATAGCTATATGTGGCAGTTGCACAAGCAAGTGTC
Source organism: Acer negundo (assembly GCA_035582765.1). NCBI lineage: Eukaryota > Viridiplantae > Streptophyta > Magnoliopsida > Sapindales > Sapindaceae > Acer > Acer negundo. The sequence goes on from CM069242.1 coordinate 16,101,216, forward strand.
AAAAGTCACTATAAGAGGTGTGCGGGTAGATATGTTTAATGGAGGTCGATGAAGAAGAAAATGAAAAAGAAATTTGAAAAAATTATTTTTGTCCAATAAGTTTCAAAATTTTTTGAGACTTTTTAGGTAATTTTCGAGACTTTTAAAGTATTTTTGAGACTTTTCATATTTTTCTGAGACTTTTCAAGTGTTTCCGAGACTTTTCGTGTATTTTCGAGACTTTTTATATTTTTTCAAGACTTTTCATGTATTTTCGAGAATTTTGGTAATTTTTGAGAATTTTTGGTAATTTCCGAGACTTTCTAGGTAAAAATGAAATTTATCGATACTTTTGGTAATTTTTGAGACTTTTTGGGTCAAAATGAAAATTTTAAATTTTTTTTTTCCCTCTTCTTGCTTGAAACCTCCATTGGAGGTCGATTTTGACCTCCATTGAAGGTCGATTTTGACCTGCATTAAAGGTCTTTCACCTCCATTGGTGGAGGATTTTGAAAAGAAAAAAAAATCAAAATAGTAAAGAAGGTTACTGTGGGGAGCATTTTTGGAAGGAACCTATGTTAGGTGCCATTTAAACTCAACTTATTAAAGGAGTGATCGTCTTAAAATACCACCTCAAAAGGGTGCTATATAATTTTCGAATCTGCTAAAAGTAGGACATGTTTACTTCAAAACCATATGATTATAGTTTGATTTGTGAGCTATTAGAAAACGACTTAAACTCATATTCTCATTTATGTTACTTATATGTAGATACGAGAAATTTACCACTAGATCACCTCAACTTTCATCGGTTGTCTTCTGATCTTGAGTATACCTTAAAATATTTAAATTTATTCCCGTAATATAATATCATCATATCAATAGGCAGAAGTTAATAAAGACATTACAATCTCAAACAAAAACAATTAAATTCTTCAATGTATAAAAGTAAACACCTTTTTCTTGTTAAATGCACATAAACAAGTAGTTTAGGTTGTGTTTGACCAGTACTAGCTCGTACATCTTTGAATACCCTTCTCTTCTATCAATAATGTCCAATAAAATTACATGGCCAAAAAATGATTTCAAACACAGGAAATTATGATGTATTGATGACATGTAATTTTGTTGTAGAATTATGTTTACTTGAATGTAATTATTAGAATTTTTGCCATCATGTTATAATTCAATTCTCTTACAAAGGTCTTTTCCTTTTTTTCTCTTTGAGTCAAAAGGGTAAAAGTAGGTCAGTCTTTTAGGTGTTGGTCTTCCTCTCTGACAAAGAAGTGGGTTTTTTTCACAAATCCCTCTTGATTTTTACGGTGTGAAGATGATTAATTCATAAATAGCAAAGCTTTACGAGAACATCTCACTAGCTAACAAAGATGTGGCCATCCATGAACCGGCGAAGGATGCTCAACTTGATGGAGTAGCGGAAGTAAATCACTGTTTGGTATGGAAAGTTCTCTCTGGGAAAGGAGTGAACATGGAGGCTTTCAAAACCTTGATTGATCAACTATGGAGCCCTTTCGGGGCTGTGGAGACAGAACTGGTGGGCGAGAACACCTTCATGTTCTACTTCAATAATCAAATGGATAGATACCGAATCTGGCAAAGGGGTCCTTGGTAATTTAAAAAGAGTCTTATAGCTTTAGAAAAATCAACTGATACAGGTAACATCTCTCTTTTGGGTTTCAACAAAGTAGAGCTCTGGGTTCAGATTCATGAGGTTCCTATAATGTGTATGAATTGAAGGATGGCAAAGTGGATGGCTGAGCAAATTGGGGAGGTGATAGATATCCCATCGGAGTCTAAAGAATGCCGGGGTAGATATTTGAGAGTCAAGATTCAAATTGATATCCATCGACCACTGAAACGATGGCTGCGTTTAAAGATAGACAAGTCTGATAACATTGTGGTGGTGGGACTGAAATACGAAAGACTCCCAGAATTTTGCTATGCCTATGGAAAAATTGGGCACGGAATCAAAAAATGTCTGGACATAGAAGCAAGAACAGAGGCACTATCGGGCAAGTCTACCAAATTTGGATCATGGATGAGAGCTACGTTTCCAGAAAGGTTGAAAAACAAGAATCAATCATTCACAAATGGAAGTTCTATAGATAAGGAAAGATCGACGGAAGGGTCGCGTGGGGTGGATTTTGAGAATTCTTTCATCATAATGACCAGACCTCTTAATTTACAGAGGAAGGTTTCTGCAACTTCTTCGACGGCACAGAGGAGGTCGATGGAAGGGACAAGTTCCAAAACCCTAGCTCTTGTTAGTGGCCCTGGGTCAAAGCCCATGAATTTGTCTCAGATAGAAGGCCCGATAGAAAGAAATAGTGAAACCTCAAAAGTGGAGCGCAGAATAAACAGATCGGCCCATCCAATTGAAGCTTTGAAGACAAGCGAGCCTACTGATATTAAGGTCCAAGTAACTAAGATAGTCATATTAGATACTAATTCTTTTCAGCCAGTGCCATTAGATATGATCATTTCTCCAAAGAAAAAAGTTAACTGAAAATGGAAAAGAACAGCGAGAGAGGGGCTACCTCAACAAATTCCGAGGAAAATCCCAAGCCCCATCAGACAAGTTCTGGCTTCAAGGAAAACTAGGAAGAAAGGATTCAAAGACCAAACTTCCTCTCCGCTAGGCCTGAAGTTATCAGGAAGAATTTGTAAAGGTAAAAGTCTGTTGAAGTCTTCAAATCCCTCAAAGAAGTCTCCAAAAGTGGAAACCTCCACTTCTATCAGTTATGCAGAAGTGACAAATTTAGCTTGCAAACGTAAAGTAGTTTTTGAAAAATCAGAGGATAACAAAACAGTGAAGAAACTCAGAACTCCTTCTCTTTCTCAGGAAGGTTTGATATCGACAGAGCTTGAAATCCAGGCCTAACGGGAACAAAAATAGGCCTTAGTTGGAACGTTCGGGGGTTGGGGAATCTCTGGGCGTTCGCAGACTTGTCAAGGCTGCTCAAGAAGTATTCTCCTGATTTTGTCTCTCTCTGAAACAAAAGTTTATGGGCTCAAGGCAAGTAGAATTAAAGAATCTCTTCGGTTTGGTGATGGTTTTTTGGTTGATTATAAGGGGAAAAGTGGGGGTTTGATGCTTTTGTGGAAGAAGGAATTTTTGGTTACTATTTTGTCTTTCTCAGTGGGTCATATTGATGCTCGCTTTTAGTTGGATGTTGGGTTTTCTTGGCGTTTCACGAGCTTCTATGGCGACCTTAGCTCGAGCAAAAAAGTGTTCTCATAGACTCTTCTTCGTTGCCTCCGTGCTGTTAACAACCTCCCCTGGTTGTGTGGGGGGATCTCAACGAGCTCCTGTGTATGAACGAAAAAGTGGGCGGTTCTAGGAAATTGATTTATGATATAATTTGTTTCAGACAAGTGACGGATGATTGTGACCTTATGGATTTAGGTTGTTCTGGGCCTTTTCTCACATGGAAAAATAGAAGAGAATGTAGGGGAAATGTACAAGAAAGACTCGACAGGTTTCTAGCTGATTTTGGTTAGAGGGATAAGTTTAGTCAAGCAAGTGTAGAACATCTTAGGTTTAATTCTTCTGACCACCGGGCTATTATGTTAAGGCTCAATGGGGTTCCCTTTAGCCAGAAAAGAAGAGGTAGGGACATTACTTTTCATTTTGAGCCTTTCTGGATTAAAGAAGAGGACTTAGATGGAATGATCAAGCTTGCATGGAACTCTGCTGGTCCCATAAATTCAGTGGCAGAGTTAAAAAGAAAGCTTAACAGCTGTGCTGCGAATCTTCAGGGTTGGACCAACTTTCGTTTCAAGAACTTGGGGAAACAAATAGAGGTGAGAAATAAGGAAACTGAATTTTTGTACAGGTCTTGTGGGGACCCAGGTGTGATGTAGGAAATCAAGACTTTAGAATCTGCTGTGGAGGGTCTTTTAGGGAGGGAAGAGCTTTACTAGAAACAGCGCTCCTGTGCAAACTGGCTGGAGGCAAGGGATCGCAACTCCAAGTACTTCCATGCAAAAGCCACCAGCAGGAATAAAAAGAATTTAATAAAGAAATTGACTGATGACAGCGGTAATGTCCATAGTGGTGAAGCTAGCTTGGCCTGGATTATCCAGGAGTACTTCTCCACTATCTTTAAGTTCTCTAGTCCCTCTGTTCAGGATATAAGAAAAGCCACTGGGGGAATCACAACAAGCTTTAGTGAAGAGAAGAGGGAGCTACTGAATGGGGTTTACACGTATAAAGAAGTTAAGCTGGTAGTTTTTAACTTGAATCCCACCAAGGCTCCTGGCCCAGACAGATTCCATGTCGTATTCTTCCAAAAAAATTGGAGTATCATCGGTGATGATTTCTCTAGAGTTTACCTACATGTACTGAATGGGTATGCCTCCATTAGGGATTTTAATTTGAACAATGTAGCCTTAATTCCAAAAATTAAATCTCCCTTATCTCCTAAAGATTTCTGGCATATCTCCCTATGTAGTGTGGTTTACAAGATCGTAACGAAAATGCTGGCTTCTAGGCTCAAGAATTTCCTCCCTAAATTAATCTCCCCACACCAATCTGCTTTTGTCCCTGGCAGGCAAATATTCGATAATGTGGTTGTGGCTTTCGAATATCTTCACTCTATTGCTCGCCGAAAACAAGGGAAAAAAGGTCTGATGGCTATAAAATTAGACATGAGCAAGGCTTATGACATGATAGAGTGGGAGTTTCTCAGAGAGGTTATGATTAAAATGAACTTCCCTCCCGCCTGGATATCATTAGTTATGGACTGTGTATCTTCTTCTTGCCTCTCCTTCCTATTAAATGGGTGTCCTGTAGGAACTTTAAACCCTTTCAAAGGTCTAAGATAGGGGTGCCTCTATCCCCCTATCTCTTTCTTTTATGTGCTGAAGCTTTTTTCCCGGCTTTTTTCCAATTCTGAAAAAAATGGTAGAGCCTGGGAATTAAATGTTGTAAGGATGCTCCGCGGATAAGTCATATGTTTTTCGCGAACGACAGTATTCTGCTTTGTAGAGCTACCATGGATAGTAGCCTCCGTATGAGGAAGCTGCTAAAAAATTATGAGTGTGGATCGGGTTAACAAATAAACCTGCAGAAACCGTCCATTACTTTAGCCCGAATGTTGATATGAGTATCAGATCAGCCATCCAATAGTCGTTGGATATAGTGGACGTCAACAAAAAAGATAGATACATGGGTATGCCTACTCTGGTGGGCCAGAATAAAAAACGGTTGTTCAATGAAATTAAGGAAAGGGTGTGGAAAAAAGTAAGGGGTTGGAATGGCAATGTCTTCTCTTTTGGAGGTAAAGAAGTTTTAATTAAGGCTGTAGCACAAGCCGTTCCAACATATACGATGAGCTTATTTCAAATTCCTAAGGGTTTGTGTCAAGAGTTAACATCCATGATCTCAAAATTTTGGTGGGGATCAAGAGGGGGGAAGAGAAAAATAAGTTGGGTGAATTGGGAGAGTATATGCCGCCCAAAGTGTCAAGGTGGATTGGGTTTCAAAGATCTATCAGCTTACAATCAGTCCTTACTTGCTAAGCAGGCGTGGCGGGTGTTACAAGATCCGACGTCCCTAGCTGCTCAGTTGTTAAAAACAAAATATTTTAAAAACTGTGATTTCCTTTCAGGTACAGTAAAAGATGGTTGCTCCCATATCTGGCGCAGTTTAGTTTGGGGCCACTCTTTACTCTTGAAGGGGATCAGATGGACAGTAGGTGACGGGAAAACGATAAGAACATTTAGTGATCCTTGGATTCTTCACCCCTCTTCCTTCAAACCAATCTCGCTGCCCCTGCTATTGATTATCCTGTGGCTTGCTTAATTGACAGTGTTCGCAAGAAATGGGATTGGGAAAAACTGGACAGGGTTATGCTGCCTATCGATAAAGAGTCTATCCTTTCAATCCCCATTAGCTGGAAAGGAGGGAAAGACTATCTTGCATGGCACTTCGACAAGAAAGGCACTTACACAGTCCAAAGTGGTTACCGTCTGGCCAGAGAGCATTCTCTGTCTGCTTCGGTGTCAAACTCCTCAGTGTCCTCAAAATGGTAGAACACCTTATGGAGCTTAAATTTGCCTCCTAAGATCCGGATTTTCAGCTAGAGATGTTGCCAGAATGCTTTGCCGAAGCTGGAAAACCTCTAGAAGAGGAAGACTGTTGTTTCTCCTAGCTGCAGTTCTTGTGCCTCTTGCAATGAGACTGTCAATCATGCACTTTTTGGCTGCAAAGGGGCTAAAAATGTGTGGAGCTATTCCATGTATGATTGCCTTCTTTCTTCCAGACGCCACCTCCCTACCTGGAAATTTTTATTTCCCTCCTTCCTATTCTCAAGAAGGATGAGCTCGAGCAATTGTGTATGATAGCCTAGGCAATAAGGGATAACAGAAATTCACTAATCAACAGCGGTAAGTGTAAATGCCCTGATTTTGTGGTGTCGGGTGCTCTTGCGTTTTTGTCTGAGTTCCAAGAATCGAGAAGAGCTATCCCCTCCCAGATCCTTCCTCCTCCTCCTTCTTGGAACAATCCTGTTTGGATAGCCCCTCCTCCAGGATGCCTTAAGCTAAACAAGACAGTGGCTTTTCATAAAAATGGTAATTCTATAGGCATAGGTGTTGTTATCCGTGATGAAAAGGGCCAAGTCATAGTCGCTCGTGCTTTCAAGTTTAGAGGTAGTTTTGGCGCGGTTGTGGGTGGTTGATTGGCATTGCGCAAAGGGTTTTCTCTTGCCAACTTCTACAGCCTCCAGATTGACTTTTCATAAACTGCTTCTCCTTGGTTGGATTCCATCCTTAGAGATCTAGCTCCCTCTTTTGGTGACTCTAAACTCAGTTAATGATATCAAGGCTCTTATGTTAGTTGCCGGTTGCTATAAATGTTAGGCGATTTCCAAATCTAGAAATTCCTTGGCTTATAATCTGGCTCTATCCACCTTCTCCTTTGTTAAGGAGTTCTTCTGGCTGAATCCCAACCCTGTTTTCTCTTAGTTTGTGTTTTTGTTTGTTATCAATAAAAAAAATTTAATTATTAGATATAGATAAGATGTATTAGGTGTTAATAGACAAACGTGTTGTTTTCCTATTGGTTTGTTTCTTTGTACATTTCTAGCATTTGAATATTTGATCTTACATTCTTACCACACGTAATTGTGTAGCTTGTATCATGTAAACTAATTCCAACACACATATATATAATTCTTATTTAGGTCTTATTTTTATTTTGCGGGTTGTTAAAGGGTGCATCTGCATTGGCCCGATACAGATTTTCTCTACTTAAAGTATATCATGTGGGCATGGTAACACTGTCTCTACCTAATGGTAATCACTGTATTATGACAAGAAAAAAAAAATACATATTAAAGGTAGATTTCTATGGATTTTATCAACAACAACAAAAAGTAGATTTCTATAGTGAGCAGTGAGTTTTGAATATTTTTTAAGTTAATATATATTGATATACAAGGTTTCTTACCTACAAACTCTCTGATATAAAATTATATACAAACTCAATTTTCATCTTTTGGATCAAAATCCAAAGGTTGTTTTGTATTCTTTCTCCTGGCCCACCACTTACACAACCCTAGAAGGCCATTTTATGTATGTGCATTTTAGGCATCTTTCCATTGCAATTACATTTTATAATAATAAGTACCTCTATAAGGCCAATCACTAACTAATTAGTAATTATATATGTTGATAATTCTAAGGAAAGATTTATGTTCCGTTGGGTTTCATTTTACTGATTCTCAGTGTGTTCCGTTAAATGATTCATTTGACAGTTTAGAAGAAAAAAATGAGCTGGGTTTGATAATTAACTTGATGTTAATATTTAGGAATTTATGAACTATATAGTATATAGTTCCTATATACATTTTGAAACCTGAATTGCTTACACAGTAGATTAGTATCCCACTTGTATGGATGGTTCAGATTCCCGACAATGTCTACCAAAGTTGTAGGGATCAAGTATGCGTTGGTGCAATCATTGAATTGTCTATTCGGTAAGAGCACTGAATTACCAACAAATTAAGTTTATGCCACAAGGCATCATTCATCGGCCAATGTTTGTCAGCCATCTTTTTTTTATGGTAGACATATTACCTATATATATAAGGGTGAATTCAAAAAGAGTCAAAAAATTTATGGACTTATTGTTTTTAGCCACAAGTTTATTTTTTTATTGTTTTCGTTACTTTTTACCATTTTTAGACAAAAATGCCCTTAAATTTGAAATTTGAAAAAAAAAAAAACTGTCAGAGTGGAACCCACCCATCAATAAAACAATTTTTAGGTACTTAGGGTGTAACCCACCCATCAGTAAAAAAAAACGATCAAAGTTAAAAAATTAAAAAGAGAGAGAAGGGAAAAGAGAGAAAGAGATCACTGTCCGTCGCCGAGAGAGAGATCGTCCTCCGTCGATGCTGCTCGACGACGCTGCTGCTCGACGTCGCTGCCGACGCCATCGTGTCGCACTTCTTCACCGTCACTACATAGAGAGAAAGGAAGAGAAGACAGCTATCGTTCACCGTCTGGCGTTGATGCTCGCCGTCCGTCACCATAGCTGAAGCTCACCACCGCCTCGCATCTCTCTTGCCGTCACTGCAGAGAGAGAAAGGAAAAGAAGAGATCGCAGGCCTCTCGCTGTCGTCGCACCTCTCGCCGTCACCGCAACTATCGTCAACGCCTTCTTCAGCAACCTGCCGTTTTCAGCAATCTCCATAAGGTAATTTTTCCAACTCTCCTTCTGTATAAAATCAATTTTCTTGTTGGTTTGTTTGCAACAAAGAGAGAATCCGAAAATTTGTTTGTTTTGTTCTGGACTTGATATGATTTGTGTATAAAATCAATTGTCTCTCAACTAACATTTATGCTCTAATTATTCTCTCTTTGTTTATTTTCTTTGATCGATTTTACAATTCTTGATCAGTAGAATAGAGTTTATTGTTGGTTTTTTATTGACATTTTGGCTCCATGTGTTTGAATATGAAATGGTTGAAAGTTTTTTTGTGAAATTAACTATGTATTCACTTGGAATTAGTGGGACTCAAAATTTTTTGTTGAATCTGATGTTTGTTTTACTATCAATAGAGTTAATATATCAATTTTGTGGCAATGGCTGTATTTGTTATGGCTTGAGATTGTAGTTGCTCAATCTTTATCTTGTATCTTGAATCATGACTTGTATTTTGACATCTAGAGTGAATAATACATTATCAATTATTTTTGTTCATATACTATTTTCGTTTTCATATACATTTTTATTATGGTTTTGCCATATGAGGCATTATTATTGTATACTGCATTCAAATATGTGGAGTCCAGCTATGGGCCTGGCAAATGGAGTCAAAACATATAAAAGCAGTAAGTAAAACAAAATGATCATAAAAATTTTTGCAGATCCCCCACTGTTATAACAGAAATATGGCCTTACATGTCTGCGGTATCACTTAAATTTAAAGCCACCTACTTTTGTTGGCATGTAACTTGTTTGTATTGACATGTATCTTTTTTGTACTGGCATGTAAGTTATCTGTTGTATTGGCATGTAACTTCTTTTACTGGCATGGAACTTTCATAGACACTGGCATGTCGGCATGTAACTTATATACACACTGGCATGTAACTTATCTGGCATGTAACTTCACTGTCATGTAATTAACGTTATATTCATGTGATTTTGTAGATGGAAAATATTAATTATAAGGATTTCCTCATAAAACCAAAGGATAACTGGATTAAAAAAGCAACCACAAAAATGTACTATAATTTGAACGCCCTTCCAGAGATTGTAAAGGTACTCCGAAAAGTTGGAGAATTAAATGAGTTTCGGAGCACCTGTTTTGGGCACGTAGTTGATATCCCTAAAGACTTAAATTTTTCATCCAGCATACTTCATAACCTTTTGTTGCAGCTAATAAATGTACCCGTTAAGATCGAAGAGAATGAGTTGCACTTCTCCATTAGTGGAAAATTGTTGAAATTCACACAGAGAGAATTTTGCTTGGTAACGGGGCTACAATTTGGGGAGATGTCAAACATATTTTTGCAACCGTATGCTCCTATTGAAGATGGGATTCATGCTAGGTATTTTAAAAAGGATGAGAATGTATAACTTGTAAGAGTATGGGAAAAGTTTTGGACCGGATGGTTTGAAAAACCAAATGATGGTTTAAAGATGGCCCTTGTATTGATTGCTAACATGATTTTGTTTGGTTGAGACCAAAGAAAGAAAGTCACATTGTGGTTGTTCCAATTGGTGGAGGATATAAAATCATTCAACTCTTTTAAATGGGGAAGTTATGTATATATGATGACAAGCCACTACCTCCGTCAAGCATTTCGGACTGCAAATGCACCATTGAAGCTCATCGCGCAATATAACTTGTATGGCTTTCCTTGGGCATTAGAGGTGAGCTTTCAGATATTATATTAAAACATATCTATGAACTTTGATTACTAAGCTTTATATATTTTACATTTGTTCAAAATGTAGATACAGGCAATGGAAGCTTTAGGATCGTTGATTGACTTCGTGGGAGAAAACTTAGGCCACACACATCCTCGTTTGAGGAATTGGAGAATATTTAGGAGGCCTCACGATTTTTTTTCCAAATTTGCAAAGTATGAACAAGAAATTAAAGATGGACAGGTATCGTTTTTTGTTTCCCAATCTTATGTCATTTCATTAATACTTCAAAATAAATAACAATTGTGTTAACTGTACAGCATGTTATCTTGAAGGAATTACATCCAATGACCAATGAAAGGGAAGAGCCTTACTTGGTTGGTGTTGACACGGATTTTTCAATTAGTCCACAGTTTGTGGCGGACAATTACGAAAAGGACGACAGTCAGCAAAAATTTGACGATCAGGTTGATAATGATGATAATGATGGAGGTCAATCACGACCTAAACAAAAGGACAAGTCGGTGAAGAGGAAGAGGGCACCTCGTAAACAAAAGAAAACAGCAAGGGCAAAAAGGCAACATACATTAGGAGACACGTCACCAGTAAGTTGATTAATAACTGATACTAAGTGTGTTAAGTTAAATACAAATCGACAATAATTGTTTTATATTCTTTTCTAATCTTCCGATAGGTGATAACTCAACAGTCTCTTCTCAAACCATAAGAGAACTCATGACATAAATGTCTGATCGGTTTACAAACGTAGTCCAGAAGGATATTTCAGCAATGGAGCATTGCATAAAAAGACGTCTTACCCGGGTGGAGGACAGTGTGGCTAAACTTGTTGATGCGCGTCATCAAGTAACTAATTTATTCAGTTGTGTTAAATGGCATGTAATTTCATGCGATGCAATATCATATCAATGTCCGGACGATTTGATGTTGTATGCTTCAGGAGACAAGCCTAGCTGGGGATCATGTTGGACGTCCGTTGAATATGTAAGTACAATAAACATTACTCATCTTGAGCTTTGCAAGTACACTAAACGTTACTAATGTTTTCTACTCATTACTTGCAGTTGTTAGTCTCGTGTGCAGTTAGGAATCCAGACAGACATCGGATATTATGTCGCGATGATTTGCTGAAACAAAATATTTGCATTTATGATCCATTATACAAGAAAACGAAGATTTCCATACGGCGGAAGCAAATCGCCCTACTATTACATTTCATGCCAACCATTTTACAATGTTCCAGATATTTTCAACAAAAAGGTATACCACTTAATGGGAATGTGTTTGTTGTTTAACAATCTTTGCCAAAGAGGTTACCAGCATGGTTAGACAATGATAGCATATGTCAATACGCAGATATGTTGATGCGTCATAATTGTTTTTGGGGATGGGGAACCAAAAATGTCTCCAAGCTTAGAGAGGAGATGGGATTAGGAATTTTTGCAAATAGTGTACCAACAGAATGATAACTTTGTTTGTGTTTCATCTTTGTTTTTGAAGTTTATAAACTATCATGTACATGAAATGATTACAACAAACAATTGGAATGTATGAGGTTTTGTACTTTTTGAAGTTTATTCTACTAGCATATAACTTTAGAAACACTGGCATGTAAAGTTAGAACACACTTGTATGTAACATTTTAACATACCCTGGCATGTAACAATACTGTCATTTCATCTTTTAAACTTCATGTCTTTCAAGTAGGGAAACAATTATGTCTTGGCATGTAACTTCAGAAACACTGGTATGTAAATTTAGAACACACTGACATGTAACATTTTAACATACCATGGCATGTAACAATACTGTCATTTCATCTTTTAAACTTCTTGACTTTCAAGTAGGGAAACAATTATGTATTGGCATGTAACTTCAAAAATGCTGGCATATAAATTTAGAATACACTGGCATGTACCATTTTAACATACCTTGGCATGTAACAATACTGTCATTTCATCTTTTAAACTTCATGACTTTCAAGTAGGGAAACAATTATGTATTGGCATGTAACTTCAAAAACACTGGCATGTAAATTTAGAACACACTGGCATGTAACATTTTAACATACCCTGACATTATACAATACTGTCATTTCATCTTTTAAACTTCATGACTTTCAAGTAGGGAAACAATTATGTATTGGCATGTAACTTCAAAAATACTGGCATGTAAATTTAGAACACACTAGCATGTAACATTTTAACATACCCTGGCATGTAACAATATTGTCATTTCATCTTTTAAACTTTATGTCTTTTATGTAGGGAAACAATTATGTTTTGGCATGTAACTTCAGAAACACTGGCATGTAAATTTAGAACACACTGGCATGTAAAATTTTAACATACCCTGACATGTAATAATACTGTCATTTCATCTTTTAAACTTCATATCTTTCAAGTAGGGAAACAATTATGTATTGGCATATAACTTCAAAAGCACTGGCATGTAATTTTAGAACACATTGCCATGTAACATTTTAATATACTCTGGCATGTAACAATACTGCCATTTCATCTAGAAAAAAAAACATGAATTCAATACTGTTGTAACTTGAAAAAGTCTGCAATACGAAATATAGTATTTCACCAATACATTTCAGAATTAAAATATCATTGCTAATAACTAAGTTGTAACACTAACTTCCGGTGTCAATGGATATTTTTGTGAATTGTGGCCTTCTTCTCCATATTTCCTGCACCTGTACGGTCTACGCGGTCGCCTCGATGTTGCAGATGGTACAGGAATCTGACATTGTTGAGCATTCTGAAAATTTTATCGGTTGTGACCGGATTTACCACAAATCGTGCAATTTCTCGTCTTTCCATTTCTATGTTCCCCGGCGGATTTAAATCTCTTCTTTTTTGGCCTTCCAGCTTGTGTACGAAAAAGAAGCAGATAAACAACCTTTGATCTCACATCTTCAGGAATAGTCCATTCACTAGGATGGCCAACAGGGAAGATGTTCCCGAAATATGCTTCAACTCAACTAGTAGTTTTATAGCAATCTCCATAAAAATCTGTAAAAGGCTTCTTCGCAAACCTACGAAATTAAAACGTATGAGTAATTAATGAATCACAGTTGGTAAGAAGATAAGATACAATAAAACAAGAGGATACTAACCTTATTGCGGCTAATGTGTGGCGACATGGCAGTTTATCAACTTAAAATTTCATACAACTACAAGTCTTTTCAAAAAGGCTCACCAAACCATCTTTATTTCCATCCTTCACATTAAAGTTAACAAAATCAATTGGAAAAACCGTATATTTTTCTGAATCAGAATTTCTTTCTTTTATTAATTCGGTGGCCCAAGGACTTAATTGTGTCCGAGTTTTTTTAGTCTTGGTACGATGCTTATAAAACCATTTCTGGATCATCTCTCTAATATACTCAACCATGGTTGTTATTGGCATTTGGCGAGCATGTACCAAACATGAGTTCATCGACTCAGCAACGCCTAATAGGAGAGTAAGCACGAGACCACCTTCGGGCCCAACATTCATTAAATCTTGGAATGCTACCCTATTAACCTTCATCATCTCCAATATCACTTCCTTGAATTCAGATATCTGGTATGCCTTCCATACTTGTTTGAAAAGAAGAGTCACATCCTTCCTTTTGCAATCGTTTTTGATGTTTTAAGTCATGTGAAACACAAAATATCCATATGGTACATTAGGGTACACTTTCTCCATTGCAACCTTGATCCCAAGGTGGCGGTCGGATATGATCATGCAATCCTCAGGACTACCAATATCATTTTTAAACTCATTTAAAAACCAAGTCCATGATAGTTCATCTTCAACATCCCCAAAGCCATATGACAAAGGAAAAACCTGGTTGTTTGCATCTAGAGATATAGCTACAAACAAAATACCAGAAAATTTACCCTTCAAATGAGTACCATCAATGGCAATAACCGGCCGTATTACAGTACGAAATCCATGAAGTGAAGCAGCATGAACGATGAACATGTATTCAAACTGATTTGCATCATTTGTCTTCATTGCAGTAACAGTTCCTGGATTTACTTCCTTCAGTTGATGACAGTAAGCAAGTAATAGTTTAAATGATTCTTTGGGAGCACGAAAAACTGATGCCTCTGCATGATCATTTGCCCTCCAAACCTTGGTATACAACAAATGTAGTTCATGTTCCACTTGTATTTCAACAATGATGTCTTTGGGTTTTAGATAATGGCCATATACTTGCAACTTCGGAGTTCACCGACAGTCCAAGAATTTGCTTGTCGAAAACTTGCGTGAAAACCATCGATATTGCAAGTATGATCCTTCACGAACATTTGAACCACCCAATATTCTCCTTTTTGCATCTTATATGCACGTAATTGGAATTCACATTTGCCATCCTTACATCCGGCCTCATACCATGTCTTGCTAGACCTTATAATCCGGAGTTCGAAATTCTCATTCAAAGCATAAATGTTCACCGTTCGCTTAAGATCTTTTTTGCATCGAAAGAGTTTACCCTTATATAAGCAGCCATCATTTGAAATTGCTTCATCCATGCGATTGGGTTCTAAGGAATACCTTTTGGATCAAGGAATACTCCAAGCTCGTGGGGTTAGATGTTCACCTAATCCCTCTTCACCCAATCCATCCTCTCCAAAGGAACCTTCACTAAAGGTAGAGAAACCCGATGGACCACCACTAGCAGAACCAGCACCCACACCATCATCTGAGTTATCAGTGTCAAAGTCAGGTATCGACACATCATCCGAGTTATCTGTGTCCGACGCTTGATTGTTCTCTTGATCATCAATGGTTTCATCAGTACAAACAATTGGGTCTGATATTGGAATGGACCCACATGCTACCAGTTGCTGGAGAAACCCATAATACCCAGGTTTTTTAATAGGTTGGTTACATTGTTGAAGAAAATTCGACTGTTGTAGGTTGTCATCTTATGCCACCGTAGTACCATTTTGCACACAATCTGTTGGTCCCTTCTGAGAAATGGTGACATAAACCTCTAGTATAAAATTATCTTCATCCATCATACATGACACCTCATTGTCATTCTCAATTATCGGTCGAGCAATACCACTATCCATACGGACCAATGAGCATAATTCTATAGTGTACGTAATAGCATCAACTTTGGCAACATCTTGTACCAACTTCACCAAGGCATCATAAGTCAAAGCTCTAGGAACATGGACCCACTTTGTCAAACCACCCTCGTAATAATTGCCCACCCAACTTCCACCATTATAGATGACCAATCTCTTTGTATCCATATTCCTACATGTGAAGTATTTGACTTGAAAATTTAAAATGACTAAACACTGACATGTAAAATTTTAACGAACCACCATATAACTTTAAATTGAACTGACATGTAAAGTTTTAACTAACAGGCATGTAAATTTAAAATGAACTAGCATGTAAAGTTCTAACTAACTAACATGTAACTTTAAAATGAACTGGCATGTAAAGTTCTAACTAACCAGCATGTAACTTTAAAATGAACTGGCATGTAAAGTTCTAACCAACCAGCATGTAACTTTAAAATGACATGTAAAGTTCTAACTAATCAACATGTAACTTTAAAATGAATTGGCATGTACAGTTCTAACTAATCAGTATGTAACTTTAAAATGACATGTAACTTTGAAATAAACTAGAATGTAAAGTCTACAATAACATTCTTCTAACATGTGTACAAAAAATTACAGGAGATGGGTTTCACTCTAATTCAAAATTACCAAATGACATGTAAGTTAGAAATAAACTAACATGTAAAGTCTACAATAACCGGCATGTAACTTTAAAACAAATTGACATGTAACTTTAAAACAAACTAGCATGTAACTTGGGTACAGAAAATTTCAAAATCTGGGTTTCACTAAATATGGAAACTACTCTCTTATTTTTCATATCAAACATTATGATAATTATAAAAAACAACTGGGAAAGGGATACATACCTTTTCAAAGGTCGTTCGGCTCCGGATCTACTTCAACAGAGAGAAGAGACCACATAATGTTGTTAGGTTTCAGATCTTTATGAAGAGAAACGGGGTGGAAGAAAGGAGTTCGTCGCCAACGAAAAGAGAGAAGAGTTGTTGGGTTTTGTTATCAGATTCTGAGAACGAGTAAAGAGAAATGGAATGGGGTTAAAGAGACGAGTTAGAGGTCGACGAAATGAAGAGAATGGAGTGGAAGAGAGGAGTACACCGCCGACAAAAAGAGAGAGGAGGTCGCCGGAACATTTTGTTATCATGTTGTAACAATGAGAGAGCGAGAGAGAAAGAGAGAGGTGTGTGTGTGTATGTGTGTGTGTGTGTGTGTGTGTGTGTGTGTGTGTGAGAGAGAGAGAGAGAGAGAGATTGTGATTTTGAAAAGAGAGCAGTATCAGGTGAATATAGAGCAAATTTTTTGGAGGGAAAATTTTGGCAAGTAAAACAAAATTCAGGGCAATTTTGGCAATTCAAGCCCAAAGATGACAAAAATAATAAAAAATAAAATTTTGGCTAAAAACAATAATTCCATAAATTTTTTGTTCATTTCTTGCAATTTTCTCTCTCTCTCTATATATATATATATATAACTATAACTATACAAGTAGGTTGTCAAGCAACTTTAAATCTATCTCTCAACAAACGAATTTCGAAATATTTATCTTTCTAAGTTAAACCTAAACCTGATCTCATATACTGCTCTGGTTTTCTTTCTGTTTTTCTTTCTGTTGCTATGATATTTCTTTACTTTATTTCGTTTCTTCCTCATCTGTTAAGATTTCTATCTTAATTTTCGTCTCTGGTTCAGTATTTTTATTTGAAGATTTATTTTCCTTAAATTATATCTTGATTTCAAGTTTAATTGTTTTTGTTCGTAACAAACATAAGGTTCATTTTTAATTTTCTTTTGTCATCATGATTTAGGTCGTAATATGTATTTAACAGTGTTTTGGTTTTATTTGCAGCTTCTGCGGTTAAATAATGTTAACCAGCGGATCAATTTTATCCATCAGTTGGCATGCACTGGAGTTGTCACTAGATTTCTCCAAGATCTTGAATGTGATAAAGGTTAAACAGACATTAAGGATTCTAGGAGTACGCGCTGTGAGCTTGAAGATATGGACAACATTTTGAATATTAACACAATGACGGAATAAAATATCATTAGACAATTTTCGATTCTGTCAAAAACTGACATATAATTTTAGCATTGTTATTTGTATATTCTTCCGACCAATGACTACAGTCATTTTTATGTATTCACTTTTTAAAGATAGTTCAAAAACACATTTCTACATCCTTACTATATTAAAAGAGTGAGTATGACAGCTGGAATTATAGCGCTCCCCCCCCCCCCCCCCCCCAAAAAAAATAATTTGTTTGATTTTTTTTTATTTTAATTTCTTTAAAAGTACAATTACAAATACAACCCTTAAAGTTTATATAATTACTTAATATATAGGTTTTAGTAAGATTTTAATTATAGCATCCCTTAGATTTTCTTTGAAAGTCAAATGACAAATACTAGTCTTCGAGTTTATAGAATTACTTAATAAACATATTTTAGTAATAACATGGATTGTATAGTAATTTCCAAGATTTATCTTAATTTAAAATTCTAAATAGGTTAAATCATTGTTAAATAGTTTACCCCAATTATTATGAATTTAGATGGAATTTATTTGAGTTTGTAGAATTACTTAATAGAAATGTCTTAGTAATAGTGACACATAATGATATGGACTGGACCCAAATTAACAGGTATTTGGATTGATGATTATTTTATATTGCAAAATGAGATAAGAGATGAAAATATAATTTTCTATGCATTTAATGACTTGAAAAGGACTCTCTCCTCTTCAAAAATGGTACGTTTCTAAATTCATGTTTCTTTTTTTTTTTCTTTCATTGATTTTCTCTTCAATCAAAAATGGTACGTTTTTTATTTTTCTACTTCTTTTTTTCCTTTCATTATTTTCTCTTCAATTTAGGGTTTAATTCATTTTTGTATTTGTTTTGATTTCTCAAAACTTATCAATTAATTATGAAAAATTATGACTGAAATCTTATTAGTTTTATAATACGGCTGTAATACTATGATTGTATTTGAATGATTTTGATTGAATTTTTTTTTTCTTTTCGTGAGGCTGCTCATTTTAACGGGAAGCATGTATGTATTTATGTCTTCTGCAATTAGGTATAAGGCTTCTTCTTTTTTTCCTTAAAAAAATAAAATATTGTAAATAATGTTATTGCCTCTATAAGTTGATGCATCATGGGAGTTATTTTTGTGTGATTGAATTATGTTTTTTTATTTATTATAATTTGTGATCTCATAATTAGTTATATATAATTTTTTAATTTTTTTATATTATATCAAAATTAATTTCTAATCAAATATTATAATATCAATATTATAAGAGGAAATTGCAAGGAATGATCAAAAACTTTATTGACTTATTGTTTTTAGCCAAAAGTTTATTTTTTATTATTCTTGTCATCTTTTGGCTTGAATTGCCAACATTACCCTTAATTTTGTTTTACTGGGACCAAAATTTCCCTCCCAAATTTTGCCTTTCTCCACCCGATACAATTTGGATTTTGTGTTCCAAAAGTTTCAAAATTAGATACTCTCTCTCTCTCTCTCTCTCTCTCTCTCTCTCTCTCAGACACACACACAACCTGACTACTTCAAGGTGAACCTAGCGACGGCGACGACATCTAGTTAAACCCAATGACGGCGACGACTTCAAGTTGAACCCAGCGACCACGACGGCGATCTCCATTTCGTCGACCTCCAACTCATTTCGTCACCCTTATTTCTTCTGTTCCACACCATTTTGGTTCTTCCACCGAATACGAAACCCATTTCGTCAGCTGTGGACCGAAATGCAGCAACAGTACAAACAAACATTCTTCAATACATATCTCGTTTTGTGGTCTCTTCTCTCTCTTGAAGTAGATTTGGAGCCAAACGACCTTCTAGAATGTATGTATCTCTTTCCCAGTTGTTTTCTTACAATTATCATTATGTTTGATATGAAGATTAACAGAGTGGTTTCAATTTTTAGTGAAACCCAGATTTTTTTTATTTTTTGTACCGAAGTTACATGCCAGTTTGTTTTACAGTTACATGCCCGTTTGTTTTATTTTTACATGCCAGTTTGTTTTAAAGTTACATGTTAGTTGGTTTTAAAGTTACACGCAAGTACGTTTTAATGTTACATGCCAGTACGTTTTAATGTTACATGCCAATTTATTTTAAAATTACATGCTTATTTGTTTTAAAGTTACATGCCCGTTTGTTTTACAGTTACATGCCAGTTTGTTTCTGTACCGAAGTTACATGCCAGTTTGTTTTACAGTTACATGCTCGTTTGTTTTACAGTTACATGCCAGTTGGTTTTAAAGTTACATGCTAGTAGGTTTTAATGTTACATGCCAGTTTGTTTTAAAGTTACATGCTTGTTTGTTTTAAAGTTACATACAGCAGGAATATGGATACAAAGAGATTGGTTATCTATCACGGTGGAAGTTGGGTGGCCGATTGTTACGATGGTGGTTTGACAAAGTGGGTCCATATTCCTAGAGGTTTGACTTATGATGTCTTGGTGAAGTTGATACAAGATGTTGCCAAAGTTGATGCTACTAGGTGCACCATAGAATTATGCATTCGATGGGTCCATATTCCACATAATTGTAATAATGCTCTACCATGTCCAGCTCCTCAACCATGTCCATCTACAACATTGGCAACATCGAAGCGACCATGTAGACCTTACGGGCGTAGGAAATGTGGAGAAGAAAGCCACAATTCACAGAAATGTCCATTGACACCGGAAGTTGGTGGTACAACTTAGGTATTAGCAATGATGTTTTAATTATTATATGTATAGGTGAAATACTATATTTCGTATTATAGACTTTATTGAATGAATTTGGTTTTGTGAAATACCAAATTCCAGTATTGAATGAATTTAGTTCACTGATCAAATTCCAGTATTATTACATGTCAATTGATTCTGAAGTTACATGCCAGTTGGTTCTGAAGTTACATGCCAGTTTAAATTTAACTTACATGACAGTTTAAATTTAAGTTACATGCCAGTTTAATTTTAAGTTACATGCCAGTTAGTTTTGAAGTTACATACCAGTTCGTATTGAGTTAGATAATAGTATTGAATTCATGTATTTTTCAAATCAAATTCCAGTATTGTTACATGCCAGTGTCTGTTAACAAGTTACATGCCATTTTATTTTTAAGTTACATGTCAGGCCATACTTATTTCCCTACTTGGCCACACTCAGTTAAAAGATCAAATTCCAGTATTGTTACATGACAGTGTTTGTTAACAATTGGGTTGTCACACTCACAAGTATTGACTTGACTTGGTATTGCAAACCAGTTGTTGAAAAAAAGTTATATCGGACGGTGTCACAAAGTAAATGGTAAATTGGTTTCAATTTGACCGTTGAATACTATTGAGACACATATCACATGACTCAAAGAGTTGAATACTATGGAGGGAAGAATTAAATCACTTCTTTAATCCGAATTATTAAAAAAAAAAAAAATTGTTTCATATTACATTACATTGAACTAATGAGTCACAAAGGGAGAAGAAGATATAAGCAATGAGAATTTTATTCCCATAATCAGTTACTACAATGTGTGTATACATTATTAGAAGCAATCCTAGAAGTGTAAAAAATGGAGTAAATCCAGCAAGCACATTACATACATGTGTTGGGTAAAAATCCAGGAAAGTTATATAAACAAAAAAATGAAGCCAGACTATAATTAATGTCAGCAAACTTGTAGTGCCCTATAAATCCAATACTAAAACTTCTTATGTTTGACCCTTCTTACTCAATCCACCATTGCCTTTTTGCATCATTGACTGTAATCTATCCGACTGTCCTGAAAATCAAAATCCAACACAATTCTAAATTAGTGCACTATCAAATTGCTTCAAACAAACAAACTTTTCCTACAACTACAAAGATTTGATCACTTTACTAATGACATTAGCATTGCCAGAACCATATGATTTGAGAATCTTGACCAATCATACTCATCTTAAAGCAACTAAACACCACATTAAAGACTTAACAAAATTACTTACAGCCTTCATTAAATCATACATTTCTTATTCATCCAGATTGGCACCAAAATTTTTCAATTCAACTTTAAGCTCTTCAATTTTTTTCAATAAACACATATTTCACAAATAAGGAAATGTGCAATTGCAATGTCACTAGACATGACTGCCTGAAATTTCAACAAGAGGCAACGAAAAAGGAAAGTAGAAAATTTAGTAAGATCAATATTTGGGATAGATTCATAAGCAATGAAAACATCAATCAGTAAGAAAATTTCTTGATCATTTACCTGCATTCCTTCTACACCACTGATACCAACTCCAATATCTGCTTCTTGAAGCATTCCTACATCATTCGCCCCATCACCAATAGCTAAAGTTGTGCTACCTGTTTTATTTTTGACCAATCTTGTAACCTGAAATATTTCAAGGAACTCTTTTGTTGATTAATGAAATTAGATATTACCGCGGCAACAGCAGATTTGTCCCCTGATTTTTCGAGAGCTTTATTTTCCGGTGTCTCTGAGTTGATTATTATTTGCTGCATTCCTTGTCTAAGCAAACTACAGGCAAAGCTGCAATCTCAAAAATGAGATCAGAAATGTTAGCATACCAGATTTTAATGTCACCTCAAAGAAAAAGCATGTCCACAATTCATACCCAATATTGATTGTTGTTTCCATCTTATCACCGGTCAAAACCCAAATTTTGATTCCAGGTTCAGCAAGTTTGTCTATGCATTCAGGAACCTATCCCACAAAAAAGAAAAAAGACTCAATTTTTGATCAACTCTACAAACAATCTATAAGAATATGTCATTCACTCACCCCATTTTGAAGTTTGTCTTCAACAGCTGGGCACCAAGAAGAATCAAATCTTTTTCGATCTTTTATGTCACTTACTCAACCTTTTGATCGCGATCTGCACTCACTGAATTCTTAGCCTCTATAAATTCTGCATTAAACTCATTGTATTCTTCCTCATCTAGTTCACAATAAGCAAGTATCAAAGTCCTCAGACCGGCATCAGAATTCTCTTCTATTTTTTGCAAGTCTTTCAAACAGTACACTGCTTGCAAAAGAAAAGAAGATTAAATTAACTCCAAGCAACCCAATATCAGGCACACATGAGCATGGAATTTACAAAAACTTTGTAATATTGTATCAGGATTGAAATAATAATCTCACATGTCAGCACCTTTCGAAAGTAGTAGCAGGGTTCCCTCCTCATTATAAAGTTTAACAAACAAAAACCCCCAATCAAATAAACAATACAAATCAAAGATTTTTTTAGTTCTGAATTTATAATGAATCGCAAACCAGTTTTTTTTTTCAAAAAAAAAATAATAATTAAATAATCTAGGGAAATCAGAATTCGTGAAGAGAGAAGATTGAATGTTTTACCGAAGACATAGACGAACTGGAAGACTCGATAGGAGCTTCCTTATCGATCAAATTCACTGATTTATCGGACCCGAAGCCGTCAGTGACAGAGAAAGATTTGCACGACAGTGAGAAGTGCGGCGACGGCGCGAGGTTCAGCGACAGAGAGAGGTGCTACTTCGGCGAAACGTGCGACAGTTTCGACGACAACAGCAACAACGACGACGGTTTCTCTTTCTGGTTTCTTCCCTTCCTTTCTCTTTTCTTTCTTGTTTTTTTTTTTTTCAGTTTCAAATTCTACGACCTCTTCTTACTGACTTCTTATCTTCTGTTTTTTTAAATTTCAAATTCAGGGGTATTGTTGTCCAAAAGTGGTCAAAAGTAACAAAAACAATAAAAAATAACTCTGTGGCTAAAAACAATAAAACCATAAATTTTTTAACTCATTATGATTTCATCCCATATTATAATTATGTATATAAATTAAAACACGTGCCTTGAACGTGTAACCAAACCTAGTTATATAAATACGCTGTTTCCTGTTTTGATATTAGTTTTAGCATATGTTATTAAGAGTATAATATTCATTTTTTTATATATATATATATAAAAATACGCTGTTTCTTGTTTTGCATCGGCAACTTTAAATCTATCTCTCAACCACACAAACCTAAACCTAACTCATCTTCTGATCTCATCTCTTGCTCTGGTATTTCTTTGAATATTCCATTGTTCTTTTGGATTTCATGTTCGATTTTTTTTTTCTCTGACATATATTGTTTTCTCCTCTTCATATTTTAATTACCAGGATTTTATGTAGTATTTTCTTCAGGTTTCAAACCTGCACTAACATTGTTTCATATTCTCCTTGTTTTTTTTTTAGTTAGATCAGAGTGTTATATGTTTCTTTTGCCAGAATCAGAATTTTTTTAACATAATTGGCAATATATTTTGTTTGCTTGAGTAAGAATTATCTACTCTCTGTTTTCAATTTGTGTATGCCTGATCAACACCTACATTTAATCAAAAAAATTCAGCTTTAATCAATTTTTACATACACACATACCTCTGTTTAAATTTGAAATTTAATCAATGATATAAGTCATACACCCATTACTGACTGATTATTGAGCTTTGTACTGGTTTTAAAGCTTCAGAAGCAACAAAGGCTTCAGAAGGTAGATATAAATTGAATGGTATTTTTTTTTTCTTTAGTTTCAAGATCTTTTGAGGACCTTGATCGCCCAATGGAACTATCTCAAAGCTTCAATCGAGGAACAACAAAGATTTGTTGGTGTTACCTCTTTGATTTCTTCCTCCATTGACGAGGTTACAGGCCGGGGGTGCCTTTCTCCGGATGTTATAGAGTAGGTATTCTTGTTTGTAATTTGTCTTTTGAAATTTTATTATACAGTGTGTTTCGTACCTTTTTGGAAATTCTAGTTGTTATTTTTACTATGCTAGGTTGAAAATGAAATCAAGAGGTTGGAGACTTGGATATATATCATAGCCAGCATGATGTGAGCTTGAAGATATGG
Source organism: Acer negundo (assembly GCA_035582765.1). Classification (NCBI taxonomy): domain Eukaryota; kingdom Viridiplantae; phylum Streptophyta; class Magnoliopsida; order Sapindales; family Sapindaceae; genus Acer; species Acer negundo. The sequence continues at coordinate 16,125,629 of CM069242.1, forward strand.
GCAGCATTTTGAGTATTAACACAATGACGGAATACTAAATCATTAGACAATTTTCTATTCCGTAAAAAACTGACATAATTTTAGCATTGTTATTTGTATATACTTCCGACCAATGACTACAAGCATTTTTTATGCAATCACATTTTTAAGGATGGTTCAAAAACACATTTCCACATTTCATTTTTTTTCATCTTAATTTTCATCTCTTGTTCAGATTTTCAACCTACTTATATTAAAAGGAGCTCAAACTATCAAAAACCTAGAAATATAGTCAATGACTTCAAGCTAGTAGTAAATGAACAATCCTCAATTTCTTGAAAATTTGTGGTATAATCGATTTTTTTTTAAAGAAAAAGGTAAAAAAGACTTCTCATGGGTGGTTCAGTTCAACCGTGTATGATGAGTGCTTCTAACTATTGGATTGAAATGCTTCTGGTAAAAAACCAATTCTTTCAATGTATATGGTTTAAAATAAAAATAATTATGAAAACAGATTTAGTAAAGTACATTTTAACATAAAACAAATAAACAAATAACATCGTGGCGGAAATGAAACAAGTGTGAACTCAATATTTGACTTGAATAAATTACTCCAATTGTAATGTGTATTCACCAATTAGTCATTCTTTGGGTAAAAACTGTTTTGAAGCTCAATCATAATGATAGAATGAATTTATTATAGAATCATGATCATGGAACTATATATATATATATATATATATATTTATGATAATTTTGTTTATTAAATATATAATTTCTTTATGTTGTATATGATATTGTAAAAGTGAAGTCAGATATTATTCTATTAAATACTTAATTTTAAAAATTAATCACATATTCTATCTATGTTACAATTTATAATAAGCTCATAACTATACTAATTTATTAATAAAATATGATTATTTTGATATATAATTATTTATTTAAGATTGTTCTAAAGTTTTATAAAAAAAATTCTAACTTTAGATGTAAATATCTATCTTTTTTTCAATTTTTAACAGAATATCCATCGATAACAATTTTATCCCCGAAATATCCATAAATTTGGAAGTTCGATATCGATACTGAAACTGATATTTTTTTCCTTAATTATATCCATAAAATTTTAATTTAGTATTTTATTTCATATTTATGAGATTTAAAATAATTGATTTTCCATTAAAAAAAAAAAAAAAAAAAGGGATTGATTTTTCTATGGGGTATTATTCATTTGGTCCCTATGTTGTTTTGAAATATCTATTTTTTACTCACTTTTCCATTTTTCACTGGCTTGGTCCCTATGTTTTCAAAAATCACTCATTTTGGTCATTCTATTCGTCTACCGTTAGTCAAATTTAACGATTTTAAAGGTATTTTTGTATTTAAACTATAAATATGCCATCTGTCATCACCAAAAAAATAGAAAATAAAAATTATAAAAATAGAAAAATAAAACCCCTAAAATTAATATATAAATACAAATTATAAATTATAAATAAATAAATAACAAATCATAAAACGAAAAAAAAAAAAAAAAAACGGATCCTGTTGGATTTAAAGCTAAAAAAAAAATGAAAAATGTAAAAAGAAAAATAAATAGTTTAAACCTTTATTTAACTGAAGGGTAAGAGAGTCAATTTAATTTTCTGTGACCGTTGACCGTCAAAAATCTAGTCAGGAGTACCAAAATAAATAGTTTTTGAAAACATAGGGACCAATTCAGTAAAAAATGGAAAAATAAGTAAAAAATAGATATTTCAAAAAAACATAGGAACCAATACCCCTTTTTCTATTTGTGATCAAATTTGAATAGATGATAATCGGATGTAGAAGTGTTGGATCTCCACCGCATCTAGAATTTAGATTCCGGAGTGTTTATGGATAACAAAATCCAGAATAAATTATGCAAATGAGGATCTCTTATATATAATACCTACCACATCTAGAAATTTTAAAAGGAAAAAAAAAAAAAAAAAAAAAGAAGTTTCTTTCTTTTCAAAAAAACAAAAATGAAGAAGTTGAATGTACAACTATATTGTTTGAGTGTATTCCATTGCAATTTTCCCTTTATGTTTTGAATGCACATTTTTAACTTTTCACACCGCAACGTTAGTTAAAGATTGTTGAAACTAAAGGATGTTAAATAAAAGGAAAAGTTAAAATACTGTTTATGTACAACTTCACCTGAAACTCATTGTATACAACCCCCAAAAAACCAAAAAAAAAAAAAAAAAACACTTGGAAAAAGAAATCGCATCACTTGACGCCCCTATTGTTTTGTCAAACCAACAAAAATTGCTCCAAGAAAAACAAAAATTATAACCTAAAATTTTATTTACACCACAATTTATAGGCTTCATAGGGTTATTTGCAAAATCCTCAAACCGATCTCTGATAAAAAAATAAAAAAATAAAATTGTATTATTGTATCGTATTATTAACAAATTATCAACTTCGAAATCTAGATTTAGAAAGCACAATTATTTGTATCTTCATTTAAAAGCAAAATCTAAGAATAGTGGAAATTTTGAACAGAATCCTTACTATTAAATGTAAATTATATCAACAAAAAAAAGTAGATAAATATAATAAGCTTCATTGGATCCTTTAGAGAACCCAAGTCCTACAATAAATGCAATGTGCCATAATATTTTGTAGACAAAATTTTCATTTGGATTGATAAATTACAACAACAAAGTTCCAAAAATAGAGAAACCTACCCATTTCAGGTATAAATAAATGATGAAATTATACACAACAAAATTCAGTTAATCTCCTCATCTCTTGTCAGCCGCGAAGGCTGACAATATCAGGCCGCTGCCCCATTACTGAGCTCAAGGGTCATTTTTATGTTCATAGCAGCCAGCTCAGCGGCCAAGTATCTGAAAACATAAGGCATTGCAACAGTCTCCATTCCTTTACTTGACTGGCAAGCATGGCAAATGACCTTCTTTGGAGCTCTTGGCGGAGGTAAACCACCAATCTCCCGCACTGCCCGCCTCTGCGGCTGGATAAATGTTGTTGTAAGGATACTTCCACAAAGGGAACACACATCAGCAATATGATAGTCAGAACAAGTATGAAGCCTATCATGCAACAAATACGCTGCTCCATGGGCAAGCATGGCATCTCGTTCCATTTCTCCAAAACGTATACCACCTCCACGCTTTCTTCCTTTAATTGGCTGCCGGGTTATCTGGTCTGTTGGTCCAGTGGAACGAACCTGCATATACCAATAACACTTACAATTTATTGGAGCACAACATATTATGGAATTTTTTATGTTTAACATTTTATAATCAATGTTATCAACATTTGGTTATAGACAACATTGCTAGAATGTTCAAGAACACTTCCAAGCAATAAACTATTTAAAGTTCTCTAGCCAACTGTAGGGCACTTGAATTTCAAATCTGTGGATTGTCATTGAATGAAAATGGGATCTTCCAGCACCCATCCATTATTGAATTCCACTTACTCATATGACCATATTTAAAAGCTAAATTGCAACACATTTCCTTTTTCCAATAAATACAAAATAAACAAGTAAAATTACAAACTATTTTAATCCGTTTAAAAATATACACCGACAACGTTTTGAGTGAAAAATATGGAGAACCAAAAATATATTATTATGAGCAAATCATCTCTCGTAAAAAAAGGTAAATGAGACAAAGTGCCACCAGAAAAACTCCCAAGAACAAGCATAGATGAGCAAGACGCGATTCGACCCAGTCATGTATATGGAATGCTCTAAATTGAAATATACTAATAGACAAAAAATTTAAACAATGGGCAACCGGTATTTAACATCATATTTATACAAGTATTACTGCATTTATACCAATATAATGGGACAATTCCCCAAACTAAATCCTCATCTCAGGGACTAGGTTAAAGTCTTAATACAGGTGACCCAATTATGAAAATAATTTGAACGTTTCTGCCATCACAAGAATACCTTCACTGGTGAAAAGGTAAAGTGGTCATATAACTCTAAATTGAGAGTAAATATAGAAAAAATTATTTGTTGCACGTTGATCACAGAAATTGACAAGCTGGAAACAGGCTTCCCTGTTGCTCTACCAAGCTATATTCAACAATTCAAAATTTTCTTAAACATTGTGCTTCGATCTCAGGAAAAAAAATTGAGATGGTGTAGAAATATTAGGAGCAACCGATGTGATTTTAACTTGTTAGATATTTAAAGGGCATATCTGAGGATCATAAGAAAGCTTCTTCGATAAATGTTTCTTAAGCTTAGATTTGATGCTCTTAGAGCCTAACCAGAAGAAGAAGAAACTGCAGTGACCCCCGAGTTATGCTCAAAGGCTTGCACATAACACAGCTAAATAGGGCCCAAGTATTACTGAAATATCTCAGGAACCGAATTAAACAGATAAAATCAAAAGAACTTCATAAAGTTTGTCATGGCAAAGGATGATAGCGGTGGGGAGCATCATCAACAAGAGCTGCTTATCCAGAGTGCAAACCAGAAAGGTTTATGAATCCACATATGGAATTGCATAAATATATATAGTATTGAAATATTAACTCCTAGTTACCAGAGGGCAAAATAACTTCTAAGAAATAAGAATATAGCATGAGTATCTTTTGATCCATGAATGCAAGCAAAGATCATAACCCAATGCCTTAAATTATAGACAAGTAAAAGTGCTGCAATAAACGCTTATATCATTCACTAGTAAGGTGTAGCAAAAACCAACATAATAAATCCTATGGGAAAAAGTATAAAAAACTTTAATTCATAGAAAATAAAGCCGGCGCTTCAACTTTGAGAAAATTATTTATAAAAATAAAAGAGAGTTTCTTACCTGAAATTTGTCTGAAACCATGTGTCGAAGCCGCTGATAATACACAGGACCAATAAAAATTTCACATGTGAGCTCAGTTCCATAAACTCCACTGTACAGTACCTCCACCCCGTGATAATTAAACCCATAAGACTTTAACGTTTCACCAAATTCATCAACTAGTGATTTTGATTCTGATTTGGTTTCACCATTAGCTTTTTTGACTGATTTTGCAAATGGAGTAGCATCCATGAATTTTCCACGTAAGCTACCTCCCTGTGACAATATAATTTAGCATCTTGCTAAGCACAATACCAAGTAATCAATAAAACTATATATATATATATCACATAAACACTCGTGCTACACCCACTCACAGCCCACTCGTTCTCTCATTAACTTCTTAACACCTATCTTAGGGGCCGTTTGGTATGAGGTAATCAAAGTTTTCTGATTCACCGGAAAGTTAAACAGAGTAATGTGATTCCAGGCCAATGCTTCCTCAACAAAAATCATATTACAAGTTGTATACCCAGAATTTACTTTCCCAGCTTTTCAAATCAACAAGAGTGACTAAAACAATAATTTAAGCACACTAAGCAGGCGGATTTATAACCATTTTGAAAAGTTAAGATTTATGTTAGAGAATGTTGACTCAATTCACAAATGTTCAAGACCTGTTGAATACATATGCTCGATCACATTAAACCTTGAGTCAAAATTCACATACAAAATACAATCATATAACAGATAAGATTCTCACTGAATTGGCACTATGCTTTATTATACAACTCTCATCACCTAACACCAAGTCACCAACCATATTAATTGAAACAGACAGCAATGACAGCCACTTGCAACTTAACAAAGTACCAATATCCTTGCAATTATTACAATCAATTATGGAAGGCCAAAGGTATAAAAAAAAAATATTTATGCTGAATTTTTGATTAAAAGATATGTCATCTTTCTAAATATATGTAAAATTCATTAATAAACAAGAGGCAATTAGATCGGTGTCTAGTCTCTTGTGTTTACTAGCAAAAGAAAAATATGGATGGAATGATATGATAGTATTATACAGGCTGAATATTGCAACGTCTTAAAACATATTCAAGTCCAAATCAAGCTCAATACGGTAGAACTGCTGGACAAGGTATCACTGCCTTTCCTGCACCTAAAAGAGTTGCTATATGAAAAACTTGCAGAGTATTTGACTTCGTCATGTTCATTTTCAAACTAATAACACTAATTTCCACAACATTTTTAGAAACAAAATCATAGCTATTACATATCTACCCTTCAAAGAAATCATGATTCCTATTTTTAGACGGTAGTACCTTAGCAGCTATAGACTCCAAAAGCATTGCAATAGTCATTCTTGAGGGAAATGCATGTGGATTGATAATCAGATCTGGGCGCATTCCCGTGACACTAGAAAACGGCATATCAATATCTGGCCACAACTGGGAGCAAACACCTTTCTGCCCATGTCTACTGCTAAATTTATCACCAATAATAGGGTTTCTAGTATGTCGGAAACGTATATTTGCCTGCAGGAGAGAGAGACAGATAAGCTGACAACAAATGAGAATTCATGACACAATGAAAAGTATTCCAATGAATGAAGTTCAACAACAAATGACCCATAACAGCAATTTATGTGATTAAATACTGTACTTTCAATTAAATCCAAACACATTGCTACCATTGGATTGTTTTCTCTCTCCATAGTGGATCTCAAACTTCACTTGATGAACTTCTTGCTTTTTCATATGTAATCTAGTACAATTCTGATTTTGCAATGTTTTATTGAATTCCTACTCTTTATGAGAAAGAAAACTTGGTCGGCTAATGATAATTCACAAAATAAGAAATCAAACTCAGCCATAATCCTAAAACTAAATCCAAAAAATAAAACCCCATTTCCAAATCAAAAGAGAAAAATGAAAGAAAGTTCTTTAAAGCCTAAAACCAGAATCATGACCAAAACTAGCAAGAGAATTACCCTTCATAGAAAATTGTATAAGATGGGAATTTTTAGCCACTTGTAATGGATAAAAAGAGTTTTTCAGTGACAATTAAGTATATATAAATGTTTTCAGTCTTTTGACGGTGCAACATAAAAACAATAGTAAGAAAAGAATCTCAATGTCTCACCACAACATCATTACTGTATCATGCATTGCCTTATTGCCTCTAAATATATGGTCCTGAAACAACACTCACCTTCTGAAGAAGATTCTTGTTGTTTTTCATATCAACAGCAACATAGTCAACAATAACAGGTTCTGAACCTTTTCGGCGGTTGGTTTGCCATTTATTTTCAGTCTTATCATAAATGCTACAAAAGGGTTCACCCGGATGTATCGTCTGGATGTCAATTTTAGAATAATCCATCAATATAAACATAGATAATCAACCAACAAAATGAAAGAATAGAGTAAAAGGCACAAGGCTAACCTGACCAACATATGGAAGTCCATCTGAATCAATCGAAGAATGAATTGATTTAGCATCTTTATTTCTTTTAAACATTCTTTGGCCTCGATCTGATTTGTTACTTTCAGTAGATAAATCAATCGTTTCCGTCTGCCAAAAAGGATACTTAGGTGAACAATAGTTTTAAGTCTCTTCAGAATTTTTTTGGAATTATTATAAATATTGATGATAAATGTTACAATAATATAAAGGCTTTCAACGTATTTTCTCATCAAAAAGATTAAACAAAATATTTGTGTACGTAACCATTTGATGTCTTTTTAGTTACTAATTACATGGTTTTTCCTATTCCTTTTTTGTCTTATAATTTTTGATACTTTCTCTGTACATATCGTACAAGGATTTTTTAGTTATGATTAAATTAGTTGTCTATCCCAAAAGCGATGCATTCAAATATGGAAAAAATATGTTTAGATGAAAAGCCCTCCCATCCTATTCAAGAAAGAAATTAAAATCAAGAAGTCGAGGACATTAATTTTTTGTACCTTCATTGTCTGTTTGCTACATTCCTTCAGAATGTTTAAGCTTGAGGAGTTGAAATGGGTTCTCTTCGTGTCTCAATTTTTTTTAGAGAATGTTTCTTATGATTAGATGCAGTAGTTATGCACTATTTTCTAGCAAATGCATATATTTCCATCCAAAGAACAATGTGATGTGATCAACTTTCCACTTGGAAGTGCATATATTTCTTTGAAACTGAACTTTATTCAAAGAAACAACACAACATATAAGAAGACAGACCTGGTATATTTGTCCATGGCACAACCCACGATCCACAGCTGACTTATTCAAAATCATGGCATCCTCCATATCATATCTAGATGATGCAAAACAATTAGCTTTAAGGTATACAAGCAGAAAACTCATCCCTGTACTTATTTAAATTATTACCCTGTGTATGCCAGCACTGCAACTATTGCATTTGTCCCAGTTGGATATTCATCTATGTTATACTTTGTATACGTGCTTGTGCGAACAATAGGAGTTTGAGGAGTCTGTGAATGCCAAAGCATATTGTTACAACAGAATAAATGGAGGAAAAAGCATCACACATTAAATAACAATATAACAATGTAACAATTTATAGTTTGAAATTGTTCGTCATATCTACAATATTTAACCCTGTGCAAAAAAAAAAAGGGAATAAGTCTTTAAGACAAGAAAAAGGGGAATAAGAATTATATGAACCACACCTGAAGATGGTACAGTTTCTGATCAGCACGAAATCGAATTGCTTGTAAAGAGAAACCCATTGTTTGTTTTGCCATCTACAATTATAATAGATGAACAAAGTAAAATATTAAACATAAGAAGAAGCAGGTCACAAAGATAGAGAGAACATGAACTTGGAACTTTAAACAAACATGCAAGAAATACCTGACACTGATACATATTGCGGGGGCTCTGATTATGATCAGAATAAGGTGTTAGATTAGCAACCACACTCAGCATCCCAGTGGGATGAATTTCTTCATGTGTTGCAGGAAATGCATTATTTCTTCCTCCATCACCACCATCAGGACATCTTATCTCCATAAAAACCTAATATATACAAAATTAAAAAATAGTTAGTGACCTATGCTTGGTAGCCCATCTGCTAACAAGAAAAGAAAGGGAAAAAGAAAGAAAGGTTGCTGATGTTTCAAATCTATCTAAGGGTATATTTATCAAATACGAAATGTATACAGTGTATTCACCTGCTCAAATGGCCCAATAAGTTCAATATTTTGACTTTCCTCAGGTGGGAGAGAAATATTTTTAACTGGCCGAACAAATCTTGGAGGAGATGTAAACAGGTATAAACCAGGATATGTTCCACCCATGCTCAAAGGAACATATCCCACTTCCAGATCATCAGGAATCTGCAATATATCAACATTGACAACAATGAATAAAGGAAATAAAAAAGTAATTTTGATAGTATTTCAAAAGAATAATAACAATTAAACAATAGGATACCAGAGAAGCAGCTGAGACTTTCAGTCTGCGTAAATGAGCAACAGCTTTTTCCACTTCACTTGAAGGTATAGCACCAACAACACGACCATCTAAAAGAACAGATAGAACTGCAGGAGGACCAGATTTAACAAGCTTCGGCAATGAAGGCATCATTCCAACTCCAATCAAAACACTGAGAATAGACATTCTTATTTTCGAAAAATCCCTAATCTTTCCTTGCGAATCATAGTATGATGTAACACCTGAAATACATTATTAAAGTTAATAAAATAACTAGATGTAGATCCATAAAAAGCATACAATACTCAAGTAATAATATTTAGAAGTAAAAAATCCATGAGTAGGGTTGCAAATGAACTAAAACTGTATGAATAAGCTGGATTATGGGAAGCTTATATAATCCACAAACTTCTAGATTATGATAAATACGAGACTTAGGGGAAATTTGTAATGCTTCTAAGGGATTAGGTATGTGTTGCTACAACGTATGTTCTTTGTATAGGGCTTCAATAAATTTTTGTTTCCTATCAAAAAAATTAAAAAAAAAATGCTTCTAGGGGTCTTAGGCAAGGAGCTCTTTCTCTTTTTTGTTCATTTTGGTGGTAGATTGTTTGGGTAGAGACTAGTTGATAAAGCTAGGGATTGTCAATTGGTGGAACGTCTTAATGTTGGAAGAGAAGGAATAATGGTTTCTCATTTACAATTTGCTAATGACACAATTTTCTTTTCTTCCAGTAATGAATAGAAATTTAACTTTAGTTGAAATTATTCAAATTTTCTGCTTGGTGTCAAGGCTTAAGATCAATCAATCCCATAGTGTATTGACTGGTATTAATTGCTATGAAGGAAAGCTTATTTATTTGTCCAATTCTATTGGTTGTGAGGTTGATTGTTGGCCTTTAAAATATCTAGATTTACCTTTACGGGGTAATCCGAGATCTTTGGGGTTTCGGGTTCCGGCTGTTGAGAAAGTCAAAAGCGGATTAGAGGGTGGAAAAATGCTTTAATCTCTAGGGGTGGAAGATTGGTTGAAATTCAAGCAGTGTTGTATTGTATACCCACTTACTATCTTTCTCTGTTTAGGATTTCTATAAGGGTGGCAAAGAGAATTAAAAAGCTAATGAGGGATTTTCTATGGGATTGCATTGGTGAAGGGAAGAAGGCTCATTCAATTAATTGGGAGATAGTTTCTCGAACTCGGGATAAAGGGGGTTTAGGGATTGCAAATATTGTTAAGAAAAACTTGCATTGCTTGGGAAATGGATGTGGAGATTTCCTTTGGAGCCTAATTCATCCAAGAAAATGGATGGGATTCTAATGTGGTTGTTAGGGTTTTAACTGCTGCCCCTGGAAATTTATAATGCACGGATTTAACAATTTCTCTTGCGTAGTATGGTGCTCAGATCTGTTTTTGGATGGACACTGGACACCTAGTTCACTTATGTACTTTTTTCATCTTTGAATAAAGTTTTTGTTTCCTACAAAAATAAAAACATTGATATATGCTTAGATCTTAGCCTCACAAGCCAGACAATAAAGTTGGGGGTATGGTATTTAAGCGGTTTCAATTTTTAGACCCAGACCAACTAATGGCATCTTCCATATAGAACTTTTTACCATTAGACCTTTTATTTCTTCTCAACTTTCAGACATGTCAATCATAGATAGAGAGTTAATGCTCCTGCATTCAGCTGCAGGACTGCAGAGGAGGCTTCATCGTAAACCTATCCCTAAGCAACCCAAATTTGTATAATTTTTTAACAAGGAATGACATATAACAGGGCTACTATGTCTTACAACCAACTTGATGCACATTAAAGTTGGTCTAATTTCAGACTATCAGTTGTAAAGCAACACAGTGACAAGGTGGTATAGCAAAGTGCCTCCTATCTTTAAGTTAAAATTCTATTATCAATCAACAAGTATTTAACGTTGATCCCAAGCAAAACATAGACTACCCTTGACCATACCATTTTAGCTCACACCAGCAAACATAATTATTGATTAAATTCTCCATGCAAGGAAACTTGAAAATATGTAAAACTATAAAAGCACAAGCTTCTTCTTTTGAAGACTCTGCCCTTCTTTAAATGTTTGTCACAGATTACAACTCAAAACTCAAAAGTACAGTTCTATTCTGCAAGTGTAAATATGTTTCACATTTTTTTCCAGAACATCTAGAAAAGATTTAAATGCATGAACAAATGAAGTCAACAAAACAAAGTCTTCCTTTTAACAATATTTAAAAGATCGCTTCTAAATTGTTTTTTAACTATAACAAAAATATATCATTAAAATCTATTCTAATTTGTCTCATTGAATCTAATAGATATATTTTCCACTAGCAGCAAAAGATAAATGTTATAAATTTAGAAATAAAAGCTAAAAATGAATAAACTTACGACAATTAGAAGTCATATGGTTCAGCAACCCACATGGCTCCCCATCCGGAGTGTGCACAGGACAAAGAAAACCCCAAGATCTGTTACAATATACATTAGAAATCAAAATTACCATTGAATAACAACTGAAATGGCAAGTAGACACTTACTCAGGAAGCAACTTCCGAACACTTGTTGTACGAAGCCCAGCAAATGAAGCCCCACGATGAACGGCACGAAAAAATGAAAGAAAACGTAAATAATTAAGCCTCTCTGCCTGAACCGTGTAACCAGCCCTCTTGAGAAACAGAAGAAAACAAATTACTACATGAGTTCAAACATAAATCATATGAAAAATTGATGCAAATTCAGTACAAAATAAAAATCAGATAAAATTCTGCGACATCTCCTGGCCATTCTTGTTGCATGCTCAACCACAATTTTTGCTTCCTTACTTTATAAAACCACCAAAAAAAGAATTAAAATAGTGTGTTATCACTATATATAATAACTTTCAAATGCAAGATCCTGCAACTGAATTTCGTGCGGTTTTAGTGATGGCAACAAGGCAGGTCGGGGTCAGGGAATGCTTTTCTATCCCCATCCCTGTCCCCGTTCCCACATTAAGAGAAGCGGGGCTGGGGCCGAGGATTCCCCGTTGGAGGGGCCTTCCCCATTCCCCGTCTAATACAACAATGCATTTAAAAATTACAACTTAAAACAAAGAATAAAGTAGAAATTCATATTTAGTCCATAATCAAAGATTCCATAAAACAAACCAACTTCTAAAGTTTAGAATCTAAACATGTGCAAACATAATCAGGAGATGAATAGTCTTTTTTTAGTTATTAAACTATTTATGTTAAAAAAATAATATTAAATGATTTAAAAAAATATGAATATTATATATTATATTATAAATATATATATAATATATATATCGGGGCAGGGACAGGGCGGGGAGTGCTTCCCCTGTCAAATAAGTTGTGCAAATTTTCTGACAACACAATTCATCACCTAGTTTTGCAAGGAATATTTAAAGATTCTGTGTACAAGACGCAGAAATTGCTAGCAGAAGACGAGGAATAATTAACTATGTCAATAAGCATAAATAAATTGAAGAGAGGAGTAGTAAAAAGCACCAAGCATGTAGCATTCAGTTCAAAAATCTGAAATGAAAATACAGGAGTTGATACCAATGAGACAATACCTGCTGTAAATCAAGACCTGTTTGCGTAACCAATCTTCCAGTTTTCAACATAGTCTCAACAGATGCACCGATTTGCTTTGAAGGAATTTTATCCATAACCTTCTTGATATGAGCTACTGCAATTATTTTAGACAATATCAGCATTGTGGGTAAGAAGAAAAAATGACAAAAATGTTTTCAATCTTGCAAATCCTTTGTGCAGCAATTAGCAATTTATCAACCACAATATGCAGGCTAAACTTATTGATACTCTTGAATGGACAGAATAAAGCCAAAAAAGTTACTCAAGTAATTTTTAAAAGAAGGTAAAATTGACTTAACATCACCAAAATGAGTTTGAAAGCATTTCAAAGTTCATTTAAATATTCTAGCATCTTAAGGACATGCATAACTTTTCAAAAGCATATAATTCCATCATCATATATCATGAACTATAATGCAAACTTTATCAATCTGTTGATGCAATCAAAGTTGAGAACTAGGTTCTTTCATGGGGTTTAAATATATGTGACTTATTAATTATGTTATATGATTGTCAAGGAATATTTATCCATGATTATTCATTGTCTATAGAGGCTGCACGATATATATGAAATATTCTTAATCGTACTGTTTTTTAAAAAGCATTATGATTTTTTTGAAGTATATATCATATACAATAATAAATCTTATTTAAATATAATATATAACTTCAGCAGGAGGACAACAATAATAGTATAATACTAGACAAGTTGACAAGTTAATACAAAATTCTAAGAGAAATATCAAAAGAGGGAGAATAAGCAACCTCTAGAAGAAAGAAAAAAGGAAAACGGTAAGTTACATACAGCTGAAGAAATCAAAAGTTTTGCTCTCCTTATCTATCTCGTCTTGAATTAGCTTCTTTGCCTTTTGTAGCCAATCTTCCAGCTTTTCCTATAAAACAAAATAAACAAAATATTAATTCAATTAGGACCTTATGCAACACATATACATGGATAATTACAATATAGCAGAATATAAATCCATAGGTTGCACAAGCAGCCAAAGCAATGCTTAGAAATGATATATCATTAAATAAGCATCTTTGCACTAAATATTGGTCGATGCAAACAAAAAATCAACTTTATATGCCAGAATGACACCCACCCTCCACCTTCTTTAATAGAAGTTAAGACTTATATTCATAGGTATAAAAGAACAATACATTATTAAGACATTGGACTAATTTTACAGTGTACTTGTATATATTAAACTATTTAGCACTAGAACAAGTCAAAGCCTTTCCATGAGACATGCAATTAAGTGCTCCATCAAAAACAAATGTAAGATTTAAATCCAAGTAGTGGAAATAAAAGATTAGGAAAAACATTCTTATAGGAAAGTTTTAGTAACCATCAGACCTAAAAGCTTAAGTTTGATTGGAAAGGGCTCAACAATAGTATTTAAGCAGTCTAACACACTCCCTCACGTGCAAGACTAATGGACTTGCCATGTGGCCTAAGCCCAAACACATATTCAAACTCTAAGATCAGTAAACATGTTCAGTCTCCCTCCTTCAAGAAGACAATACAAATTTGTCCTCAATCTATCAATGTCAAATCACGTGCAAGACTAATGGACTTGCCATGTGGCCTAAGCCCAAACACATATTAAAACTCTAAGATCAGTAAACATGTTCAGTCTCCCTCCTTCAAGAAGACAATACAAATTTGTCATCAATCTATCAATGTCAAATGAGTTCAGTACAACAATTTTTTACAAACTACTCCGAAAATCATTTCCACACACACAAGATTTGTTTCATGACTGTCCAATTCTACCTTAAGATAAACAGTAATCAAGTGACCAGTCAGTAAGATTTCCTGATTCTGCAAGGAGTCCGGGTTGTCAGGCACAGAGGTCTGATCAATAAGTGAGAAAAGTTTCTGCACCATAAAGCTAAAGGGAAAAAAAAATACAAATTTTAAAGAAGGAAATATTAGAGTTAGAAATACCAAAATGAAACATTTTTTATATAAAATCATAGAAAGTAAGAAATTAACAAAAAGAAGGGTAATAGCTAACATGAGCAGATTGAACTTGTCATAATTGTCATCAAGGTGAACACAGATGTAGTCCCTTAGAACAGCCTCAGCGACCTATCAAAGGAGATTTAAAAAAAAAATTTAAAAAAATTAAAGAAGAAGAGGAAAGAAAAGGCAATAACTATTCATAGAAATACAAAGTATCAAAATCTAAATTTAAGGCTTAAATGTAAAGCTCTCTTTCTAGAGTAAATTTGTTCACTCAACCAAAAGATTTCATTATATAGTAGAGAAAACTTACAACATGATAACTTTCTTTTCTGAGTCCATCCATAACAGGTTGGAAATGCTCCCCTAAGATTATTGATAAGCGTGTTATAAAAGATGGTTAGATATTACATTAATGAACTAAACAAGTGACATAGTATATACCAATATGCTGTAAACATTGAAAACGAGTGAAAAGAGACAAGTCTCGGACTTCATCAAGAATAATTTTTGCCCTTTCACCCACTAGCTGTGAGCCAACAGCTCCCTTTTCCTTCACATATTTTTCCCCGTAGCAGCTTGTCAAATTTTCATAAATTTCATGATCATTAGTGTCAACGAGGGCCTGATAACAGCAGCTAAAAAGCATTAAAAATAAGCATAAGAAGAGCCTGAAAATTGAACGGGGTCAAACCATTACAGAAACAAAAATATATGAAAAAATATGAATTGTGCATCAAGACCTTGTGCTCAAGAAAGAGAAGGAAACAAAAATTTATCAAAAAAGCATTAAACAATCCAATCAAGTGTCAAATGTGTGGTGCCAATTCTCCCATTCCAGAGAGTGTGAGTAACCATCTCAAGCAACATACAAACTTGCAGCGAGAGTACAACATCTTCATGCATACAAAAAAAAAAGGTGATGTAATGTGGCTCATAATCAGTATGAAGCTTTAAAGAGCTTCACCAGGCTAAAAGAAAACTTAAGAGCTGACAAAATTCTTAATACTTCAAAAATATAATGCCGATGAGAAATTTACTAAAGGCTTAAATCACGTGTGTGTGTAAAGTCTGTCAAAAGATGTAACACGGGATACATTCTTCATCCCATTTGTGGATCTACTTCTTGAGCAAGCTAGAAATCCACATGGGAGTAAAAAAGGGATGGTGTAGAGTATCAAGAACAAATGGTGGTGGGTAAAATAAGGCAGTTAATTTAAGTTTCGCAAGTACAATGCAGAATGCTATTCTGAACATCAATTGCCCTATATTTATAGTGGGAAAAAAAGAAAAATAAGTAAACTTAAGCTACATGAAAAAAGCATACTTATCATATAGGCATATAGCCCTTCAATGTCTGACATGAAAACTAATAAGTTTTTCCAAACAATGTGAACAGCTAATTATTTAAAGCCTTACGTTAGAATAAAACAATTTACACAGACCTTTCTCACATCAAGAAGCATGTTACAACACCATACTTTAACAAGTTCTGTACACATCAAAAACATGGTACTAAACACCCAAAGGCACATTCAAAGAATTTAAGCCTTAATGGATTCCACCCACAATTTAATAGACAAGAGGAAAACAACTCAGATGAAAAGGTCTAGATTAGTGATAGTTGCTAAAGAAATACGATGACAACTAGAAATATAAAATGTTACATAACAGATGTGAGCTCTTTACCAGTCTTCAAATAACAAACTAGGATTTTCTAATAGGGCTGGAGGCATTGTTTTGGGCATCAAACTATGAGTTTTTTCAAAAATGAGACAAGTGTAAATACTTAAAAGCATGAAAACGTACAATGCTACCTAACTGTTAAATAGGAAAAAAAATGAGTAAGTTAAAAACATGGGCACAATAGGCAGGAATTAGTAAGCAGAAAAACACCTTTAGAACAATGCCCACTGGAAGCAGGTATTCCTTCCCCTGTATCCTGCAAACAAATTATGAAAATATATTACTTTACTTACATTGTTACATAACCAAAAGTTACGAAATCCGCAGCCAAAACTTGTTATGCTTACCAAAATCCAAGTCTTGCACTTCCATTACGAAGGTAATACAATTTAACCGATACCGAAGATTGATCTTTTCTTACACACCTGAATGAAATTGAGAATAACATGCACAAACAAATAATGATCAATCAAGTTCAAAGCAACCAAAAGAAACAAGCTGAAAAAAATAACTGATTTAATCAATAAGAAACTGCAGAAAGAAAGTGCCGCAAGTCTGGCAAACAATATGGCCCTTAATCAATATAACACATATTTTATATATGAATCTTAAGGATATTCTGTATAGGGGCACCCTTCCAAAATGAGAAATTCGGAAGCTGCACAGACACAATAGCATGGATGTGCAAACTAGTGTTACAATTATGCCTTATGCAGCAGCCATATCTTAGTCTGCAAGAATGTGCCTTCTATGGAAGCAACGAGCAAAAATCATATATTCCATGACAAAATCAAAAGCTCTTTTGGTCCAAGTACAATACCAATGGTCAATGTTTAGTCTTTCAAATTTTTAGCTAATTGAATTCTGGTTTAGATGGTTTCTTAAATCTTTAGACTTGATAAAATGGTCCCAAGATAGGATGAATTCGGTCCTAATTTTTCCCTCATTGAGTTATTGTGGCCACTAGACATCCTAAATTGAAGAGTCAATGCCTTAAAAAAATAAATTAACCCAAGTTATTTAACTACCACATACAGTCCCATACGTGTTTCTAACTTCTATAAGTAATAGAATTGAGGAAACAAACCTTATGACAACCGCTTTATCGGTATATCCTTCCCGCCGATCACGAAAAGAATTCCTCACCATACTCATAGGCTGAAATAGAAAACATAGATTCAGCCATGCAACATCTATAAATAGAAATCAAAAGAGACTCTTCAGTCAAGTACAGCTGCATGAATAATCAAAAAGTGTATTTAAAAATAAATCATTAATTCAACAAATGAGGCTTGTCACCAAGTTCAATGCTTTACCCATGCTTACCACCGTATACATGTATAGAACAAAAAGACACACTTACATAGTTTTGCTTCGGCAATATTACAGATCGGAAAACTCTCTCAAGCCCGTTCAGGATGAAGTAACTATATAACATTAAAAAAATTAAATTAAATTAAGCATCTAATAAACTAAAAACTGAATATAATATAAACTCTATAAAATTTGAACCTTGGACACCATAATTAAGAAAAAAATATGAGTGAGCACCTCCTTTTATTTTAACACACACCCAAACCACTCCCTCCCCATGCACAAACTCAAATAATATTGAATGCTAATAAGAGGTTGGTGAAGGCCGAAGGGGTAAAAGGAGTGATCCTTAAACTTTTATTCCACTACAAGAGATCCAACCAACTAGACATCTCTTTGAGACAGTGAGCATTGCTTTAATTCCAAAGCAAACCATAATTCACTGAACAGAATAATTGGGTATTTTCCTATGAAAAAGATAAACATTAACCTCCTACCACACCAATTAAAGCATACAAAATAAACCAAAGAAACACTCTTTGTGTTCACTGTTCACTATATCAATGTACAACTTTCAAACTTCAAATCTATGTCATCATGCAAGATGCAACCATATTTCTATCGGGTTCTAACAAGCATGTCTCGACAGACCTGACTAGTATTGTTTACATGATTCCAATATGTGCTATAAGAACTTCTAGTCATAGAGAGATAACTACATGTGTCATCAAAAATATTTTCTATAAGTCTAATAGTATTGAATCCAATTCATTAATCATAGAAGGATATCACCACCAATTCAAAGATGTTGAATCACTTACCCACCCATTTCAGCTGCCTCTTCTTTAAAAGATTTTAATTTTTGGGGACCAGCATCTTGCAAATGACACCGTTTTGACTGCATATAAAAAAACCTTCCACTTATTAATTGCAAGGCAACACCCAAGAGCAACAATTATGCAGATAATTACATTATACTAACAATACAATGAAAGTCTATCAAGATAACGATAAACTACTTTCAGTTGTTATTCTTCATATCCCACCAAGCATCCTAAATAAGATACAGACTCACCAACAAATTGTGCCACATACATTAGAATTTAAGTCGTGGGCTAAGAGAGATTGAGTGATAGACAAAAGTCAAAACAGAATGCATGACAAAACTTAGAACAGAAAGCAAAGAACACCTACCTTTAACATAATAGGAAACTGACCGAAATTAAACCTCTCTCTCACAACCGGAGAATTAGCATCAAGATATTGAAATTCGACATCCGCCATTAACTTCCCTGAATACGAAATTTTAGCTTGTCGACACTGTTTCCAGAAAACAAAACGCCAATACATTAATTTACAACATGAAGTGAAATGAAAATGAAAAAAGAAAAAAAAATTATGAATATATTTACTTCAAAAGGAAGCAACATGTCATGTATCATCTTCGAACCATGTTCCTTCTGAGGTGGAAATATCTCAGGATTACCGACTGAGAGTGAAGATTATTAGTCAAGAAAAACAATAAAATTTCTATAAAATTAGACCTAACAACAGTTTCTGTAATCGAAAACGAATAAAAAAAAAAAAACCAAATTAATCACGACAAAAGGATATTTTTGAGCTTCTTATTGGTGAAGGAATCGTGGACGACGACGGGCTTGACGCGATCGAACATCTCGTTGAGTCCTTCGTCGACCATGTAATTGTAGGACTCGATGTGGTGCCTGACCAGCTGACGCAGCGGCTCGAAGTCCTCCGACTGTTTCTTTCTTCTGGTCATGGTTACTGTCTATGCGTCGTCTTCTCTCTATGTGTTCTGCTTTTGTCAAGTGAGTAGGGTTTTGCAGAGGTTTTATTTTGTCCAAACGGAATCGTTTCAAGTGATGTAATGGGTAGTGACTTTTATTTTCTTGAAAATTGTACCCCTAATTTTAAGCTTAATTGCAGTTAGATGAACCTTTTTCTTAAAATTACACAAACCTCTCTAAGTGACGGATTTTCATGGATTTCTACGGACTTTTATAAATCCACATGGACTTTCATTGATTTGTTTAAACATATGTCTCATACTTTTATGAATTTGTTTAGACATCTATTTCGAACTTTCATGGATTTATTTTTTTAAGAAGAATCTATATTGAAATTAAACCTACTAGTATTTGAGTATTTATTTTAAATTTTTATTGCTATCTTTACAAGTGATGTTGTTTGCTTGTGGTAGTTACTTCTTCAAGGGAGCAGAAGCATCATTTTTCCTTTTGATTTTATGAAGTATATGATTGATTATTTAATCTGTTTTTTTGTTATACAACTGCTGACTAACTATTTGGTGTAAAATGACAAAATTACCCCTAATGTAATGTACTTGTAGTTATGAAAATGAAAATGGTCCAGGACTATTTTGTTAATTGACTTAAATAAAACAAGGATACAAGCGTCATAAACGGTCATCAAGAAGGCATATCAGGGATAAATCAGTACTTTCGCATATTCCATCAGTACCGGTGCCACTCAGTCTCACTACTAGGGTTTCACATTCTTGTTCATATATATATATATATATATACACACACACAAAGAGACCAGCAAAAGCCGTCTCTTGCTCTCTCTGATCATAATTGAATTAGGGTTTTGCATTACCAAAAAAAAAAAAAAAAAAATGGGAGTTTTCACATACGTGTGCAAGAGCAGCGGCGGCGAATGGAGCGGGAAGCAGCTCTCCGGAGACTTGGAGGCTTCTGCGGCCTCCACGTACGACTTACAGAGGAAGCTGGTCCAGACCTCTCTCTCCGCTGACTCTTCTGGTGGTGTTCAGTCCTCTTTCTCTCTCATCACGCCATCCTCAGCTGTTTTCCAGGTCCAAACTTAAATACCCTCTTTGTAAATTCATTTGTTTTGATGGTTGTTGCATCTCTGTTTCGTCATAATCTGCTTGTATTGATGTGATTAATCTTGATTTGGTTGAAACTTTAAGCTATGTTGTTTGTGAACATCTTTTGATTAGTTGCTTGCTTCAATTATGTCATTGATTCTGTTTAGGCTGGTTTGAATCACTTGTTGGATCAGCTAGCCTAGTTGGTTAGATCTCTTGTAGTTACATGACTGTTCTTGAGACAGAATTTCACAAAGATTAGGAATTGAAAATTAAAAGAAAAGTTTACTGCGAGTGGTTTTTTTTTTTTAAATTGATATGCTTTGGTTTTAACAGTAGTGAATTTGTGATATTGATTTGTGTTCATTTAGATCTATTATTATGACAGTACACCCTCTACTCTTAATGCGAAATCTAATGTTTTTGGAGTTGAAACATTCTATACTTGCGTTGATTGTTTTCCTTCTCTGTTTGAAAGATTTTGGTTAAGTTTGGATCTTGTAGATTTAAATTTTGACCCGGTCTCGAACTTTGAGCAGTTCAAATGTTTGAATCCAACTGTTCGAATGCTTGAGTTGACACGAGAAGTAACCATAAATGGAACTAATAAAAGATTCAACTCAATAATATGAAACATTGGATTAAACTAACTGAACTGTCAAAGGTTTGTGTCTCATTGTAAGTCAAATAGTCGTTCTCTGGTGCGTGCATTCGCACTTTGTTCCCTTGCGAATATCAAATTCTTTATACTTAGAATTAATTCTTTGTATAGAGAATTCAAATTCTTTGGACATTGAGTTAATTCTTTGTACAGAGAATTCAATTTGCTTACGGAAATAAAGTGCGGACGTCCGCACCTAAGAACAATTATTTAAGTTTCATAAATCCAAAGCTTTATTTTAGAGGGTCTTTTATTTGATTACAGCAGTTGCCCATAATTTCTACTACTCATGATCTAAATAAAATTCTGCTTGGCACAGGTGATAATCGGTGGTGGTGGTGGTGGCGGCTCCTTTGGAGGTGGAGCTGCTGCTGGAGCATCAGCTCCTGGTGGTGGAGCAGCACCTGCTAAGGAAGAAATTGAGGAGAAGAAAGAAGAAAAGGAAGAGAGTGATGATGACATGGGATTCTCACTTTTCGATTAGATTACTTACTGCACGATGTTTCTGTTACTATTGCTTGGTTGGAATGTATGTGAGAGGAGCTTATTTCTTAAATGTTAAATGTTTTTCTTTTGAGTTAGGGAAAGCTTCATTTTGACCATTTAAGGTGTTGGATATTTGTTGATCAAATTATCAATTAAACATGTTTAGTTTGCCACTTTTTTTTTCATTCCTAAATCATTTTTGAGAGTTGGATATCTTGTTTTTGAGATCAGTAGAACATGGTTACTCTGCATGTGATGTCTGTTCACTTTATTACAAGTAATAACGAATTATTTTTAAAACTCAGTAAGTAGGGCGGATGTGTTTAGTTTTTTTCCTTTATTAGTGATCTCTAAAATTTTACCTTTTTGAGTTCTTGACTCCGTGATATTGTAATTATTTATTTTATATTTTTAATGAAGGCAGGCTTTGTAGGAATAACAAAATTATGAGATTTCATTACTTTTTATTTTTACCTAAATGATGAATCCATGATGTGACTATTGATAACTTGGGCGATATCATGATTCATGATTTCCCGATATTAAGGAATACGAATGGTTCTCTGAAAAAGACCCAAAATAAATGGTACAATTTCATTAGATAGTCTTATCACATAACAATCATGTACAAGATTTCTATCTGTTCAGGATGTGATGATCCATACTCGACTTGTTTCATTATTTAAAACAAAAAAAATGGCCATACCACAAAATTTAAAATTTATGATACTGAAATTTTAACTTTTACTACATATATCTTGAACATTTGACAAGTAAAAATGAATTGCCTTAATTGCCACAGTTAAAACTTAAAACCCTATGGGTGATTCTATAGAATAATCAAATATTCACATCTGACTGTCCTCATGACAAACTTCAAGAGAACGATGTGCAAAATTTATTATAGTTAAGATGAGATTGATATAAAAAGTTATCTATATCTAATCTAATAATACAAGATTAAGCAGCATGGGGATGATGGCAGCTACTCTACAATAACTCACCGCTCATACAATACCCCAATCACATTTAGCTTTCCCAAGTATAAATTATAACATCATCATCAACGGCTGACAAGTATTTACATGCAAATTACACTAGATCAGGAATCCGGTTGTTCGGTTTTCAACACCGCACCAGATGAGGACGCACAGCTTCCGTTTTGAAGGTACAGGCTGTTGGCCACCATAGAATCACTCACCAACCCCACATCAACATCGTCAAACTTGAGCATTCCTCTGATCTTCCGACTACTCAATCAATCAATCAAATAAAGATATATCAGTATAGAACGTACAACATTTAATAAGATTGATTGATTAATTGTAAAGGTAAACGAAAAGTTTACCCATTCAAGCGGTTATTAATGTCTGTCAGATCTTTCGAAGGGCTCTGGTATGCATGAGTACTCTCTCCGACACAAGCATAGTAGCTTTTTGAGCTATGTGAGATTAAAGCATCCATCTGTACAAACATGAGAAACAAAACCAAAATGCAAAGGGTTGGTAAAGTAAACTAAATGTTTCTGAATTCAATTAGCTTAAACAGGGTATATTTTGCAGGTTCAAGAACATGCTTCAAATATTAAATCACATATTTCAAAAACTTTTGGAATAATAACTGGCAGTACTCTTTTTTTCCCAACTTTCGGTTATTTCCATTACAAAGCAAGCTAGAATGTGAGGTCGACTGATTTGTCGTAAAATAAAATTAATTACCAGGATCAATTCAAATTAAGAACAATATTTAACATGATACAAGGAAAAAAAAAAAAAAAACAGAAAGAAGAAAAACCAAGTACCTTGGACGTTCGCAACGGAGAGACATATACATTGTGCACCGCAGACACTTTCTTAGGGGACATGTCAGGGAGGGTTGGAAAAGGAGATACTTTTGGTG
This sequence comes from Acer negundo, assembly GCA_035582765.1. Taxonomy (NCBI): domain Eukaryota; kingdom Viridiplantae; phylum Streptophyta; class Magnoliopsida; order Sapindales; family Sapindaceae; genus Acer; species Acer negundo. The sequence goes on from CM069242.1 coordinate 16,149,386, forward strand.
ATCCAGGGCATTGACCTAGTTGGTGAGTTAAGAAAATGTATGCCAATTAGGCAATGTCTTTGTTGCAAAGAACACTAAATATACTATCAGAATCGTAAATTAGTTTAACAAGTATACCATCATTATTATTGTATACTTCTGAAGCCCGGTTAGTTTTCGCAGTCATTCCGGCCGGACCAAGCTCCACCAACAGAGGCTTCACGACGGGAACAAACACTTTATTGTAGAAGGTTATTATATCAACATGATCCTGCTCTGTTCTCTGTTTACAAACCATTCCTAAGGTTAGACTTCCCCTAGAAATTGACAACTAATAAAGCAAAGACCTAAATAAAAACATACCCCATTCTGACGGGCAGATGACCAATCGACAAACACACTGCGAAAAACTTGTGGTTTACATTGTGGTTGCTTCCTATAATTATAAATGATTTCCCTGAAGGTAAGGTTCAGCTGAGAAATCTACAGGCAAAAACATGAGAAGGGTAAGATGAAAATATTTACAAGTAAACATTATAGAGCAGGGTATAAATTTCCAGCAGTTATTAACAACAAACCTTAGCAACTCCATAGAAACAACAGAGGATAATCTGGTCAATATGACGGTTGAAGAAGAGAGACGTCCGCTGACTAAGTATTTGCTGAAAAAGACAGTAGACACTCTCCCTTATCTGCTGCGATAACTGTAACCTCTCCACCATACCATTGATTCTGACGGCAGCCAACTTATTAATCTATCCAATACAAAAATATGTACTATGTAAGTGCTGGAACAGAACTGATATTGTGGGTCCAACCCCATCCTCCACCACCTCTCCATAAAATAAATATAAATAAATAAATAAACCTCAAAGTTTGAAAGGGGCTAATGCCTCAAAGTTTGAGGCTTGTACACAATACTCTGGTGGGAAAGTTCAATTAGATTCTTGAATGGGAGACACTGACAATTTCTGCTAAAACTTTATGAATTATACCTTGCTAAAGAATATAGTGATCCCAGTTTCTGCACATGTTTCTCCTCCACCACCTGGGTTTGGCCGTGTGGGGCTGCAAGTGCATAGCCAAGTGCAAAACTTCTAGTCAGAGGAAAACAGTAAGAAGGTACAAATAACTTATATTTGCTAATTCAAATATATCAGATAGTACCTGGCAAAGGCTGATTGCAAAGGAGGTGGCAGTAGCTTTGATTTATTGAATGCCAGTAGGCGATCCTTCACAGGTGATGTAAAGGTATTCCGCTCTACTAACACACTACGATAGTCTGTACACGGTCTCTTCGGAGACCTGATATCACCATTCTGACCTGACAAAGATAAGACGATAGTTATGTTATTTAGTTGTAAGAAGTATATAATCTTAAACATTATTACATAGACAATTTTTTTTTTTAAGTTATTTCGATCACTTCTATGAAGAGCCATTTCACAAGAAGGGAGGTAAACGATCTGATTCTAAAAGTAAGCACCTGGTGAAGATTCATGTTTCTGCAACGATGGCCCGGGAGGCAAGCCTGCAGAAGAAAAATTAATGTGCAAGGCAATTGCATCCAGAGATGGCATTGGGTCTGCCAATAATCCAAGACGATTTATCTCTGCAGAGAGTGATGGTCTTGCAACTGTCAAAGAATTGTACATTGAGGAGCCCTTTTCCCATACCATGCTCTCCAAAAGTCGCTCTTCCAATGAATTCAAATGCCGTCTCAATTCTCTTGGAAGAGATTCTTCATGTCTAATAAAACTCTCAATCACCTTGCTAAGGTCAAAAGCTGTAATGCCAGTTCTATCCAAAACTGCAGGGAATAACATAGTGACAGTTTTGTGTGTTGCCAGAACCAGTTCAGCAGAACAGGCAAGCATGCATCTATGAAACCTCTCATTGGTTAATAAAGATGTCAAATTAGTAGCATGCAATATTTGAGCTTCAGCTGTACACATTGCTTGCAAAACCCTATAATAAAACTTGAGGGCTTCCAGTCTTCGTTGTTCTGCCCATATGTTGTCCATCAGATTTGCACTTTGGAGGCTTCCAGTTACACAGCGCTCTCCTAAACTACTGCTTGGGAATATTGCTTCCAATATTATCTCTGCCCTGCGTATCACATCACTAGTTACATCCCTATCACACGATTTCATAAACCGCTCCAACTCCACCGAGGGTTTTGATGGAAGAGGACAGATAACGGTTCTGAGCCACTTAGCAGTTGTCATTGCTGTGCTTACAGGTGTTGCTGCCATCTTTGAATTAGCACCACCAGCAATGCCATTGGCATGAGGTGCAGGTGAGCGACGGGGAGAGAGTGGACTTGTAACTGATTTCACTGGTGAGGCCATAGAATCAAATTTCCTCTAAACAAAACAGATTTTAGGACACTATTAACAATATAGAATTGAGAATAAACAGGAAAAAAAAAAAAAAAATTCAATTTGACGACCACATTATCTTGTAGGTATTGAAGAATAAGCTTTCTTTATTGAAACATACCTTGACACCGGTTATATTCAAGGAACCCCCAGACGAACTTGCTGAACCAAGTATGCTGTCCTCCTCATTAACAAATACTCTCTCATCCAATTCAACCTTGTTACGAGTTGCATCATCATAATCCTTCTCTAAAATATTCAAACTGGTTGATAGAGATGACTCATCCATTAGATTTTCAAAGTAGATCAGGCCATCTGCATTCAGGAGATTCAAATATACAGAAGCATCAATAAGTGAACACGCATTGGCAAATCAGAAACAGAGGAGAAACTTGTCAGACTAACCTGTATCAATGTTCTCTAAGTTGTCACTTTTACACTCAGATGCGAAGCGAGGCTCAATCTTCAATATATCTGCTATCAAATTATTGGTCTTTTCCATTGTTATCCTCAAATCATCCTCTGAAGTGTCATAGAGTTTGCAAAGTGATGCAACCAAATCAACACCTTTGTCGCCTTTCTTAACTGAAACAAATAGTAAGGAAATCAATATTGTCATGAAGGCCAAACTATTACCTCCACCGCCATGATGGGAAAAAGAAAGGAAGATAAACAGAAGGATCAAACTTAAATAAGGGTTTTTGTCACAAGCCACTACCCTCCTTGAAAAAGAAAACAAATTTCATGAAAACTAGCAAAAATGCAAGGCAATTACCAAAGCGTGACGAGTCATGGATATTAAAATTCCGGAAGCGAACAGGAACATGCATGATCAAAATAGCCTGTTACAGATTTCATAACGCAGTAAGAAGATGCCATCATCCATTTAATTATTAGTAGACAATACTTTATAAAAAATTGATGGCAAAAAAAAGTGGAAGATGTAATCATTCTGACGAATGTACAACACATAGTAATATTACATTGTAGCCATTTTTCTCTTTCGTCTGTCTATATTATCTTTTTAATGTATGTGGTTAAGAAATGAAGAATAAACATAAAAAAAAATTTATGAAACTTATAAACATAATTTGTTACGTCTCAGGTCTTCAAACCTAGTGTCAGCAACTAATAAAATACAGTCGCAGAGGAGTGTAACTGACCAGTATGGAAGCCAAACCATTTGTGCAAGTCACTAGATCTTTGAACCGGCCGAATGCATGTACACGAAGTCCCAAAAACAGCAACCATCCGAATCGATGGTAGTCAGAAACAGAGCCAGTGGCACTGGTAACATCTGACTGCTTATCACCACTTGCATCACTAGGCAAGAAGAATTCTCGATATGTACGTTTATAGTGCCTAGTAACATTAAATAATAAGATATACTGCATGAACTTCAAATAGACAAATTCATTTGTTTTGTTAAATATAACCAAATGTCATGTACGCAATAAATAATCCATGCAAAAATTGTATAACAAGACACTGTAATTCTGTAATCTATCTAAACGAGAACGCAATACACACATTTCTAGCTTAAATTAAGTCAGAAGATCAGACATTCATCAAAATATGACGGCAATAAACAATGAAAAGGGAACTATTCCACAAACTTCCATATAAAAGAAATTAGATCACAAATCACCCCACGAGTTAAATTACATGTCCTATCTCTTTGACTTACCTTTTGGCATAAATATGTTCAATGTGTTAACTACAGATAAACAATCAATTAATATACAAATAATTGTTTGATTTAGGTTAAGTTCACAACTTTTACCAAGTCCGGACATACATAGCCTGACTGCGAAGCCAACTCAACCATTCTATAGGAAGAAACTGATAAGTAAGGAGAGGCATACACTTGCATAAGGGTTTTTATTCATTCCAACATGACCAATCAAAATGTATACAATTAAGCAGTTCCAGGCATCCATTTTGTCATCTGAAACCACATTTGGCTCAATATATGGTTTGCAATTTATTTCATGCAGTTAGGGTATCTGAAAACCACAGGTGGTCGAATTGTAAATTCAGAGAGAAAGGTAAGTGTTCCTTGACTAACATTAGCTGCCACAACCATTGCTCACTGTTACCAAACAGATTTATTATATTATTTGTCTATCCTTTTCCTTTGTTCATTCCTCATTTTAATCCTGTTACAGTCCTTTTATTTCCTTTTTCTGCTTCTCTATTTTTATGGCTGACTTCAAGCTGTAGTTATAACCAGTATCAAATAAAGGACTGTTATATAAATATCCTATCACATTCAGTCAAGAAATCTTATTCTTTCCTGCAGGACAAAAAATAAAAAAAATAAAAAAACTCATGCTTAGGCAAATGAACTAAGAGGGTTTAAACTAAGTTATCAAATGTTCCACTGGCCTAGAGTTGCACAAAACCCTCATGGGCCCCATCCCCACGTGGCCCCATTGGGGTTTGGGGGTAAATTTTACCTCAGATGGGGGATGGGGGCGGGAACGGAGTGAATTTCACCCCAAAAAAATTAAAGCAAAGTTAAATAATAAATTATAAAATCAATAAAGTTAATTTAAAATTATAAATTAATTAAATATAATTTAATTAAAAAATAAAAAGTTTGGGGGATATGGGGGAAATGGGGATTCGGGAATGGGGGTGGGGGAACCAGGAACCTTCCCCCACCTCCATTTCCCCCTTGAAGATCTCAAGAGCCAGCCTTGTCCCTCTTCTTTCCCATTTTTTTCCATCACCCATCATTGACTTAATGTGTTCAATGAGTTAGAAGCAATAAGAAAGTAAAAAAGGAAATAAAAGCTAACACTACAATTTGTCCAAAAATGGACTATTTACCATAAGAAATATAAATATTTATTGTTTCAATGCACATATGCTATTAAAATCCAACTTTGGAAACTCTAAATTGCCAGGCAATCTGAAAATTAATGCTTTCTAAAATAGTGTCACAATGTACAAGAAAGGATACTCACTTGCTTAGATGACTCAGGTGCACAAAGTTGGCCTGCAATTCTTTTGCCTGATAAGATAAAATAGATTAAGTTATGAGTCCATACCAAATAAAGCAGATAACAACCATGAAAATTAAATAGCATAATAACACTTTTCTTATAAAATATAAACCACAAATTACAGTTGGGTTAATACCTCAAGCCTATTTTCCCAATCAGCCCCATAGATATTCCTTAATATGGGATCGGCCTTGACAACAAACTGAGGCCACTCCTTAAAAAAATCCACAAAGCTATAAAACACAAAAGAGGAAAACAATAACTTAAGTAGCAATTCCTATTAAAATAACAGAACTCAATAAAGCCACATGGACTAAACCAACATACTTCAGCTTTGTAACTCTCAATATCTGGCATAAATTAAAATCATTATCATTTGATCCCTGCTGCATATTATCTCCATTCTTCTCACTTAACCTTTTAACCGAATACAAAACAAATGCAAACCAAAACCGCTCTGCTTCTTCCGGCTATTAAATAAAGAAATGCACTTAGTTAGCATACCTAAATAGCATTATGGTAATTTTTCTGTAAAAATGAAAAATTACCATATACATGTGTGCATGCACACGCACATGCCATGCGCATATGGGCGTCCATGTGTGTCTGTCTTTAAAAAAATAAAAAATAAAACAAGTACCGTTCCGGTTCCGATCGCCAATGCATTTGCCGACAACAGGTGTTTTGTTTCTTTAAATAGCTTTGAAGTTTGAGTGTAGGTATTCTCATCCAACGACAATCCATTCTGCAGTAAAATCCTAGATTTAATTCCAAAACACATGTAAAGAATATACAAAACAGAATTACACAGCTAAACAGAAAAACACATAATTCGAACCACATGTAAATTCCATGAAATCAACAGTGAAAAAATGATACCGAAAACAAGAATAAAAATTGAAACTACAAAAATAATAGACCTTGCACAAATCAGCTAATCGAGCTTCAATGGCATCGCAGTCCCTGGTTTTGATTTCTGATTCGTTGGACGCGGCTGATACTGAGGGTTTCTCGTCCTCCATTCTGTGGAGCAAGCTGGACTCAACCACAACACAAATCGATCTGATACATGTCAATTCAAATTAACAAACACATCAATAACTTCAATTGCAATCTCATAGCCTATTCTTAACTACGAAAATGACGGTTAAAAAATTGCGCTTCCAAAAATGAAAAAAAAAAAATCGAAATAAAAAACACAGTGAAAACAAACACTTACGATTCTATGACACAGATCACTCAAATTCCTTAAGAATCTGAACAATATACAGATCCAGCAACCGAAGCCCTACTGTCGATTCCACGAAAACGGCACCCTTTTTGCCAGATCAACGAAACGAAATGCTACAAACCCTAGAATTTTATTTTTTGTTCCTTTTCCTTTTTCCCTCTCTTAAGTTTTGTGTTTATATTTCTCTCTCTAGAAACTCTTTTTTAACTTTGGGGAAAACCCTATCATGTCTCAGCGCGGGAAAAACCAATAACATAACATGGTAGATGTACATGTCAATGGACATGCATACATAATGAACCAATGGAGCCACGACACGTGGGGTGAGTCGGGTTGTTTTGCCGCCAAAACTCCTCGCCGTTAAGAGATTCGCTTCCTGCCGTTACGGCGCCGTCACGAGATTGTTTTCGGTAATTGGGAAGTAGATGGGACCTCCCTCGTGTACCATGGGACCCACTTGAGCACGTGTCGTTTAGTGGATTGTCGTCTGTCGTTTTGCTGCAAGTAGTGATAGAGTTAGGATATGCTGCGACGATTTTATCATGACTCTCTTTTACTTACTGCCATGCAGATATCACGTGCACAAGGGTAAGCGGTACGCCACGCACAAAATTAATTAGTTCGCTGATTTTTTTTTATAAAATTTATAATACAAAAACACCCCTAAATACTTTTTGGAAGAAAAAAAACAAGACCCCTAAATAAAATTACTCTTTTGTACAAAATAATTTAACTGAAATTAAATAATAACAACTTTTTTTGATATTACACTAGCCAGAGATATTAGATTAAGATCTATTTATGTGGAGTAGGATGCATTCTCGATGGTGCAATTTATTATTGCAAAAGTTCATACGCTTTCTGATTAATGATATTCTTGAGGCAATGCTCAGTTCAGAGTCATGGACTCATGGACATCCAATTTGTTTTAGACAAGCCAATACAATGGCACACCAACTCGCAAAATTTGGTCTAATGTTGATGATTTTGTTGTTTGGTTAGAGGAGAGTCCTTGTTGGGTTGTTAAGCTAAATTCGTTTTGGCCTTTTGGGCGATGGTGAGGAATGAGGATGCTATTTAGTTTTTCTTTAATAAAATTTCTCTTTAAACAAATGTTTATTTAATCATAAAGTTATTAATTATTATGGGTATTTATATTAAAAGTCTGATTTTAAAATTTAATAATGAATATATTTATAAATTAGATGTACTAATTGGTTTTGTGGATGGTAATATTAACACCCTTTAAAGCTTTCTTATAAATTGGCTAATATGACAAAAAGTTTTCCTAAATTGTATAATTTTATAGACGTTTCTTAAAAATAATATCGACTTAATTTTTTTTGAAATTTATGGTATACCATCTCGCACAATATATATTTATGGAAAAATTGTATCAGTATCCATGTGTTGTACTTAACATTATGGCATAATATATTCAAAAGGGTTAATAGCACAAATTCCCCCTGAACATATAGCGCGGTTGCATAGTGCCCCATATACTTTTTTTCCTAGCATTAAACCCCTTGAACTTCCAAAAATTTACAAAAACTAACAGAAGAGGGACGGACGTTAAAGGTAAATTACACTTATACACCCTGATTATATGTATAATTGCATTAAAACTGGAAAATATAATAATATCACACAAACACCCTTTGACTTGTTTGACTAATGTCTAAAAAAAAATTTAAAAATAATCTTAATACATTTTATATTATAAAAAAACTAATTATTAAATAAAAAACCAATTATTAAAAAATAAAAAATAAATAAAATGAAAAGAAAAATAAAAATAAAATACTCTAAAGAAATACAAGTGGAGATCGAAACAAAAACAAATTAAATTTAAAATTAAAATATATTAAAAAAAAACTAATCAAAAATTATTATTATTATTATAAATATTTTTATTATTATTAAATGAATTAATATAAAAGTTTATCAAACACAACACCAAACTTCATCAAACCCAGATCAAACTCATCGTCCACCACCACCATCTCCATCAGTTCTCTCTCTCTCTCTCTCTCTCTCTCTCTCTCTCTCTCTCTCGCTAACGAGATCAAGCGTTGATCTCCTCCGTTGGAAGTCGATCGGTGCTTGTGATGGTGAATTCTGGTGAGATGACGGTGGTCGTGTGAATGGGTGGATTTGGGTTTGGGTTTGGAGTTTGACTTTTGAAGATTCGTATTTTTGATTCAATTACGATTTTTTTAATTTCAGTTTGTATTTCGATTTATTTTCTTATTTTTTGGTAATGGTGATGTTCGAAATTTGGATTTTTTTGGTTTGATTGGGTTGGGTTTGGTTTGATTTTCTAGGATGGGTTTGGTTTGATTTGGTTTGATTTTCTGGGTTTTAATGGGTGTTTGAATGATTTTCTTGGTTTAAATGTGGTGGTGTGGTGTTTTGGTTCTAAGTCTGGGTTTGATTTGGGGAAATTTTTCCAAATTTCTTGAAAAGATATGGAAAAACGTTTTGTTTTTTTTATTTTGTATAAACTTCAAATAATGAATTTTTTTTCAAATTTCTTGAAGTGATTTGGAAAAAAAAATTTGTTTGGGAAGAAAGAAAACAAAGACGACGAGAGAGATTTAAATTTTTTTTTTTAATTTTAATTTTTGTTATTTTTGTTAGGCTTGATTGATTTTTTTAATTTTTTATTGGTATAATTTAATTTAATTTAATTTATTAATTTAAATGCATTTAATATATATATATATATTTTATTTATTTCTTTTTTTAAAGTACAATTAATTTTGTTTTCACATTATAAATTTCCAGAATTGCCAACTTTACACCTAACTATAGGGTGTTTGTGTGATATTATTATATTTTTCCAGTTTTAATATAATTATACATATAATCAGGGTGTGTAAGTGTAATTTACCTTTGACGTCCGTCCCTCTTCTATCAATTTTTACAAATTTATGGAAGTTTGAGAGGTTTAATCCTAGGAAAAAAAATATATAGGGCACTATTCAACTACGTTATAAGTTCAGAGGATACCGGTGCTATATATTAATCATATTCAAAAAATAAACATACATTTTTTTGTTATTACACATTTCTCTTCATTTGCTTCCACCACCGTAAAAAAATAATAATAATAATAATAATAAAAATCTTGTACGTATTGTTTCTTCTTTCATAAAAAATATATATATTATAGAATTTACTAGGATACAAAAATATCTTTTTCTAATAAAACTCTACAACCAAGATCTTACTTTGGGCAAAAATAAAATACAAATTCAACTCTAAAACTAATTATATTTTTGTTTATTGTTACTTACGGAATCAATGTATTGAATTATCTAAACAAAACCATGAAATTATAATGGTTTACACATTTAATCATCGTCGTAGAAAACAACAACAATAATAATAATGTAATGCTGAGCTAGGTTTTATATTGATTTTGTAAAAATGTGGTTAGAGAGATTATATTTATTGTTGATTGTTTGATTTTCGATTTGATTCCAGAATTATAAAGATGAGAGTGTAAGGAATAGAGAGATAGAGAACAGATAAGAGAAGAATCTGAGTAAAAGTAGGAAATCACAATATTCGTTGAATTAAAAAAAAAAATGCAATAAAACAACCATATAACAACCTGGTTGTTCAATACAAACAAGTGGTTGGAGGGTATTATCCTATACAGCAAACCTAACCAAATAAAAACAATTTGAATAATTAACTAGCCCAATAACTGACCCAAAATCCGATTGACCCAAACTCGGACCCATTACTTGATTAATCCTGGCACCAGCGGTGATTTAATGTTAGGGTTCCACTATAAAAACTCAATCTAACTCAAAATCAACTAGTTCTTGTCTGAAGCCCCGATTTTTTCAGATTCTTCAAGCAGTCTCTTCAAACCTTAACCTTCTTTTTTCATTTATTCTGACATTCGACCCTCCTTAAATGAATCATTATCCTCAATGATTTAATTATGGAAATTGTGCTCTAATTATCGAAGCATCCTCCCAAGTCATGTCCTCAAGGCTCGTGTTAGACCATTGAATAAGGAGTTGAACTACATCATGGTTATTTCGCTTGATCATTTTGTGACCCAGGAATTCCATGGAGTTTGCGAATGTTTTCAAAGAAAACCTGAGCTATATGAGCTATTGTGAATGGGTGAGTTAGTGTTAGGAAGTGTCTGTATTTAGTGAATCGACCAATCACCACTAGGATAGTGTCTTTTCCCTGAAAGAGGAGCAATCCCTCTATAAAGTCCATTGCAATATCTTGACATGGGACTGAGGGTATGCATAAGGGTTGCAATAATCTTGGAGTCTTCATATGTTCATTCTTACACAGCCGACACATTAAGCATTCAGTTACTTTAGTTACTACTTCTTGATTCATGGAACCCTAATAAAAAACTGTTGCAGTCTTTTAAATGTCCCTTTTATACCATAATGACCCCCACAACAGAGTCATGAACTTCTTCAATTAACTTTTCTTTAAAAGTCTCGCTGTTACCCATGTAGATATTCTCTTACCTCATAAGAACCTCATTCTGCAGTTTATACTCCTGATTATAGGTAGGATCAATCATCAACCCTATAATTATGGTCATAGCTATATGGTCGAAGGTAGCTCTCATGTATCTCAATGACTCAATTTAGTTGATTGGCAGTTAAAGTTGTCATGGTTCCTTCCTATTTAAGTAATGCTTTAGAGAGTCCATATGCCACGACATTCTCCTTGCACTTTTTATATGTAATTCCGCAGTCAAACCCCATAAGTTTGGAATGCCATTTCTGCTGAAGCAAAGTGGTCATTTTCTGCCCTAAAAAATATTTGAGGCTTTGATGGTCTGTTTTGATCACAAACTTAACCCCATGTAGATATGATTTCCATTTTTGAACGGCATGGACAATTGCTAAGAGTACCTATTCATAGGTAGACAACCTAAGTTTCCTAGGTGGGAGGGACTTGCTAATGTAAGCCAATACCCTGCCTTGCTCCATTAGAACAGCCACAATGCTATCATTACTTGCATCTATATCAAAAGTGAAAGGCTTAGTAAAATCTGGAAAAGCCAACATGAGAGTGGTGGTCATTACCTTATTGAGCCTCATTTCCCCATGCAAAACTATTCTTCTTAAGTAACTCAATCAATGGTTTGCTAATTACCCCATAACCTCTTACAAACTTTCTGTAATAACCAGTCAACCCTAAAAATCCCCTTAGAGCTTTAACTAATTTGGAAGTAGGCCAATCCAACATCTCATGCACCTTCCTTTGGTCTACTGTCATTCCTTGAGCTGAAATTATAAGTCCAAGGTACTCCAACTCCAGTACTCGCATTTACTTTTTTTTTTTTTACAAAAAGCTGGTGTTGCTGTAGAATAGATAAAGTAGTTTTTAGGTGTCTCACATGCTCCTCCATATTTCTGCTATATATTATAATGTCATCGAAAAATACCATAATTATTTTTCGTAGGAAGGGTTAGAATATCTCATTCATCAAACTCTGATATGTTAGGAGAAATGAAGAAGAATATTAAGGTTTGAAGAGGCTGCTTGAAGTATCTAAGAAAATTAGTGCTTCAAACAAGAACTAGTTAATTTTGGGTTAGATTGGGTTTTTATAGTGGAACCCTAACATTAAAATGCATTGTTTTGTGCCAGGATTAATAAAGTAATGGGTTCAGGTTTGAGTCAATTGGACTTTGAGCCAGTTATTAGGCTAGCTAGTTAATAACTCTAATTGTTTTTATTATTTTTATTTGGTTATGTCTGTTGTAGATGATTATACCCTCTAGCTACATCTTTATGATCTAGATCCGAAAATCACCAACAATGACTATGTGAACTCTTCCTATGTTATATCTCTTCTCAGGACATAAAAGACCCGAAACCAAACATCTGCCATCTTTTCAAAGTGGATAGGCTAACACTTTTTTTTTTCTTTCTGGTGCAACATGATGTATAAGAAAGAACATCTCACTCTTATGTATCAAAGCTTTCTGATTAGACCCATCAAACTTAAGAAAAATCAATTTATGGGGTTTCAAGGTTGAATCAATTGTTACCTTGTATGTAAGATCCAGCCGATCCATGAGGAATAGAGCCCATAATATCCTTGTCATTCCCTTTATCCAAGTCTATCTGATTCATCCTCACAACAATCAAATCATGAAGCTTGGAAAATTACCCTGCAACCTCAAGCTTGAAGACCTCAAAACCTTTCTCAATCTTCTGCAATTTAACCTCAATAACTCCATTTATTGACTCCATTTTGGCGAAACACCCTTCCATATATTGGTGGTGCGTAATACCCTCTGACATGGATAATGCTCTAATACCAAAATTGTAATGCTTAGCTATATTTTTTTATTGATTTTGTAAAAATGTGGCTAATGAGATTATATTTATTGTTTATTGTTTGATTTTCGATCTGATTCCATAATTGTAAAGATGAGAATGTAAGGAGGGGAGAGAGAGAGAGAACCAATGAGGGAAGAATCTAAGTGAAAGTATGAAATTGCAATATTCGTTGAATTAAAAAAAAAACGCCGCAAAACAACCATATAACAACCCAGTTGTTCAATCAGACAAGTGGTTGAAGGGTATAATCCTCTACAGTATACCTAACCAAATAAAAACAATCTGAGTTGTTAACTAGCTCAATAATTGGCCTAAAATATGATTAACACAAACTCGAACCCGTTGCTTTACTAATCTTCGCACCAAACGGTGCATTTTAATGTTAGGGTTTTACTATAAAAACTCAATCTAAGTCAAAACCAACTAGTTCTTGTCTGAAGCCCTAATTTTCTCAGATTCTTCAAGCAGCATCTTCAAACCTTAACCTTCTTTCTTCATTTCTCCTGAAAAATAATAAAATAAACAACAATAAGCAGCTTTTTATTTTCTAAAAAAAAAAAAAGAACTATTTTCTCAATTACCAAACAAATCAATTTTTTTCTTATTAAAAATTTGGTTTTTTATTTTTTTTTAAATCCATTCATCAAGTTTTTCGGTTTACAGACCAATTAAATTAATAAGAATTTGTAGTTGAATTAAATTAAAGTGAGTGAGTGAGTGAGTGAGTGAGTTGTGTTTAAGAACCGTGTAGACTTGATCGAGTTCTACAACTGCTTAAAAAAAAAAGAGTTACACAATACTACAACTGCAACAATTTTTTATTCAATCACAAAACAATAATAAAAATGGATGTTAACATACTTGAATGCATTCGGAATCCATAAAATCAAATCTTTGTTCATCAATTCCTTGACAATATGTGGAAAAAAATTCATGATTGATGTTAGGTTTGATTAAGTATATTGATTTGACATTTACTCAGTCAAACCCTAACCGAAACCTTCATTGCTGTTAAACCTGTAAGAAACACTTACACAAGTAAGAACAGACAAATCGAGTACTACAACAGGCCGATCAAGTAATATAAACCAAGAAAAAATCAAATATAAAAACAGAAAATAAGAATCAACAAAACGACACCAAGAATTACGGTGGTTTGGCTCAAATGAAGCCTACATCCACGTTGAGCCCCTCACATAAGCTCTTTCCACTATATAAACGTCTTACAAACTAGTCAACTACACAAATAAACGCAATACAAGCCTAGAAACAACCAAGAACCCTAGATCTATCACCACTAAAGAAACCAAACCTAACTCTAACCCAATCTATTATTATACAAGCATAATCACTTAACTCTCCTCACCAGAATATACAACACACTCCTATCTCTCTTTTATACAAAAGAATCTCACACAAATTACAAGATCTTCACAGAGAAATCACCAAGAACACCATCTGTACACAGAAAAGTTCTAGAGAGAAAACGAGAGAGAGAAAAAGTAGAAGAAACCCTAATCTGATCACAAATGAAAAACTAATGGACTTTCTCTCTCCTCTTTCTTTATATAGTTATATCTGTTGAGTCACACACGCAATCTGATTTGCCAGTCACTACTTGCCACATTGGATTTCCTCACTTATCACCTTATCATTATAGTCCATCTGATGATAACAAACGCTCCGTTTCATTTTGCCAATCTGATTGGGTTGGTTGAAGCTGTAGATTAGGTTCTCCTAGCTGTTGGACTTGCAAATGGGTTACTGATTTGGGCCTCCATACAACAAAATGTTGGGCTAACATCTTCACATATATATTATTAGGGTTTATGATAGATTGTGTGTTCAACTTATGGGTGTATGAAGTAAAATTAATTTCAATTATAAAGTAATGTATTTTAAGTAATTAAATGTAAGAGTATCTTAAAAATATAAAAAAAAGTTTCATTAAATCATGGAGGTAGAAAGATATTTTGTTGGTGTCAATAGAGCCACCCTTACACCTGCTCGTTTTAATATTTTATTTTTTACAAAAGTTACTTAAAATATCATTCCACCAATAGATGGACAAAAGAGAAGGCTACCTTAGGCTATAGCCGGACAAGTTTCTTTATAAAAAAATGTTATTATGTAAATATCTTAAAGTATCTTATTTTTAGCTATATTATTAAACTTACCCCTGAATAAAAAATTATCCAGCCTATTGTTTTCTATTTTTCACAAGTGTAGATTATATTTATATAATCTGATATTTTATAACATTTTAACTATTTTTTTTTTTAAAGTTAATTTAACTATAAATATCTGTTATTGTTTAAAGTTAGTTGTAAAATCAATTATAATATTTTATTTAGTTATTTTTGATATACCGGTGACAGAGATTCAAACTTGATAAATTGTCTGACTAAATGAGTGAGTTTTCCACCGAACCATATTAGGCGGTGGTACACTTATAATATTTATTATTTCTGCAATTACAAAAATAAGTCATTTACAAGTCTAAATAATTGTTATGCATCAATTTTGCATTGTATTCCATGTTTTTAAGTAATTCATCGTTAAATCAATGTATGTCATCTTATAATTCAAAAAATAAAATAAAAATTACATGTTTGTGATAATGTGATTTACCATTGATTCTTATAATTTAGATAATAATCTTCTTATTATTCTGTTGAATCGTATCATAATTATATGAAGGGTGGGCATGAATTGGTTTGGGTTGATTTTGACTATACCAAAACCAAATCATTAAGTAATCAGGGTTAGTTTTTTTCAACCCAAACCAAACCAATTAGAAGGTAAAACTAAATTAAAAAAAAAATTGGTTTGGTTCAATGATTTATAGAAAACAATTATATTGTTTTTTATTCGAACAAATATAATAATATCAATACAATTAGCTAAACCCATTATCAAAATGATAAACAATAATACTATATTTAACTCAAGTGCGGAACAGTAATCATTAAAAAAAACTCATGTAAACGTTAATATTGTCCGATATATAGGTAAAAAAATAAAAGCGATTACTATAATTTCCTTAGTAGTGTTTCGTAAGAGCCGAATTATACAATATGAAGAATGAATATAATCATATAATTATACAATGTATTTTTGTACAAAACATTGAAAAAAAAAGGGAACTATAAAACCTAATACTTGGAAAAATAAGTATAAAAGAATAGTTAATATTAAGTTTGTGCCAACGAGTTGGGATACATTATCTTTGAGAATAAATAGAGGGGTTGGAACTTGGAAGGAAATATCATATAAAAATAGGTTAAATTTAGTTTTTATTATTTGATTTGATTTGATAAAGTAATATATATATATATATATATATATATTATTTATGTAATTGTAATGGTTTGGATTGAGTTATGTGATTCGATAAAATACAACCCACGAACCAACTCAAACCAATCGAGTTGCTTAAAAACATCCCAATCGTTTTTATTTTATTTAACAAAACCAAACCAACCTGTTTAAAATGACTTTATTTGAGCGGTTTAGCGATTTGGGTTTTCACCCCTAGTCACTCATTTAATATCATAATGAATGTAATAACTTGGAAGAACACATGTTAAATTGAACAAGATTAGTTTACTAACATTTATCCTAGATTATTATAATGAGTTAATTTGGCTTGAAAAGAGTAATTCCTTGAATTGCATCCTTAATATTTATGGAATTTCTAGGCATTTTAAATAGGTAGAATTTATTACACAAACCATAAATAAATATATGATAAATAAATCACATATGGGTTATCATTTATCAAAGAGTGTTGAATGCTAAACTAAGATTAAAGAGTGTTGAATGCTAAACTAATCTTAGGTGTACAATAACATATATCTATTATAGCAAATAGAAATTAGAAGAAACAAATACCTTTTCTCTTTTACTAACAAGCCCTATGAATCCCTCACTAAGAGAAAATGAGCAGCTAGAAGAGTTTTCTCCTTCAAATCGGTGACAAGTTTCTCGAATATGGTTTCATCATCGACTTCAATGATCAAATTGTACGTACGATTCTCTATTATCTTCCTACGTCGTACATATTATTGCCTGAAGAGAGTATTGCCCTTGGTTTTTTACTTGTTCTCTTAAAATCCTTAGCTTTCTTGACACTTTATTTGGATTTGCAAGATACTTGTTTCGGCATACTTCGTTGAGATCTTAATCACTATATGGACGATGTTTTACGAGTAATGTTTATTATATTCATTTTTTTGGAGATTCTACCAGTAGGTTCTCAAATGTTGTGCAAAAGTATGATGCCTTTTGCCATGAGATCCATATGCTTCGTTTTCAATGCCAAAATTTTGAATGTGTCTTTAATATATATTATTTTATGTTATTTATTCTAATGAAGTATAAGAATAATTTGATCTATAAATGATCTAATTTTATGTTATTTATTCTAATGAGGTATAAAAATAATCTGATTTGTGAATGATCTATTTACATTTTCCTTGCAGTTACTTTTGCTACCTCAACCTCCATTCAAGCAAATATATTACACGCATATTATTATGGGTCTCTATAGAAATTAATAACTTAAAAAAGTCAACTAATAATTAAATAACTAATATGCATTAATAAAGTCAGTTCGTCTGTGGGATAGAAAAATGATATGCATACAGTATATAGTTTAGCTCGAGCAACAAATATTTCCCATGTCCACCCCTAATTCCACCCTTTATGGATATTCAATCTCATCATACTTCTAATATATATATATATATATATATATATTCAATCGCATCATCCATGACTAAAGAGATCTAATTAAAAAGATAGTGTCGGATATGGCTCATATTCCTAATGGTTACCGAACAATGGTTCAACCAATGTAAAGACTTCTTGGAAACGTGATAATGTGTGAAAGTATGAGATCATGTTTGAGGGAGGCTTGAAGTCCAAAAAGAATTGGGAAACGAAGAATGGTGAAAATGTTATGTCTTGCGTTGTGCAATTGCACAACGGTAAGGATAGCAGTCCAATTTCCATAGAAAAGCGATGTGGGTAATGCTATGCAAGGGACAACGATTCACTAAAAGTGTGGCGCATGTATTGCAGTTTTCTAAGCGGTCAATTGTGGGTGACTTTAACATGGCGTTGGGAGCAGATAGCCAATCGTGATCCGAACCGTAGTCAATCATAAGCATACATAGAACGGGAAATCTTCATTAGAAAAGAAAAGTAATTCTTTTGGAAGTTCTTGTACTTGAAGGAAAAATTATTTATCTTTACAAGAAGACTTGTGCATAAAAGGAAATAGTATTTATGTGGAACAAGAAAGTCTTGTACATATAGGAGATTACTTTCCTTGTAGATTTAAACTCTCTGCAACTAGTATAAATATATAATAATAACTAGGTTATTACGTGTGTTGAGTGGAGTAAACACCTGTAAGATCTCTGATAGTAGACATTGTGTTGTAATTAAGTTTGGGGTATTAGGGAGAGAATCTTGAGTGAAGTTGTAACAATTTTCCTCATAGTGGATTGATCTCTTGTCGTCCTAACGGCCTGTGGTTTTTTCCCAATTTGGGTTTCCACGTAAAATCTTGCATTTATGTGTTTGGATGCATGTTTTATTTCTTTTCATCTTATTTATTTATTTCTTCACTAATATTGTTGTTTGTTTATGCTATCCTGCAACGCTTCCGAGTGCATAATATTCAACATCGAGTGCTAACAATTGGTATTAGAGCTTCAGTTGCTTATAGTAGTTCAACAAACCTATGTCTGGAATGAAGTTTGATGTGGAGAAATTCGATAGGAAGATCAATTTTGGTTAGTGGTAACTTTAAGTCAAAGATTTGTTAGTCCAACTAGGATTATGTAAGGCGTTGAATGACAGATCAACCCATGAAGACCCTGAATGCTCTGGAGATTCACAAAAGGAGGCGACTAGTACTAGTTCTGGAAAACTTGTGATGAGTGATGATGATTGGGAGGAGAAAGATGAAAGGGCTGTGCAATTCATTTGTGCTTGGCCAAGAATGCTCTTGTAAATATTCAATGTAATTATACAACAAAAAAACTTTGGGAGAGGCTTAAAAAATTGTATCAAGAAAAAAATATTTGCAACTGTTTCTACTTGAAGGAGCAGTTTTATTCACTGCATATGGATAGAGGTATGAATGTTTTCAATCACCTAAAGGGATTATTTCCGAGTTAAAGTCGATTGGAGTGAAGATTGATGAGGAGGATAAAACTCATATGGTCTCTTCCTTCATCATATGCGCACATGAAACCTATCTTGATGCACGAGAGTTCAACTATAAGTTTTTGGGATATGGCGAACAAGTTAATATCTGAAGAAAAAAGGTTGAAGAGTGAAGAAAAAACTTATAATAACTCTACACTTATGGTTGAAAATATAAAGAAGAGGAACTCAAATGGAAATTCACTTGTTGGGGCTATGGAAAATCTGGACATGTGAAATGAGGTTGTTACAGCAATAAGGCGAGGGCGACTAAGTGCTCCAACGAGGGGGGTCCGTTAATCACCTCTTTTGAGTTCGACTACAACGATGCCCTTTAAAAAGGCATGGACATCCTCATGGCATGACTGCTAGTTTCCATGGAAGAGGATGTGTTGTTGATATAGAGTCCATAATTGAACACATGGCATTTGTTAGGAGGTGATACATGGTGTGTGGTGAACAAGGTTGTCGATGGCTAAAAAACTCCTTGGAAACCTAACGTGAAGAGTTGCACCACAATTCTAGGAGGGTAATTTTTGACATATGCCGATAAAATATTATGATGGGTGTTCATAAGTGGTTATACCTTGTAATGGATATGTTGATTCTATATGATAAGAATTGTGGCCGTGGACAAGTTTTGGGAATTCTCGTCATAAAGGAGGATTGTTGGATATAACTCGTATTTTCAATGGTTACCGAACAATGATTCAACTAATGCGGAGACTTTCTAGAGACGTAAGAACGTTTGGAAGTATGAGATTGTGTTTAAGGGATACTTAAAGACCAAAAAGAACTGAGAAACAAAGAATGGTGAAAATCGATGTGCCTTGCTCTATGCAATTACACATCGGTAAGGACAACGGTCCAATTTCTGGAGAAAAGCGATGTGGGTAATGTTGTGCAATGGACAACGGGTTCCACAGCGAAAGGGACATCGATTCCCTAAAAGTGTGGCGCATGAATTGCGACTTTCTAAACAGTCAATTTCATGTGACTTTAACATGGCGTTGGGAGCAAGTGGCCAATTGTGATCCTAACTGTAGTTAATCATAAGGATGTGTAGAACGGGAAATCTTCAATGAAAAAGAAAATAATTCTTTTGGAAGTTCTTGTGCTTAAAGGAAAATGATTTCTCTTTATAAGAAGACTTGCGCATAAAAGGAAATAGTACTATGTGCAACAAGAAAGTCTTGCACGTATAAGAGATGGAGTTCCTTGTAGGTTTAAACTCCCTGTAACTAGTATAAATATATTATAATAACTAGGTTATTACACGTGTTAAGTGGAGCAAACACTCGTGAGTTTTTTGAGAGTAAGCAATGAGTTGTAATTGAGTTTGGGGTATTAGAGAGAGAATCTTGAGTTAAGTTGTAACAATTTTCTTCATAGTAGACTGATCTCTTGTTGTTCTGACAGCCCATGATTTTTTCTCGATTTGGGTTTCCACGTAAAATCTTGCATTTGTGTGTTTGGATCCGTGCTTATTTCTTTTCATTTTATTTATTTCTTTCTTCATTATTGTTGTTTGTTTGTGTTATCCTATAACACTTCCATGTACATAGTATTCGGCATCGAGTGCTAACATATAGTTGGTGTGACAAAAATAGATAGTCAAACTCCTCCTATAGCAAAGGAGATTGTCAATCTTCTCTTTGGCTCTCATCGTGGAGGATATTGAATTTTGAATTTGAGTGTCCACCACTAATTGAGTGATTTTCTTATAATTTTGTTTTATTTGCTTTAGGTAAATCTATAATTATAAAATTAAGGGGCTATTTTAAATATTATTCTCTAGGTAGATATGTAATTATAAAAGTTTTGCGTATTTTATTTGATAGGTATTAAATAACATGGTAAGTGTACCCTTGAGGCTCAAATACAACTCTTAAGTCCACTATATTAAAAAATAATAATAATAAAAAAAAAAAAAAAAACTCTTAAGTCCACCGGTGGTAAACTAAGGTGGCGTTTGGTTTCCATGGTGAAATGATAATCAGAATAGTAATTAAAATGAGAATTGGAATGGAAAGGAATGGAAAGTTGATTCCTTTGTTTGGTTGGGACTGTAGAATTATTATATGTATCAGTATTATTTTATTTGGTTAACAACTGAATGGAATAGAATTAACTGTATTTTGACCAAAACACCTCTAATCACAAAACAATTATAATAACATGATATATTATGGATAATAATAATAAAATATGAAAGTATATATATATATATATTATAATATATAACATGTTATATATAAAATATATATTATAATAAAATAATATATATTAAAATATGTTTATATATAATATATACTTTAGATAATAATAATAAAATATAATATATATAAATATAAATATATATAATATAAAATATATATAATATATGTAATAATGTAATATATATATATATATAATATAATAATATATTTATTATATATAATAATATAATATATAAAAATATTATAATGATAATATATTATTTTTTGGAAAGGAGGGTATTTTTGGAATGTAGTTTGTGCATATGAGGGTATTTATAGAATAATTTTTTTAGTTTGGAATAAAATGGACATTCCATTGATTTTTGGATGGAATGTCAATTCCACAAAAATTGTGAAATCACCATTCCAATGGAATACCCATTCCATTGGATTTTAACCAACCAAGCATTGAGAATGGAATCCATTCAATTCTATTTCATTCCAAACAATCAAACACCACCCAAAGGTATAAGAAGTTCGTGTAATTAATAATTAATGCTATTTGTTGAATACTGTGTAGCAGTGCAAATTTTGTATTTATTATTATTATTTTTTTGTTTGTTTGTTTTTTTTATTATTTGTTTTTCTTAAAGGTTATTCTCATATTCTCATAATCTCATTCTTCAATAGAATCAAATCAAATTTTATTTCAAGAAGGAAGGGATGAGAGGGAAAAGAACATAGAGAAAAGAGGAAAGAGGGTTTGGAAGTGTTTTTATATATGGGTATTTTAGTAATTGTATAATAATATGGTTATAAATAATTAAATTTTCGAATATGGTTAAAAAAAAATCCCTAATATTTATAGGACTAGTTACATATATAGGGAGAACTTTATTTCTAGCCAAAAAATTAGTGGCTTTACTATTTTTGTCCAAAATTATTATCTGTACTGTTTTTGTCTAAATTTCCACTTTTTGAACAAGATTGCCCTTCTTTATAAAATTTTTTTTCCTCTTTCTCTCTCTCCTTTTCTCACGCCTCCTCCTCTTTCTTCTTTCTATCTTTCTTCTCTCTCTCTCCTCATGTTTTTTCCATATATATTTTTTAAAATTCAATTTTTTTTTGGTTGAAAATTTTCAAGATTTAAATAAGATTTGGATTTGGGTTTTAGTAGTGGTTGTAGTTGTATTTATTATTATTATTTTTTCTCCAGATTTATGGTTGTTTTTATGAATGGTTGGAGTTATGTTTGAGGTTGGGTTTTGTTGAAAAAAAAAAAAAGAATTTTTTTGGATTTGATCTTTTTCAAACAAATTTTTCAGATTTAATTTTGTTTAAACACACCAGGCCACGAATTAAACACACCAGACAAAACGAATTAAACACAACAGACCATCAATTAAACATACTAGGCCACCAATTAAACACATCAAGCAAAACTCATTAAACACACCAAGCAAAACTCATTAAACACACCAAGGCAAAATCAGTTAAACACATCATGGCAAAACGAATTAAACACACCAGACAAAACGAATTAAACACCTGGTGTGTTTAATTAATTTGACCTAGTGTGTTTAATTTGTTTTGCATGGTGTGTTTAATTCGTGACCTGGTGTGTTTAATTGAGTTGCATTGATGTGTTTAATTGATTAAACACATCAAACCATCAATTAAACACACTAGACCACCAATTAAACACACTAGGCAAAATTCATTAAACACCTGGTGTGTTTAATCAAACCATCAATTAAACACATCAAACCATCAATTAAACACACTAGACCACCAATTAAACACACTAGGCAAAATTCATTAAACACCTGGTGTGTTTAATTCATTTGGCCGAGTGTGTTTAATTCGTGGCCCCGTGTAATTGATTACAACTGGTGTGTTTAATTAGTCTTGTGTGTTTAATTGATTACAACTGGTGTGTTTTATTGGTTTACACCTAGTGTGTTTAATCGATCCCAGATGTGTTTAATTGTGTTTCTTGGTGTGTTTAATTGATTTACATATAATGTGTTTAATTGATTACAACTAGTGTGTTTAATTGATTACAACTAGTGTGTTTAATTGGTCACATGGTGTGTTTAATTGGGTCACCCTTCCCTACTTATGTTTAATTGGTCCCCGGTGTGTTTAATTGGTTTACACTTGGTGTGTTTAATTTTTCCAACCCAATTAAACACACTAGTAACACAATTAAACACACCAATCTGGAAAAAAAAAAATTAAATATGAAAAATCTAGACTCAAACACAAACACCGAAAATTTTAAAAACACAAACAAACAACAACCAAAACCATAACTTGGAAAAAAAATTTGAAAATTTTTAAAAAATATGGATATTTTGTAACTTTAAACGAAAATCTGGAAAAAAAAAAAACACAAACACTGAAAATTTTTTAAACAAACAAAATCTGGAAAAAAAATTTAAACAAAATTTTTTTTAAACAAAACAAAATTTGAAATTTTTTTAAACAAACAATACTCAAATTTAAGCACAACAACAACCACAACCTAGAAAAAAAAAACGAGATCTGAAAATAAAAAATTAAAAAAAATTCTGAAAATTAAACACAACAAATATAACCACAAATCTGAATTTTTTTTTTTAACCACAACCACAACTCAAATCCAAACATTTTTTAAATTTGGAAATTTTTCAACAAAAAAAAAAAAAATGAAATTTTTTTTAAAAAAAATCTAGATAAATTTTCAAATCCGAAAATTTTTGTTTAAAAAAAAACCTGAATTTTTTTAAAAAAATCCCTAAAATCAACCACAACCACCACCTAAACTTAAAAATCTGAAAAATATTTCAAAATTAAAAAAAAAAAAAAGAGAAAGAAGAAGAAGAAGAAAAAGGATGCGTGAATGGAGAGAGAAAGGAGAGAGAAGAGATTGGCGTGAAATGAGAGAGAAGAGATAAGAAAAAAGAAAAGGGTAATTATGTCATCACAGCCCATTTAATGACAAAAACAATAAAAATGATAATGTTCGACAAAAACAATATATCCCCTTAATTTTTGACTAAAAACCCTTATTTCCTCTCATATATATATATATATATATATATATATTTCCAATTTATTACTTAAAAAAATCACTAAACTCCAATGACTGAACACACCCCAATGTCAAAGTACACTTATCACTTTTCACATAAAATGAGTTGTTATATGATGATAAAACCAAAATGAATTACAACTTAAATAATCAAACTCAAAGCTAGTTTCGATTGAATCTTCATTCCCCCAAGTACAAGTGGGCATCGATTGGTTTTGTTTGGTTTTCACTATAAGCTTATAACCAAACCAAAACCGTCATTTAACTAATTTTGTATTTCACAAAAATAAAATAAAAAACTAAACCAAACAAATTATAAGCTTAAACCAAATTAAGGGGTTGTTTGTTTTTTCCACTTAAAACTTAATAGGTCTGAATCATAATTATTAAGTTGTTTTGTTTGTTTTTTTTAGTGGTGAAACAACTTAAAAATACCAAAAAACAACTTAAAATAAAAAGTAAAAAATCTTGACTTTTCAATTAATTGTAAATCACTAAATTGCATTAAATGAAATCCAAAATCTTTTCTTCCAATACTATCCTCCATATATAACATATCTCTAATTTTATCATAATAATATATTGTATAAAAATCTTTATTTTAATATATTGCTTATTTTAAATAGCTTTAAAAATAAAAAAGAATCATAATCACTTATAATATTTGTATTTAATATCAATACTTCATTATGATATTAAGGTGATGTATTTATATATTATTTGTTTAGAGTGTTTTATGTGAGTTTTCCAGTTGCCCCTTTTATTTTTTGAAAAAAAAAAAAATTTCTTAGTAAAAATAAAGTTTGTTTGTAATCGAAGAAGAAGATCATGATTATATGTATTCATATATAATTATTATTTTTGAATTGTTTTTATTCTATATTATATGTATAATTGTTTAACATGGATATAGATGTAAAATTACTTCTTTTCAGACAATATTATTTTTAAAAAACAAATATGTTAACAGTACATTCTTATATGAGAAAAGAAAAAACAAACATGTCATTCAGATTCAGGTTTCAGTCACTATTCAGTCTTCAGTAAAATTCAGGACTATTCAGTCTTTAGACAAAAAAACAAACGACCCCTAAATCTAAAAAAATTGGTTTGGTTTGGTGGCTTAGGATAAAACCTAAAATAGTTTAATTTGGATAATTTTTTTCTACTAGTTTGATATTTATTTTTGTCTAGTTGTTTCACCATCATTGACTAATATGGTTTAGATTAATGTAATATGATTAAATTAATTTTTTATTTAAGAAAATATAATAATATTTTTATAAGTAGCTAAAACCATTATAAAAAAAGATAACACTAAGTTCATGTGTGATGACTAAAAAACGAGTGAATTGAAGAGAAATGAAGGGTTGAAATTTGAAGGTAGGCAATGTTTAAAACACAGTATAATACAAAATTATGTGAAGTTTAGCTTAATTTTATGTTGATAGATGAATTAATAGATTTATTTTTCCTTTTCTTTTAAAGTGGTTTGGATTAAATCATTTATAGGCAAGACCGGTCTTAAATGCCCCTAAACTAAGGCATAAACTCTCATATTCTTAGAAAACAAAAAAAGTGATCAAATCGTGACTCATATACATGTTCAGTGATTCATTCGTGACTCATATATATGTTCTGTGATTTATTCGTGCACTTCATGTATCTTACATGATCTAAAAAGAGCGCTTGATTGTGTTTTAATGAAGGATATTTTGGTAAAATAGTATTTTTAATTAAGGGTATTTTAGTAATATTGTATTTTCATTGGTCATAATACATAAATTGTCAAAAAAGCATTTTTTTTTAATTGCGGGCTATATTTGATTAAATTTACAAATTTTCCGTAAAATAAAAATAAAAATAAAAATAAAAATGGTCAATTGACTCAACTTTAATGTGACAAAGTGATCGTAAACTAAAATTCTCAAATTTGTAATAACTAAAAAATGCTGCCAACCACGCCACACTCAGCCCACTTTTGAGTGTGATTGCCATCCATCACAATGATTTTTGTAGACCATTGATTGAAATCAGACGATCAATAACAAACCAGTAACTGTACTGAAGTTTGTGATTTCTTGTAAACAATTGGATCTCCCAACATTTAAATCAAATCAGTACCGACACTGAACCAGTAAGTTATAGCATAACACGTCTGTTCCTTGTTACAATGAAAGAGGGAGATTTGTAAATCTCTGAATTTTGGGTTTTTTGATCGAAACCGAATCTCAAAGTCGCGTGAGCTTGCACTGGAGTTGGACTGTCTTATTTGTTGCATTTTCAACGCATTTGGTTGGGGTTAGCACTGGCTTGTTGATCACTGATCTGGCTTTGTTGAACCAGGCATTTTCGGTAATTATTTTTTTTTTATATCATGTGATTTGGTATCTCTCATACTTCATTTGCATAAATTTGTTAGTTATGCGATCTGGGTATTGCTTCTTATTTATTTATTTATTGTTTTTTGCTTACATGTACTTGGACTGATATAGGAGAGTATTGAAGTTTTTAAGTTGAAGTTTTTGTTTCATTTGAAGGTTTGCATTGGAAAAAAAAAAGGGCCTATAACTATAAGTGGGTTTTTACTATTGAATTATAGTTTTGGGTGCATGATTTGGTTTTCTTCTCCTTGTAGTCTGATGTGTCTTTTTAATATTTTCTGCTGTTTTCTATCTCCCCTCCATTGTTTGCTGATAAGTCTTCTGAAAATTAGTTTGAGAATGAATGTTGGGAGGAAGCTTAATATTGAATTTGTACACTTTATTGTTAATCTTTTAAGAATTGAACATTAACCAACCTTTTTTTTTATTTATTTTTTATTTGGAGATTGAAATAAATCTAGACAAGCTTAACCTCTTCAAATAAACTGTACTTTTTTGTTAACTTTCTAATGCCCTTTGTAGCCAAGGAAGTTTTGTTTCATCGAATATAAAAGCCAGCCGATTAGGCAACATTCTCTGTCTGTGTGTGCACCTGCACATATATATGTGGATGCTTGTGTATGTGCAAGTTTCACTGTGCTGATAATTTGCTTGCTTTTATTCAGGACCTTTAACTCTTTATGTTTTGAACATTCAATTTATTAATGCTCCCAAACGTTGTCTACTCCGAGTACTCCCCATAGATACAAACAGCGATCATATGAAATTATAAATCAATATGACACACTGATCATTGCAGGCTTATTATATTTCTTGAAGGGTTTTAATGCGTTGAATTGGACCAATTGGTTACTTGTTTTGAATTTAGTTCTGTTTTTGTAGAAGTTGCTTACCTAGTGTTTGGAACATTCATGAATGATGTGCTTGAGTGATCTATCATTAGGTAACATTGAAGAAACTTAGATCTGTAATGGGAAAAATGTGGTAATAACATTTTGTGTTTTTTTGTTTTGTTGGAAATATTACAATTAATTCAATGTTTGAGGGGCATATCACTAAGTCAATCTCATCTTGTCCATTTTGTGCTTGGTTTTATTGCCAACTATTATATTCAGGCATTTTAGAAGAAGACAGCAGAAGAAGAAGACAGCAGATCCGGCGAGAAGAAGAAGAAGAAGACAGCAGAAGAAGAACCCTAACTTCTTCTACCTTTCTTCTTCATCTCTATTGCAGGAAGAGCATAACCCTCTGATCTCTCTTATTTCAAACCTTGAAACAGATACATTCAACCAAAAGACAGAGAGAAATCATGGTGGGTCCACCAAAGAAACACTTGCTCCTTCTCATCCCTGTTTTTGCCCTCTTCTTCTTCTCCTATTACGATTCCTCTCTTCCCATCTCTTCAAATCCCACTCACATAGAAACATCAAATTTAAATTACAATCACATCCCCAACTTCACTCTCATAATCAAAGTTCTTACCTTCAATCGCCTCAACTCACTCTCTCGTTGCCTCCGTTCTCTTGCTGCCGCCGATTACTTATCTGACAGAGTCCATCTCCACATATATGTTGACCATTTTGTTTATGCTAATACATCCGCAGACTCACCCAACTTTTTTTTGGAGGAATCACGTGCCATCTTGCAATTTGTTGATGGGTTTGAGTGGATATTCGGAGAGAAGATTGTGCATTACCGGACGGGAAATGTTGGGTTGCAGGCCCAGTGGCTGGAGGCATGGTGGCCCACTTCAGACAATGAGTTTGCTTTCGTTGTAGAGGATGATTTGGAGGTTTCGCCTCTGTTTTATAAGTTTCTTAGGAGTTTTATTGTGACTTACTATTACAATTCTTCCAATTCCAGTCACTCTATTTATGGGGCCTCGCTTCAGCGACCAAGGTTTGTCCCAGGTACCATTTCTATTGTATTTCTTTTTATTTCTATATATTTAGGAAAATTTTCAGGTGAATTGGACTATATATATTTTATGCAGTTGATTTTATGTCTGATATTAAATCATTGCAAATTGTATGTTAAGAGCCCTTTTTACTGTCACCAAATCAAGATGTTATACTTTTAATTTATGAAGGGACATGCATTGATTGTAGATTAAAAACTTTATTGAGAAGTAAGGACTGTAAAACGAGGAAGGACTTCTCTTTGCATACTGTTACAATGAATTGGAAAAATATTAACAGCTGTTGGTCAAGCTGATTGTCTTGGTTGATGATTGCTATTATTGGAGAATTTTAACAATTTAAAAATAAAACAAATTCACAAATACTGTTTCTCATTTGTTCTGAAATGTGTCAGGATATGCAGGATATTGTAGTTGGGATCTTGCGCTTTTTTGTACTCGAATCGATAACATTATTCTTACTCATGTCTTTACAAGGGCTATAGTGATTTAATTGGAGGACAATATTTTTACTTTTTTAGAGTCACTAGGGCTATAATAATGGCATAAAGGATATTTATGATGGTACAAATTTGATGAAATACTAGATCTATGAAGCTGATTCCAAGTTGTAACCAAATAGAGCTTTTAGGTTGTGTTTAGTGGCGTGGAATTTAGCCATTGGAGTTGGATGGAATTTTGGTCATCTTCTTTCGAAAGCTTAGAGATCGGTGTAACATATTCTACTCAATTCTGATTTTAGTTCTTACTACCAAAGATGGTATTGCCATTTTCCTATATCAGATTGAAGATCTCTGCAAATTACATGACCCTTCAAAATATCATTGCATAATTGATTGCATTGGTTGCTTCATATTTTGTAATGTATTGGTTAAATCCTTTTTCTTCGATATGATGTGTATAATATCCTTGTTATTTCCCTTCCTGAAATTGTTTGTTGGACAAATTATTGATCCTATGGTTCTTGCCTTCTTGGTCACAGATACTTAAGTGATTACATGGCATTCTGTTGTTTCCATTTGAGTATAACATTCCCCTTACTAGCTTCTATTTTTGTTAGAGAGTATATCATATGTGTTTTTCACTGCCTCCCTCACCTTTTCATGCCAAACATCTGAATTGATGTTGTGCGATCTCTTGTTCCAATTTGTGCTTTTAGAATTTTCATATTTTTATGATCCTGTAATTTGTTTTTGGTGTTGCTATTTTCAGGTAAACATGGAAACAAGATACACCTAGATAGTGGAACACATGTTTTCTTGTACCAGCTAGTTGGTACTTGGGGACAGCTTCTCTTTCCAAAACATTGGAAGGAGTTCAGGTTGTGGTATGATGAACACAAGGCCAAGGGCATTAAGCCAATTCTTGAGGGGATGGTAATATTATTTTTTTTCTTTTCTTCTTTTTATATTTTAAATTGGGGAATGGTTATCTTAAATGCTTTATTATTCTCTCCATTGTTAGTAACCACTAGACCCCAAAAACTTAAGTTGTTAGGAAAAGACCCAACGATAGTATTAAGCACTCTAGCACACCCCCTCACGTGCAAGACCAGCGGGTTTGATACCATGCTAATTACCTCTACATCAAAAATCTTAAGTTGTGAGGAAATGACTCAACAATAGTATTTACACACTTCAGCATCCATGAATTTTCTTTTTCAAATATTTGTTTGGTTTTGTTACTCAAAAATCCAAAATCTATTTGCAGGTGACAACTGGATGGTACAAGAAGATGGGAGAAAGAATTTGGACTCCTTGGTTCATTAAATTTATTCATTCTCGTGGCTATTTCAATATATACACCAATTTTCCAAACGAGAGATCACTTAGTGTTTCTCACCGTGATGCCGGTGTTAACTATGGGAAATCAGCTGGGCCAGACTCCCAGCTATTGGATGAAAATTCGTTTGACAACAACTTTTTGAAAATGCAACCTTTGAGTAATATGAAGTGGTATGATTTCTGCTTCAGAGAAGTATTTCCTGGAAGAGCTGTAAGGAACATGGATGAACTTGGTTCTGTACTTCTGTCCATGCAGAAACAAGAGACAATTCTGCTAGTGAGCCTATTTGGGGTATCTGAGGCAGTTATAAGAAACCTCCTCTGCCATTTTGAGAGGCAAAACTTTTGGAACTACATACTTTTGGGTCCTCATTCAGACTATCTGCTTGATCTTGCAAGAAGGGGACATACAGTGGTTGATGCAGACCAATTTCTTAACAATATCAGAGCATACAAATCTATGAGATTTCAAGATTCCAATGTAAGATTAATAAAGGAGATATTAGTGAAAGCTTATGTAATCAAAAAGTGTTTAGAATATAAATATAATTCTTGGGTAGTGGACGGAAACTTGGTTGTTATCAATACTGATTTGTTTCTTGAGTCCTTTGATGCCACTTCTGATTTTTATGCTGGAAAGAGTTTGGATCTGTTTTTTGTAAGGCGCTCATCTTCTGTTCAAAAAATTTGGGGAAATGATTTTTTGCATAAGTTAGCAACTAGGGTCGGTAAAGTTTCTTCATTGAGAGATAGGAGAAATTTTGCATATGTTGTGGCAAGCTTATTAGAACAGAAGGCTGGTGTAAGGATTAAATGGGTTGATGAAACAAGCTTCGGCATGGAAGTTGGTGCCAAGAATGCCAATAGATCCTCAATGGATGTTGGAAAGAAGTTGATTTATTGGTCTGCTGAATTGGGGTCGGACGAAATTCAAAAGCAGCTTGAAGAATTGAGCATGTGGATTATAGATGGTGACTTATCTTGCTTGGCTGTTGTTTGCCACCAGTCATAGCATCTTGTGCAAGTTACAAGTTTATGATGAATAATTTTCATCTGCAATAATATATGCATAACCTTTTACTCCCTGAAATATAGTGGGAACTACATGCCTGGGAAAAAAATGGTGGAAACTACCCTCTCAAGGTCGCTCCTTCCCAAAACCAGCTATTACAGGGGTAAGTGGCATATATTGAAATGATGATGGAGTGTCAGGTTTATTCTATTCCAGATGCTATCTTGAAATTCAAGTCATCATCCTGGTTGGCCTTAGATACAATGAAGTTTAACCATTTGGTAAATTAGAGTGATAGAAGTTGGGATATCTGCGTTTATTGAGTAATTTAGATGACAAGGATCCCTGCTTCCTGCAATAAATCAGCAAAATTGCAGTGAAAAACACTTTGGAAACGTATGTTCGGGCATTATAATCCATGTTTTTGTATTTTTCTGCTTGTGTAACGTTGCTTCTGTTAGTGAATTCCTGATTGTACTTCAATTAATCTAATAGAAAATGCTATGAAAATCAAAAATTTAACTGGAAAATTGCTCCTTGCTGCATTTAAATGTTTCTGCTGTTTATTTTGTATCTGTGGTTTTTCGGTCACCAAGAAGGTGATTATGATTATGCTTGCATGGTATTTATGGGGATTGGACATGATCTTCCAATAACACAGTCATAACAAAAGACACTAGGATGGGGAAAACAAATAGGATATTTAGGAAGTATTTAGGAGGGAAATACTGCAGGCTGGATCGCCTGACATTTTTGCTCTCTAGACAGTTCAAAGGTTACAATATATTTTCTAGTTCTCATTTTCATATCTTTTTTACAGGTTATATAGTGAGAGTACAAGAGATCATGTATGATAATATTAAATGTTTTCATTTTCTGTCCAGGCTCAGATTCTGCAAATGTCCGTAAATGCTTCAGGAACTTATTAATTATTATTCTCTCTGCATTGTAGCCTAATTGTGAATTTAGTTTCTGTTCCTTGTAATTGATTTTGTGGTACCTTTAGGGTTAGTAACTTGGAAGAAATTTGAAATATCTGTTTAGTATGCCTCTGTAAGATGGTGAACCACCCTGAACAGAGTTATGAATCAATTGATTGAGCTTCTTGTAGTGTGAACTTGTACAAAGCCTTGAAATCTATAAATACTCTAATTTCTTATGAAATCTATAGTGTGCCCCCATCCACCTTCTCTAAGGCTTTCTCTTGCACTATTTTTGTTGGACTTTCAGTCATTGTGCTGTATTTTTGTGAGAAAGAACATTTTAGGGTGATATAATATTACAACTGTTGGAAGATTTGACAGAAATGTCGACAATGAGAAATTGCAAAGATGTTTTAGGAAAGGTGTGTACTATTTTAGTGTTCCCGGTTTTTTTTTTTATTATTTTTTTTTAATTTTATTTTTATATTCTGTAAATACTACCACCATGGCTTGATTGAACCCTACAATGCAAGTCCTCCGTATTTCACTCTGGCTGCTACTTACTATACTCGATGACTGCAATCTTCTGATTCCCTTGAATTGATTTTCGCTTTTGCACTCCCTTAATAAAGTTAAAGTGACCATGCTATGTGATGATTGATGTAAGGTCTTTGATTGTTTATATTTCAACCCTTGTCTAAATTTCATGTTGATTTGTTCTGTTGCGTATTTATGTTAGTTTGTTGTCTCTTTGATGGATGCTTGCAGCTGCGAATTTAAAGGGAGTTTTTTAATACATCAAAATTTTCTTATATTTATAGTTTGTGTTTACTTATTCAACATATGTTGTGTCATGTGTGCCCTTGCTGTTTAGGGCATTGCCATGATTAGTGAAAAAAAGAAAGAGTACTCTTCTTGTAAAATTGTTAGTACCTAGACACGGAAGCCGTACCAAACACACCATAAATTCTTTATTTGGAGAAGTACTTCCAAGCGTAAACTAGATGTACAAACAAAGCTTTGTAAACCTTTTATAAGAATCTCTTCTCTTAACATACTAAAAGCTTGTTTGGTTGGGCTTTTGAAAAACCGTCATTGGTATAAGATCTACTTGTAGTAGATTTATTGGAAATAGAGTTTTTTTTTTTAAAAAAATATAGTTGTTTGGTTGATAGACTTTAAAAAAAAAATGTCTATTTGAAGAAGCATAAAAAGCTGATGGTTAAAAATGCTCGGAAAAGGCTCGAACAATGTATAAAAAAGTCTAGGAGAACTATTGAAAAAGCTTGAATACAATGTTAAAAGTCTTTGTTCGAGACTTTTTGAATCTCCGAGACTTTTAATATTGTATTCGAGCATTTTCAACAGTTCTCTGAGACTTTTCATACACTGTTCGAGTTTTTTTCGAGCCTTTTTAACCATCAGCTTTTTAAAAAAAAAATTTGTATCTCCGAGACTTTGTAAACAGTCTCCGAACCTTTTCCGAGCCTTTTAACGCTAGTTCCGAGACTTTGTAAATAGTCTCCGAGCCTTTTCTGAGTCTTTTAACACTGGCTCTGAGACTTTGTAAATAGTCTCCGAGCCTTTCCCTGAATGTGTCTGTGTAGCCATTAAACTAATTATCCAATGATGTTCAACCTCCATTAGAGGTCTGTTAAACTGACTTCTATGAAGAAGATGAAAGAATAAAAATAAATAAATAAATAAATAAACTTAAGTAAGAGAATGTGTATAAAGTAAGGGCATTTTGTCCGTTCATTATAATAGGTGCCTTTTAAACTTAAGTTATTAAAGCGGTGAGTTTCTTACAAAACCCTTTTAAAAAGGTGATATTTCTCACCATTTCCTCATATAAATATTACACTATTATATAAATTTAGGGGTTTTTTTTAGAGGCGGAGGACTCGAATCCGCAACCTCATGGTGCATATGTAAGAGGTTTACCGTTGGACCAATTTCATCTCGTTTAGAAAACAAGTTTTTATACTATAAAATATTTAAACTTTAATTAAATTAGGTCATAGGAGGATGTGCTGGTCCACGGGATCTACTTGGATGACAATGTGTTGCATTTTCCATTTACTTGAAAACAATCAATTTTTTAGTCTCTCTAGTTTCTACAATAGGACAATTACGAATTATGATTAAGGAGAATAATAAAGAATTAAATAATAATAATAATAACTTTGCTATACCTATTAAAACGAAATCAATCATGCTGCACAATCACAAACAAATTGTAAAAATTTAATGGCATGGAGATGAAAAACCAAATAACAAAAATTGAAGATATTTTCATAAAAAGCATTTGATATAAAAATAAAAGAAAAATCAATATACAATTTAATAAATGTTTCTTAGAAAATAAAAATCTTACCTTTATTCTTAGTATACGCGTATAGTTTCATCTAGAAGTGAATTCTAATGGACACATCAGTCAACCAAAAATAAACAAAGAATACTTATTTCTCTTATAATTTTTTGTTTAACTGCTAACCCATTTGAATTCACATCTACTTTTGTTTACCTAGAATTGAATTCTCATATATCAATAACTTACCAGAAAACTAACGGACTTGAGTTCATATTTCCCTAAAAAAAAATTTGGTAAGTTATTTACTGACTTGAGTTCACCTCCATGTTAAAATTTGATATCAGCCAATTTCATTTTAATGACAATTGTTTTCTCAATACATGCTTTATATAGCCATCAGAACAAATCTTGATAAGCTTTTTTTAAGTATAAGAGTCAAATCTTAATTTTTTGTAATCAGTGTCAAGTAGTATTAATGCTAGGTTCATTCCTCTCTTTGTTCGTATTTTAATTTTAACATGCAGCAGTGGCTCATTTTGCATGTCAGTATGTTCTGCATGTGTTAAGTGAATGAGTGTCATATGAATGCTGATCTGAATTGTATGCAGTGTGATTGACTCTGTGCATGTGTGTTTGTTTGCATATGTTGACGTATAAAGAGGATCGATCCCAAGATCCTTCAATTGCAGAAGAAATTATAAGTGTTGCCAGTGCAGATCCAGTTCATCGAAAGCTTTTTGTTCGTGGATGTATATCTTGTTAGACAAATGTGACCGTTCACTAGTTTGTACGTTTCTTATTTGTTTATAGGGTTGAATGGCTTGTACAACTTATAATCTATATGTAATACATTTGTAATCTATTACAACATTAGGGCTGGATTCTTGCAGGTAGACATTGGTGTTCTTATATGTCTGTCATCCTACATTAAGAGTTAAACTCATCAAAACAACTTCCAGAAACTCCAACACATCCTGGAAAGAAGAAAAATAATTCGAAAATAATTTTTAAAAAAATACCTTAAATGTTAGGAATTTCAACTTGAAAACAAACAATCGATCGATCTGAAGCTTCATCGTAATTAAATCTAGATTTAATAGAGAGAAGTCTAGATTTAATTTCAGTTCAAAACCGCCACTATTTCCAAGATCCTAATATAACCATCAGATTAAACGTATGACCAGATTTCAATGTCTGTATAATCTTAATTTTAAATTAAAATGAAAAATAATAAAATTTTCAGTAATAAAATCTTAAATAAATATATTTTAAAAAGCTTAAATAAATAATTAAAAATCCATTATTTTTTTTTTTTTACTTTGTATTTTTTTTATAATGGATTTTTATTTAGCTAAAATGATTATCTTAGCTTTAAATTAAAATGAAAAACAATAAATTCTCAATATTAAAATCTAAAATAAATATATTACAAAAAAAATTATAAAAAAAAATCATTTGAAGCTAAAATAATCATTTTAACTAAATAAATATCCATTATGATAAAAATACAAACAAAAAAAAATAATGAATTTTATTATTATTATTTATTTAAGATTTTTTTGTAATATATTTATTTAAGATTTTATTATTGAGAATTTTATTAATTTTAATTTTAATTTAAAGCTAATATAATCATTTAAGTTAAATTAAATAATAATAAGGGCAAAAATATACTTTCACAAGTTTTAAAATGGTTGACTTTCACATATTTGGTCAAATGGAATAAAGTGATGAGTTTTGAAAAAAGAAAGAATTAAAGTGATGAATTTTGAAAGACATTTATAAAAGTGACAAATCATCAAAAAGATAGGACTTATGTAAAATTCTGCCTTACTTTTATTTATAGACATGTAATACTGGTTGGGCATGGATATATTGGTTTGGTTTGGAAGATGGCAATGCGAAAAACAGTATATAATACAAAATTAGGTGAAGTTTAGCTCAATGTTTTTATTGATCGATTAATTAAATATATATATATATATATATATATATATATTGTTGTTGTTGTTTTTGTAAGGTATGTAATGGTTTGGATTGGTCTATTCGATTTCATAAATCACAACCCACAAATCAACTCAAATCAATAGGCTTGATTTTGAGAAACCCAATTTATTTATTTTATTTTAAAAAATCAAACCGACCCGTTTAAATTGATTTGGTTTGGACAGATTAATTGGTTTAACGGTTTGGGTGTCCACCTCAGTATCTAAATTTGTATATATATTATATACAAGTAATAATAACATGATCAAAATTTATAATGTATGAGCGTTTCACACGGTTGGCCATGGAAAATGCGGAGTTCTAAACTTTTGGAGTGGTGTGTTTCTTCCTTCATTGCTTCAATCTGTTTCGACACCTCCACAACTTATTTCATGGTTCCCTCGAATTAAAGTCTAATCATTTCATAGTATAAAAATGTCTTTTGTTAGGGATTCGAACCGATGAACACGGAAACGATATGCCTAACATTCGCTCATAGCTCATAGCAATTAACGTCAATAGTAGAAAAATAAGGTGAGGGAAAATAAACAATCACACAATACAAGATATATGTGGAAAATCCTAAATCAGGGAAAAAACCACGGGCCGTCTGGACGATAGAGAAAGTTTCACTATATGATAAATTATTACAACCATATACTTCAGGATTCTCTCTCACATCTCAACCCCAAACCATGGAGCGCGCCTCATTAAGTCCCTAAGTTCACAACCGAGCTTTACATCATGACTCTCAGCTCACAATGCTCACAAGATCTTCACCAAGAACCCCCCAATATCCCTTAGGTCTCCCTTGAATATCACCCACGGATCTCTAACTTAATCCACTGATATTTCCCGGATCCCTCCACAGATATTCCCTAGGATATTCTCTAGGGTCTTCCCCAAGTCTCACCCACTTTCTCTGATGTTACATAGTGTTTTTTTTTTTTTTTTTTTGCTCCACACAAAATAACTTAGTTACAAGGTTTATTTATACTAGTTACAAGGAGTTTAAGATAAAAGGAAATCCTACTTCTAAATGTACAAGACTTACTTGTTTTACATAAATACTATTTCCTTTTATAACAAGTCTTCTTATAAAGAGTATTCAGTTTTCCTTCAAGCACAAGAACTTCTCAAAAGAACACTTTCCTTTTCCGCCGAAGATTTTCCGCTCCACGCATGCTTATGATTGACTAAGGTTCGGGTCATATGCTGGTCACTCGCACCCTACACCGTTACAGTCACTGGAAATTACATCGCTCAGCAAACCGCAATTCATACGCTGAAACGATCTTCATTCTTCTGGTCTTCAAATCTCCCTCAAACAACACCATTCCAACTTCGTTTAGTTTAATTAGGTTCATTCGAGAATACGAGCCAAAACATAACATTTTCTTGGTAGGTGTAGAGCCAAATATTTCCTCCCATGAGAGGGCAACACGTACATGGCAAGATAATAAGATGTTGAGCTTGTTAGTTTAAGGGTGATGATACTTTTGAAAGTCAAACTTAAAAGAGTGTCATTCATCACATTTTCCACAATTCAGCATACTGAAGACAAGAGAAATCATTATAAAACTATTAAATAAATTCTCTCGACCTAGTTGATATGGCAAGTGAAAAAAATTACGGATACACTGATATTTTATGTCATTTACTAATAAGACATTTTGTTAAAAAAAGAAAAAAAAATAGTTACTAAGAAGACAAGTTTTTATACTATAAAAGGTTTAAACTTTAATTAAAGGTCATAGGATGTGCTAGTGTGCGAATCTGTTTGGATGACAATATGTGGTTTATTCCAAATGGTTTATTAATCCGATTGATTATATGTAAAATTTTAAAAAGTCATTCTTCTAGCTACGGCCACATATATCCTTTGGATATAAGTCCAAGAAGAGTTGGGGTGCCGGTTTTTTCTCTCTCGCTATGTTGACCATACGATCCGTGGGGTACGCACAATACATTTTATAATATATTGTTATTATTATTTCAATATTTGTTTTTATTAATTTGTTTTAAACCCTTTTCTTGGTTTAAAGGATTATTTATCGTCCCTTTTTGTCTCCTTATCCTGTTAAAGGCAATTTCCATACAGCTCGTGCTACCGATCTTAGTGTCCGTTTGGAAAAGCTTGTCTACTGACGAAAAGAGTTTTTTTAAGTAAAAAAGTTCTTTTCAAATTTTTTTATGGTTTGGTTGTCACCCAATGGAGCTTTTAGATGATTAAAAAAACTGTTTTACGTCTACTTGGAGAAGCCCAAATTTAAAGCTTTTTAAAGTAGATCTTTTGAATTTTTTTTAATAACATTAAAATCTCCAATATAACCCTATAATTTAATATTTGCTAGAGTATTTTGGTAATTCTATCATTAAAAAAACTCTCTTTTAATTGACAATCAAACGACCAACGCCTTTTGTTTAAAAGCTCTACATTTAAAAGATCTACTTCTAAAAGATCTACTGCAAAAAGATCAACTTGAGAAGCTATCTCAAACGTACTCTTAGCATAGTGGATCAGTTGAAAATATTTGTGAGTTTTTTTTTTTTATTATTATATAATTTTGAATTTATTTTGTTTTTTTATATGATATTATTTCTATTTTACAATTGGAAGTTTGTCCCGTTCTAAGATTAATGGTATTTAGTTATCTCAAATACCTTGGAAAGAAAGTTAAATAATGTCTAAAGGTCAGTTTTTTTTTTGTTTTGGTTTTTTTAATTTTTATTTTATTTTTACAACAAATGCCGGGATCGGTAAGATAGGGCTCTATAAACTCAGTTTGGACTGACACTCCCACAATAGGGGAGTGAGCACCCACATATAAGTGGGATAACACCCACATCAACGGTGGCCTTAAGCCATACATTGGGCCACGATCTTGGGTGGTAGGGGTTTCCAAAGGAAAAGCCCACCACCATGGCAAGAGACCATGTGTTTTTTTTTTTTAATCATATTTAATTGTAATTATATATGTTCCTAATTATTATTATTTTTTTAGCATGTTACAGTAGAACCCATGTAAATTAATCTCCTATAAATTAATATCCTCTCTAAATTAATAAAAAATCATGGTCCTAGCTCGAGTCAGTGTAAAAAATTAATAAACCTCTCTATCGTAATAATTAATAATTTCTTTTTGAAACCTAGTGTAAAATTTCGGTCCCGACTGTCGCATAAATTAATAATTTCATAAAAGTATAAAATATATTACAAAAAATTTAAGAACTATAAAATTACTTCAAGATGTTAATTTGCACAAGTCGCCATGTTTGATATTTTTGACTTCATCCTTCATCTTTTGAATTATCCTCAAGAAGTTATTGTGATCATCTTCTTGTTGTAGCCAAAAGGTTTCAATTAAATTTAGTATTTCAACAACCTTACTTGTAGAGATTTTAGGTTCCTCTTGACTATCGTCGTCTTCATCATCTATCTCAACCACACCATCATTATTCTGTATTGTGATAACATTAATGATATCCTCTTTGGTTGGAGTATAACAAATCTTTCTTAAACAAGAATCCTGAAAAAAGAAACTTTCCGTGAAGAAGAAAACTGGCTAAACAAGTAATCCTAATAAGGACTCTTCCCTAAACAAGAAAGTCGACATTCATAGGTTTTCTAAGATAAAATAACATTTTATAAGGTAAAATCTTTCAAATTTATAACCCCTATAAATTAATACTCAATGATGAGTCCCAAGAATATTAATTTAGAGGGATTCTACTGTATTTCATTCATATATCACTTAGTTGTTTGAAAAGACAAAGTCATTTGGCCATTGATATACTGATGTAGATAGAACCACTGATTCAGTGACCCAAATCCCAAGCACCCAAAGCGACCTAATCAATCAAGAAGGGTAAAAATCCCTTCAACACCAATATTAGCAGCAAGCACCACACCACCACGGTTAATAATAACCACACCAAAGTTCTGTATTCAAACATGTTCCTAAAACAAATAAAAGCAACTAATGCTTCAAAAAAATGCCAAAATTATTACTGTCTGAATTTGTTCTTATTATATCCTAAATATATAAAAAGTGTGAGTTGGTCGGTGGATCATAGAATCCCATTTTTTGTTTGAAAGTAAAATTACATATACAACCCTTATAGATTATATAATTATGCTTACGAAATCAGGACAATTTGGAAATTTGCATTTTGCTTTATAATTAACAATTTTAAAAAAGACAAAAATTAACTTCGATAGAGAGAAAAGAGAGATTGAGAGAAACAAAGAGTCAAAAGGTGTAAAGATAACTATGAGATTTGGAATAGACATGAATACAGATATATATCTGAGATCTAGACAAAAAACAAGGGAACTTCAATTAGAGGTCCAGCAAACAAACAAAAGAGAAGATCTTTGGCTCCAAGTCTTTCATTGCAGGTGATTCACATTTTTTTATTCGACGATTATAATTTTGGTTTCGTGGGGAGTTATTCAATTGAACTATCAGTTGTTGATTGCATGTGGAAGATTGTGTAATTTTGGGGATTAGATTTCACTGCTTTTATTGGGAATTTAGGGATTTGGTTTTGTTATAACTGAAAATAAAACACGATATATAGACACATATCTAGCTCTATTGCCACACACATGCTCTACCTATTATATAGGTGCATCGGTGGCTAAATTTGAGAGCCCAAGCGCTTCTCAGTTAGACAAGACAAGATTTTCGAAGCTTCAAGAACGAAGAGGTAAGGCTACTACCATGTTTCTTCGTCGCTTTCTCAGTTTGGTTCTTTCCTTCTTCCCTAATTCTTTTCTCTGTCTAGAAATTTAGTGTATAGATTTTAGTTCAAAAATAGGTACAGTATATGTCTTAAAACCCTAGATTTTAGCAAAAACTTTTAATTTTTTTTTTGATGGGTGGTTTGAGATGCTGATACTGATATTTTTATTTTATTTTGTACGCTTATAAATATCAAAAATTTATTGCTAAACATGAACTCTTTTAACTCTTATTTGATGTTGCAATCTCGGTTTCTAACACAAGTTTCTGGTTTTGTTTTTGCTGTTTCTGGTATTTTTGTGTTTTTGTTGCAATTGCTACAATTCTGTAAACAGGTTCACTGCTTAAATTTTTGTTAGTGAAAACTGTTTGATTTGCTTGTAAAGTTTGGTCTTTCAGTCATTTTTTGTGCTTATTAAATGTGTTTGGAATCTTAATAGTTGTAAATTTTGATCGATGTTCATTTTCAAGTCTATTTATATTTTTTCCTCGTGTTACTTTGCATGTGTATAGATGTAAAATGAATTGCTTTATTGTGTTGATTGATTGTTAAAGTTATTTTCTTCTAAAGAATTTGTTTTGCAATTTTAGGATTTGGGTTTGGTGAAATATTGTTTTCCTTTTAATAGATCTTTGTAAATGCTATCTAATTGTGGTTTGACTGCATATTGAGGGTTTTTGAAGACAGAAACTTGTCTTTATCAGTCTTCTAGGAAAAACAGTTACGTTTTAGGATCATTTTATTGAACCGGAAGCTATCAGCTCAGGTGGGGTTCATCTCTCACTTTACTTTTTTTGATTTATTGTTTTAGGGTTTCTTATTAAATTTTATTTCAATCTGACACCATTGACTTAACTTCTTCATCTGAATTGATTGTAATCCAACTTTGATTCATTGTAAGCCTTCGTAGTAGTCAAACAAGAGATAAACTTTGATAGTTGTTTGAGATGGATAGGTTTGGGTTTTGATTTATGCAAGCAGCTACTAGATATTGTTGGATTTTGATACAATTTAAATTCTTTTACATGTGAATTACATCTACCAGGTGGTTTGTTATTATAAAACTTAAATTTTAGCACTTTTGTTGTAGATTGATTGTGTTTCTATATTGGTTGATCTTTGTGAAGCTATTACAATCTTTATATGTATGTATATTATACTGCTGAATGCTGATTGTTGCCA
Organism: Acer negundo; assembly: GCA_035582765.1. Taxonomy (NCBI): domain Eukaryota; kingdom Viridiplantae; phylum Streptophyta; class Magnoliopsida; order Sapindales; family Sapindaceae; genus Acer; species Acer negundo. Next base: position 16,192,081 of record CM069242.1, read on the forward strand.
AATATTAATTGTGGGAACCAGATGTAGATGCATTTAGTGTTAGATTGACATAATCTTGGATCCAAATTAAAACCAAATGCTTATGAGCTTGATTTCAGGTGTTTATCATGAATATATGGGTGGTAGTTGTATATCATATAACACCTACGGTTCAAAAGTTGTAATTCACTTTCATGGTTGTTTTATTATGTTTAGGTCTGAGATGACTATGGTTATCTTACATGTGATTTTATTCATATGTTTGCTTTTAAATAGAATTATGACAATGGATATGAAGAAGTTGAATTATCAACAAGAAATCAAAGAAGAAAATTTTGATCTTCAAGAATTTGGAGCTTTGTATTTCAAAAGACAAATAAAGCAAGGAAGAAAGGAATACAAAGAAAAAAAAAATTTATCTTCAAGAATCATGTTTTATGCTTTTAAGGGTGACACACTAATTTGAAGTTGTATCACTGCTTCAATAATGGATTCATACCTGCAATGTATGTTGCTATTGTAGATGTTACTACTTTGTATATTTTTATACAATATGCTTGACTTATGAGCAAAATACTAATGCTATTGTTATTTAGTGTTGTATTTATTTTTATCATTCTGTTTTCAACTTTTATGAAATATAAATGCAATAAAAAAAATTATAAATATAAATGCAAGCACATGCCTTGCATGTGCCACCAAAACCTAATAAAACTAAAAAGATCAGAATTATCTTCCTTTTAGGCAAACAAAATGTTCATTATACCGTCCACATGTCTTTCCTAGCTTTCCGATTATATACATATATCAATAATTACCGGACCCGGATCCATAACTAAAGATACTGGAGAGAGTTTCATCAATCTCGGTGCAAAGAATGTCAACAAATGCTGGCTTTGCATCCAATGTTTTCAAAAGTAATTATGTGTGTTGGGAATATACAAGATTTTCTTATTGCTTATGCTTCCGATAACCAATCACAAAAGCATGGCAATCGACGCTTTTCATAAGCATTTTTAAAACTGGAACTACTCCGGTATATGTTTGCAATTGCATTTGAATTGTCGTAAATGGATATGCTTTTGTTGCTTAAAAATCTATTAAAGATACACTGAAACCATAGTTTCGGAATTGATGGCATAGGCATGCAAAAACTTAGACAGAGTAAAATTCAAAACTTTGGTATAAAGATTGACGCAAAACACCTTGATGGAAATTGACGGTAGCGACAGCAGTGGAGGCGGATGAGTAGATAGCAAAGGCAGAGGCGGAGGTGGAGATTGGACATGCATGAGAAGTTTGTATGCATCTGAAAGCCTCGAAAGAACCGTAACGAGATCTGGATTCTTCAATAGCTTTTGTAATTATATATGTTCATTATTATTATTATTATTATTATTAATCTTGTATTTTTTTTTATTTTTTTTGTTTACAAAAACTATGGTGGAGGTCTACACACCAAGTATGCTGATTGAAGTGGTGATGGTCAATGATGAACTCTTAAGCAACAAATATCTGCAATTAAATATGTTTATAGCCCCTTCAACATCCATAATAAAACCTATTTTTTACTTGAAACTGTTGTTGTTGTTGTTGTTTTTTTTTTTTTTGCCCTCAGAAACTGCAACTATTCTCAAATTCAGCATTATATGCGTTTGTTATGCGTCAACCGAAAAAAAACCATACTGGATATGTAAATCTTTTCATTATGGACATAGTTGTTCGAGTGTGAACTCTTCAAGGCCTTTGAAGAGAGACCGCAACGTTTGTCTTTTTAACGATGATGCTGGTTCTCAACAATCAACTGAAGAAATCTCATGTAGAAAACCGAAAGGTTCCTCTCTTCTCCCTTGTTGTATAATTGAATGCATAAACTAGCTAGAGATTTGATTTTATGTGAAGTCTATCAGCAAAGTATCCGGTGTTGTGTGATTTCTGTTCAAGTCAAACAATAAACATACTATTTGGATTTGTTTTGTCAAGGAAATTAATAGCATAACATAGTAGACAATAGATTATTGTAGAAAATTTGAATGCCATATATATAGATTATAGAATAGATAGATTAAACATCGTGAAACACATCATGGTACATAACACTGATTGTTTGGTCGAAATCGAAAGTGTTTGAAACAATTAAAATTTAAAATTATGTGGTTATCATAAACGTCATCAACCTCAATTCATTTCTTTAATTTGAAGAAAATATTTACTCCAATCAATCATCAAAATGAAGATCACAAATTGAAGATGGGTTTTGGTTCTTCAAAATTGAAGATCCAAAATTGAATCTTCATTTCACTATTTAATTAAAATATTATTATTTTCTCTTTCCATCTTCTTTTTCACTTTTTTAATTAAACTCAATTAATTATATATAATTTTTTATTTATAAATGTAATAAGTATAAAAATTATACCATTAAAAATATTTTGTTGAGATCTTTCAACCGAGTATAATATTGACTATATTTTAATTATTTTTAAATTTTAAATTTTTTATTAATGAACTAATATGTATTTTAATTCAAAACAAATGTTTTCAAATCATCAGTTTTTATAAGTAATTAACATATATCATAATAATTAACTCAAAATAATTTAATAAAACAAAATAATAACATTAACAATCTTAAATTAAAATATTACAATTGAAAAAAAGTACATTGAAAATGAAAATAAAACCAATAAAAATAACATTGAAACTTAAAAGTTAATACTAGTATTACGATAAGTCATCTCAATAGTAATTTGAAAACCGATCAAAACTACTAAAATTACCCAACGACCCACCTTGAAATTGTCCTGAACTATTAAAATTGTCATGGATAGTGTTAGCAGATGATCTTTGTATTTGAAAATTACGAGCCCAGCTTTCCATAATTTCTATTTTTCTGGATCTCCAATATTCACGTTCATTTGAATCATTTATGAAGTCTAAATCTTTCTCCATAATTCTAGTCTCTTCACTTTCTCGTTTAAACTGTAATTTTTGTTTAGCAAACTCGTCATGCGCCTTGAATAGCCTTCCAAATGAGACATTAATTTTTCTTTCTTACTTAAATTGTCTTTTTGGTAAGACTTCAACAATTCGGTATTTTTTTTTTTCATTCATCTCCATAATTTTTTTCTTCTCATCATTTTTTTTCTTTTCATTTTTTCTTTATTCCTTCCCACGGCTCGTGAAGCTGCATTAACATTTTCACATTCGAAAGCTTGCTCATCTTCATTGGCATTCAAATCAATAGAAAACGAAGGTGTCCTTGAAGTCTTGGATGTGAGAGACTCCTCCATTTGTGACCCATCAAAGGAATTATTTCTCAGTGTCTTTAAGGATTGGCCACACATGGTCAAATTGAAATCCTTTATGTTTGTTAGATGAAAAACATAAAAGTAGATGAGATGAATTAGATGAAATTTTAGGTAACAAATATTCGGTGGAAAAGAAAGTTAGATGACAATATACAATCTGAGATTTAGGTAAAAAAATATTTGTTGTGAAAGAAAGTTATATAAAAATTATACCATCTAAAATCTAGGTACAAGATATTAGTTGTCAAAGAAAGTTAGATAAAAATTATGCAATCTAAAATTTAGGTAAAAAAATAATATTGTGAAAGAAAGACAAAAATTATAGGTAAAAATATTAGTTGTGAAAGAAAGTTAGATAAAAATTATACAATCTAAAATTTAGGTGTGGCAAATTAGATAAAAATTTAGATAAAAATTATAAATGTTAAAATTTGTTTGTCAAAATCATTACATGTAAAAATAATTATGTGTGACCAATTATAAAAAAGATTAGAATATTTTAGATGTAATAAAAGTGAGTAAATTATTATCTAATAAGATAACGTAGAAAAAACAATTTTATTAAAGAAAGTTTGAAATATTATTTATAAAGTAAAATAATAATATTTTATTGTTTAGAGCTTGTAAAATGAAGAATGGTTAGAGTAGTAAAATTATGAAGATAGAATATTTCATTTTCAGTCTTCAAATTGAAGAAAAAATTGAAGACTAGTTGGAGATGACCTAAGAAGATGATAAATGTCTTTAAGTGTTTGTTTGAAATCATTTAACTTAAATTATGCAAAACTTGCTTCCTTGTTGCAAATTGCAATGCTCAACTCTTTTGAGTTTTGACCTTATGTTCATCTCATTCATAAATGTGAAATGTCTGTTGTACTTATACATTTAAAAGTATAATCTTGGGTACACTTTTTTGGTTGAAAGTTCGTTCGATTATTTTATTACTATACTATGTATGTGGTATATATTTGCTTAATTAAATAGTATATGTGATGCTAGGAGCTGTTATTTTGATTGGAAATGTAACATCATGGTATGTAACACATGTTTGGTCAAACTATTCATATGCATTCGTATTCTTAACAACTTCTTTAGTGTTTAGACAACAAGAGACCAACTCATGTAAACCTTAGACCTGTGTGCTATAATTGATTTAATGTGCCAAACTAACCGAAACAACCAAACCCGAGTTTATTTTTATTATTTCCTCAACTATCAACGATTAGATTCACTGATTTCAATTTAATCAAAATCTTCTTTTAGTTAATCAATGGCTCGCCATACAAAAGATTGGTAAACTGTGAATGCCAAGCCGCGTAGTTTCCACCTTTCGATAGCTTTTGCGGAATTTGTGTTGTAGTATTGATTGCAATAAGGGTTGGTGTTTGAGAGATAAGGTTGTTACCAGATGTACCGGTAGTGATGACCACCGGTGATTGAGGTAGGGCAGAGTTTGTTGCAAAGGCTGAGGGTGCAAAAGTAGAGGAATTTGAATTTTCAGTCATGGTTGTTGGTGCAAGTTTGGAAAGTGAAGACAAGTAAGGTTTAGATTTGGAGAAGGATCACGTTTGCTATCTTAGAGCTATAGGGGCTCTGATACCATAAAAGATTGTAATTTGGAGAATGAAAAATTGCACACATTCATTCACATGTAAATTGATATATATATATATATATATATAAGTTACAATATTGAGTAAGGAAATTGCATATTGTAATCTTATGATTAAGGTTTGGACAGTTGACTATTTTGCAATCAATAGTACACACAACATTAGCTCCTAGGATCAAGCATAGATCGATTCTTATCACTTGCCGCTATGGTCAATTTTTAAAATATTTTGACAATTGTACAATAGCATGGTTTTTCTTCATCAATCATTCGACCTTTACTTACATTAACATGTATTTGATAAATTTTCTTTGGCACACACTCTATACCACACTGATAACAAAGGCAACAAATAATATTTTAAAATAATAGGATATAAATTAGAATTTAAAATATGAATTTATTTTATTATATTAAATATAAGAAGTAATTACATAGAACGTGCTTAAGGTTTACTTATTTACATACCGAATTTTGAAAACTGCCATTGACTTCCTTTACTGTTAGTCAAACTTAATAGGTGGAATGATATTTTTGTCATTTCATCCCATTTTTTCTTTAAATAACATAAATTAATATATATATATATATATATATGGATATCCCATGCCCATCTTATCAATTTTTTTTTTTTAAATAGAAATTAAAAGAACTGGAAAAAAAAAAAAAAAGGAAAGATAATGCAAAGATAAAAGAATGATAATGCCAACAGATTCTAACTAGGTTTCGATTTTTCTCTATTGATCTCATGTTTTAAAAGTAAGGTAGACAACTTGCGCATTGGTCAATTTCTATAATCTCTTGCAAATTGACCAATAACATGGTTTTTCCTCTATAATCAATCAGCCCTTCAATCCACACACATTTGATATATTTTCTTTGGCTCATATTCCCTACCATATTGATAGCAAAGGAAACAAATAATATTTTTAAATAATAGGATATAAATTTGAATTTAAATATGATTTTTTTTTTTACTATATTAAGTATAAGAAGTAAAGCCTCTAAAGGACGTAGCTCATTTGGTAGATGAACGAGCTTAGTGCTTGAGCAAATTATTCTCAAGTCAGCGGCTTGAATCCTATCAATGACAAAAAGCTTTTAAAAAAAAAATGCATGGTCTAAATAGGTGGATATATAGATACTATTGTAGTCGATCAGATCTACAATTGATTTTTGATATTCGAGGTCGGTACTGATAACCTGTAAAACAACAAACAAACGGAGCAATGGCGAACCATAGGAGGGGGCGTTCCCTTTAAGGGACTCTCTGACGCTCAAGTCAGTATATTGTTCGATATATATCAAATAAAGGGTTGAGAATAACAAATCGTATTTATTCGATACAGTCGAGTAGTGCAACTAGTCGATCAAGGAATTGGTCGATGTTGATAGTCGAGCGATTTGGTAGCTCGATGGATTTGATGAATTCCTTTGTTCGACTATTATCGATGAAGGGTTGAGGTTGACTTTGTTTGATGCAGGTAGCCATGTATCAACCAAATGATGTGTTAGCAATTTAATGCCGGAGGAGCATCACCGTAATAAATGCAAGAGATGAGTTTAGAAGAGACTTGAGAGAATTTCAGAGCTTACGCAAAGCAGTGAGAATTTCAGGACCCTTTCCTTTGAGAAAGGGCTTGTTATTTATAGCGAGGGCCATTGGTCCTCAACGTCTCCCTCATTCAAGTGAGTGTAGATCAAGGAGAATATTATTTGCCCGTTTTGGTTCGTTTGAATCTGACAATAAATTCAGGCGTTTGGGAAGTGTGAAACGTCCCATCATAACCGACTAATTTATGATTGGATTTTACCACGTGTTTTGACCTTGGTCTGTTGGTATATGGACCAATTTCTTAGGCCTATTTTCGATAGGTTCTTTGAAACATTCACCTTTTTGATAGTGGGCTCGTTTAATTGGGTCAGATGTCCAATTTTAACCACTACAACTATCAAATATATATATACAGTCTTTCTATTGTCAGTTCGTCATGATATAAAATATATCAGGACGAAAAATGTGGACCATAGATTATGGAGAAGTTTTGACAAGTGTATACATTTTGAGTCAAAGTATGTAAATTTAATGGTTTACATTCTTCGTCCTGATATATTTTCTAATATATTTTGTATCATAACGAACTGACAATAGAAAAATTGTATATATATATATATAATATTTCTGTTTTTCAAACAATAATGGGATGAAATGACACGAAAATATACTTCCACATATTAAAGTTGATTAATACCAAAGAAGATCAATGTCAATATTCAGAATTCTATATCTAAATAATAAACCTCATGTATTTTATGTGTAATTATCTAATATATATATATATTGAAGAAAAAAAAAGGGATTGTCCATCCATAAAAATAACCCTCTCGAGTCTTGATCCTCCAATTTGATGGAGCTGGATTCACCCTTAGATATTGCGAGTAATAGATTAGTTACAACTTATCTACCGGTCAAATAGAATCATAAAATGATATGGCAAGTGGTGCTTTACTTAGAACTTATATGCTAATTATTTGAGCAATCTAACATTACTCATTGTGGTAGCCAAAAATGGCTCCTAGGCCCAACCGCTTAAAAGCCCAGACCAATCAAGTGTGGATCCAGAAACAACCCATGTAACATGGGTCAACCCGTACACTAGCATCAAGTCATTTTGACTTGGTCACTAATTTCAAACTGGTGGGCAATTAGGAAGATAGCTCAACTAGATTCAAACCCACGATTCTGTATCCTAGGAAACCCGGTCGAGATTTCTGAGATCAGATACTCCACCATATCCACGCTCAACAGCCCCATCATCTATAAGTAGAGGTATATATAGATGTAAAATCTCTTTGTTCTATGAAATCGAGAAAAAAGCTTTGGCGTGTTGAAACTCTTGTCATATACGAACTTAGATCGCCGGAAGTTACTCGTTCTTCCAATCAAGATCAATCAACGTTTAAATGCTCAGCCCAAACTCACCTAAGGCTAAGATTATATAACCCCCTTTCAATTCTCTCGTTTTCTATCGTTTTGTGTTGTTTTCTATCTATTTACAGGATTTACAGCATTCGACACGACAAATTCGACGGGTTAGAACCAAATTGCTTGGCCATGATTCGAAGCCGATCTGGCCCATCTCAACCGTAGATCAACCACCTAGACTCATCAAGTTTTGAATGTTCTTATTAATTAATTTCATATTACATATTATTCCGAACTTTATTTATTTATTTATTAAAATATATTTTCTCAACTTGTTTGGGCCGGGGCGGATGACAGAACCGGGTTGGATCCATAGTTACCGGCCCGAAGTAGATCCAAATCAAATGAAACCATGAAAGCTCACTCTGCAGTTCATTCACACTTCTTCTATCATGGTAAGCCCTCCTTACTCGCTGCACTTTTTTTTTTTTTTTTCTATATTCTTCAGTTTTCTTGATATATATATATATATTTTTTTTTCTTCTTCGCGTTTTCACAATCATTGTTTTTTTTTTTTATAATTTTTTTTTTAAAGGAAGTATTTAGGAACGCGATACTTCAAACCGGTCCGCCAGAGAGTTTCGCTCTCCAGACGGTTCAAGAGGTCATAAAACCTCAGGTATCTCGTGTTCATGTTTATGGAAAATTGTATTTGTTTTCAATTTTTTTTTTTGGAGGTAAGAATTTGTATTTGGTTGTATTAAATTGAATTTTTTTTGGTTGCAGAAACAAACAAAATTAGCACAAGATGAGAATCAGTTGCTGGAAAATATGCTCCGGACACTGCTTCAGGAATTGGTGGTATGTTTTTCTAATGTTTGATTGAGGAAATAAGGTAGAATTAAGGGTGCATTTGGTATCATTTTTAAAAAGATGTTTTTGAAAACTGTTATAAAAATTGAAAATTGTGTTTGGAAGCGTTTGTTATAAGTATTTTTCTAAAATTAAAGACAATGCGGATGCCTTTAGTGTTTTGAATTTTGGACTGAAATGATAGAGAAAGAGAATATTTTTTTTTTTGTTTTGGTTCTGTGGTGTTTGATGAATTGATTTTAGTTTGTTTATTGTGAGATTTCTTTGCTTGTGTTTGGGTGCAGTCATCTGGGGTACAGTCAGGGGAGCCAATAATGCGGTATGGCCAATCGATTGATGATGAGGAAATTAACCAGGCTCAGATTCCACGTCTTCTAGGTCTGTAAATGCTTTGGGAATTTATTATATTCTGCTTGGACAGTGGCCTAATTGAGGATTTACTGTTTGTTTCTTTTAACTGAGTGACCTAATGAATGTTGTCCAATTGCATTTAGGAAATAAAAATTCTCTATGGATAAAATTTTGTAGTCAATTGTCTATGATTTCTTGTTCTTTTCATCCGTGTTAAATAACTACTGGGTTCAAGTGGGGTGGGTGGTAGGTGAAAAAAAATAAAAATCAAGTAGATTTAAGTTGTCTTGTGCTTTTCAATCATATCGAGAATCGGTGGAATCATTGACAGTCATTAAGTCCAAAATCACATGTCATTTGTTGAAATTGTGGTTCCTTTGGGTTGAGGAACTTGAAAGGTATTTGAAATTTCTGATCAGTATGTCTCTGTGAGGGGTGAACCAGTACATTGCTTTGAGGTATCTTAGTTTTCAGGTATAGATCAATTTAATGGGCTTCTTGTGGTAAATGTACAAATTTTTGAATTCTATAGTTACTCAAATTTCTTATGAATTCTATGGTCTACCCCAATCCACCGTCCTTCTCTCTGTGGCTCTCTTTTACGCTATTCTTGTTGATTTTTCAGACATTGTGCTGTTTCTTTGTGAGAACGAACATGTTGAGGGTGGTATGATATTCCAACTGTTGGAAGATTTGACAGAAATGTCAACAATGAGAAATTGCAAAGATATTTTTGGTTATATAGAAAGTAAGCAAGATATTTTAGGAAAGGTAAGTGCTATTTTATTGTTCCCAGTTTCCGTTATTCCTTAATCACAATCACCATGGCTTGGTTGAACTCTACCATGCAAGTCCCCCATATTTCACTTTGGCTGCTACTTGCTCTCATACTGGATTGCTTTATTTTTTACAGCAAGAGCTGTTTGCACGAGGAAAACTTGTGATGTTAAGAACTTGCAATCAACTTCTCCGCCGTCTATCAAAGGTAGTATAATAATATTTATTGTTTGTTATCACTACAATCTTTTAATTGAAATTTATTAGATTTTCCATTTATCTTTAGTTTCCCTTGAAATAATTTTTGCTTGTGCACCCCCTTGATAAAATGACATTAAAAATGTGATCATGCAACTTGGTGAAAGGTCTTTGATTGTTTACAGTTGCATCTTGAAGTTAGCACTTAGTGCACTTTTGACATTATGAAATCTGAGAGAATATGGTAGAGTATTCATCATCTCAAAACTAAAATTATTTGAATCAGCTATTTTGAAATTCACTTTTTCTGATAATGTATTCAACTTAGGCAAATGATGTAGTGTTTTGTGGGCGAATCCTCATGTTCCTGGCACATTTTTTTCCATTGTCTGAACGGTCAGGTATATTTTGTGTTCAACACCAATCTCACTTTCGCTTTGATTTCTTTGATTGGGTATTTTTTTTTTTTTTTTTTTTTTCTCATTTTGATTGATGCTTGCAGCTGTGAATATAAAAGGAGTTTTCAATACATCAAATGAGACAAAATATGAGAAAGATCCACCTGATGGTACATTCAACTTACTACGCGGAATGTTCTTGTATTTATACTTTTCCAGTTTCTTTTTACTTATTTGCCTAAGCGCATATGGCCTTGCTTTTTCAGGCATTCCTGTTGATTTCAACTTCTATAAAACCTTTTGGAGTTTACAGGTAAGTTATGCTGCTTGGAACCATGATCAGTGAAGAACGGAAATTTCCAAAAAATTTTGCTTCTCGTTAAGTAACGTGCTTATGATTATTATTAATGAACCTCTAGTAAAAACTAGTAATGGAGCAAAATCACGAGATGCTTCACTAATGCATATGTGGTCTAATGTTGAATTCAATAGATTATATATTAGCTGTAAATTATTGGTGAATTTGAAGAGATCATGGTGACTCACCCAAACAAATGTATGGAACTTAGAACAATATTTCTGACCCCCATGCATAATTCTTAAGTTCGTTGTTCAAAGTGACGTTATAATGAAACACTCTTTTCTGCCATAATGATCATGAGGCTTTGAAATAGTTTCTGGAAATTGCTATTGATAAACTATCTTCATATTGGGCATATTGTACACTATGGCACTATTCCTGTTAATGTCAGCTGTTTGACTGTGCTTGTATGATCACCACATTCAAAATGATCAGATTTTGACCTAGAGGTTCAAACCCCAATAAGTGGTTGGATTCATGGATCCTTATGTCAGCTGTTTGACTGTGCTTGTATGAATAGTTGAATACCACATTCTCAATGATCAGATTCTGACCTAGAGGTTCAAACCACGATAAGTGGTTGTTTCACTTAAATTTTTAGGATGGAATACAAAATGTGAAGAGGTTATGATGCAACAGTTAAATTGCCTCGTGATATTTTTTTCTCTCTGGTTTCAGGAATACTTTTGTAACCCTGCTCTGACTCTTGCTTCTACAAAGTGGCAGAAATTTACATCCAGTTTGATGGTATACCTTTTATTTGCAATTTTTTTTTTTTATATTACTTGATTTTAAAGTAGCTTTTTCTCTTAATTTTTCCCTAACTAGAAAAAGATTAAAAAAAAATTTCAACCGTTTCACTTTTGACATCAAATTGTTCTCATGAATGTTAAAATTTACAGGTTGTGTTGAATACCTTTGATGCTCAGCCTTTAAGTGAAGAAGTGGGGGATGCAAATGATTTGGAGGAAGAAGCAGCGACTTTCAACATAAAATATCTTACAAGCAGTAAACTAATGGGTTTAGAGGTAAATGGTGTTGACGAGATTTGAGAACCAATTTATACAGAATATCATGGTTTATTCCCTTTTCCCCCTTTGGCTGCAGTTAAAAGATCCAAGTTTTAGACGCCATGTACTTATGCAGTGCCTAATATTGTTCGATTATCTTAAGGTAATGATAGATGAAGGTTTTTTGAAATTTTATGTCATTGTTATTTGTCATCTCTTTATAGTAGTTAACAAATGGCCTCTATCTATTTTTTATCCCTTTATAGGCCCCAGGAAAAAATGACAAAGATCTGCCATCTGAAAGCATGGTTAGAGTGCTGTGTTATTTTTTTATTGTTAGTTAAATTTCTTTTGGAGTATTCCTTATTTTCCTTGTCTGTTAAAATTGGTTTAGAAAAAAATTAAGAAAAATCACTTTCTGATTCTTTGCTTCTGAGTTATTAACACCTACATTTGATCAATTCTTTTGCTCATCGGAGTTGCAATATCTACTTTCAGCAAAATGTTGTGATGTGCATACACATATAGGTGTAATTCTGGTCCCTTGTTTTTTACATTTGCAGAAAGAAGAATTAAAATCTTGTGAGGAGCGAGTAAAGAAACTGCTGGAAATGACCCCTCCTAAAGGGAAAATTTTTCTTCAAAGCATTGAACATATATTAGAGCGTGAAAAAAATTGGGTAAGCGTGCTTATTATTGTTACTTCCTTTCTCATCCATTTTTATTCTCATACATTCTTTTGGAAGTTGTAATGTGCATAATCCGACTAAGTTGGTTTGAAAAATCTTCCTGCTCTTAGGTATGGTGGAAGCGTGATGGCTGCCCACCGTTTGAAAAGCAGCCCATAGAGAATAAAACAGCTCAAGATGGACCTAAAAAACGGTATGAAAATAAGTTGCGGTAGTTTCAATTTGCTTGTATGGTGATATATTTCATTAGAAATTGATGTGCTTTAGAAAGTATATTTAATTTACGATGGAAATAGAAAAGAATTATCATTTTTGTGTATTATCCCATTGTCATATCCAGATTCAGTGTCAAGCCTTATATCTAAATTCTAGCTAGCTTCTCTTATATCCATAGTGTAGTACCATCCTCTTTATGGGGCTGGCAAAGACGGTTATTGAGAGAGTTAAAAAAAAAACATTGCTCTTGGTTTGCATGTGTTTATGATATGTTGTTGCACCCCTAATTTATATAATTCAAATTTTATGGGGTTTTGGTCATCCTTCTTTTGGCATTTATTTATTTCTTGCCCATTTTTATGATTGATATAACCAATAATAAGTTTATAGTTCAAATATGTACTAATATCTCTTTTTTATTCCTCCAGTAGGCCAAGGTGGAGATTGGGAAATAAGGAACTATCACAATTATGGAAGTGGGCAGATCAAAATCCGGTATAAAATATGTGCTCTGTATTTTTGAGACTTTTCCGGCTGCACTTGCATCCAAACATTATCTTTTGTGAACATTTCTCTCCTGACCTCATTTATACCTGAAGAAAATGAAATCATGTCTACTTAGCCTAAAAACACTAAAAGCAGTCATTCATGCCCCCTTTTTATCATCATAAAAACACTGAAAGCAATCATCCACGGCCCCCTTTATCATCACAAGTATCCTAATGTAAAGCTCGGTGCATTGAATTAGCTTCTCTTGGCTTTATAAATACTTTAGCTGGTTATGCCAACTATGCTTATTATGTCATTGCATCATAGTACATAAATGTTATCACATTGGGAAGCTTGATTTGTGTTGTCCATAGTGCCAATGGAGCTTGCAACAATGCATTTCCTAAGCTGTCTCATGATTATTTAATTTGTTCAATCATTTCCATAATTTTTCATGTCTCATAATTGTGTATATGTGGAAAAATATTTATATAAGGTCTTTGATTGACATGTCCAGAATGCTTTAACTGACCCTCTTCGAGTTAGAACTCCTGCCATTACGGAGTACTGGAAACCTTTGGCCGAAGATGTAAGTATCTTTTATAGTTTGAAGTCATAATTTCTTTAATATTTCTTTTTTTTTTTCTTAATTCTTTTAATATGAAAGATGCGTTGACAGGAGTGTTTCTTTCTAGTCAATGCAATTATTTTCATCATATTTTTTTGTTGAAATTACAGATGGACCCATCTGCTGGAATTGAAGCCGAGTATCACCACAAAAATAGCCGGGTAAGTTTTTGTTCTTGCTTCTTCAAATTCTTCTACGGAATTATGAGATGCTCTATTTTGCGCAATACAGCATATTTATACCAAGGCACTTGATCTTTTTTGGGAATACTAGTTTTTGGGAAGTAGAAGAATTAGAATTTCCTAAAGATAATGGATAAGTACTTAAAAGTAGTAACTATAAATATGACGGATAATATTAAAATTTGGCATCTATGGAGATGACAGTTTCTTTGGGTGTATGGCTTTGTAAAGTTGAGGAATTAGGATCCTTTTGAAGAATAATAGAAACATTGTATAAGATATCAAATATGACTACTTGTAAGAATAAAGACAAGTAGGCAATTCAAAAGCTGTCTCATAGGGAACTAGACCAAGAGGCCAATTACGGTCGTGGTGGTGTACTTGCTTGCTAATTAGAAGAAAATAGTACTGGAACTGGAAAAAAATGTGCCAGGAATAGAATTTGTGTTGGAACTTAACATTCTAACATCAGTTCACCAGGTAGTGAAGGATTATCTTGACTGCCTACATAATACCTAAACAGAGCGAGAATATTGTGGACCTCAAGAATTTTTGTTTCTAAGCTGTAAGCCTGTAATTAATAACAAAAGTTGAAATTTTAGATAAGTTAGTATGCTGTGCAAAATGTAGACAGTCAAAAGTTTATATATGCTGAACTGTGACCTGTCTTATATATAATCTCTCCTTCATCTTTTTTCTTTTCAATATCATATTATATGGTCTTGAGACTTGCTATGTTGAAAGGTCACCATGTGTTTTCTTATTTCCTGTAAAGCGTGCAAAGTTTGTATTTTTATGATATTGTATGAGTCCGTGGTCTTCAACTAGAAGCTTATGTAACTCTTTCTCTCTGCCTCTCTTAATTTCGTGTAATTTTTTATGCAGGTTTATTGTTGGAAAGGTCTCCGTGTTTCAGCTCGCCAGGACTTGGAGGGCTTTTCTAGAGTATGAACAATAAACAACCAAGACCTTTTAATGAATGATTTGTTTTCACTTAGCCTGATGGATTTATACACATTCCATTGCAGTTTACTGACCATGGTATTGAAGGAGTTGTGCCCCTAGAACTTTTGCCGCCTCATGTACGATCCAAATACCAAGCTAAAACTAACGACAGGTCTAAACGTGCCAAGAAGGAAGATATGAAGGGTGCTTCCCATCAAACTGAAGAAAGTCAGGTATCCGTGGTAACATTTAGCTTTTTCAAATGTTCTAGGGTTTATTATCTTGATGCAGAAGGTTAATCATGGGCATATGACCAAGAGGATTGCTTTTAAGAATCGGAAAAGCTATACATTTTTGTTGGGTCTAAAGTTTATTAATGAAGCCAAGATAGTCCTTTCACCCTAAAGATTGTAATTTGATGTGTAGACTTTGAGTTCATCACTTCATCTATTGGATGCTGCTGATTGGTATCAGGGGTAACAACAAATGCATTAGAAGCATGTTTGGCAACCCATATTAGACTGGCTGAAGACACTGTAGAATACTAATATTATACAATACTATGTTTGGTAAGATTATACATTGTCTTAAAGTTACATAGGTGTAGTGTTATACAATCTGCATTTATAAAGTTATACAGTGAGGGGAGGTGTGCATTTACCGTATGGTAGTAATAATTGTTTAATTGAAAAATTAACAAAGAAAAAACTGGGAGGGGGCTTGTTGGTCTCCTCTACGAACTCCCTTAAGAAATGAGGCATGACCTCCTCCGTTGTGGAGGCGGCTTGTGCCACCTCCCAAAGGAGACCTTGTCTGCTCCCTCCATTTTTAAGAAATAAGGTATGACCTTGTCCATCGTGGAGACGGCTTGCGCCTCCTCCTAAAGGAGACCTTGTCTCCTCCAGTCATCCTTGTCTGCAGATGGTCGGTTGCTTGATTAATCTTGGACCTTTCACATCCTCACTGTCACTGGTGTCCCACCCACTTTCACTTTTCATGAATTCCATACTTACTCTTTATGACTGTGCCGAAGAGAATTACTTTCTAAAGGAAATCTCTAGTTTCCTAACAATGACAAATTTCTTCTCACAAAGTTACCTAACACCTTTAAGTACTAAATTTAATTCAGTACTTACCAACACGGTATAATCCAATTCAAAGGCTCCATCTAGCTTAATAGAGTATGGGGTGCCAAACATGCTCTAATAGAACTTGAGAGAAGCGGCAGTTAAAAAGTATTAAGGAGTAGAGTATGACCGGTTCAAGCTTAGGCTTCTGTAGATGCTCATTTGATTTACTTGTATGTGTCATTATTCAAATTGAAACATATTTCTAACCCCATAAGTTTTGTGACCCGAACTCAAGTATGATGCCACTTGTCTAATTTAGGCTTTATATACAAGTACTCGCTGATGGTAATTAGGAAACAGGTAATCCATTAACTTGGTTGTAGAGGATCAATATAAAGTTTTTACTTAGGAAAGCCAGCTAAACCTAATTTATATGGGTTGATGACCTTAAATGATTTTTGCATTCTTTAGCCCTTTATTGTAACATAGTAATTGTCATGTATTAAAATTTTTGAAGTTGACGTGGTTGTTTAGTTTCTTAAAGTAGTTATTGATTTGTATATCAGCTTGTACGATTTAAATGTTTTAAGTAATATTTTGAGCACAAATGAAGCCTAAATTAAAGTTTTATCTTGTAAGTTGCAGTCTTATATTTTTTAAATCAAGACTATCGAACATGTTTATTTAAGTATGAGCCTCTTATATAGGTGCTTAAATCCTCCGTCCCCCTTTTACCAAGGAGAGAAAAAAACACCCTACACATCCGATGTTTAATTGTTTACATGCTTGCCTTGGTCTTCCATGAATACTTGTCGTATTTTGCTCTATATTGCCCTTATATCAACCTCACAGCCAGCATAAAATTTAGTTTAGCTAAAGTGCTAAGTTGCAGCACGTTACCTGTTATGGCTTATTATGAAGTCATTATAATGACAAAAATACCATGGTATTTGCTCAAGATCTCTTACATAGCATATCTCTAGATGAACTGTTTCTCACAGTACTCAAGTTTTTCCGTTTTATAGACTTTTAATGGCTGCTTTATGTTTTTGTCAGATTGCAACAGCTGCAAGTGAGATTGATGGAGAAGGAATCAGAGCGGATCTTGAAGCCTCCTCGACACCAATGGACACTGATGCCCCAGTTGCTTCTGAAAATATTTCCCAAGGGGGAACCCCGACACCAGATGAACTTCAGAAGCAGAGCCCTGACACCGATATTGGTCAAGAGCCTGGCCAATTAGATGCTGATGCTGAAGCAGATGGCGGGATGATTGATGGAGAGACAGATGCAGAGGTTGATTTAGAGATATTAGGCTGAGACAAGCAAATAAAAATCGGTTCTTAATGCAAAAAAAAAAAACAAAAAAAAAAGCCTGATTGAAGCATGTAGCTGCTCAATGAAGTGAATGCCGCAGCTAATCGCGATAGCTCTAACTTCAATTAATTTTTGATTTTGTATGGTATTTCTTATTGCATATTATACATATCCTGGAAATTTGAACAAAACACTATACAGCCAATTATCTGTAATGTAATCTACAAAATTTTTGCACAATCTGTCACTCGTGACCGCACTAGTTTGGTCCAAGTCATGTACTGCTCTATGCTCACGTATAAGTTTGTTGATATTTTTCCACCATCTGTCCATAGGAAAGTGTGTAAAAGCATAGTCTTATAATTTTGGACTTATACACCTCTCACTTTTAGATACGGTAGTAGCATTCACTTTTAGATCTATTTTAGTTTTGGATCTATGCATCTCTCAGTCTCACTTCTACATCTTATTCTAGTTTTGGACCTATACATCTCCCTTCATGTTGCCATCTCCCATGAATCATCTCCGTTATCTTCATTCCTTTTTTTTTATTTTTTATTTTTTATTTTATTTATTTATTTATTTTATTTTATTTTATTTATTATTTAATTTTTATAATATATAATTATTATTTAATTTATTATATATTAATTTAATTGTGTTATATAATCCTTTTTTTTTTCTTTTTTTTTTTCACACGTGAAATATTCTTGGATTAAAGACGAAAATAGTCTTAGAACCGTTAAATGTAATCAACAGTTGACTAACGAGAAAAGTAAATGATCACGGTTACTATAAAAACATACACGTTTAAAAATAAATAAATATTTAGCCAAAAAGTTAGATACTAAAATGCAATTCCTCCCTATCTTTTGAATTAACTTCCAAAAACAAATTGTATTTTGATAGCCTATCAAAGCAGCAAAAACTTGATAATTCAATTTAATTAGAGAGAGAGAGAGAGAGAGAGCGATGCTTTTCAAAATAAAACCCTTAAAAGATACAAGGTGTTCTTTTGAGAAATAATTTTATTCCAAAGCAATATTTTACTTTAGAAATTGAGCTATAAACACAAAAAGGATGTATTTAATAGGTTATAAAGAAATGGATGACATTAATAAATGTAACCATGTATGAATATCGAACCTATAAACACTAAATAAATTACAGAGTAAAATGTTATATGCTAAAGGTTAAAAAAGAAATAATTTAAAATTTTCAAATCCAATGCCTTATAAGATAAGAAAAAAAACAAAAACTTACTCAACCAACCAAATATGAACAAAACTGATAACATGAATCAAATAACATTAGAGAGAAAGAGAGACTGCTGTTCAGCTCAAACTAACAAGTTTACAGACAGACTGCTTAAAAATAACCAGTAAAAACAGATAAATCATTCACAAGAACTCCATTTCTTTCTATTTTTATATCAAGATATTACAATAAAAGTCCAGAAATTTTACTAGTTGTAAAATTGAAGCCCATGGAATCCGTTACGCTTTCTGCAACAGAACATCATAATATATTAATAACAAGAGTAAACCACCCATGAGACATCAGCAAAAGCCTACCTTTTGCAACTAAGATAAGTGTGTGATGGTCATTCTTACCTGCATTGGAAGGTAGAGTTTAAATTCCGGTGGGAGTTCTTCTTCCGAGTACAGTCGATCAGAGAAATATATTCTCCTCAAACGACAGTTTGCATGAACCTGAACTCGCAAAGTCTCAACATAGTTGGTTCCATATGCTCTCCTGGTAAAATCAGCCAGATTCAACTGGATTTGATTCCATCCCTCATCCAACTTCAGTGGCATGGTGCAGATATATGGCTTCACCCGTGTGACAGCCTGTAAATTTGATAATATCAATTGAACTCAACATCTGAGTTTCTTACTCATGAACATCACCAAACATTCTAACAACCAAATGCCTTTCACCAACATAACACTTAAAAACTCATTTGGATATCACCTTTATTAAAACAACTTTACTAAAACCAAAGGTTCAAAACATCACTTCAAGCGAAAAAAAGTTCAAGTAAATCCTTTTTTTTTTTTTATATAAAAAAAAAAATTAAAAAAAAAAAAAAAAAACACAGTTCATAACCAATAACATATATATCAGGTTTTTTACTTGGTCAAAAGAAAAAAAGTTGATAGTCATACAATTCTTTACTACACAAAATTAATTCATAGTGCCAGGTAACCACATTAAACACAAACTCCTAAATAATTAATCAGATTTTATCGTTATTTTAATATTTAGCCAACAAAAAGATTAATCTATCCCTAAAAGAATTCATTCCGGTCCTAATAAACCACAAGCAATCGAGCATTAGTTACCAGACTCCAGATACAAACGACGAGGGTTTTATGACATGAAAAAGTACTAGTGTATTACAAAAACCGTAAACATAGGCAAACTTACACACTTGAAAGTTAGAAGATCGAAAACGCCGCCGAACATTCTTATCGTCCAGCACTTGAATCTCAAATGTGAAATATTTCTTCAGGTTCTTCACAATCATGACCAAAAAGGGGAGTTTAATACCGAGTGTTGCAGCTGGGTCTGCTGGGCATGTAATGTATGTAGATTGTATACTTGATCCAACTATTTCAAGGACATTGGACTGTATGTCTTCATCATGTGGCCGTTTTACATGGCCATTGACAACTGCAAAAAGACTCAAACAGTACGCATTGTGCCATTGAGTATTTAATTTGGGAACATATAGAAACCTTAGCATCATGTCAAATTACATAAAACACAATGACATACGAATAACATCTAAAATGGCTAAATTAAATTTACCTCAATATAGTGTTCCAATGCGGGAGAAAATATCTAAACAAATACCCGACCAAAAGACTAAAACTAGAAACTTGCAATTCTTAAACACGAATGTGGACTAAAAGTAATAGTAACAAATTTAAAAACCTCAGTTCTTTTGGTAAGAAACATGCAGTCTCGAAAGGAACTTTTTGGAAATAGGAATAAGAAAATATTAGTGAACAAATAGAACTGAAAATCAAATAATAGCCCCCCACTGCGTTTCTTGTATCCCTATCAAGCAGGACGAAACCTCAAATAACTTAAAGGGACATTTCAAATTTTCAATGTCAAAAGAAAATCATTAATAAGGCAATAAAACTTTAATGCGGCAGTCATATACATCCATTCATGCTTTTTTTTTTTTTTTTTTTTTTTGAAATATACATCCATGCCGACCATGCATGTTAAATGTTGCTTAATACTGCAGAAGGCAAGATCCATGTATGTATCTGCCAAACGTTACTAAATGATATCCCACATACTTATGTACTTTAGGCAAGATAACAACATGATAAGTAGATGCAAATGATCTTCTTTGTAAAACAACATAAAACATTTTGGTAATTAACCCCAGAAATGACATTTTAATACTCTAACCTGCCAAACAACCTTCCTACGCTTTATCCAATAGAACAGACAAAACCACACATAATAACAATTAAAAAAAGCCTCAGTTCATCATTCACAACTAATTTAAATGTCGAATAAAAAAACAACATTGCTATACCACGAATAGGTGTATAAATGCATATATTTAAAAACAATATTGTAAAAACATATATACATTGGCAAAATGTAAGAACTTCAAAATAAAAATAAGGCAGTAAGCACAAATGATAATTTCCCAATGGAAACAAGGAGTCAAGGAAAGACCGAAAAACAAAAGAACATTTTCCATCACATCTTCACAAGAAAATCACATATGCAAAAACATCTCAATACATAATCACCAGGAACATGGGATCAAAGCTACTACTGACCTTCTTTGTCCCAAATCTGCAAAGGCTTGCTCCTACAAATTCCAAAAAATCCCACATATTCAAAATTAGAGTGCATTACTAATATGCAACATCCAGCCAAAAAACCAGGAGAGAAAGGAAAAATAAAAATAAATGTTACCCTAGACTGTATAAGATAGACAAGAATCCAGACTGAAACGTGTTCTTGAACATCTTTGGAGATTATCAAACTTGTGCTGCGAAAAAGACCCATCAAAAACAGTGAATATTTAATATATACATGCAATTTACAGTTCCTGAAATAACTAACTAAATTTACAATAACAAAAATATTGAATTTCCAGAGAAAATAATTCAAACCCGATATAATTTAGAAGCAATACAAGTGAAAGTTTTAATCTTTAATTAATTAATTATTAATAATAATAATAATAATAATAAGAGAACCAAAGTGTGATGTGAAAGCTAATTTATATACAACACAATTCTTGTTAATCAGAAACCCTAAAAACTTAACATGCAAATAATTGAAACCCTAAAACAGAAAAATTAACTAGTAAGATAACCTACCTGTTTGTTTCTCGGGAAAAAGTTTCTTAAGAGTAGTCTCTGCTCAGCGTTTGAATGTCTCTCTGACTATGTCTTGAAACCTTTTTTTTTTTTTTAATGAGTTTGGTAGGATTTATTATACAGCACTGGGCCAAGACCTTTATTTTTTTGGAAACTATTGGGCCTTGAAATTTGACGAATGGGCTAGAAAAAGGAAATTGCTATTACCAAAATCTCTCTCTCTCACACTCAATAAATATAAGGTGGGCACGGTTTTAAGATTCGACATGAAACGAATCGAACCAAACCTAAAATATGTATTTGAGATGTGTCAGCCTATTAAGACGAATCAATCCGATTAAAGAAAAAAACAAATTTATGCGAGTCAAATATAGTTTTGAATTGACAAAAATTGAACTAAATCGAGTAAATCGTGTAACTATATATATATATATATATAATTTTGTTAAGTAATATACATTTGTTTTATTAA
Organism: Acer negundo; assembly: GCA_035582765.1. Classification (NCBI taxonomy): domain Eukaryota; kingdom Viridiplantae; phylum Streptophyta; class Magnoliopsida; order Sapindales; family Sapindaceae; genus Acer; species Acer negundo. The sequence continues at coordinate 16,214,249 of CM069242.1, forward strand.
ATATTATATATAGTTTGGAATAAATTTGCTATTAACATGAGACGAACTTTTGTTATTATTATATGTATTATAGATTATATTTTGAATTATGATGAAATGTATAATGTTTTAAATTTTCATGATTATGATCTTTATATTATTATTATATATATACACACATTTGGATTCTTCTGTGAACATGTTTTCAAAAACCAGGTCGGTAGAGAATGTTTTTGTTTTTTGAAATATCATATGCAGTTACTGAGAAATTATTTGACTAAATAAGCACTTTTGATATATCAGTCGGTAGTTGTAAATACAACATAAGTTGGTTTGTTGACCCATCCATAAAATAAAATAAATAAAATCCTAATAACAAACCCAGTTTTCTCTGATAGACATACAACTTATAGCATACTTATAGTATACGTGACACATTATCAGTTTTTGTCATGTGCATACCATCAGTTGTGGTTGATAATTTAAAAAGGGATGAGGTGACACTTGTGCTATAAGTTATGTATCCACCAAAGAAAATTTGGTAACACACCTATCTTAAAAAAATAATAATAATTAGAACTAGTAACACAACTCTTTATTTATATACTCATGGGTGCCGATATTGTCACCGATAAAACTAATTAGTACACCTATAATACATATTTTATTAAGTGAGCTCCTCCTTACAATTCACAAATTATCTATTTACACTTCAATTTAATTTTTTTTTTAATGGCAATTTTAACCTGAATTAAAATTACTAAACAAGACAAATTTTTTTTTTATAAAAACACTCTAAACTAATTAAATTATTAAAAAAATAAATTCTCTCTCCTAAATCAATAGATTTAAGGGAGTGTATAGAATTGAGATTTTAATAGACAATTTTAGGGTGCAAGGACTTTATCAATTTGCAAGACTATTAGAATTATTAAGATTGTTAGGATTATACTTTTAGAATTACTAGGACTTTTAGGATTATGAAAGAGTCTGTGGACTTTATTTATAGATTATTATGATTATTTAAACTTTATTTCAAGACTTTTTGGACTTTTAAAGTTATGGACTTTCAAGAGTCGATTATAGTATTCAATTTTCTCTCCAAGTTCAAGTGCTCTATAATCTTATTGAGGCAGTCACTGAACAACAAAAATTGAATGAGAAACATGTATAAGCTATGAAGAGAAGTAATAAAATTTTAAAATACAATCAACCAACACATAACCTTTAGCTAATTAATATCGTGTATAAAATGTCACCATATGAAATAAATATAATAACCAACAACTCATCCCCCACTACCTCACTAGAAATGACATGAAACAGGGAAAAAAAGAAATAGGTTGAGCATTGAAGTATTTCTGTTTGACTTGTTGGACTTCATTAATTCATATGTTATCAAACTCCAATATTTATTGCTGTTTAATCTTTTTTTTTTTTTTTCTCTAGTGGTGTGTATAGTTTACGTTCCCCCTTTTATGTTAGTGATAGATGATTCAAGTTCGGTTAGATGAGTTGATATACAAACTATACATGCATTGGTTAAATTTGGAGGGTTGAGGACTCGGGGCATGACAAGAAATTGTTGAATATAAATGTAAATAACAAAAAAAATTGATATATAAAATTTAATTATACATATTTAAAAAATAAAATAACTCCAAACGGTCGACAATTAATAATTCGCCGATTCACCATGAAATGATATAACCCCTTTAGTTTTCCAGAAATGGAAGATATGAAAGAATCAAAAAAGTCAAATTTTCTAATGTATCCCCACCACCATTTTTTTATTTGTTCCATTCATTTGGTCTCATAAATTCTGATTCTGATCTTGCTAGTGATCGCGACACCCATATCTTTTAACTCGTTCAGGCAATAAATCAATATAAATGATGACTGTTCTTCTTTTGTCTTTAAACTCAATATATACAGAGCGATATTATCAGTAATGGATCAGTTCTTTTTATTAGGTATATATATATATATATATATAAATCAACTTCCTCTTTAACTTTACTTTTTGCTAAATCCATCTTTTATAGATGTAGATAAAGTATTTGATCAATTTTTACTAGTAGTCATAAAGATTTTAGATATTGGTGGTGGTGGTGGTGAGATCATCGAAATCTAGTATAAAACTATTTTTAACTCACAGAGACATTTTATCAGTCATTTGGTACTCGACTTTCAAGTGTAGTTTTATGCTGTCTTTTGTATGTTTGGCCGACATATTTATTATATACCAATACACTCACCAAATATCTGAAATAAAATAAAAGGTTTGGAAATTATCGAGGGAGAGGGCAAGACAATTTTGGGTTCAAGCTATTTATACTTATCACTAAAATGTCCAGAAAATTCATTTTGTCATCAAATCCTAAAAATCTTGATCTCATTAAAATACCAACAGACAATTTATTGTCTCTTGAAAGTCTAGATCCAATACCACAAGACAATATGGATTTTTTTAAAAAAATTTTAAAAGTCTTGATCGAATACCACCAGACGTATCTAACTTGTTAAAAAGTCTCGTACTTTTACTTCTCCAAATTGTCTAATAAAATCTTGAACCAATACACCCCCTAAATATTTTGTTTTATGAATATTTTGGTTTTTCACTGACAGTAATATATATATATATATATATATATAAAAATCAATACAAATACCTTGTCTTTTTTATTTGAAGGAAAAATACCTTGTTTTTCGATTAAACTCATAATCTATAAGACTAATGAAAAAATTAAAGTTCTCTAGACAATCACATATCTACAAAAATAACAAAAATCTTTTTTTTTTTTTTTTTTTTTTTTTTTTTTGAAAAACAAGATACTTGTTTTTTGAGTTTTTATTTTTATTTTTATTTTTATTTTTTTTTTATTATTTAATATATACATATATACGGTTTCTACAAATCAAGCTTATTTGTAAGTTTTTTTTTCTCTTAACTTTTAGTCTTACTTGAGGAAGAATAGAGATAGAAAATTAGAGATATGTATTGGAGGAGAGAAAAATTAATATGGTAATTAAAAATTTAGGAGAGAGTGTTTAATTTGTAATAGGGTATGGATATTGACACCCATAAAAATTGTTAGTACACCCATTTTTATAAGTACACCAATGTTTAAAATTTAAAAATTAAATATTATCATAAACACTTATCATAATGCTAACAGTACCCTCATTGAAATAAATGTATTCATTTTAATACATATTATTTATAAATATTCTTAAATTATTACCACACTCAATTTATAAAAAAAATCATATCATTTTTGGAATCAAATCTATTTTTAATGATGATTCAATTTACTTTTGAAAATATCTCGAATGTAGGAGCCATATAAAAGGGAATATGTATATGGGGTTAAAAGATTTTCAATTTGGAATTCTCTTATGAGAGTTTCTTTTGACAATCTAATTTTTTCTTTTTACACTTCTTTTCTAAAAACACTTGATTATCAAAATTTAAATTTTAAAACTAAAGACACTTCATTATATTACAAGATTATTCTTTTTATCTTTTTGGAATTAAATTATTAAAAAAAATTATCTCTCATAAATTATTAGATTAATTATTACATATTAAATACTTTCTTATAAATTTTTAATTACCATATTAAACCTTCTCTCGTCCAATACATATCTCAAATTTTCTATCTCCATTTTTTCTTAAGCAAGACTGACAGTTAAGAAAAAAAAAAAAAAAACTTACTAATAAGCTTGATTTTTAGGAACCATATGTAGGTATATATTTAAAAAAAAAAAAAAATTTAAAAAACAAGTACCTTGTTTTTTTTTTTTATAAAAAAAATCAAAATATGAAAATGTTTTTTTATTGCTTTTGTAAGATTGTGATTGTCTAGAAAATTTTAATTCTTTCATTAGCCTTAGAAATTATGAGTTTAATCGAATCTAGTTGAAACAATTCAAGCTTTCATATATCTTTTTTTTTTTTTTTTTTTTTTGTTTTTTTAATATATTTAAATATTGACTGTTAGTAAAAAACTAAAATATTCATAAGTTTTTTTTTTCTTTAACTATTAATCGGAGATTGATCGAGAAAGAATGAAAATATGATTTTTTTTTTTTTTTGAAAAATGGATAGAGATTAATTAGGAGAGAGACAAAAAGTGTTTAATATGGTAATAACAAATTTAGGAGAGAGAGAGAGTTTAATACATAATATTTAATATAATGATTTAGGAGAGAGAATTTTTTTTTTAATAATTTAATTAGTTTGAAGTGTCTTTAAATTTTGTTTGTCTTGTTTAGTAATTTTAATTTAGATTAAAATTGTCATTAATAAAAAAAAAACATTAAATTGGAATGTGAATAGATAATTTGTGGATTGTAACGAGAAGCTCTCTTCTCTTATTTATACAGCTAACTTTAAAAAAATTCTTATTGATATCTATGACTATCTTAAAAAAAAAAATTGTTGATATTTACAGTTATAGTTAAAAAATATATATATTGTTTTTTGATGGAGTTTATAATTATACATAAAAGAAAGACAAAATTAGAGTGTAATTATGTTTTATCTTATGATTTTTTTTTTTTTTTTTTTGGAAAGGTAAGACTTTTTTAATAAAGAAATATAGTTGAAGATATATGTATAATTAATGAGTGTATATAGTATTTGATTTATTTTTAATTAAAGTAACTTATCCTTATTGATAAATTTCTATTGAGATATTTTTGTAATTAAATTTTTTAATAAAATATGGGTGTACTAATAAGCTTTGTAAGTGTCAATATCGGCTCCCTATGTAATATTTTATCTAATGATTTAGGAGAGATAATTTTTTTTTTAATAATTTAATTAAAAAAAGATTACTCTCCGATGAATCAAAAAACTACGATGATTCATCTTAACTTTTATTAAAATAAAACGGAGTGTCTTTATAAATTTATTTTTTAGAATGAAATGTCTTTATAATAGGAGTGTCAAAAGATAAAAAGAATAATCTTAAAACAAAATGATGTATCTTTATAATTTTTTTTTTTTTTTTAAATTTAAAATTTGAGAAAGAAGTATAAAAAGAAAAAATTGGATTATCCAAAAAAATATTATTTATTAAAAATTTTAAAACAAAAATATCTCAGTAGATATTTACCAACAATGATAAATTACTTTAATTAAAATAAGCCAAATACTATACACGCTTATTAATTATACTTTTATCTTTAATTATCTCTTTATATGAATATATATATATATATATATAACTTATGATAAACCCTAATTAAATTTTATTTTTATTTTAAGTATCAAATTTTCTCGTCATCATATGATTATCATATAATAAAGTAATAGAAAAAGAAATTTGAGAGGACTCTGAACATACAATTCAGTTCTACATCCTCCCTTTCATATTGCTCATACATTCAAGACATTTCAAAAATAGATTTACCTATTATTATAAAAAAATTTGATTCCAAAAATAATAAATTTTTTTTTATATAAATTAGATATGTTAATAATTTAAAGGAGTTTATAAATAAAATATATTAAAATAAATAAAGTTACTATTAATGTTATAACGGATGTTTATAGTAATATTTATTTTTAAAATTTTAAATATGATAATTTTATACTTGACAATATTCATACTCTTTACTCCTTAACAATAAGTTTAAGATTTATGAGGATAGATGACTTATACCGACTACGTCATGATAATTATCGAATCATCTCAATTTTTATCGATCGGTCACCATCGTTAATAAAGCTAAAAATGCAATTTGCTTTAAACAATTTTATCCCCAGCTGTCATTTCCTTATATAGAAGAACCAAACAAGGTGGGTTGGGTTTATAAAAAAAAATAATAAGAAGTCAAAAAAACAGAAAAATGAAAACAGCCAAAGCATGTGAGATTTCATATTCATGTGTCATGTCACATGTCACATGTGTGGGCCTCTTTTACTCTTCTCTTCCCTTCTCTTCTTTTCTCTTCTCTTCTCTTCTCTTCTTATACCTAACACCTGGTCCACCTGGTCCACCTGGTCCACCTGTAAATTTCATTAATCAAAATTCAAAAACTCCAAACACCAACTTTTTTGTTTTATGACATTGTTGCCCCTAAATCCGCTCTTCAAATTCCGCCACGTGGCATCTAACTCCAAGCCGTATATGCCACGTGTCCATCCCAGCAATCTACTGCTATCCACAAGATACGCAAAAAAGTCCCTTTCGTTAATCCAAAACGTATCCACTCAAAATGACATAAATGGACACGCAAGAACACCGACACATTAAAGGTGATAGCAGGGGCAGTTTCGTAAGTTTAAAAATAATAACGCGGCCAACTCGGTCACGGATCTGATCTCCTACAAAGTGGGACCAGATTCTTACACGTGGCACGACGAGAGCTGAGATTTTGATGGAGTTGCTCTGTGAACCACTAGCTTTTAATCTTCAATTTTCAGCCACAAGAAATCTCTTCAAATAGCTTTCGCTTTGCTTTTAACTCAGTTTTTTATATTTATTAAAATATATTAAAATTAAAAATAAAAATATTTTAAAGCCACAGCCGCCGTTGATTTTATTTTTTTGGTTTTTGAGCTTGGATAATACAAGTATACAACAGAGAGACTCATCAAAGTTTTCAGTAGAATTTTTCATCAGAGTTTCAAAAAAATTTCATCAAAGTTTTCTTCTGTCAACTAACCACAAGGTTTGTTTTCTTTTATTGTTTTCTATTTACTCTGTTTTTTCTTTAAATTTTTTTTTTTTTTTTTTTAATTGTATACTTGTATGCATATATTCAACATGTTAAGATTTTTCTGCTTTGATTTGATGATTGTTTTGTGGGGAATTTTTGATCTTTTATGATTTGTGGGGTGTATAGCTTTTCTTGTTTGATAATTTGTAGTTAAGGAAATGAAGAAAATTAAACTTGTTGGGTTTCTAAATTGTTTATTTTTGGATAATTTAAAGCTGAATTCATTTGAATCGACTTAGTTGAGGTGGGGTTTTCAGGATTTTTTGCAGATTGAGCAAATTTTGTGTTCTTTATGTTGTACTGATCTGATTATTGGATGGAATTCAGTCTGTATTTCACTTGTGTCTTATGAAATATCTGGGTTTGGTTATTGAAGAATTCTAGTTTTGATAGCTTTTTCTTGTGAATTTTGTGTTAATTTGTAACAAGTTTATCATTTTGTTCAGACGAATCTCATGGATTGGTATTATGAGAACGGTGTTGATGACCTTGTGGTCCCCAGGGATCAAGATTTGTCATCAGATGGGTTTCCTTCATCACCGGAATTCTGGTCGAAATGGGGAACTTGCGACTCTGAACCTTCTAACAAATGTTTTGATATGGATAATATGATTGAGGAAGAATTCGAAATGAATGATTTGTGTAGTGAAGAGATGGATAAAGATAGTGGTTCGGTTGTATGTGGTGGATCATCGGAGGATTCTCTTCGAAGAAGTGCAATTTCGCGTGATCATCAAGATTACCAGCTTGATAACTTTGCAGGGATTGAGCAATTGGATGACATATTCTTGTACAAGCGTAACTTCTGGGATTAAGATACTTGATTTAACGCCTGTAGGAATCATATAGTTTCTCAAATGTTCTAGGCCTGTGTATATATATATATATATATATGTATTAGCAGCATGATTAAACATCACATGGAAATTGAATGCTCCAAAAACGTTTGTGTACTCATTAAGAATCTTATCTCTGGGACTGGTTTCGTCAAAGAACTCCGACCATTAGTTAATAAGGTGGGGTTACGAAGTTTCTTTAACGTGACCAATCCCAGATGATAATGTTGTTCCTGAACCACTACATAAAACACAATAGAGTCATTCAATATCCATGAGATGTCCAATCCCAAACATTTATTAGTTTTACTTTATTCAATTAAAACATATCTTCTTGATTTTCGGTCTTCACTCTTTTCGATTTTACCTTTCTGCAGGGATTCCTTACTTGAGGATCTGCCAAGGAATGAGGATGTTCACAAGTCGTTTGGCTTTGCCCCTGAATCTCAATCTTTTCTGCTGTCGGCCAGTTGCCATTCAAGGGACATGAATTTTGATTCACTAAGTAATTCGAGTGACAAACATGGCAAGGGAAGTTCTAAGTATCTCAAAACACATGCATTTTCTCCATCCGTGGGTTGGGAGAAAGGCGAAGTTGATGATTCATCATTTATTCCTTGCAACTCAGAGCAGATAGGCTTCTTACCAGTAAAGGTGAGATTTTCTATTCGACTATTAATTTTGGGAAGTGAAGGTCTTTTGGTTAGCAGTGGAGTCACTAATTTGGACCAGGAGTTATTGGTTGTTCAGTTGGAACATGTAGTCAGTCTAATTCCTTTCTCAAATCAATATAGTCTCAATCGTTAAATCATGTCAACTGATTGTCCATTGACATGGAAAACATAAACTTTAAAGATCGTCTTGGATGCTTCTGGTGCGTTATGTTTTGTGTGTGGATGCTTTTTGTACTTTATGCCTCTGATGCTACCCTGTCAATCTGTCATTGCCCATTTTGGACTTTAGATCAATGAAATTTTGAATCACAAACTTACTTGGAGCTGCATTTTCTTGATTGCTATGATTTTGAAGCTATAGTAGTTGTTCGACTCTTTTCTTTTCCTTTGCCTTGGCTTCTCCACAATGATACTAGTTTGTCAATTATCTCTCTTTTGAAAAGTAAGTTCATTACTGCAATGTTATGCCAGAAAAATTATGTTGATCATGGTAATCTTAGGTTATATTTTATTATATGACTTGTTTTCTTTTACTCTTTAAGAGAAGTGAGATCTGTTTCTTCTGTAATTAGTACTTGGGAAAATATTTTTCTGAGCCAAATGGAATGTGATGAAGTTGGTTTTTTGTCATTATTGTGGAGTGTTTTCAATATCTTACTATCTTAGTGGATTTGTTTGAGTCAAATGTTTGAAAATAGCTTCTCCTTGGCTGTATTTTTCATTACTGTGTAATATAATATCTTTATTGCTGTGCTTGTTATATCCACACAGGCTAGAGATACATGGAAAGCTGATGCATGAGAAAAAGAACTTAGTTTTTCTGTGGCCCTCACAATAATTATCTTAGAATACTTAGAATACTATATGTTCATTCATACACAAAACTGTGCATTAAAGTACACATACAAGCAGAAAGATTATACAAAGACCATATTTCCCCTTCCGGTAGCATCTGCTCCTTGTATATTACTACTTCGTAGAACTTATAGTGTAAATTTCTTTTAAGGCACCGATGATCAAAGTTCGAGTTCCTTCTGAGCAAAATGGTGCAAATCGACCTGTGGGCGAAAATCGACCTGTGGGCGAAAATCCATCATTTGAAGAAGCAGTGTTGCAGGACCTAAAAATGGTGATGGCACAGGTACAGTCACTAGGAACTTTGCAGCTTGAAGAACCACTTAACTACATGAAACCATTTTCTCTAATGGATTTTTCTGTATTTTTTTATGATCAGTTGACAGATGAAACACGGATTTGTTTTCGTGATGCCTTTTACCGACTTGCGAAGAACTCAGAACATCATATTACACCATCAAGCCAAAAGGGTGATTCTTCTGCAGAAGCTTCTCCTGGGACAGATAATGATATAAACAAGAGGTAAATTTTTTTTTTTTTTTTTTTTTTTTCCTTTCTGAAAACTGTCGCATTTAGTTTGTTTTAGTATTTTTGTATCATTGTAACGGTGAACAAACAACTGAAACTCTTAACAAAACATGATTTTGATGATCAGATCTGGGAAAAGGAAACCAATGGAATCAGAGACCAACATCTTTGACAGAGCCATCGCGAACCTCGTGTTTGATAAGATGGACTTGAATGCACGAGAATTTCCCAGTACAGCAGCTATGTACCCAAGGCAAGAAGTCATCGGGACAACGGGATCAGCAAACCAGAGCCCAAGTAAGCTGGAAGTTCATCGTTTATGTCATTCTATGTTTACAGGAGATGCTGAAGTTCCTAGGCTTGTTCTGAAACACCCGGAAATGGCATCAAAAGCAAACAAAGATTTCTCAAAAGGCCTTGCAGAGAATAGTGTGTAAAAAGTCTTTAGTGAGGGAATTTTGATCTAAATAAGTACTGTATCAAGCAATAGAGCTTATATAATTATCTTGACTGTTTTGCGAATGTAAATATAGCTAGCTAGTAATTTTACACTATAAGAAGTTTGTATGTATATGTCTTCTTGGTATGAAAACTCAAGCTGCATAAGCTGAGCCCAGTTTTGATTTGTATGATGTATATCAGTTGTTTCAGTAACATATTTTGGATCCATCCTTTTTATATAGCTAGCTACTCATGATATCCAGAATGGAGTGGTTTTTTTGTTTTTTTTGTTTTTATATATACCATATGCGGTGGCAGTGACTCGAACTGAGATATTGGTAGGCTGAATGATCGTTGCAAGACATCTTGCTGTTTTTGCCTGCACGGTTACACTGCCGTAATAAGAAATTAAAAGAAATCAAACTTTAATTGTTCAGCAATGGTGTCTTAAAAACCATATGAGAAATTGTAATGGTTGACTTTACTCTTCTCCAAGATATATATATTTTTTCTTTTTTATGTTGGACTTGAAGGCTAATTAGGTTTGGATGCAATTTAATTTATTTACAAATATCTTCTGATAAATTTATTTATAAAAATAGTATTAGAAGTCAGATCAATTTTCTATTACTTGACCATTTCCTCACACATTTTTTCTTTTTCAAAAACATTTAAAAACTCTTCAAAAAAAAAAAAAAACACTTAAAAATGTCTGAGAATATACTGTTTTTGGCCTAAGGAAATTAGAATAAAAAAGTTTTTATTTTTATTTTTATTTTTATTTTTTTTTTGCATAACAAAAAAGTCTTCAAACCTCATTTTAAAGTTGCATCATGGAAGTGATGTTTATATATATAACACTTAAAATTGTTTCTAGTAAGTTTTATGAATTAAATATCGTTGAATGAAGTATGAGAGGTGAGAGCTAGTACCAGATAAAGAAAGATGCGAGATGCGAGAGAGATTTGACTTTTGTATATTGATATTAGTGTCTGTACAAATGATACAGAACATATATATATACGGTCTCGTTCCTATTAGGACATTTTTATATAACTTTATCAGGATATTGAATATGACCCACTCATTTATAAAAGTGATTTGACAAGTGCATACATACTAAGTCAAAGTATATAAAACAAATGGCTCACACATTCAATTTCCTTATATAATTCTATCGATACATTCTTATAACAAAATTTATATATATATACAGAGGCAATAGAAGAGGTGAGAACATTGCCCACTTGCAAGACACAATCTATGGTTCACCGGCCTCTTAAAGGCTTAGAAGCCTTAGTCATTAAAGACTTTGATATTCTCCACTTGTGTGAGTTGGCATATCAAGCGGGCAAGAAGCTTAAATCCACTTATTGCAATACTCCCTCTTAGATTTTCACCGTTTATATTTTAATATATCAAGAAAAATCTAGTGGGACAAAAAACCTTGGCAATTATATATACAATGATCTTTTAGATCTTGTGATGTTGGACGTTCTCAAAACTGTCTCGTTAAAACCTTGTTAGGAAAACCTAATGAGATAAAACCTGATCGAAGGGAAAAATAATATAGTGCATATATGTCTAGAATTATTGTTTTCCTCAAAACATTTCTCACATTTATACTTTGTTAGGAAAAATCCAGTGGGATAAAAACCTCAGCAAATATTTTTTTATTGATCTGTCATATCAAAGTAATATTTATGATGATCTTCTGGATCAAGGTAACATATATACAATGATTAGCAAGATCAAAGTAATATTTACAATGATCTTCTTGATCAAGGCAACATATATGCAATGGTCTACTATATCAATGTAATATTTATGATGATCTTTATGGATCAAATGATTTTTATATGTGCTTATAGAATTGCTTTATTAAAAACCTTATTAAGAAAACCTAATGGAACAAAACTGATCGAAAAGAAAAAGAGTACAATGTACTCATGTCCAAATATAATTAATATGCTTCATTTGATATGCCCTCCCTGATGAGACACTCTCCCTGATAAAAATTCTTTTGAAGCAATATTCTAGATTGCTGAATTGACGTATATAGACATTTATTTCATGAAATGAAATAATGTCATAAATTATTGGAGAGAGTATAAGTAAAGAATTGTTTTATGGAGTAATATCCCTATGAAATTTTTTCGGAATCTTTTCATGATATTCTGATTGATGGACAAACATTCCATTTGATCTATGCTCGATCTTCAAGTCGAGACAATATTTTCTTTCTCATTTCTTTATGAAGACAAATGAGTATATAATATGATTATTATATCCTTATCTTATCAGATATTAACTGAGTCGGTTATATCACATCCGTTCATATTGTTTTTAATCAATATAAGGATTTTTTTATGTTCATCAAATACATTATGAGATCTCGATTTACATGCTTCTGGCATTTTAAATCCTTCAGGGATTATAAATATCTGCATTAAGTGAATCATATAGATAAATGATTATTACGTCTAGATTTCAAGCCTTTCAAAGGCAGTCAAATTTATCAAAAATTCGGAACGTAATTGTATTCATCAGTAGTGAATACCAAGTTTATGTAAGAAACCTTGTACTATGAGTCGTGCCTCATATCTCACGATATTGTTTTTCTCATTACATTTTCATATAAAGACCCATTAGTATACAACTAGTTTGACATCTCCAGGTGTCTGAAGTACTATTGATCTAAACACTTTATATTTGGCTTATGAAGTCAATTCTTATTGAATTGCTTCTTTTCATGTAGGCCAATTATGCCTTTTATCTACAATCATTGATATTATGAATATCATAATTATCATTTATAATTGGTGTATAAAAATACATCAATAATTGTTTCCTTATGATTTCACATTTCTATCATAAGATTTATAGAAATTTTCTCAATTTATATATTCTTGTATCTCTGTTGAAATTACTTCCATTTCAATGGATTTAGTCATTTCATAGACTTGTATGATTTATAGAATTTCTCTCAATTTCTCTCAATTTCTATGTTTTTATATCTCTGTTGAGATTTCTTCAATTTCAATGGATTTAGTCATTTCAATTCATAGACTTGTGTGATTTATAGAAATTCTCTCAATTTCTATATTCTTGTATCTCTGTTGAGATTTCTTTCATTTTTATGGATTTAGTCATTTCATATATGTGTGTCTCTTTAGATATATCAGACTCTTATAGAATTTATTTAGAGAAAGTTGATTTATTTATAACTCGAGTTTTGTTTACTTTTGGGATCTCGATAACAATACCTTTCAAAAAGGTTCATAAGCTTATGATATGTATCAGATGATTTATTTGTTGTATTTTACTCAGATCGTTCTTTAGAAACAATCACCCGGCCGGGGTTTATGAGATGACAACTTATAAAATCTTATTACCTTTAATATATCAGGTAATAGATTAATAATCATCTGATGATCAATTATCTTTCGTGTTTGAGCGATACGAAGATTGAAATGAGACACACACACATATATATATATATATATATATATATAGAACTGGATTGGTATCTCTATTTTATATAAGAGTAACTTTTCATTTACTTTTCTCTTTCAAAGAAACTTTCCATTTGGAAATTAATCAATATGATAATATGCAGATTGTATGTAAAAATATAAACTATCAAAAGTTTAAATGATCTAATAGAAATTAATCAAAATCAACATTAATCTTAGAATGATATAGAAGTCTTATCTTAAATCATGTAAGAGATGCAATAAGGAGATATACAATACAATCAAATATCTTAAAAGTGAGTAAGTCCCTATATAGAATTTAGTAACTATATCGAAACAATGAAGTTCTCACAATTATTTGGAGGCGTCTGATAAGTGAATCCCCTGGTCCATTTTGATTATGAGCATCTGAAAACTAGATATTGAACATTAATCCCATCTACTTTGCAGTATTCATCAAATATCTTTGTAAGTTTAATCAAGTTAATATGCCCTAAAAACTAATCAATGCAAGTAATATGAAGATGTTTGATAATAAACAAACATGTGATCATCTCGTAGATGCATCAATTAGAACTATATAATAATGAAAGGGTTCATTTGGTGGATGAATATGTCCACATATATCTCCTTGAATGATGGAGATCCAAAACCAACTTTAGAATGAGATGGTTTATTTGGTGGATGAATATATCCACATATATCCTTTTGAATGATAGGAATTCAAAACCAAATTTTAGAATGAGATGGTCTTATTACTAATCTCAATTTGTGAATATGCAGTGTATATTATTATAGAATTAAAGAATCTTCTAGCTCTTTAATTGATGTCCATAAGAATTTTTGATGATCGTACGTATCATCGTAAATCCTTGATGACCAAAACTGTCATATTAAAACATACATATTTTTAGATTTGAGAACTTATAGTTCATAACTGTATAATATGATCCAGATAATAAAATACACAACATTTCTATGAGTTTTTGACATGAATCATATATAGATATTCAACACTCTTATTATTCATAGTCTTAATATGGCATTAATAAAGTTACATGTCTTCGATATAAGCATATTTTTTTATGTTCTGCTTGAATGATATAAAGTATCATTGATACACAATTTAATGCTATATGGTAATAAGATTATGACTCTTCTAGAGCCATTAATCAGATCCGTTGGTTCTAATATGGTATTAACCTTATATGCTTTTGAGTTAAACATATTTATTTATGTTCTGCTTGAATAATATCAAGTATCATTCAAGGTTTTGAAAGGTGAAAACGAGCCTCAAGGCAAAACGAGGTATAAGCCTCAATTAATTAATAATAATAAATTTTAAAAAAATAGAAAACATCAAAAAATTATAAAAACAAACTAGAAATGCATATTTCATATGGTAATAAGATTATGATATAAAATATCATTGATACACAATTTAATACCATATGGTAATAAGATTATGACTCTTCTAGAGCCATTAATCAGATCCGTTGGATCTAATATGGTATTAACCTTATATGCTTTTGAGTTAAACATATTTATTTATGTTCTGCTTGAATAATATCAAGTATCATTCAAGGTTTTGAAAGGTGAAAACGAGCCTCGAGGCAAAACGAGGTATAAACCTCAATTAATTAATAATAATAAATTAAAAAAAATAGAAAACATCAAAAAATTATAAAAACAAACTAGAAATGCATATTTCATAATTCATACCAATAGATCCAATACCATAATATCAATGAGTCAATAACATTACTAATTTACTATCAAATAAAAACACAAAACATGATTTAGTTCATAATAGAGAAAACTAATAATAAAGTAAAGTCATAAGACAAAAGACTAAAGACCATGAATCCTCACATCCCAAACTAGAAATTTAGAACAAGTCTTAAACTTTAAATCTATGACTCTATCTAATCATTATTTTCATCAACACTATTGGGATTGGGATCATTTGGAAGATCATATTCATAGTTATTAAGTCCATCCTCAAATCCATCAACATCATCAAACCTAATCTTATTGTCTTCATCTCCAAAGTCATCTTCACCTTCATCTATCAATTGTAAACTCCCTACATAAAGAAATTAGATATATAATATATTAATATCAATAGATTTATTTATACTTGGTAAAGACTAAAGAGAAAAAAATATGCAAATAGCAATGCATACTAACCTCTTATTTCATTAGCCATTTCATCAACCTCCAAATTAAGTTCTTCATCACCAACTTCTTGCTTTTTTCATCATTAGAGGGTAAATCTTGGTTGATCAAAGGATCTTCATCTTTCTTAGATGACCAATTCTATAAGTATCTTAACTTCAATTTCTTGTTGTATATGATGTAAATCAAGCTATTCAATTTAGTGGTGCTTAACCGGTTTCTTCTTTCTGTATGAACTTGATTGAACGTACCCCAATTACGTTCACAAGCTGATGAAGAACATGTTAGACATAGAACTCTCATAGCAAAGAACCTTAGCTCCATAACTTGATCTCCAAAATGGTCTCACCATTCCACTTCATCACACTTTCAAAGAAAATGGTCAAATAAATATTAGGCACAATTTAATCAGATTATAAGAACAATCTATAAGTTAAATATATTTATATAGTTAAATTTACTTGGAGCACATGTTTTGTATGAGCCTAAAACTGCTCTCATTCCAAAAAAACCTCGCTTATATTGATACTCATCAAGTTGTTCATCAACCTTTGTGAAATCGGATGAATTAGGTATGAGTCTCTCCATACATTTGTACAAACCAGATTTAATCTCTGGATGAGTAGAGAAGTTGCTCTCCCACTTGAATTGAGGATTAAGATAGTATGCGGGTGCATGCGAATCTCGATACAATTGGAAGTCTCACTTGTCATCAATAATCTTTCAAATTTCTGTATAGGCCGATTCTTCCCCTCATAAATTCTTTGCTATTTGTTCTTTTGCCACATCCATAGCACCATAGATAAATCCCATTGTCGGATCTTTCTCACTATCAACCAACATCAACACATCTACTAAAGGCTTTGTGGTTTTAAGAGCATATGCAACACTTGGCCAAAAATATCTCTCATCCATGATATACCTCTTCACCTCTTTGCCATCACTTTTATTTGCCCATCGACATGAATTCCATTGTCTTGCCACAAACATTCTTTGAAGAGCTTCTTTCACACCATTGAAGCTTTCTAAAGTCAAATAAGTTGTGGCAAATCTCGTGGCGGCTGGTCGAACAATGTCTCTCTTAGCAAACTTTCTCATGAGTTTCGACACCCATCCATGGTTGTAGATAAGGTTGCTCACTTTTTTTTTGCTTTTTGTAAAACATTTTTATGTTGTGGAAATTCTCCAAGCTTCTCAAGCATTAAATACAGACAATGAGTAGCACATTGAGTCCAATATAGATGCTTTCTCTTCTCTATTAGCATTTTCCCCGCGGCTTTGTATGCACTTGCATTGTCGGTTACCACTTGCACAACTAGTCTTTCTTCAATTTCTTCAACAACCCCATCAAGCAACTTGAATAAGTATTCCGTATTTTTAACACGATCGGATACATCAATAGATTTCAAAAAACTATCCTATGTGGATTGTTAATAAGAATGTTAATCAAACATCTGTTTCTTGTGTCACTCCAACCATCTGACAATATAGATACTCCCCGTATGCTCCCATGTTTTCTTCAAATCATTAACAATTTTTGTAGTTGAATTATATTCCTCCTTCAATATCCATGTTTGGAGCACATGCATCGTAGGAGTTTTTAGACCTCGAACATAGTTGCCCACGGAACTTAGCATGTTGAAGTAGAATGGACTCCTAGCCACATTAAATGAAATGGCATTCTCGAAAAAAAAACCTTCCAATATCTAGACAAACTATATTATGTTGCTCCTTTATGCTAGTTGGAGTAGGAGTATGAGTAATTGTTTTAGATGTCTTCCCTTTGTCATTAGGCACATCTCTACCACCATGGCTACAAAATCGATCCATTGGTCCTAGAGATTGTGGCCCACTGCTACTACTACCTCCCATACTTAAATAAGTATTCATATCTTCTATAGGAGCACTAAAGTAGGAACCACTTTCCACCCTCTCATCAAATTATTTTTTTTGTTTTACATGCTTTTCTTGTTCGAAATTCTTCAAGTAGGCAATCATCTCCCCTTTGACCTCTTTGGCCTCTTTGGGCACTTTAGGGCATGGTGTAACATTTTTATGTGTTCGGCCAAGATGTTCTTTTAATCTCTTTACCTTTCCGGTGATAACCTCGTTACACAACTTGCATTTTAAGTACACATAGCCTTTCTTTGGATTTGCCGAATCCATTTGTACTCCATATTTTCAAGCTGGATCTTTTTAATGACTCGATCCTTCTCCTTGGCCACGCACCATTCTAAAAATAAGAAACAAAAACAGTGAACAATGTTAAAAATTAAAATAGTGATGAGTGAACAAAAAACAATGGACAATATTAACAATAAAAACAGTTAAACATTGAATATAGTTGTTGGAGGTACATCAGGTGTTGTTGTGGAAACAGCTTTGTGAGATTTTTTTTTTGGCCCTGTGGGTAGGTTAAACAATTGCTACTACTTGCCTCTTATATTTCAACTAGGGCAATGATCAAAATTGAGTTTTATACAAATCAGTCCAACTTGATGAAAAATTACCTCTTCTTTAGTTCTTTACTGACTATTAATGTGTCCTCTACTTCATTTTTTTTTTTCTCTTCATTTTGGTTTACATTGAGATGCATTTTATTCTAAGTCATACATATAATGCACCAGAAACATGAAAATTAGAATATATGCACTAAGTAAGCCAATACATGGTATATTCATATATCACAATATATAAATATATTTATATATCATTAGAAAGCCAGCAATATGTAATAAGTAAGCTAGACACAATATATGGTATATTTTATCATGATTCATGAAAAATCAACAGAAAAAAGTGAAGTAGATAAGATTATAAACATAAGAGAACAAAGATTTATAGAGAAGAATAGAAGTAAAGAAGAATAGAAGAATAAAGTAGAAAAAAATAGAAGAATAAAAGTAGCAAAGATAAGAGAGATGAGGGAACATACCTGAAGAAGTTTGAAGATGAAGAACTGAACTGTGCCGCACTGCTAATGTGCTCTTGGTCGAGAAGAAGAAAATCGATCTCTTCCTTATCTTTCTTCACTTCTTTTATTGGGCTAGTGTTTTTTAGTTTTGTTGTGTGTTTTATTTTGTTATTTCAGAGTTTGGTTTACTAATAGGAACAAAACAAAGGCTCAAAAATATTTTTATATTGACCAATTAAAGGCCCAACCGACCTAACAACAAAAATAGGCCTAAAAAACAAGGTTTTTTTTTTTAGACGTACGCCTCATACGTCTCGAGGCGGTACGCCTCCAACTTTGAGACTTACATTTCAGAAAACCACCTTGAGGCATATGCCTCAAACCGCCTTTTTAAACCATGGTATAATTGATACATACTTCAATATTGTTTGATAACAATATCGTTACTCTTTCAGAGCTTTCTATCAGATTCGTTGGACCCGATACAATATTAACATTTATTTTGAGCAAAGTTAAATTCATAAAATACTTATGACTAGGGATGGCAATTAGACCTACACCCGACCTGCGTGGATCGGGTCTGGGTCATCACATTCGGGTCATGGGTCGAGTCTAGGTCCAGAATATTAGACCTGATTCAGGTCCGAGTTAGGTTTGGGTCCAATTTGGGTCCATAGACTCGGACCCGAATAGTGAGTGAGTTTAAAAAAAAAAAATTTTAAGAATTTGAAATTGAAATTTAATGCAAATAAGAATATTTCCCTTTAATGTTATTTATTTTATTTAGTTATTTAGATATTTAAGTAAATATATATTTTTAGTATTTTATTGTTTTTTTTTTATCGTGGGTCCACGGGACCACATGTCTAGACCTAGACCCGTAAATTTTCACGGGTTCTCGGTTGGGTATGGGTCTTCCTAAGACCCGAACTAGAACCCAAAAATTTTCATGGGTCTCGGTCTAATTTTTTTTGTCGGGTCTGAGTCCAATTTTTTTGTCGGGTCTGGGTCTAGGTCCAGTAGGACTTGACCCAAACCCGACCCATTGTCATCCTACTTATGACTCTGTAGAATTGTAAAATATTTCCGACTCTGCAGAATTGTATGAGTCGTTGCATTATCTGCAATTTTAGGAATTTTATGGACATGTGTAATGCCTTTTTTTTTTTTTTTTTTTTCATCTGAAATGCTGTTTGATAGGTTTATTCTATAAACCTTTTCTCATATCATTT
This sequence comes from Acer negundo, assembly GCA_035582765.1. Classification (NCBI taxonomy): domain Eukaryota; kingdom Viridiplantae; phylum Streptophyta; class Magnoliopsida; order Sapindales; family Sapindaceae; genus Acer; species Acer negundo. The sequence goes on from CM069242.1 coordinate 16,234,094, forward strand.
ATAGGGTGGATGTCGTGATCCCACCATTATATATATATATATATATATATATATATGTATTGGTAAACATCACAATAACTATAAGAAAAATGGCCTATTGGGACGAAACTCTATTGGGACCTTTTTTTTTCGTCCCAATAGAAATTTTTTATTTCGTTCCAACAGACCTCCTATTACGAAATACAAAATTCATCCAAATAAACTGTTTATTGGGACGAAAAAAAAAAACGTCCTAATAGGTTTTCTTTCTAATTAAAATTATAGTAATTAATTATTTATTGACCTTTAGGGACAAATTATTTTCGTCACAATAGGAGGTTTATTGGGACGAAATACATAATTCGTCCCAATAGACTGCTATTGGAGTCTATTGGGACGAATATATTTCGTACCAATAAGTTTTCTTTTTATTTAAAATCATAATAATTAATTAATTTTGTTGACCTTTAGGGACGAATTGTTTTTGTCCCAATAGGAGGTTTATTGGGATGAATTTATTTCATCCCAGTGGATTTTCTTTTTATTTAAAATTATAATAATTAATTAATTTTGTTGACCTTTTGGGACAAATTGTTTTTGTCCCAATAGACCTCATATTGGGACGAAATACAAAATTCGTCCCAATAGACTGCCTTTTGGGACGAATATATTTCGTCCCAATAGCTTTTTTTTTTCATTTAAAATTATAATAATTAATTAATTTTGTTGAAAACTCTTGATATTTTTTTGAAGTTTTTTCCTTAAAGATAGATTAATAATTAAATTACCATATAAATTAGAAAATTATGCAATATGTATCATTTTGTTCGTCCAAAGTGGTTCTCTATCGAGATGAATTTTGTTTCTTCCCAATAAGTTATTTATAAGGATCAATAAATATTAGTCTTGAGAGGTTTTCTATTATTAAAAAAAGAAAGAAAAAAAAAGAACGTGGTTCCAAACTGAAAATCGAAAATCAAAACCGCTGGTTCCAAATGGAGAACCGGAACCGGGGTCATGTCTAATTCCGAGCACGACTAACTATTGACTCTTTGATTTGACAAAATATTAATTTAAAAAAAATAGTTTAATTAAATGTTATAATAATTTTTTTTTAATATCAATTTGTTTATCATATAAAAATAAAGTTTAAATTAGTGGAATCGATCTACAAATAAAAATTTAATAACAAGTAGAGGTTATATTTAAAATTATGTTTTTATTATCACATGAATTGGAGCAGCACGGTAGATAAGCGGGCGTGGGTGGGCGTGTGTGTGTGCAGGGTTCTATATTCCTCGAGGACACCCAATTAAAAGTTATTTGTGTGTGTGCGCAGGTGGGTTGTGCACAATTATGCCCAGGTGGGGTGGTGGGTGTGTGTGTGTGTGTGTGTGTGTTGTTGGCTTGGTCAGGCAACAAGTTATCAAAGGGGACGGCGTGGGTTGTGCGCAATTGTGCCTGGGTGGGGTGGTGGGTGTGTGTGTGTGTTGGTGGCCTGGTCAGGTAACAAGTTGTCAAAGGGGACGAAAATAGTACATTATCAATTGGGACGAAATTGAAATTCGTCCTTATAGGTAGTTTTAAGGGACGAATTTCAATTTTCGTCCCAAAGAACCTATTGCGACCCACCTGAAGCGACGCAATTTGGGACGAATAAAATTCTCCCAATAAACCTATTGGGACGTTTTTTGGGCTATTGGGACAAAAAAAAATACGTCCCAATAGCCCTTTTTTTGTAGTGAATCATGGACTCCACCATTTGGTGTAGTATCAGGCTTAGACTGTCTTTTCTCAATTAACACACTAACTCTCTCTTATCAAATTTTACCTAGGCGGTCAGACAGCCAAACTCTTTTCATCAATTATTGATATTGCTTGTTTAAGAGCATTAAGCATGTATGAAATAGATAAAATATTATTTTTAATTTCATTATACGTTAGGATCTTAACTCCATTTTATGATACTCACAACATCATATTGGATGTGTAGATCCTTTTCTGAATATTGCTCTTCATGAGCATCAAGCATGTATGAAATTGATAAAATATTATTTTTAATTTTATTATACGTTAGGATCTTAAATCCCTTTTATGATACTCACAACATCCTATTGGATGTGTAAATCCTTCTTTAAATATTATTCTTCATGAGCATCAAGCATGTATGAAATAAATAAAATATTATTTCCAATTTCATTATACCTTAGGATCTTAAATCCGTTTTATGATACCCACAATATCTTATTGGATGTGTATATCATTTTTCTCAAATGAATGATATGTAAACATATCACTTCATATATATGAGATAAAATAAAATCATGGATCATATTGATTTTTTGAACTTCAGGTTCGACCATGAACTGTAAGTTCATATGTAAAATTCATAAAACTTTAGATTCTTAATGGATTTGAAACCCTAGGTTTCAAATAATAAATTATGGAATTCATGTATATAACACTGGATCCAGAACTCCGGGTTCTCATCTGTTTTCAAAACTGTGCCGTATGACATTCATGTATATAACACTGGATCCAGAACTCCAGGTTCTCATCGGTTTCTAAAATCGTGCCGACTTAAATATCATAATTCTAAAAACTTTAAGTTCTGGTTAGTCGTTCTAGCCAATCTCATATGGCGTATAAATAAATAATACAAATTTTTAAAGAGTATAATAATTAAATCCATAACTATAATAGGTTTTGTCAACACAGTCGTAGCTAGTCTCTGTCGACATAGTCGCAGCTAGTCTTATATATTGTGAATAATTAAATACGAATATTTAAAGAGCATAATAATTAAATACAGAACTATATATAGGTTCTGTCAACAAGACTGTAGTCAACTCTGTTAACATAGCCGTGCTAGTCTTTTATATTGCATAAAAATAAATTCGAATATTTAAACAATCCTAGGAGACTGAGCTCACCTACTATGTTGCATAAAAATAAATTTGAATATTTAAACAATTTCAGGAGGCTAAACTCACCTACTATGTTGCATAAAAATAAATGAGAATATTTAAATAATATAAATAAATCTAGAACTATATATAGAGGGTCCGTTGACGGCATAAGTCATCTTGTATATGAAACTATAAATAGATCCAGAATATTGAAATGTAGGTAAATCACCCATCAATGAATCATTTTTACTTACATGCAATTATGCTGATAACGTGTAATGAAATAAATATGGTTGAATGAAGTATGGGAGAGGTGAGAGCTAGTACCACATAACGAGAGATGAGAGATGCGAGAGAGATCTAGAGATTTGCTTTTTGTATATTGATATTAGTGAGTCTTTACAAATGATACGGAACATATATATATATATATATATATATATAGGCAATAGAAGAGGTGAGAACATTGCTCATTTGCAAGTTACAAACCTTAGAGCATCTCCAACAGTCTCCCTTGAAGACATCCTTTAGTTTAATTAAGAGAGTATGTGTATTTTTACAGCTCCAACAGGTCCCTAAATGGCTCTTTTAATTGTGTTCTGGTGGAGTTCACTCCTTTAATTAATGAGTGTTTTCAAACCCCCTTAAAGTGGACTTCACCTATTTAAAATTAATTTATTTTTTTTGAAAAACTCCATATATTTAAAACTCATAATTTACAAACAATATCTAATATTTAAATACAATATCTAACATTTAAATAATAATAAAAAATTATTAAAGGGGTCATTTAAAGGAGCATTGTTAGAGCACATACTCCCTTAATGGTTCATTGCAATAATATATACCCTTAAATAAGAGAGTCTCCAAGGGAGACTATTGGAGATGCTCAGTCCTTAAGACACAAGCTTTAGTCCACCGCCTCTTAAAGGCTTAGAAGCCTTAGGTGGCATTTGTTTTTTTGTTTAAAGTTTGAATAGGTCTGAAGTTGACTAAAGTTTGAAAGGTGACTAAAATCTGAAATCTGAATGATATGTTTGTTTTTTATTTATGATGTTTGAATATCAATATCTAAAAACTAGTAACATGACAATTATACCCTTTTAATTATTAATAGATTTATGTAGTAATATATAATATAATATATATAATTAGAATTTTCTAGAACTTTTTTTATTCTCTTTTTCTCTCTTCTACAAATCTTCTTCTCTCTCTCAGATCTCTTTTTCTTTCTTGTTCTTTCTTGTTCTCTTTTTCTCGTTCTTCTCTCCAAATCTTCTTATCTTCTACATATTTTCTTCTCTCTCCCTCTCAGATCTATTTTTCTTTCTTGCTCTTTATTGTTCTCCTTTTCTTGTTCTTCTCTGAATCTTCTTCTACTCTTCTCTAGATCTTCTTCTCTCTCACTATCTTAGATTCTCTAAAAATCAAGGTGGTTGTCGACTCCTCTCCTCTAACATCAAGGTTGTCGGCAACCTCCATGCTCAAACAAATGTCCAAAACAAATTTTGAAATAAAAAATTGTGGTAATTGTAAATTTTGTCTAAAAGCATTTCTGGAATCAAAGTGTTAAAACATATCCAAGTTTCCAGTCTTTATATAAAAGTTGAAAATTTGAGCTTTTTTTTCTCAAATATTTTCAATGGTATTTCATATCTTAGATCACTTAAAAAACAAACAAAAATATCTTACTAAGACATTTTGATGAACTTTAAGTGTTCGGATGGAAAAACAAACAGGCCGTTAGTCATTATGTCAAGTAAAGACTTTTGATATTCTCCACGTGTGTGAGTTGGCCTATCTAGTTGACAAGTGGTTGAAATCCACTTATTACAACAGTAAGAACAAATAGTTTAAAAAGTATTTCAAGTGTTATTATTATTGCCTCCAGGGGCACAGCTTAGTTGGTAGATAGACGAGCTTGAGATTTAGGCTAATGACTCTCAAATTAGAGGTTCGATTTCTATCAATGACAAAAAACTTCAAAAAAATATTTGGTTTAGATAGATGGCCGGATAGATAGATATCATCAAAAAAAAAAAGGGTTATTATTATTCAAAGCTATGTTTAATATATATATATATATATTTAAAAATATAAATATAAATATAAATATTAAGTAATTTTCCATTAAAAAAAAATGGGAAAGTTGTATTTCTATTTCATTAAAAAAAAGTATAAATTGCACTAACTTACTATGATTATATGTTTAATTGTACTAACATCGGCATAATGTCCTAATAGCACTGACTACTTTTTGACTCATTAACTAATGGTTAAGTGTTAACTAATGTTTGACCGTCGTTAGTTACTAATGGTGAAGGGCAATTTGGTCCTTTTACAGTATTATTAAGTAAATGAAGAAAAAATAGTTTATCCAATCAAACGTCTCCACATCAGACCTAAAAACATTTATTAATTAAAAAAAAATGAAAACAACCATGACTTTTCTTCTTCCACCACCACCATATTTATTTATTTATTTATTATTATTTTTTTGTGTATTTTACTATTTTTAAACCAACCGTATATCTCAATTTATAAGGTTAAGCTACTATACAGTTTTAATAAGTTAATGTGTTTTTATTGGTCATCAGATTTCAATCAAATGATCTACAAAAATCAAAGATTCAAATTTAAAATATATATATATATATATATATATATATCAGAAAATAACTCTATCTATATAATAACTGCCACTGCAATTATGCAATTTAATTATGATGTATCAACCGGTTAATGAATACACATGAATGATGATTTATATTACTCACGGTTTATATGAATTAAATTGCACATTTAAAGTTAAAGGTATGATTTTTTTTTTTTTTTTTTGATAATATAACAACTGCTGGGACCAGCGAGATTAGACTCTACTAGCTTCGCCCGGACTATAGCTCCCACAACGGGGAGATGGAAGCTCCCATAACTGGGAGAAAGCTCCCCACACTTGGGATGTCATGGCCAAGGTGGGACAATGTCATGGCCAAGGTGGGACAATAAAGTTAAAGGTATGAGTTGCTATACCTAGCATTATTGTTTTGAGGACAAATTGTAAAAATAACCCTAAAATTTGATATAATTGTACACATATTCAAATTTGATATAATTGTACACATATTCAAATTTTGTAAAAATAACCCTAAGAGTTGATATAATTGTATGGACATCCCTATCGTTACTGGGCTATGGTTAGAACTTAACTGTTGAGATGAAAAAAGTCTTTTTTTTTTTTTTTGGTTAATAATATAATATCATTATTAATTTATAAATAATTAAATTTTTTATATAAAAAAAAAATAAGAATTGCTCCTCCATCCACATGTAATCTCTATCGTCAAACAATAATTATTAAAAATTAATAAAAAAAAATTAACCAGTTGAAGAGATTTGGAAATAACTTTATCAAACAAAATAATTTATTTAAAAAAAAAAAAAAGAGAGAGAGAGAGAAAAAAATGAAATTATTTTTATCCTTGGGTGATTTGAAATTCTCCATTTTTGAACGATGTTTCCATTTCTAGTTCACATGTTTTTAAAATTATTTAAATTTCAATGACTTTGGTCCCTCGATTAATCAGACGTTAGTCACACATTATAAGTTACACTTAACCGATAAAGGGTTATTTTGATCATTTACATGATGAAATAACTAAGGATGTTGACACGTGGTATTAAATTTAAATAAAATAATACAAAAAATTAATTTATCCTAAACTATGAGAAAACATAATCCTACCTACAAAACATCACAAAGCTTGTGGACCCATAATCTCTTTGCTTCATCTTCCAATTCTTACCCTTAAATCAGTAAATGGAATAATATTTGATCATATATAGTTTAATTAAGTGAATATTAATTGAGTTGACTTGTTAAGTATATGTTATCCACGATGTCGTTGACCAATTAGACCACATTCAACAATCAACATTCATTTTACAACGTTAACCGTGTGTATTCACATAAACTAATGGATTCTCTCACAAGTCACAACCCATCAGGATCAATAAGTCAACCAAATGGACGGCCCCAATCTACTAAATCAACCGTGTTTTGATTTTATACAAGTTATTTATTTATTCTACTACGTACTTAAACCAAATATAATTTACCTATTACTTTTGACTATGCGTTTACTAATTATTAGGAAACACGGTATAATTCTGCTTATATACTCTCATTTTATTTATGCTACCACTTAACTTTGGATTATATTTGGCTACCGCATATTATTTATGCCAAATATAATTGACTCTCTTAAAATTTTGACTTAAATATAAATATATTTAAATTCGGGGTGATTTTAAATTTCTTCAACAAAACAAATTAAGTAAAATTTTCAGACAAAATTTGAAAAAAAAAAAAAATGATATATAAACATATTTTAGTAGAGATTATATAGTACTAATATATTGCAGTAGAGATGTTTCTAACAAATTTCAAAAGTTTCAGCGTATTCTAATTTTGGATACAAATCTTATTTATGCATGAGAAAGTTGAATTAGATTATTATCCTGAACTTAAATAAATAAATAAAATTTGAATTAGATTGTATTAAGTGTTAATTAACAAATTTTGTGGCTAGTACTGTTATAACAACTCCAATCTTTACTTGTTTAATTAACTGATAACAGTTAGTTAGGGTGGTGAGAAAAAGCAAGAGATAAATAAGCCAAATGAAAAGCTAACCAAAAACAAACTTTTAATCTATTTTTAGAAATTAAACATCCTTATTAACCATAAGTCAGTAATAAAAACAAGTCTCACTAAGACAATCTCTGGCCTTTAATTATATTTATAAAGAAGAAAACAACAACGTGCATGCCACAACTCCATCGTATTTATGCATCATCACATCCACCAGCTTCAAGCTCTAATCACCAACTCACCATCATAACCAATAGATTAGAAAGCCATAATTATTAAACCCAGCTGAGTTCTTCTCTTCTCGTCTCGTATGCCATGACATCTCCACCCTGCAACACCACCGGGAAATCCCAATCCCCATCCCCATCTCATCCCCCTGTTTCCCTCGAACCGTCAACCAAGAAAGACCCTTCGAAATCCAAAAAACTCTTCCGTAAGTTCCGCTCTGTTTTCCGGTCGTTCCCCATCATCACGCCAGCGTGCAAGATTCCCGTCTCGCTCAACGTGAACCGCCTCCACCATGACGGTCACATCCACGGTGGGACTCGCATCACCGGTACCCTTTTCGGGAACAGGAAATCTAGGGTTAACCTTGCCATCCAAGAAAACCCTAGATGCCTCCCTATTACTGTGCTGGAGCTAGCTATTCCTACCGGAAAGCTTCTTCAAGATATGGGATTAGGGCTCGTTAGGATCGCTTTGGAATGCGAAAAGAAGCCGGCGGAGAAGACCAAGATCATCAATGAACCAATATGGACAATGTATTGCAATGGAAGAAAATCTGGTTATGGGGTCAAGAGAGAGCCAACGGAGGAGGACTTGGCTGTCATGCAAACGCTGCACGCGGTGTCCATGGGGGCCGGCATTATTCCAAGTGATTCCAGTGAGCAGCCTGACGGAGATTTGACGTACATGCGAGCACAATTTGAACGTGTGATTGGATCTAAAGATTCAGAGACATATTATATGGTAACTCCTGATGGGAATAATGGTCCTGAGCTAAGCATCTTCTTTGTTAGGATTTGAAAACAACTGGGAACCAAAATTGTGTTTTGAAAGTGTTTTTGTGGAAGTATTTATTAGAAAAGGATTATTAGAAACGATCTTAGAAAGTATTTTACAATTTTGACATGCAAAAATCGTTTTTAACAAATCATCATCTTGTTAATTATAAATACTCTTTGAAAAATGCACTCAAATTAATTGCATTTTTTTAAAGCACTTTTAATGGTACCGAAAACACTTCCAAAAACAGTAAAGAAATGATGCAAAGATGTTTGTTTTCCTTGAGAAATTCTCATGGAAAGACAATGTTCTTCATTACTTTGGTGAATTGTGATCAAAGAAGGATCAAGATCATTCGCTTCAATTCAACAAGCTCTCGATGGATCAAGAAGAATTTTTGTGTTAAAGAAATCGTCTGGTCAAAAATAAAAGGAACGTCGTAACTACTTTGGAACGAGTATTCTATACTAATCTGAACTCTTACTGAGTTTTTAAAATACACTCCTGTAAATGTGTTTGTAAATGTGTTTAGGGAAGGGAAGAGCATACAAGTAGTTCAGTAAAAAAATCTAAAATGAGAAAAAAAAAAAAAAAAGAGTGAAGAATGTACATCAAGGAATTAAACAAAATAAGAATATGTAAAGCTAGAAAACCCTTATTTGATCAGAATTAATATCCTTCTTGCAATTTTTCATTTGGAGTTTGTTGAATTTATATTTTCATTCTTGATCAGAATATCCTTCTTGCAATTTTTGAAGGTTCCTAAAAGTGAGTTAATTACGGATATTTCTATTGGCTTGGAATTTTTTCTTTTTAAAATTGATTCAATATAATATTAAGGGCTGGTTTGGTATTTTTGTAGCTTTTAAAATAAATATTATTAATTGTACAAAATGAATAATACACTGTGAAGTTAATCATACAACACATTGAAAATAAAAACCTAAAGGGAAAAAATATTAAATGGTATTGTTTTAAATGTTTCAAATTAAATAAGAAATTTGGAACTGTCCAGTTGACCATGATAATGTGGGAAAATTGTAAGATGAATTGAAACTTTAGGATTATATGAAAGTTCAATATAACGATTTATTTATTTTTTAATCATGAACATTTTTTTACCACTGTATTTCAGAACAAAAACAAAAACATTCTTTATCACTACAACTTAAAAATCAGATAACACCTCACATTAAGGGTCAGTTTGATATTGCTTTTGAGAGTTAAAATCAGCTTATTTTATAATTTTGACGTAAAATAATGTTTTATAAAACTTTCAAAAGTGATTAATTCATAATCTGATAAGTTTTGATAGTGATTTTAAGAAGTAAGTGGGGGATTACTTTTTGAAAGTGATTATCGAATACTTTATTTCAACATTTAATGAATCTTTTAAAATATCATTATTATCCTTATGAAATCAAATTAAAATCATTTATATACCTTATTTTAGGGGTGTGCAAAAAACATTCAAACCGAACCAAACCGACCAACCCAACCCATAAAGTTTGGGTTGGTTCGATTACAAATATAAAAAATGGGTGGTTCGGGTTGCCTTTTAGACAAACCGATCAAAGGTGGTTCGGTTTTGGGTTGAGTGAAATAATTCACCAACCCAAACCAAACCACATATTTTAGAAAGTAAAACTAAAATATAAAATCCACCTACGTTTTTTATTTAGTTCAGATTTTATAACCTTTACCGATTACTTTAAGCTTTTATAGTTTATTTATTTATTTTGATACAATTCTTTTGATTGATTTATTGATTAAGGTTTCAAAAGCATAGATGATGTCAAACATGTCTTTAATCAGAGTATATATACAAGTATATATATATAATTAATATTTTATGTTATGATTTTTTATTTAAATATTTTTTATAATATAATACCACCAACAAAAAAAGATTTTTGAGTTCAAATATAAATAGATAAACCAATCCAAACCAACCCGATCTTTGTTGGTTTGGTTTGAAAAATCACATTGGTTTTGTTTGGGTTGAAATATAGTCAAACCGATCCATATTGGTTTGGTTTGATATTGAGTTTCAACCCAAACCAAACCGAAAACGCACACCCCTACCTCATTTCATCTTAAAATTAAAAATTCTAATTAAATATTATATTGATTTTATTTATAAAATCTTTTAAAAATCTTTTTTATTGTTCTTATAGATTTTGTTTTCTAATTTAAACATTCTACTTAAATATTGATTTAATATATATAAGACAATTACGGATGGATATTTCCACTACAAGAAAAAGTTGTTTTTACCGCACATAATTTGCAACAGACGACTATCCGTGGCAAATATTACTTAAAAACACGGATTGACAGGTGTGTCAAATATTACACTTATTTGCTGTAGTTATTTGATATGGTAATTAAAAGAGTAATTCCATATATAATTATGAAGTGTGCACGTAACCGCTTTGGAAAAAAGTGAATAACCACATGAGACCCTAACAAAAAAAATCATGGATCCTGTATTTTATTCAATTCTTTCCAAAATGGTACTTTATGATCGTTAGAAGGATTACTCGAATAAAAAACTTTTAAAAAATATATATCTATAAATATATATATTTTTAATTTTTCACTTTTCAAAGATACCCTAAATTGAAGCTTCTCACTTCATAGCCGCCGCAGCACTTCATCCACACCGCTGCTTCTAACTTGGTTGCCGTCTTCGTCGCTGTAAACGCTGCGTCTCGCTTCGTCGACGTGCGACGTCGTCGTGTAACCGCCGCAGCATATCACTTCGTCGCCGTCGCGCCGCTCTTCTCGCTTTGTCGAAGTCGTCGATTAACCGCCGCCGCTTCACGCTTCGTCGCAGCAGCCGCTTCTCACTACTTGATTTCTTCACGTGCTTATCTCAAATCTGTCATCACTACTTGCTGTAATCATTCATCTTTCTCTTCTTTTCTATTTTTACATTTCATTTTTCTTGCATTAATTTGGATTGCAGGTGAAGGAGATGGGTGGAAGAACCCAGACCGTAATTCATTTCAATATTAGAACGAGGTACATTTTCCTTGTGTTCTCTCATTTGCCATTTCTAATTTCAAAAATGATGTACTTGTACTTCATTTGAGTTGTTGGAATCCACAATTATCGGTATATTTTTCAAAATAACATTGATATAGCACAAATACCCTCATTCAATATTATTATTTTTTGAAATCGTCTATCTACTTGTCCTTTGTAAGTCAAGTCGATTATTATTTTTGGAATAATGAATTTTAGATGAAAAGATCATGCAGCTATAGAGAAAGTTATACATTTTTCTATATGTGAACTTTTTACTTAATAATTTTTGGAACTCACTTTGCAGGTTTAGATGGATTTGGAATTTGAGAACGTAATAGCTGCAATCCTTTTGAACAAAGCAGTGGAATTACATCGGCAACCTGAAAAAGTGTTGGAGCAGTAAAACCAGTAGGTACTCTCTTTCTCTGTCACTCTGTAACCTGTTTTCCTTTATTTCAATTTTCTCTCTGGTTCAACATATGTTGAAGTAAAGTAAGTACATGCAATCTAAGGGGAGGCTGTTGATTCCAAGATCCCCGAGAGGAAATACCTTTTAAAATGCTTAGGATTCTAATGAGGACAGGACAAAGCTTGCAATTAATATATCCCCATGGGGCCCCATTCCCATTTAGAGGCAAATTTCACCCCCAAATGGCCCCAAATGGGGTTTGGGGGTGTGGGAAATTTGACCCTAAAAGCCTAAATGGGGGTGGGGGTAGGGAACCTCCCCACCCCATTTCCCTAAAATATATTACTTATATTAATATTCTTTTCCTTAAAACAAAACAAAAAAAAAACCTAAGTCTCTAACCCTAGTAGACCAATTATATATATATTAAATTTTTTCTATTATATAAATTCGGGGTTTTTTTTTGGGGAAGAGGGGGGACTTGAACCGGTAACCTCGTGGTGAAAGTGTGAGGGGCTTACCACCAAATCAACCTTATCTCGTCATATTAATGTTTTTTAATTTTATATTTTATGTATTTATTTTGGATTAAATTAAACCAATTATCTATTTTAGATTTGATATTTTGATTATTTTTAGATTGGATATTGAAACATGTTGAAACGAAAGATTGGGATGGTCGGATTTCGAATTTTGAATTGAAATTGAGATTTAAATTGGGGAGGATGGGGGATGGGGGATAGGGGTGGGGGTGGGGGAACCTCCCCCCAAACACCCTCATCCCTAGTTCCCCCAAATGGGCTTTTGAGGCCGGGGTGGGGGGATCCTCTCCCAAGTCCCACCCCAATGGGCCCCCACACCCATCTTTAAAGACAACAATGTCTCTAATCAATGCATCCATCTTATGTGCTATTATGATATATTCCATATCGGTTTCAACTTTGTCGAAATAACGATCACATTGAGCATACTTTCGTCTGTAATTATGCAATGCCATGTATTATATGTAAATGACTAAAATAACCCTAGTTTTGTTAAGTTTGACTAACCTTTGATTGATAGAAGGACTAAAGTTGATGTATTTAAAGAAAATGCTAAAGTTACTAATATGATAAGTAAAGTTAAAAATTTGATATTTTGTAAAAAAGTTGGGACTTTAATGAAATTCCTAGTAAAATTCGGAATTCAGACGAAAAAACAATTGCAGCCTTGCCCGCGAATTCAACCTATCAATTAGGTTTTGAGCATTGAGTTGCTGAAATTATAATGATTTTGAATGTCTAGTGTCTCATAGACAAAAAGCCTTGAAAGATTGTATTTTTCTGGTTTCTAGCATTGCATTTGGAAGAAGAAATGCCTTCAAAGACAAAGACCCCATCTAGGCAGCCATCTGCATCAGCATTGACACCTACTTTAGATTCTGATATCCAGAGCATTCTCGAGGAAGCTTCCAGCCGTTATCCTACTCTAATTGGCAAATCTGCTTTTATCGGTCGAGTTACCGATGTCGAGACTGACTCCACCAGAGGCTGCAAAATTTGGCTTTCAGAGTCCACCATGCTTGCATCTTCCCTTCCTCCCGGTTCCACAGTATCGGTAATTTCATATTCTATGTATCATCATCTTACTTGTTCTCGTTTGAGGATTTACAAGTTGTTATGTTGTTAATTTCAACTTCTAATTCCTCCAACTGGCAGGTTTCTGTTCCCTCTTCAGGGAAGAATCCTCTCATCTCAGTTGCAGAAGAATGGGTTCAACAATATGGGATTGATTCTTTGGATCATATTACTACTAATCAAGTGGGCAACTTCATTGCTCTTGCTACTGTGTTTCCTTCTTCTAAGGTTTGGATATTCATTTCATACCTCCATGGAAATTACATTTTGTACAATCAATTTGGGCCTTTGCTATATACAATATGTCTTCTTTAAGCATTTTCATATTCCTCATGTCATCAAGTTTGGTTTCACCTATCATACTATTTATGTGATGGTCTTCTTTAATTTTTTTTTAACCTTTGTAGTTGTAATCCATAATATTACAGATTGCCTTTGGCTTCCATGGAAATTACATTTTGTACAATCAATTTGGGGATTTGCTACATGTCTTCTTTAAGTATTTTTATATTCCTCATGTCATCAAGTTCGGTTTCACTCACCTATCATACTATTTATGTGATGGTAGATTGGTATCCATAAAATAGAGCCATTTCTTCTTTATTTTTTATTTTTATTTTTTTTAACCTTTGTAGTTGTAATCCATAATATTACAGTTTTTTTAAGCTTGCAATATTGTCTTTTTCCTTTTCTTTATCAGGTGTTGAAGAATGGAGTACGATTATCTTCAAACCTTGCACACACAATGGGCAGTCCAGCATCAGGCAGGCTTGTGTTTGTTTATGCTATACAAAATAAATTCCTTAATGGTCAAGTAAATGGGAGTTATGAACTACATAATAGTGAAGTAAAGCATATCTCAATGCACACCTGCAAAGAGTTGCACTTAGAACTGCTTCCTTTTAAGTGTGGAGTAAAACTGAATAGTGATATGTTCTCTACAATGGATTCTTCTGTGGAAAAGAGTCGCAAGCGACTTGGAAATGAGATTGTTTCATCCCCGAAGACGCCATTGCCTATGCCAAGGTTTAGTTCTCCAAGTGCTAGTCAGCTAGTGTCACCAATATGTGAAGATTCAAAATCAACTTCTCTCAATTTGAACAGCACAGGTGTTGATTCATTTGATATTAATGAGGTGTTAAGGGATGAAAGCGCAAAAAAACTTTTGCAAATCTGTGCTGCTTCATGGTTGTGCTCTCGTAATTTACTTTGTGGAAATCTTGTGGCCATCCCGATCATGTCAAAGTATTTCATTTTCCTTGTGAAAGGTGCTAATAAAATGCCAGCAGATGATACCAGTGAAGATTTGACAAATGGAAGAAGTAATAGTATGCACCCTCAAGCATCTGAATTAGTGAACCATGAGAGTGATGCTTTTGTCATAAACCACGAGACAAAAGTATCTTTATATTCATTGTCAAATTCAACATTGGACTCTTTTCAAAAAAGAAGTTGGCCATGCGTGCAAATTGAATATGAAGATGTGAAAGCCCACATAGAACACAATATTTCCAAATTAGGCGGTCTATCCAAAGAATATGCAATTTTGAAGGATATAATTGTTTCCTCGTCCGTGAAGGATAGTTTGTCAAGGTATGTTATAAAAATTAATTTTGCTTGTTCATTTTGAAACTAGTGGTTGACCTTCCTTTTTTTTTTGATGACATATTCTGTACTGTATGGTAGTCTTTAAACCGTATACAAATATTCATTTGCTAGATGACAATGAACATTTAAAGTTATGCTGTGGGACAAATTTCTTAAAATGGACATATCAAAATGTTTGGTGTCAGGCAAATTTCTAAGATTCATACTGATTACGGTTTTACAGAGAAGCAACTTCCTTCATATGTTGGATCAAAAAAAATTTCTAATGTTGGTTTTAAGTTGATCTATAATTTGGGATCACACAGAGTGAAGGATTAAGAAGATATAAGTGCTTTGATTCTCAATTTAGGAGATCATTTGTCAATTTTCACCAATAATTGTAACTCGTGTTTATGTTTTACTATATAAGTGTGTGTTGAAATTTTCTCGTGGTTATTCTAGAAATCTTGATTTGGATCTTACATATTTAATATGCTTGTGCTGAATTGTGTTTAACTTGGTGCTTGTATAATGATTTGCAATCTGTAGGTTTTC
This sequence comes from Acer negundo, assembly GCA_035582765.1. NCBI lineage: Eukaryota > Viridiplantae > Streptophyta > Magnoliopsida > Sapindales > Sapindaceae > Acer > Acer negundo. The sequence continues at coordinate 16,249,838 of CM069242.1, forward strand.
TGGTGGAATTTGTGTAGATTTGATCTTGATTGTCAAAATTTAATCAGCTAAATTTTGAAAATTATATAAAGTTAGCCAATCTCGTTAAATAGTTGAAAAGTAATTAATATCTGCTAGTCAAGAAAAATAGAAAGTTGCGAAGGTTTGAAGACATGACTTTATATATATATATATTATCAAGTGCATGATCCAGCATGAAAAATTCGTGCTTCCAACCGGTTGAAATTGGTGTAAAATTTTTTTACACTAATTCCAACCGGTTGGAATTTATGAAACCACATGAAAAATTCGTGCAGGATCCCATATTAGAAAGTTACTATATATATGTATGATCTAACATACTTTAAAATAGTTGAGTGTTATATATGATCTAACATACTTTAAAATAGTTGAATATTACACTTCCAACTTATCATCTTGTATAATGTATTTTCATTACAGAACATATATTTTTCATGTATTAAACATAAAATGGTGTTCATTAATGTAACTATTTAGTTTTGGTTTACGACCTACAAAGGGAGTGCTTCTTCATGGTCCACCTGGCACAGGAAAGACTTCTTTGGCTCAGCTATGTGCCCATGATATTGGTGTCAATCTTTTCAATGTTAATGGACCTGAAATTGTAAGTCAAAATTATGGAGAAAGCGAGCAAGCATTACATCGAGTTTTTGACTCCGCTAGCCAAGATGCTCCTGCCGTGGTTAGTTTTCTATCCCAATGCCCTAATTGTTATCCCTTTTTGAACATGTTCTTCCCTGAATGATCATCATCTTTCAATGGTTCAACTGTTGTAGAATTTTCATGTTCAAACATGCATGTATTGGTTAACAGTTTCATATACCTATGATTCTACTAAAAAAGCAATTACTAATCAATAATTAAAAGGAAAAGAAATAAAGTTCCGCTGGAAAGCGAAAAGAGAGCATATAGAAATAAGATACAAATGTCATTCTAGTGTTCACTAATGTTTTGGAATTAAAAATGGAAATCTTTTAATTCCCAAAAGGTCCTTGACAAAGGGAACTTAATTTTTAGGTTGAAGGGGTGGAATTAAGTTCCCTTTGGACTAATAACTTAATTCTTGATTTGTGTGTGTGAGGTTCTTGTAACTTATCCCCAAAGTAAAAGTAAACATGGAATTCATAGGAAGTCAAACAAGTTCCTTTCCCTCATTAGAATTCTTTATTAGTAAATATGCTTTAATTATGTTGGGTTTTCATTATATCATTATCATTCCTATATATGCTATATTATAAGTAACTTTTCTAATACATTAAGACTTATTTTCAATTTTTTCTAATAGCTGGATGTATGCGGACTGATGTCTAAATTACTAATTTGTCACTTATTGAACCAAGTATTTTGAACCTAAATCCTAAGTTTGTCTATTAGTTGATTGCATATGGTTTCAATCTTCTATGTTGAGGTTCTTTTGGATTAGTCAATAGTTCTTGCGTGCAGTTTAGGTTCTTTTGAGTACAACACTTTTGTTTTTTGCTACTGCTTTGGATTTTGGGGAGATTCTTGGTTTTCTTTTGGCCTGGTGGACCCTTGGTTCACCTCTCTTTTGTACATTTTTCTTTTGCTTCTTATAAAGAAAACATGGTTTTAATCTTCTAGGTTGTGCGTAATAAAGATGCTTATTGGTCTTTTGATTGTAGGTGTTCATTGATGAGTTGGATGCCATTGCACCTGCGCGGAAAGATGGAGGTGAAGAATTATCTCAAAGAATGGTTGCTACATTATTAAATTTGATAGATGGAATTAGCAGAGTTGAGGGACTACTTGTGATTGCTGCTACCAACAGACCTGATAGTATTGAGCCTGCACTTAGGCGGCCTGGAAGGCTGGACCGGGAAATTGAGATAGGTAATAGGGAAAGCTTTTTCTTCTTTTACCTCCTTTGGTGATTTGTATTTTTTTTATTTTTTTATCTCTTTGCTATATTGAGAACCTTTTCTTTAAATTTTAACTCTCTGCTTTAGATTTCATATGTTATTTTTTCCTTATTACATAAGCCTAGTCAGACTGAGGTTTTGCTTGCTGGAGGTTTTGAGGGCCAATAAACCTAGTAAACCCACTTGTGTAGTATTGTTTTCCTTAGCAGTGTTAGATAAAGGATAGAACAAAATGTATATGTTTCTCTCAAATACTTGTGGCAAGACTGCAAGAGAGTTGTCCTTGGTTTGTGGAGAAGCGTGCTTGACATAGTTGATGAGTCTAATCTTCATATTCTTCCAAAAAAAAAAAAATCATGGAAACAACATATAATCTTTTATGATAATAGATAGTTAATATATTTTTGTTTGATTTTCTATATGAAGTGACATAATAGGTAATAGTGGATCATTTGTATTCATTTGAGTGACAATATGCAATTTGTTTCTGGTGATTTAACTAGAAGCCCTAAGAGAGAAAAAATGCTCTTAAGTTTACAAATTCAACAAAATTTTGCTATTATAATATGATAGAAATGTACCTTAAATGTTCATTTTCATTTACTAAAATTGCACTAAACTTAGAAGTAAGGTTAAAAGTAAACAAACATTTATTTTTTGGTAAATTGCCAGAGGCTGTCTCAGTGTCACCTATTGTTTGCTATGTTATTTATTTTTGAAAATTCACCTGCAGGTGTGCCATCTCCTGTACAACGATTGGATATATTGCATACTCTTCTCATTGATTCAGAACACTCTCTTTCAGATGTGCAAATTCAACACCTTGCCATGGCCACACATGGCTTTGTAGGTGCTGATTTAGCTGCCCTTTGCAATGAGGCAGCCTTGGTCTGCCTTCGGCGCTATTCTAAGTTTAATGTTGTGCAGTCAAGTAGAACATTTATTGCAAATGAGGGTCATTCTGATATTATAGTGGAAGAATCTGGTTGCTCAAGAAATTATGGAGACAGTTCCAGGAATTGTTCAGACTTTGAATCTTCGTGTGCTTCAATGGTACCTATTTCTTCAGAGATTCTACCATCTTGCCACGTTAGAGCAGCCTCAGAAACTGTAGATAATTTTCAGAATGGTGTAAATAATAGTTCTGAAGGGATGTTTATATTGGAAGAAGAATTCACATTGAAAGTGACTTTTGAAGATTTTGAAAAGGCCAGGATGAAAGTGAGGCCTAGCGCCATGCGAGAGGTATAGTTCATGCTTCCTTGTTTTTTAGCAAACCATTTGGTCAATCTATATTATTGGATCTACAGTCCACTTTCTAGTATCAGGCATATGTTATATATTCCTTGCTGGGTTACTTTTCCCTTAAGGACCTAATTTATTACGGACAAACAGTAGCTCACATGACCAACTGTCTTGAATATTTTTTGATCCTTCTGTTCTGTTCATGGTACAAAACCTGGTTGATATTAAATTAACTTATATAGCATGACTCTCTGAAACACTTGTTCAAACCTTCTGTAATTTGAAATGTTGAAGTTCTCTGCATTTTATTTTCTTGTGTATATCTCAAATACATGGGATTACTCGCTCAATATGGTCCCATGATGATAAAGGTTGTCATGTCCCACAATTCAGTACCAGTTACATCAGACACAGTAGGTTCACTTCTTCAATGTTTGTATAGGTACAGTTGCTGCAATTTCTTAGTGTAAGAAAGTAGAAGTCTGACTTAGAAAGAGCTTTATTACCCTAGAACTTTTGTGCACATTAATCCTGATAGCCAAGTGGTTGCGGCTTCCAGAAGAGTCCTTGGAAATCTTTCTTATTAACACCTTATTTTGCAGCCTTGTGTTATTTATCATTCTGGAAGGATGTTTACTCTTACATGTAGGAAGCAGGAATATTCCACTGTTAACATGTTTTATTTCTAGGTGATACTCGAGGTTCCAAAGGTTAATTGGGAAGATGTTGGTGGCCAAAGGGAAGTCAAAACTCAATTAATGGAAGCAGTTGAATGGCCTCAGAAGCACCAAGAAGCATTTAAACGTATTGGCACGTGCCCCCCAACAGGGATTTTGATGTTCGGTCCTCCTGGTTGTAGCAAAACCCTCATGGCTCGTGCAGTAGCTTCTGAAGCAGGACTGAACTTCCTTGCAGTGAAGGGTCCAGAACTTTTTAGCAAATGGGTTGGTGAATCTGAGAAAGCTGTAAGATCACTGTTTGCAAAGGCACGGGCCAATGCACCATCTATCATATTTTTCGATGAAATTGATGGTCTTGCTGTTATTCGTGGGAAAGAAAGTGATGGAGTTTCAGTTTCTGATAGGGTTATGAGTCAACTTCTTGTTGAGTTGGATGGTTAGTACTTATTAAAGTCTTGTATTCCCTCATAATGGCGTTTGTTTTTAGATTGTTAAGTTTCTATGGAGCTCAACTAAACTCAGGGAAAGCTAAAATACAAATATTTTTCTGTTGCTTTGTGCCTGTGAATTTATATTCAGCATCCTACTCCATTTAATCTGGAAAACATTGACATCTTCAATATATCTAGGGTTAAAGCAAACTGTATCTTTACTGTGATCATTGACTGAATCAAATATTATTACATTGTTCTTAGGTTTGCATCAAAGAGTTAATGTTACTGTTATTGCTGCGACAAATCGTCCAGACAAGATTGATTCCGCTCTTTTAAGACCTGGTTCTGCCACTCTCTCTCTCTCTCGCACCACACACACACATATCTTATTGTTCTTTTCCCTGCAAACTTGTTAACTTTATAAATAATTGTTGAAATTTGACAGGACGTTTTGATCGGCTACTATATGTGGGACCACCGAATGAGACTGATCGGGAAGAAATATTCCGCATCCATTTGCGCAAAATTCCATGCAATTCTGATGTCAGCATAAGGGATCTGGCTTGTCTCACAGAAGGTTGTACAGGGGCTGATATATCATTAATCTGCCGAGAGGCAGCCATTTCAGCTCTTGAGGTTTGTTGAGTTCCTACCTCGATTGTTTTTTTCTTTTTTCTTTTTTGTTGGGTATTAATTTGTTAATTTTATAATGCTATTAGGAGAACCTTGATTCATCAGATATAACAATGCAACATTTAAAGAATGCAATTAGACAAGTACAACCATCAGATATTCAGTCTTATAAGGAGCTATCAACTAAATTTCAAAGGCTTGTACAGTCTAGTGCTACAGAAGATCGATCAGGATATCAGCAGTGCTCAAGTAGATCAACCTGGATCTGGTAAATGTTTCTCCTGCTTCCGCTTCATTTTTTTTTTTTTTTTTCTTTGTTAACTTTGTAATGTTGGTTGGTGAAATGGATTTGGCACATGCTACTCGGCTGAGATGCAATTTGTTAGCTTTCCTTCGTGTGCATATCTTTGTTCACGAATACAACACTATTTTGAGAAATCAACTTCTCTGTTATTGTGAGTGAGTAAATTCATTTAATACATTTTTTTATTTCCTTTGGCAGGACTGTGATAAAATCCATCACACTTTTCCTATGTCGCTTCCAAACAGGCTTGAATTCACAGTCAAAGTCTCTTCCAAGTGGTCAATAGATTGTTCCATCACATTTCTAGCAGCTGCAAGAACAGATTCAGTGTCGAAGCCTCCGCTTAAGTTGGTATCACATCTTTGCAACTCAATAATGTAGGGTTTCTTAATATACCAAAATTTTGTGCTGATCCCTCACGAATTTTGACAAAACAATTATATAAAGAAAACTGGATCTTCATATCTGGTTCTTATTATATAAATTCTTCCCAACACTAATAATTCTACTGCTATAAATTGCCATTATCATAGATGCTGAGATTGCATTCCTTTGGATACTTTTGCATTACAAATATTAATATTTTTGAGGATGCTGCTGATGCTATGAAGTGTTAACCTTTTAAAAATCTTCTCTGTGAATGTGGTGCTCCTTTTTCATGTCCATAGACATGCATACATTGTTTAGCACAACTTTCATACTTGCCAATATTGTTCTAAACGAGAAATTTACTAAAGTCTGCTTTTCCGTGAAATGTTACTTTTTAAAAACGTTTTTGTCACATTAGCAACTTTAGTTTCTAATTTTTTTAAAATACATCACTATAGTTTTTTTGTTCTGTTAATTAAGATAACACATCGAAGGGTATTTATTCTTTAATGCTTTAGAAATTTAGAACTTCATATTTGTGCTAAGTGTACATTAATTAAAAGTTTTCTAAGATGTGTCATGGTAAAAAGAATAATAAAAGAGAAAAGATTTGTGGTGTTTGAAATTCGTGTGCGGTCTCACTGGTCCCTAATGTCCCAATCTCTTCTCATGGTTATCTTTTTCCATTTTTTTCTTAGGTTTTTGTTTATTTTTTTCAAAAAAATTATGTTGGGTTTGTATATTTTTCTTGGGTGTTTTCATGGTTTTTTTCCCCCTAATTTTTCTTAAACTTTTGTATATTTATTTAGAAAATTCTATGTCAGGTCTCAGTAGGTGTGCACCCTGAATAGCTTTTTCCGAACTTTTGACACAGAAAACAGTTTTCCATACTATTTAGGCTAATTGACATAGATGCTCTCTGAACTATTCAAAAAGTTGCAATGTATTCCCTAAACTTTTTTTTTTTCGGTATTTAATCCCCTGGACTCTCGTAAATTGGCAATCGTTAAAGGAATCTGCCCTCGAATTCAACCAAGTTCAGGGGGTATCAACACCAATTAGCCTACTATTGATTCTTTGACTGTTTAATATTTATCCCGAATTAGATTCAAATCACACCATGCACATTTTACAAGTATGTGTACATGGTGTGAGGAGTTTTTCTTTCCGGATTGTGAGAGTAGATATTCGGACCGTACATGTATTATTTGATATTGGTACGTCTTGGCAATTATATTGTAATAGTTTTTGTAATACTTTAAAAAAAAATTAAGAAGGTTAAAGTTATTAAAAAATATTTATACCGAATTATTATAATATTAAAAAAATAAAAAAAAACAAAAATCTATCTAATATTTCCTTCCTATAGAGGGTAATTATATCTAGTGGAAATGGTACGAAATGTCACTTTTTTAAACTCATTTAATGATATTGTCAGTGGTTTAATAAGTTACGTCTAAAAGGCACATATTATAGGGTGATAAAAAGGTAATTATATGGATAGACTTGAAATTCTACTTTCCTTTTTACTTAAATCACGGCGGAGGGAGAAGGGGCCCAATCCAAGGACCCCTTAAAAAAAAAAAAAAAAAAAAAAGAAAAATTTCTTTTGAAAATTATATTTTACTATAAAATTTTGTAATTTTCTCTCTTATGTGGTGACCGGTGAGCAACTCTGATTTTTTGTTTGAGGATTCAAGTCCACAACTAATATTTTGTAAAGATAATACCTACTATCTCTTAGTATAGTATCGTGTAACTATGACGAGATGAGATTTGTTCAATAACATGTTTGTATAATTATGTGAGGTTGTGAGTTCGAGTCATCCTTCTTTCTAAACCTTAAATTATTATAATTTTTTTATTAAAAAAAAAAAACACAAGCTAATAATGCTATATATATAAAATTTCAAATTCACGTTTAAAATGTATAATTTGATGTAAATTTTGTCAATCACCGAATCATTCTTTACTTTAACAGAGGTTAAAACCGTCAGTTTATGGTAAATAAAATTGTAAAAAAAAAAAAGAAAAAGGAAAGGGTGATGTGGACTGCACTAAAATTAGCAGAGTAAATTAAATGTTATAAGGTCTTACTTTCTTAGCATGCGCTCAACGTGATCAATTGATATAAACACAAATGACAAACCTAATAACATTAAAATTTAACGCTGTTTTGGCTTGACCACATACAATAATATTTATTATATATAGAGTTGTATCCAGAAATTTTTATTAGGGTAGGCTAAAACAATTATATATATATTTATATATTTTAAAAATTCAATGAGAAAACATTATTTTTATTTTATTGAGATAAAGAAGGCAAATTTGAACTCCCGTCACAGACATTAATATGGAAAGTTTGATACACTCTTACTCGATAATTGATTATATTTGTTTCTTTAATTCATGATTTTTTTTAGTTAAAATTTATTTTTTCTAATTATCAAGTTAGGGTCTTGGGTAGCTAGTGCTTTTTGTTTTTTGTTTTTTTTTTTAATTTATTTTCCGACTACAATTTATTATTTCTAGTGTTATATTATAATTTATAAAGTATCACTTTAACCAAATTACAATATCAAACAATCATATATCAAAGCCAAGAAAAACTATGTTTTCATAATTTAGGAAAAAATATATATAATCAATTATCGAGTAAGAATGTATCAAGTTTTCCATGTTAATGTCGGTGACGGGAGTTCAAGTTTACCTTCTTCATCTCAATAAAATAAAACTAATGTTTTCTCAAAGTTTTTTTTTAATATATATATACAGTCCCGTTCTGGTAAGTGCGCACTGATGCAATTATATTAGTACTAATGCATGTGGATCACTGATTATGAAGAAGTTTTGACAAGTATATACACTTTGAGTTAAAATATGTAAATCTAATGGTTCACATTCAACGCACTGATAAAATTATATCGGTGCGCACTTACTTGAACATTTATATATATATATATTTGTTTTAGTCTACCCTAATAAAAAATCCTAAGTACGCACACCCTTATATATAATAAATATTATTGTATGTGATCACGCTAAGATAATGCTAAATTTTAATGGTATTAGGTTTGTCATTTGTGTCTATATCAATAAAGCACGTTGAGTTCATACTAAGATCTTATCACATTTAATTTTAGTGCAATACACATCACCCTTTTTCAGTTTTATTTACCAAAAACTGGCGTTTCTTACCTCTGTGAAAGTAATGAATGATTTGGTTATTCACAAAATTTCCATTAAATTAAACATTTTAAACGTGAATTTGAATTTATATATACGGTCCAGTTTTGGTCAGTACGTACTGATGTAACTATATCAGTACCGATGCATATGGACCATTGATTATGGAGAAGTTTTGACAAATGCATATACTTTGAGTCAAAGTATGTAAATCTAATGGTCCACATCTAACGCAGTGATATATATATATATATGTATATATACGGTCCCGTTCTGGTCAGTATGTACTGATGTAATTACATCATTACCAATACATGTGGACCACTGATTATGGAGAAACTTTGACAAGTGCATACACTTTGAGTCAAAGTATGTAAATCTAATGGTCCACATCCAACACAGTGATGAAGTTATATCAGTGCGCACTGACTTGAATACATATATATATATATATATTTTAAAAGTGAATTATATTTGAATATATATATATATATATATATACGGTCCCGTTCTGGTCAGTGCGCATTAATATAACTGCATCAGTGTATGTGGACCATTGATTATGAAGAAGTTTTGACAAGTGCATACACTGTAAGTCAAAGTATATAAATCTAATGGTCCACATCTAATGCACTGATATATATATTTAAATATATATATATATATATATATAGATATACGGTCACGTTCAGGTCAGTGCGCACTGATGTAACTACATCATTACTAATGCATGTGGACCACTGATTATGGAGAAGTTTTGACAAGTGCATACACTTTGAGTCAAAGTATGTAAATCTAATGATTCACATTCAACGCACTGACATACACTTTGAGTCAAAGTATGTAAATCTAATGGTCCACATCCAACACAGTGATGAAGTCATATCAGTGCGCACTGACTTGAATATATATATATATTAAATGTGAATTATATTTGAATATATATATATATATATATATATATATATATATACGGTCCCGTTCTGATTAGTGCGCATTGATATAACTGCATCAGTGCATGTGGACCACTGATTATGAAGAAGTTTTGACAAGTGCATACACTTTGAGTCAAAGTATGTAAATCTAATGGTCCACATCTAACGCACTGATATATATATATTTATTTATATATATATATATATATATATACGGTCACGTTCAAGTCAGTGCGCACTGATGTAACTACATCATTACTAATGCATGTAGACCACTAATTATGGAGAAGTTTTGACAAGTGCATACACTTTGAGTCAAAGTATGTAAATTTAATGATCCACATTCAACGCACTGATATATATATATATACATACGGTCCCGTTCTGGTCAGTGCGCACTGATGTAACTACATCATTACCAATGCATGTGGACCACTGATTATGGAGAAATTTGACAAGTGCATACATTTTGAGTCAAAGTATGTAAATTTAATGGTCAACATCCAACGCACTAATGAAGTTATATCAGTGCGCACTAATTTGAACACACACACACATATATATATATATATATAAATATTCAAGTCAGTGCACACTGATGTAAATATCTAAGGACATTGAATGTGAGCTACTCATTTTACTTGTTTTGAGTGAACGAGACCGTGTATATAGATATTAGATTTTTTTTAATTTTTAAATTATAATAATTCAAGGTTTATGAAGAGGGATGACTCGAACTCACAACTTCATATAGATGTGTGAACATACCATTGGACAAATCTTATCTCGTCACTAGTAAGAGTTTGACATATGGTACTAAAATGTCCCTTATATATATAAACTTAATTCACATGCAAGGATATACATTTAAGATAGAATTGAAATTACAATATTCCAAGCTCCACCGCCATCACCCCCACCCCCACCACCGAGGTAGCAATGGCGGCTTCTGAGAAGGAAGAAGAGGAGATCGAAGAGTTGAGAGAGTTGCTTGTTACTCTTCCGAAAGAGAAAGGTTGGCGAACTCGATTTATCTATAAATTCCAAGGGTTTTGGTCCCAACCAAAAGAGATTCAGTCCATACTTTCATTCCAAAAACACTTCAAAACAAGCGAGTCTGATGTTGTTTTAGCCACCATCCCCAAATCAGGCACCACTTGGTTGAAAGCCTTAGCCTTTGCCATCATCAATCGAAAACGTTATTCGAATACTCAAAACCACCCTCTTCTCACTTCAAATCCTCATGATCTCGTTCCGTTTATCGAATACGAAATCTATGCAAACAACCAAGTCCCTGATCTCTCCGACTTTGCTCAACCAAGAATCTTTGCTACTCATATCCCATATCATGCCTTGGAAGAATCCATGAAAAAATCTGATACTACCAAGATTGTTTACTTGTGTAGAAACCCTTTTGACACTTTCATTTCTTCATGGCTATTTCTCAAGAAACTGAGACCAGAATCTCTACCTCAGTTTTCTTTTGAGGAAGCTTTTAAAATGTTTTGTGATGGGTTTATTGGGTGTGGTCCATTTTGGGAGCACATGTTAGGGTACTATAATGAGAGCTTGAAGAGGCCACAGCATGTTTTGTTCTTGAAATATGAGGACATGAAGGAAGACATTGTGTCAAACTTGAGAGTGTTGGGTTGCTTTTTAGGGTTTCCATTCTCTTTGGAGGAAGAGAGAGAAGGTGTGATTGAAGAGATTGCAAATCTTTGCAGTTTTGACAAGTTGAAGGAATTGGAGGTAAACAAATCTGGGAAAGCAGCAATGGCATTCTTAAACAATAACTTTGAAAATAATTACTTGTTTAGGAAAGGACAAGTTGGAGATTGGGTTAATCATTTTAACCCTTCAATGGTGAACAAGTTATCACAACTCATGGAAGACAAATTTCAGGGTTCAGGTCTATCATTCAAGCTGCATTAATTAATTGCCTATATAAGTGCTTCTATTTCCCTTGTTTTAATTATATTTTATGTGTCGGGCTAAATCAAATTAATTTTCTGATTTAATTTTTTGATCTTAATATCTCAACTATTGAATTAAGAGTACATGAATAGATATGTGATTGAAATATTGAAGTCATAAAATTAAATAAGAAATGTAAGTTGGTTTAGCCTATCCCATATTTTATTATATAAATAAAATAGTTTAATTGCTTTTTTAATAGTGGAAAAACAATTGCACATCCACTCTCTGTTGAATAATTGTGCACCTTTCCACTCTTGCTGTGAGGGATTCGAGTCCAACTTTGCTAATAAAAATCAAGTCCGGAGAGATCTCTCCTTTGTTGTGAAGTAGCTATTTGGGTTGTACTAATAGTGGTTAATTAGTCTTGATAAGTTGTGACAAACTCTTTATTATATTGATACTAGTTTCAAGAAGAAAAAAAAAAAGGAGTGATACTACATATCCCAAATTATATATGTTTGAGATGAAAATATATTTTGGGATGAGATTTGGATTTTATTACAAGCATTTAAGTGAACTAGTGAAGTATGAATTTTTTTTTAAAACTTTTTTATTTTTAGGGGAGGACTTGAACCCACGACCTCGTGATGTAGATATGAGTGGTATACCACTGAACCAATCTTAGATCGTGGACAACTGAAATATTTATGTGTTGTAATCGTGAGTTGTGTATAACTTAAAAGTAGCAAAAATGGTTTGGTACTTCCATACTCGTATAACTTAATACAATTTATAAACATTCGCAAACACCATATAGGCATACAATATTAATTTTATTATTACATGATATGGTCTATTAGTACAATAACGTCCTCTCATTCCTACGCTATAAGGTTATGGGTTCAAGTTCTCCCATTCTCAAAAACCTGGATTTATGTAATAATTCAAAAATAAAATATTCAAATTGGGTATGTAAATATGGAACAAATGCATTAATTAATATCAATGCTAGCTCCTAAGTGTTTTATGTTTACGTATCCGAAACCATTTCTAGAAAATTTTTACTTGAAAAGAGTTATGTTTGCAATTTTACATTTATATAATGGAAAAATATAACTTGAAAGGGTATTTTGGTCCCACAAATATTAATTTTGAATATAAAGAAACAATTTACAGAGGGCCTATTAATTTGAGGGATTTTTATAATTTTTGCATACAGTGTAGCATATCTTTCACCAAAATGGACCACATGAAAAGAGATGCCTGATTTGAACCTACAACGTGTTTTAAGTAGTTGAAATGTTTGTTAGGCCCCAACAAATCTGATCATGTACTTCTTTTTGACCCATTTTAATTGTGTTTTAACAGATTGAATGATCCTCCTAACAAATTCATTTGAAAGCTGCCATAATTTATGATCATCTAGATGGTCTAACCAATACTGCACAATTCTCTTGCTTTACGACCATCTTTTTTCAATAAATAAAAAAAAAAAATGAAAATTATTTAGATACAAATTACAATTTGTTTATTTTAACTCAATATTGACCTGGAACAAATTTGTGTCATTTGTCAACCCTAATTAAAACCATAAGACAATAGTTGCATAGATGAGTGGGATTATGTAATACTAGTTATATTCAATGACATTTTGCAAATAAAATAATAGAATTTTCACCCATGTCGTGTCACCAACAATTATATATATATATATATATATAATTGTTCTATGGAAATCATTACAATTCATTTCTTGCCCAGAATATTTAATGATTTTTGTATTTGAAATTATATTACTCTGCAATACAAAGACTCGTACCCCTTTGATGCACACTACAAATATCAAAGAGAGGATGATACAAATTTCTACACATGAAAAAAATCTGACTACTGTTTACTTGTTACAACATCAAAACCTTAAACCTAAAAAAAAAGGGGAAGAATCTCACACTTGCAAGGTAAAATTACAAGCACAAGATTGAGAAACTATGGCTGATTTCCTGGAGGGATCCCGCAACTTGAAAACTTTGGATTATCTAGAATTTTGCAAACATGGCAGAAAGGTAGAGAGCAAAAAATTGTCTAGGCATAGCATATGTATATATGCATATAACTCCAGGGTACCGTTTATGGATGAACAAACAGTACCTTGAAAAATGTTGAAAAGAATAAGTAACGATGAAGACCTACAACATTTTATGAGAAGAGAACCAGTAACTGTAGGATATTTTCACATTAAGATTGATTGACATAGAGGACAGGGACCAGCCCGGCCATTTTTCCATCCCTGCCAGGGCGTTTCTTCTTCACCTGCAATTGATAGAATAAGAGTAAATCAACCATATGCATGATTCCTTCAAAATGATTTTCTCACTTGTAAATTACTGATAAGCTTGCTTTAGCTAGGTGGAAGGAACAGAGAAAATCAAGTTTCTTTTTCCAAGTATGTACTCTTCTTTCTATAAATACTTACATAATACCATCCATCCACTTCGTACTCAATTTCAACATCCTCTCCTGCTGTCAAATTCAACTGCAAGGGAATGAAAAACCATAGTTAATCATCAATGTAGGCTATCAAATACACTATGTGCAGCGTCAATCAGATATACTACATGCAGAGTCCAAACAGATTAAATATGTGGATCCAATTCTATACTGTAGCAATAAATAAGTATCCATATGTTGAATATTTGGATAAGTGAAACCGTCCCAAATATTGAAACAGCAGTTCTTATTTCTAAGGCCAAACTAAGAATCACCTACCTCATCATCTCCACCTGCAGTGAAATCATAAAGTGCTGATCCTAATTGACGACTTCCAGAAGAAACTCGATCCTCATCTCTGGATCCAAAACTTTTAGACCCGCCTCCAGCTAATGGGTTCTCAAATGACTCGTGCCTTTGCCTGGGAGGTGATGTGTACGGTGGAGGCTCTTCTCTAATCTGAAAAAACTTCTAAGAATTAGAACCTGAACTCAATTCATAATATAGAAAAGTGAAAGGAGATTCGTGAAAGACCATCAACCCTTACCGGAGAACCATAACCCTCGTACATTGATGAGAAACCTCCTATGGATTGATTGCTGGACCTGCTTGCTTTCTCCTGTTATACATTTTTTAAGTAAGACAAGGTCAATAACATCAGGATTGATTATATAAATCCTGTAGGTATCAGTTCAGATTCTGTAATTTCATTGTACTGTCACAAAGAAATTCCAATTTCCTAATTGTATATCACATTATCTGATATGCATATAATAACAAAGTAGAAGACAACCCATTCGAATATAGAAGATGAGAGAGAGAAAGGGATTGAATATAGGATTTAATTAAAATGTGGAATAAAATAGTCAAAGCTAGCCATTTTATTAAACAGAAAAAAAAAGGGGGTTTGGGTGACTAGGCTTTAAAATATAACTTCTAGATTGTCCAGAGTATCTTAGCAATCTGTATTAAAAACTGTTAATTGTATCAATCTTCTTAGGGTTACTGGAATGAGCTTAAAAGTCTAAAGTTGTCAGATCAATAGTACAATCGAAGAAAGAGATAAACAAAATACAAAACCATTTCATTAATCCTACCGAGGTCTTGGAAGCTCCATAGGTGGATGGCTTTGAACTAAACAAGGAAGGGTAGTTCATTCCACCAAAATGAGATGATATGGAGGTTTCAACCGATCCAGTTGAATCTGGGGAAGATGACCCAGAGGACCTCACATCATCCTCCTGCAAATTACAAGGGATGCAATTAGAAAATAAGTTGATTTGGATTTGTATTACTTCCTGGATTTATCCAATTGTGCAAGAAAATGGCAAAACGCGTACCTCTAATTCTGAAGATTCTAGAAGCGTCTTTGCCCACATATCATCATAACTCATTGAAGGTCTTGAGATGACATTCTCCTCATCGACATCTGGAGCATCAGTTCCAGCACCAGCAAGAAATTCATTGACCTACCATGTAGCACAGATGATAAGTAAGCACTTAAAATGATATTAACAAAAAGCATATAACTCTAAAGGCTAATGTTATTACTTTCAGCAGATTACAGCATAATTGAATTTAGGATTTAACAGCTATTAGTATCCATAATTAATCAATAAAAAACAATAACATTCAACCAAACAATTACCTTGCTATCGAATAACTTAGCCAATAACAAACTATTTAAACAAAAGGATAAAAGCCAGGAAAAAATGGAGGCAATTTTCAAAACTGTCAGAAACAGTGTGTCCCATGCAAGGGCCATTAAAAAAAAAAACATTTGGCTGTTAATAATCAAGTAGAACTTGGGAGATCTCCCTATTGGATCAGTAAAAGGAGAAACAAAAACTGAATAAAGGGTATCTATGCTCATTTTTTTATCACCATTATCCCAACAGCAGTGCTACTTGTCAAGCAAGAAAAAGCATGATACAGTTGAGGGGACTTCTCTAGTAGAAAGGAGAAACTAATCTTGGTGGTTTTGGAGGAACTACTTGTTAGACATCCATTTCCATTGTTATTTGGTCAACTCAACAGAGATACATCACAGGAGCTCCAAGGAAACTTTCCACACAAACTATCTTGCCACATGAAAGGCATGGTGTTGTTTTAAAGGAAGTAATGTCGCCAAGAAGCTAGAGCATCCTAGTTACATGCTCAATGGCCAACCTCCACAAAAAATTTTACTTTCAGTTATAAGAGGTGACATTATGATTTACAAGTGCATAGAAAGTCTCCGGTAAATATATATTTCTGTTTCATTTCCCGGTAGCCAGCTGATTGCGTTGTAAACAAACGTGCTTAAGTTGCTTAAATATTCATCTGGTGTAGATGGAATTATCATGCAAGATCTTCTGCAATGCATTTCATTCTCTTTCTTATAGGTATTGTACAAGTGGTGATCAAATTGCAGAAGGCTGATGATCAAAATTGCTAGGTCCAGAAAATATTATTTGCATGTGTCACAAAGTCTCCTAAAATCTGCTTTTGATGTTAATCTAGGTTGCATAGAAGATTAATGATGAGACGCTCCACCATACTTTGGTGCTTATGTTAAAAATCCATAGCCAAAGCTTTATGGACGTTAAACAATCACTGCTCTATCCCAAAGTTGCACTTACATGTGCTTTATGTGTATGGATAGCTGATCACCACCGTGGTTTTAAGTTTGAATTTTATAGATTCTTTAAAGTTTTCACTCTACAAGAAAATTCTGTTTTCTCAGCAAGACTTACTTTATATTTTTATTATATATGTTTCAAACATAAATCTAGAGAGCAAGTTAACTGACAAAACCATTATATCAGGAAAATTTCTTACCCTATTCATTGCTGGTGCATTCTTGTCCCACAAGCCATCATCACCAAGGTTTGCTGCCCATGCATTTACTAGGTCATCGTCAAGCGTGTCAGGCTCAGCTGGAGCTGATTTAGATTCATAAACAAGGTCAGAAATTCCAGTGGCGACTGCTGGATCACTCAAACCAGCAGATGCACTTATATTATGCCGAGTTCGATAGATGTCGATAAGTTTTGCACTGTTGTAAAATTTCAGACAGGTAAAACAAGATCAAAAAGGGTAATCATAACAGTCAAATAACATTAACAACAAATGAGAAGCACTCCGCTGACAGCAAAATATAACTAAGCAATTTCAGAGACCTAAAATTCAAACTTCTCCGGTTTAGACTCAAAATATTTCAGCCATAAAGCATACACCTCAAAAAATGAAAAAGAAATAGGAGAAATTGACACATTCAATGATATTGCATATGACTTCATTCTCAAGGCATACAATCAGAATGATTTTAATTTTTAAGATTCAAGTAAATAATAAGATATGGCTGTACAATCACCTTAATATCTTTAATATGAAAAGTGTAGAAGTGTTAAGAATAAATTAGGGTAGATTGGGTAGCACCTGGAACAGTGCAACTCTCATATTATACAGGAAGGTTCCAGAAAAGGGGCAGCATACCAGCTTCTAGAACACCTTCCACTTTGGTTGGGCTGAGATGGAGGTAGTGGAACAGAAGGACCTTGGCGGGAGAGTTTCTTATCCATTTAAGCCAGAATTCGAGATAAATGGTTCTGGCGACTGTTGGATTCTTTTAGTAGCTAGGCACCCTATGTCTTTTACCAATTTCCCTTCAGTATTTCATATCCTTTTTTTCTATTTTATTATTATATTGTATTTTGGCACTGCTCTTGTATACTTCCATATGCTTTTGATACACTCTCTAGACTGATTTTCACATCAACACCATGTAAAACATCAAAAGTAACAATATCAAAAACCCTAAATTTCCACTGGAACTTTAACCAATAAAAAGAAATAAATACAAAAAAGCCCTAAGAAGCACAAGAAAAACCACAACTCCAAAATGTCCAACTAGTATAGGTTAACATTTATAAATCCTAAATCGCAGATCCATGAAAAAACTAAAACAGAGAAAACAATGTGAAGTAGAAAAAAAAAATGACCAAAGGGGGCAATGGCAGAAGTGTAAGCTACAAATGCGGTACCTATGGTTGAAGACAGGTCTGGAAAAAAAAAAAAAAAATACACATTTATACGGTAACTGTTAGTTATTATGACTAATATCAAGCATAGTGTATTGGTATACATTCATAAACCAACAATATAAGATATCAGAATGACAAAGAGAGATGAAAACCAAGACTGCAACTGGCATATCTTAATAATGCATGTGAGCAAAATCAAAATTCAAGTTATTATGTCGTCTCATCTGCTAATTTCCATTTTTTTTTTTTTTTGATAAGGAACAGATTACTACATTAATAGAAAAATAGAAACACAAAAGGAGAACAAACTGCCCTCAAAGCAAAAAACAAAATATGAATTAACCATCCTCATTCACTGCTGATTAATTTATTGTTAAACAGGTATCATTAATCTCAAAGAACTAAAGACAAAACAATCTATAAATAATGTACCTAACTGGCCCCAAAGGAAGATACTTTGCTCTTGGGACGAAGCAGAACAACGAAACTAGATCTAATAATCTCTCATGTGTTTCATATAGTTTCTTAAGTTCTTCTTCTGTCCATTCTTTTTTTGCATTATCATGATTGCGTATGTCCCTGTTCATATAGACAATAAATTTTTATGAGTGTCATATAGACAATAAATTTTATGAGTGCCACAAAATGAAAGACAAATTAAAAGTTAGCTACTCAAAAGTTTCATGTCTCACTTGATCAGCTCATCTTGTGCTCTATACATTTCATCCAAAACCTTCACCATGGGACTTATCAGAACTCCAAGGCCTGTACCACTGGCTCCTTGATCTTCCCCATTACTAAGATGCATTTCTGACAACTGAGATTGCACACCGCCCTGAGCTAAAGCATGCAAAAATTCATAAATCTGTAGCCTAAAAGGCTCACCAGACCTGATTGCCATAGTTGTAAGAGCTTGAGCAGCAGTAATCCGAATCTGGAATGCCATATAGACCAGAACTGGTAAGGAAAGCGGAAAACTCAAGCAAAATAATTGTGACATCTTTCAAAATAAAACATATTATGATAACAAATTGAGAACTTATCTAGTTCACATAGTCAGAGCTATTGAACCTAGACACAAGATAATGCATCGGCTCACACAATTTTTAATTTTTTTTAATAATCTCATAAAACAATATTGGAATTTAATAAGCAGAAATTAGTTGAAAAGGGTCTCATTGCCTGTGTCAGCATAAATATACAGAAATTGGTGTACCACTGTTCTGAAAATCATTATCACTCCAACATCTGATGGACAACCATTACTCAAGAGTCAAGACCATACCAATCCATATTTTAATACATCATCAGCCATATACTGGTATTGTTTAACTCCATCACCACCCCAAGTTCACAGGTAATTAAAGCTATAGGATTACCACAGTGTGGGAATTTATACCTCCCAGCTGCCACTAAAAGCACATCTCTGAAGTCGAGTCAACGCACCAGCAAGAGTAGGGTTGCGAGAACTAGCAGCAGCAACCATTTTATCTGCATCTAACAACATCAGTGCAGTACCAGGAGGAGTTGCAGATTCCCAAGCATATTCAGAAGCAGCATAATTTGCATTTTCACCGAGGAACCATACCTACAAATGCATTATTTCTGAAATTAAAAAATAGAACCCTCTTTCATAGAAATTCAAACAATTCAATTGGATTAACAAAGATGCTTACTGCAGCTTGGACTAGTCTTTGTAATGCAAGAGCTGACTTTGGATCGGATGCAGATACCCTATCCACTGATAAAGGTCCAAACATTGACCCAGGCTGTGGTGGTGGTAAGTCAAGCACTATAGTGACTGCTTCCAAAGCAGTGTGTTTTCCATCAGGACCAGCTCCAACAAGGCATGTCTAAAATTCATAAACAAAGATTCAATCAATTACTCATGTGCGTGTGTATGTTGCCCTATTACCAAGAGATCAAACAATCAAACATAAGCAGAAAGAACTTTGTACTTGACACTTCATATATAATGGTAAAATAGATGGCAAAACACAATTATACTTATAAAAGCAACAACGCCATCTGAGAAGGGGATAATCAATAGTTAAAAGAACAAAACATCGTGACAATCGATAAAAAGATCATTAAAAAAGGAAAACGATCATTAGAGTTGATAATCAAATGACAACATACTTTCCACAGTAATTGTAACACATCAGCGTCGATCTTCCCCGGAACTTTAGTAGCAAAGATCCTTGCAATTTCAAGAAGGGTGACAGCCATATCTGGAGTTGCCTAACAAACAAATGACAAATTACAAATATATTATCAAATGAGAATTATGAGATAACTCAGAATAACAACCATTTCAACAAGCATTAATAGTTCTCTCCACTTCATATTTTCCATCTTCACTTGGCCCATAGGGCATGGGCTTAATATCCTATCAAAAGTTAAAAGCAGTCGATTCTTTTGTCATTTGAGTAGAGGTATATTTTTATTAGATTAAAGCAAACTTACAAGGTAATAAAACAAGGGAGTTAGTAATGTTTGGTTCACATGAATCCACCCTAAATTGAAAAGAAGATTCCAATGAAATTCCCATTTTATTGTTTAGTAGCAATAAAAAAATTAAAAAAAGAGGAATTGCTATATTGTGTCTTCTAAATTTAGTAGTTGTGGTTCTTGGCTGAGGTGTTACGAATCCTAATTTCATTCCATAATAACTTTTAACTTCCAACTTTATCCCTCATAGTTTTCTATACTAAATTGATAGTGCAATAAAGACTTAATTCAAATAGTCAAATTTCCAAAGAATACTTGATGACAACAGCTAGTGTAATAAAGTTCCATTGTTCCACTATACATTCCAGACTAAAGTGTAATGAGTTTTATAACTATTAAATATATCAGGAACGGTATGCACAGTCCTTTTCTTCTTAATGCACACTAATTTTGTTAAAATTAGTACCACCTTGAACACCTTTGTGAAGTTGATAAAAACTGATAAAAACTGTGAAGAGTAACAAAAGCATTCAAACGGTACTGATTTTAACAAAAACAGTGCGCACTAATAAGATAATTCTACGGGTATGCACTACTTTAAGTATCTAAATTACCTATTCTCTTTAATCATGTTTATTCAAGAGACCGGTAAACAACTTCATAACAATAGAAATAAAACAACAATTCGATACTATACTATAGATTAGTATATTAAAGTACCAAGAAGTGGAGGTGCTAAAACTAAATATACACTATATATGATCTGATGTCATCACATACCTTAAAACGAGCATGCAAAGTGAGTAAAATATCATTCAATAGTGCTGCTGGCCAAGCTGGATCAGAAAGCTCAGATGCAATAATAGATCCTAGTTCGTCAAATGATTCATAGGGACTTTGCATCCATATTAATGCCTTGATTACCATAGCTCGGACGTAAACACACTCACATGCTACAGTTGTTCGCACCACTTCCATAAGTGAAGCTAATAAGCCAGCAATTGTATCCTTGCCACTTGTTCCATTAGATACAGAGGCTGCTCTTCGAATACCTAGTAGAAAGTTAATAAAACAAAAGCAAAAATAGTCAAAGACTAAAATGGTCCGTGGGAATGTACAATCAAATATTATATCAATCACCAATTTAGACAAATACCTATTTCAATCATATCAATAATAAATTTATCCACATGAAAACCTAAACCACAGAAATTTTTATTTTTTTGATAACCCATAAATCCTCTAAACCCACTTAGCAAACTTGAGTTTGAATCTGAGGCCCGCCGAACCCAACAATCTTTGGGAAACAAGAAACTATGGCTTTTGGCCATGTAGGTACCTATGAAGGGATTTGAACCCCCGGACCTTGAGGGAGCAAACCACAGGTCTAACCATCCGCTAACACCTAATGCGTAAACCGCAGAAGACTTATTTGCACATAGAACAATCACTAAACCCAAGATATCATCAAGAAATTCCATAATCAAGTACAAATTTTACCTTAAAATTCTAAATCCAATCTGAACAAGCCATAAATGTAGTGAATTAGTAGTGCAAGTATCAGAAATGATAAAATTAACACAGAAAACAAAACATCTAGAATGATTTCACATAAACAGAAAACAACAGAATTACATAAGTCCTACAAAACTGATTTTGTTGAAGATATTGGACACAGAAAAAAGGTAATAAATAATTTTGTGTAGTCAAGTAGCAGAAACCAAAGGTAAAAACTCACTTGAGACAATGAATTAGAGGTAATTTGTTCAAAGCTAACCTATGTGAAATTATAAACCATGGTTAAAGTGACAATGCCACCATATACAATCACTTAAATACACCAGAATTTTGACTGTTAGGGATTCTCTTAAATACATGAATGATCTTATCCAGCACATGTACGGAACTGACAGAAGAAAAGAGAAAGAAAAAAAAAACCTTCAGGGCGTGAGGTTTCATTAAAATCTGAATCAAGTGAATCTACAGGCTCAGAATATGTATTTAGATGAACTCCTTCATCAACATCCTGTAAGCCTAAAGAAAATGCTGCAGCACGGCTTTTTCCCATCTCCTGCACAACTCTAGCTGCTGCATGTAGTACTGGCCTTGAGAAACTACGGAAAGAACTCTCTAATCTGAACACAAACCGGAAGAGAATAATCATTTTAAACAATGCACTTAGTAAGAACAACACAGTTACCAACCCATTATATCTCACAAAACAATACAATTACTATCCACCCATGAGAAATCATATCACATCTAACCTTGTCAGCATAGATTAAATAGGCTCTACTAGCTCAAAATAATAATAATAATAATAAAAATAATATTATAAAGTAAAGGATTGTGATCAACCTTCTCATTACAAGTTTAATAAGAGGTTGTGGGCGCCTTGTCTTCTGAGATTTATCTTTAGAAGCCTTTGGTGGAAGTGCATCATTTGATTCAGCACTGGATCCCTTTGATGACACAGAAGGTGCTTCTGGCAACTTGAGAATTTCCCTGGTTAAACGGTACCACCCAGCAGCCCGCTCTTCAGTCCTACATCACATAAATGTAAGGATGACTAAATTAATTGATGACGGCAGACTAAGATGAGCGACTGAGGGATAGTGCCATGTCATCTCATGCTTAAATGATTTTTTCTATTTGAGTTTAAAAGATGATGTGGCACTACCTCAACCCTTGGATTAAATAGATGCATGGTAGATGTTTAAGTTTAGATTTAAGTCAATAATTTAAGTTAAAATCAGATATAGTTAAAGTCAAAATTCATCAAAATCGATGGATTTCACGAAGGTCCTTACTTTGGGTTAAAATAAATGATCCCTTATAAGAGAACCACTATATATATATATATATACAGATAAATACACATACCTCTCTGCGTTTTCAGATTTTCCCAATACACATAAGATTGCCTCAAAACAGACTCTTTCACTGGGATCCAACAGGAGCTGATAGAGTACAGAGTTGAACTGAGATTTTATGTCCGGCCTCTCTACACCAAATTTCAAAGAAGCCTGTCATATCAAAAATTCAAGGCATACATACCAGTTATACAAAAAAGAACTTTCCAAACACACTTACCATCCAGTGAGCGAGCTCTAGATATTGTATGGCACAACCTGGCCAATGATACTCTAGCAAGGACATCATGCAAATGGAGGACATCCTGCAAAGCCCCTGATTACACATCCAAATATCTTAATGGCAACCACCAAAATTGAGTAATAAGCAACAAGTAAAGCATAAAATAAGTGCAAACAAGTTCATAAGAGATTCAAAGAAGCTGGAAACTAAAACAGAGAGACGCCTGACAAGAAAACAAGCAAATTACAGATTTTCTTCAAGTGGACCACGTAATACCCAAAATCAATTCAGCATCAAGAGTCCTGGTACAATATCCTATGTTTCAAATCATATAATGCCCTTCCTATGGTTAAGATTAAATCTGATATCCCAAATTATTGCAAATTCAGAACAGCACATATCTAATGTCATCCTAGTCACTCAAAATTCATTAATCTATTGGTTCACATGATAATATCGAGAAAGTTCAGGAGAAGGTATAGTAATCAATTAGTCAGCTGAAAAATAGTGTCTCAAGTTTAACGAGGGTTTGGATTATGTAATCTGCTTCATAGAAATGAACCCTTTTAAGTAAATTGCTTTGGAGGTCCCTTTGGAACCAGATTCACTATGGCAGGCTGTCATTAGAAGCAAGTATGGACTAAATTTGAATGGCCGGATGCTAATGGAATGGTCTGTCTAGAGGCAGCAACCACAGTACCTAGGTTTCTATCCTCTCATATCAGCAGTTTTTTTTTTTGTGCATTTTCTTAAGATTGGTGGGAGATGGTTGGAGGATGGTTTTGGGAGGACAAGGGGAGGAGCGAAACCTCTTTTTGTCAACTTTTCAGCCATATGTATAGGCTGTCATTAAGGAAGCATCATCCTATAGCTGATTTTGCAGTTCTTGACTCCTACCAGAGGGAATGGGACCTCAAATCTCGCAGTAATCTGAAGGAGAGGAAAGCAATTAAGTGCACCCAAATTAAATTATAGCAATGATGCTTTGACGGAGGATAGGAGATATTTCCTCAGTAAAAATACTCACACCCCTTAGTTATGGGCATAATACACACGGATGACGAAAATTGGTTATTAGGCACCGAGACCCCCTAGCATTAAAGGAGACTAATGGACAACAGCTCCATTAGTTTGACTTGGATTTACATACATAAAGACTAACCCTTGAACAGTTTAAGATTTAAAAGAATAAAATCATTAAGTAATTATAAGAGTATCATAAATGATAAAACATAAAATATGGAAAAACAAAAGTTGGGAGCCACCTCCTCCCAACAAAGGGAGATGCCAATGCAAGCCTCCTACCATTCTCCCCCTTTTCCATTGTGGAGGCTCACTGTTACAATGAAGGACGCTCACATGAGCCTCCTCTCACTTCCCTTCACTCTCAACTCAACTTATCTCTCCACTCTTCCCTTGTTATCTCATGGTTTAACTTCAATGGTTTTGGTGGATTTTATGATTTGAGTAGTTTTGGTTGATTGCTTTGGGTATAAACTTAATTTGGGTGGTGGTAATGTTGGGCATGGGCTTGATTTAGGGGAGGTGGTTGGATTAATTGGTTGTGTTTGATTTGTGAATTGTATTTCTTATGGGGTTTATTGATGGTGGTGGACTGGTGGGTGGCTGTTTGGCCCACCTTAATGAAACAGGAGGGTCCTCCATGGTGTAGGAGAAGAGGCTCCTCCTTAGAGAGCAGGCCTTCCCCTTTACCAAGGAGTCTTCTCCCTTAATTATTTTTCTTTAACTTCTTTTTCTATTTCCGATGGATTTTGCTATTTTTGATAGATTTTTTTCTGATCAAATCTATGCTCCCAAATTTTTTTAATATTTTTTCAATCTTCATCAAATTCATCAAATCTGGGAGCTTCCTCTAAGATTTGATTGGATCCCAAATTTCATTTTTTTTTTTTTCTTTTTTTCTTTTTTTTTTTTTAATTCTAGTTAAA
Source organism: Acer negundo (assembly GCA_035582765.1). Classification (NCBI taxonomy): domain Eukaryota; kingdom Viridiplantae; phylum Streptophyta; class Magnoliopsida; order Sapindales; family Sapindaceae; genus Acer; species Acer negundo. Next base: position 16,275,453 of record CM069242.1, read on the forward strand.
AAAAAAAAACTGTTGTTTACTATTTTTAAGTCTATCATAGGTAATGTCTATGTTGCCCTTCCTTTGTTAATCACTAATGGGATCCATCTAATGGCAAGGGGACTCGGTATCTAATAACCAAATTCCGTTATCCATGAACATTATGACCATAGTTTAGGGTGTGAGTATTTTTCCCTATATTGGCTGCTTGATTGGTCTGGCTCCTCAGTAAAATCCTTTTTCTATGCCGGGATTCAAAATTCAAATCCCAGCAGCCCCTCTTTCACCCCTGCAAACTTTATACGAAGAACTAAGGTTCTCAATAAATATAAGACTTTTGGGTTACAGTCGCCTATGCTGTACACAAATGATAGGATCCAAAGGAGAAGAACCGGTTTGTGCTTATCAGTTATCCCCATTCTCAATGGTCTGTGATGTGTAAAAAGAATGCTGAAAGTATCAACCGCCTTTCTATTCATCGCCCTCTGATTGTCAAGCTTTGCAACAATCCCTTTAAAACAGCTAAAATAAGTTGGTCTAAGCCAGCCTCTTAGGGGCCTTTTAGCTGAACATTGAAAGCCATATGGAGGGGGTAAGAAGGATGCTATTTTTAGAGAGTGTGCAGTGATAGCCAACCTTTGCATGATTGAAATGAAAACAAATTGAGAGTTTTTAAGACTTCAATAGGGATAGAGTAAATCCTTATGAGATAGTGTCAACTCTCGCACTTTTCTTCAGGTTTCAGTTCCCCTTGAATTTAAGGATCAGTTTTTATCTTAGTAGGAAGGGGAATTATGTGAGAAGAATGATCCAACTGGTTTTCTTTAATTCCAGTCTTGTTTTGTGGAATTCTTGTTCACCTATCCCTTCTTCCTTTCATGGTATATTTTTGTTTCTGATAATAATAATAATAATAACAACAATAATAATAATAATAATAATAATAATAACACAAACGGAAAAGATTGAGAAGAATACCTCCAGGGAGAACAAGCTTTCCTGCACAAAAGTTAACAAGATAAATAGTTAGATGCATGTAAACAACCAAACCTTGGTTCCATGAGGACCATGACAATATAAGAAGAAAACATCTTTTTATGCCAGTAAACATCATGTGAATGTGAAAGGGTTTGAAAGATAATCAAGTCACCTAATGACATAGCAACAGCATAAGGATCCTTAGTTGCCAGCTCAGAGAGGATTTCCAAAGCATGCCTTACAGCAACTGGATCAGCAAATGAAACCCTACAGTGGAACACAAACCCTATTGGAAATGACAAGTTTAAGGGAAAATTGAAAAGAGCAACATCAAAAGACACCATGAACTAGTATTGGAAACGACAAATTCAAGGAAAAATTGAAAAGAGCAACATCAAAAGATACTGTAACTAAGTGTAAAAAATTATCTAGACAAGTGCATAAAAGGATAACCAGCCAAATGTCTCCAACGGACAACGTTATCAAGGACACCATATATCGGATTAAAAGGAAGAATCTCTCAAAGATATAATACAAAGATTCAATATTCAAAACAATAATTTATCAAAGAGGGAAAGATATACACCACTCACAAATAATATTCACAATCCAAATTCAGCTACAAAAGACCATATTTCTACAAAAGCCCAAATAACAATGACTCCCAATCAGAAGTATCTCATATCAAAAAAGACAAATCAAAAGTCTAGAATTACAAGAAGTTGGAGCAAACCTTTGACCTTTTTTTAGTATTCCCCTTCCATATATTGGGATGAGTACATAGGATATCTAGTGTATGAATCATAGACATGAATATTGTCCAATCAAACAGAAGTTCAGGAGGCATGAATTCTTCAATGATGGGAATACATGAATTTAGCTGCTAAAGTACTTAAAGTGCAAGTAAAGACAAACAAGAAAATAGGAATATAGAGCCCATACATAAAGCAGTTCTTTTTTTCTGAGTGGTAAAGGAAGTGAAGGAGAACAGCCACAACACATTAACCAAGCACAGTAGGAAAGTTTAACAGCCACTAAAACCTGATTGGAAGATAAGTAATGACAAGCTTAAGAACAATTTAACTTTTTATTGTAGATGAATCAGTAAAAGTGACAACATCAGATAACAGTGAAAGCACGGCATTGTAATATCCATGGTTCAACAGTAACCATCTTAGGACAATTAATCAATCCCCAACGCATAGAACTTCAAAAGCAAATTGCAATACAATAGGAAGCAAAACAAGTTGTCATCAAGCTAGCCACCATTCATGCAGTTCTTTAACTTGTATAGGTTTCAGTTGAATGTTAATTAAAGTTCTTGATTTCCTCACTAACAACTTTATAGGGATCCAATAAATCAAGAAGAAAAACAAAAACTGAAGATGCTATCATTGGCATCTCGAATGCAGAAAAAATAAGAGATAAGAACAAAAACAGAAAATAAACTATCAAGATCAGGGACCTTATATAATGTGCTCATTTCAGAGACAAGAACTATTCTTTTCAATCAAGGCTGGACCATTTAGTTGCCCCAATTAAAATATCAATAAACTGATAGAACAAATGAATACATGCTTCAGCAGTTAAAACAACTGCGAGACCATTGAAAACCAGCAAATGATACTCTTAAAAAATAACTAAATAAATTGCTATAGGGGCAGATAAAGCCATAAAGGTTTAAGGAACTCTAGAATTTCATTCAACAAAGCAACAAATTACCATTACTGGTTAAGTGTATATATCAGATGATCATGTCCATAGTTTTTGCAAACGTCACATAGATGCCAGCAGCATACTGAAAGTAATAAAGATGTAGCATCGATAAAACAAATAAATGTCGGTTAAAGACCAGAATGTAGAAAACTACCCCTGCACCGCACGATGTAGAAATAATGGATTTCCTGGATCCAAAGGAAGTCTCCTCAAAGCACTCAAGGCAGCGTATTGCAAGTTACCCCGTATGATGGACTGATAATCAACAAAAAATGGTTCAAACTAAGAGTGCAATAACTCATGCAAAAAATAAAAAGTAGTGGAAGCATAAGGTGGCCTTTATTTTACAACAGATTTCACTTTTTAATGAACAAAGACAAATCAAAACTAAGGCACATGCCAACAAAAAAAGTTGTGATATGAAATGCAAAATAAGCGTGATTTTTCTACTAAGATGAAGCAAACATCTTAAAGTTTCCTCCAAGACTATGAAATTAGCATTTACTTTACTAGACAAAATTGTTCTCCATTAATCCAAATTTTATTTGAAGAGGTGGACTACCCAGGTTCACCCATTCACAGTTTCACATGATTAATTATGAGTAATATAAAACACTGTTAAAGGTTTTCTCATTTCACCGGAAGAACCTTTTGGATAAGATAGTGTGATTGGAAGAATCCCTGACCTCATGACCGATATGAAGAAACTTTCTCAAGGACTTCAAGCTAATAGCAAAGTCATTTCTATAGGTGTAACTCCCTTGGCTATTTAAACAACTTTTCATAAACTATAGTTGTTAAACTAATCTCTTCAGTAGTAGTAGAAATTAGTGTAAAGGATAAAGGTTCACGTCGAAGTGCCTACTACCAAGAACTATTTGTCACTGTGAATGGACTATTAAATGAAATATTTTTTCTATTAAAATCAAAGAGAAAGTAACATTAATAAGAAAGAAGATACAAAGCCAAAAGTAAGGAAACAATGAAACCATGTGAATCAATAACATAATAATGAGCAAGCTTAAAAGTTACCAATAATGATTATCAGAAGCTGATAATACTACCTCTTTGTCACCACCTTTAGTACCAAACATTCCTTTCTTATGTTTTTGGGGGACATCGGCAACCTGAAAATAAATTTGTCATCTATAAAGCATTACAACGTAAGTACAATCATACACTATAAACTTACTGTTGTAAATCCCAAAAGAAATAAAATAAAAAATTGCAACCAATTTATTTAAAAAATAAAAAATAAAAATAAAAATAACTCGAAGTTGTATTAGATAAGGTAGAGCACCAAGCAACCTGATGTAGGACAGAAATCAAATTGGCAATAATTGTTTTCTAATTTCTATAGGATTTATTTTCCCTTTTCTTTTAGTATTTATTTCCTTATTTTTCTAAGAATTCTTCGTGCTTGCTTAAGTAAAATTTATCATTTTAGGAACTTGTATTTGTTTAAACATAGTTGTAATCGGTGTTTTATGGAGTAGTTTAATTAATAAAATTACACTCTTTTCAAAAGGATTATTTTTCTGTGGATTCAAGGTTATATTAATCTACTCAAACGATGTTGGATCTTTCTTCAATGTGTTCAAGAGCTATTGAGTTTACCTCATGGTTTGACAAAGTGAATTATCTTTCATCATTGTGAAAAGAAGCTACTAAGATTGCCTCAGGGTTTAACATCAAATCATTTTACTCTACCCCACAACACCGCAACCATTGTTTCCAAAACTTTTATATCCGGAGGACATGATCTACCTTTTTCTTTCAAAGTTTCACTTCTAAAGGGCATAACTTGCTTTCTCCTTAAAGTTCCATGGAATATTCTATGATTCAAATAATTTAAATTATGCAGACAACTCATGAAATATCACAAAATTCAGATATGCATTCCTTCCCAAATGAAAGTCTTTCTAGCAATGATGCTATCTTGTAGGTAAACAAAGTCCTTTAAATTCACAAGCTACTCATAATCCATTTGCTCATTCAAATAAGAATCTAGATTTTAAAATTACATTTGAACTTTCGGTCACTCTAAAATGTTACATAAATTATTTAGGGGAACTCGCATCCGATTGAAAGAGGAGACTTACTACTTCAACCATACACAAACAATCTTTCTAATCATTTTCTGGTAAGCAAGAAAAATAAGAAAACAAAACATGTTCTCTCAAATGCTAATGGAACAACTTAAAGAAGGACAAACCTTATCAAGAATGCCGAACACAATTTCATACAGCTTGGACAAAATATCAGTGTTGCTTGAAGGGGCATACGTAAGAGCCTTTACAGCTTGCAATCTCCGCGCATGAACTTCAAAGATAACAGATAGAAAAAAGTCAGACTCTCCAACCAATTCAAAAGGTACTTTTTCCTACTGTTAGAACTTAGAAGTCAACTAAGCAATAACAAAAACAAAATTTCATTGCATTCTAAACAGTTATGTTCAACTAAGCAATAGCGATACAAAGACAAAATTGCTTGAATAAAAAACAATCAAGTTATCATCATGCACTATTTTTGCACTAATCTAAATTTTTTATAAGCAATAAACATAATTTTCTAATACAAAAAAAATGGACCAGCAGTCCATAAATATTACATCAAAAAATACAGAATGAATACATTAATATCATATTACAATGATCTAGATATATTCCTTTCAAAAAAAAAATAAAGATATATCACATGATAAAGGTAGAATGGTAGATGAATCCAAAAATCAAAGTATGCAAGAAATTTGAAGAACCAGGCCAACAAGAGAGTATTAATGATAAAATGAATACAAGCAGAACCTGTCCACTAGGAAGGTGAACAAACTATCTAAAAAAACACAAACCTTTGTATTTCACATGGAAGCAAGTAAAAATATACTTCTACTTCTGTTTCTTTTGTTCTTTTTCTTTTGTTAATCTTGCTATAATAAATCAAACCCCCCAAATCCCGATGTAAGTGAAATATGATTCGAAAACCTCTTGCATGACAAGAGACCTCACTCACTAACCTAGGCAGTATCCAAATGAGTTTACAATAATCTAATCATTCAAACAATCAGATACATAAATTTGATATAGCATGTAGAACTGATAAACGAATTTACATTCAACATCAGGATTTGAAGCTTCAGTTGTGAGCTGATCTACTATCCGTGGTGCGACATCAGCTCTAGTCACCCCTCCACCAGCATCTATGTCAGCAAGAGCGTCCCAGTTCGGTGTTGGAATCCCACCACCCGGACTTAAGCCTTGTGAACCAGTATCTGATAAAATTCTGGCCAAGTAATAATACACATAACGAAGGACACTCCTATCTTCACACTGCTGATCAAGCTGTAGAACACATAAAATAAACCCCAGTCACCATTGATTTACACTATACCAGATTGATTTCTAAACACCCATTTCAAACCTAAATTCCTCATAATAAAAAGTGAAAACAATGTGCACTGCTAAACCAAGAGCTTGAAGCACAAGTTGCCGGCCATAAAGTTACGAAGAGCCAACCCAAAGTACATGCCTCAGTATAGTATATGATGGCATTTGTAGCATGTAATAAAATCAGCTCAAAAAATAGTCACGGAAACATACCATTAGAAGAGATGGAGCCAAGGAAGGATCAACAGAATTGTATACCGCAAGCTTTGGAAACACATGATGCACTAACTGCTTCTGGGAACTTTTCTATTCACAAATTATAGAATACATAAAAACATTATTCATTCACCCCAAGAAAAAAAATTGCATTTTCAACACAACATGAAAAACTTGTAAATGGAAAAGCCAAAAAAGGCATGTTTACCTGATCCGAGGTAGCAGCTAGTTCATGAATACTCCTGGCAAGTTGCGCATACGAAACCGGCTGTAAACGATCACATTGAACTCAAAATTTAAGCAAATAAACAACAGAACAATGGCAACAAAAAAAAAATGTGAACATTATAACGATGAGCAGTGAGTGATTGGACCTTACCTTCTTCTTCTGCTTTTGCTTCTGTGGCATGATATTGCCGATATTGCCGATATTTCCTCGAACAGGATTCAACACGGCCTTTGCAGCAGAAACAGTGTCACTTTGGATCTGCAAAAGCGCCGCTCTCTTCGATTTCCTCTCTCCCAATGTCGTCTTCGACGAAATCCCTCCACCACCTGACATCGGTGCCGCCGACGATGACGGGGCATTTGACGACGACGATGTGGTGGATGCCGACGACGTCGTTCCCGTCGCTGAAGCTGTCGACGGGTCGGCCGTTATCAGATCCATCAATGTCATCCCGGAGGATTCCTGTGATCAATCAAACGCGGTAAATACATAGAAATTGTTCGAATTTTCATTATCGAAAGCAAAGCAATGGAGATCTAACGAAAAAAACTGAATAAAATGATTTTATTACCGCCATGATTCTGGTTGAGAGAGAACACCAATTTCACTAGTTCTGAGAGAAATCAACTACAGAGAAACCAATTTCAGTTAATTTCAAGCGGAGAAATTGAAATGTTTTTTCTCTGTGATTTGGATCGTGTAAGCTTTGTAATTTGGTTCCATTTCAGTGGAAAGAATTTCGAATCGAAAACGAAAACTATCAAAATTATCCCTAACAAGATATAAAATTGCAAAATTACCTTACACTTAACAATTTATTACAAACTTGTCGTCAAAGATTGAAAAATCGATAATATCCCTATATTTCCGCATCTCAAGGGTACAGATATCGATATGAGGTATAATATCATTTCCGTAAAAATATAGATAGCCTTTGTCCCCAATTTTAGTGGGGCTACGAGGGGGATTGTAAAAAAATTCAGTGTTTTTGGTCTAGGCTGTGCAGGAAAAAAGATGGAGGTTAACCGAACAATGTTGGAGACTGATTAAACATACCCACACTCTAGCAGCCAAGGTGTTGAAAAATTGTTATTTTGCTAATTCGAATTTTTTGTAGGTGAACACTCATCCCTCTACGTTCCACTAGAAAAGCTCTCTATGGGATGTTGGTATTCGATGGAGGGTAGGGAATGGATCTTTGGTGCTTGTTTATAGGGATCGATGGATCCCCGAACGAAACAATGAAATGACCTTTTTATATGATTTCGACCATTCAAAAAAGTTAAGAACAAACACATGTAAGGTGCAACTGTTAGAATTAGACATCATTTAAAGGCATCTCCATTATCGTTTTACAAATAAGAATTATCATCATTACCAAATTACAGCATAGACTCTTAAAATAATTCAATGACATTGCAAGTGATTTTGCAATATTCACCGTATTAAAAGATGGACATGTATCTCTTACAATATCCCAGATTTAAATAGCCACACCACAAGAATATAAATATAAATATATATATATATATTTATATTTATATATATATATATATACATATTTTTTTTTATATATATATATATACATATTTATATATATATATATATACATACGGAAATTTTCTTATGAAGATGCCCTGATAGAATTATATAAGGACATTGAATGTAATCCACTCGTTTTACATACTTTGACTTAGTATGTATACACTTGTCAAATCACTTTTATAAATGAGTGGTTCACATTCAATATCCTAATAAAGTTATATAAGGATGCCCTAATAAGAACGAGACATATATATGTGTGAGAGAGAGAGAGAGATGGACATATTTCAATTTCCAAAGCTAAATATATTCCCCATTGAAGTCAAAATTTTATAGTTTTGGTGCAGATATCACAAGCTCCAAACAATCCATTTTAAAACCAGAAAAAGACAAATCTGATATGATGAAACTAGGTAATGTACCACATTCTTTGAAACAAACTTAGTCATCAATTCAAACCTTTTCCTATCAAAAATTAGATTATGGATATGAATCAGTGATACCAGTACCACCACTTCTTCGTCAGAGCTAAAACTCGGGTGTAGCGGGATGCTCCGTGCATCGCCCACCCTGATGCTACCACGTCAGCAACCTAAGACCTTCTCCTTCATCAGACATGGGGGAGAATGTGATCCAAAAAGCACCGATCCATCTCCATTTGATTACCGATTTAGTTCTTTCTAGCATGTACCTAACCCTCCATCTTCTAATGTATTTATCTAATAAAATAACATTCCATAAGCTAAATAAATACTTCTAGCAAACTCATGTACAAAATTCTTGACTTGTTTTCCATAAAAGTTTAGCTTAGCTGTAACTTCATGAGCGCGGGTTTCAGATTTCTTCCAATATAGTGGCCAAACCAACCAACTGTTCTTCTCTAATCTCCTATAAACGTCACAACACAATATACCAGATCAGAAAATTAACAATATTTTTTTAAAAAAAAAATTTATTATCATCCTGTCAACTTCATGAAAATCAACAACAACATTCCTAGCAAGTTACAAGGTCATAACATATAGATCATTTTTCATTACAAGAAACAAAAATTTAAGAATAAAAGAAGATGCTTGTCCATACACACAGTGAGGATTAAAATGAAACCCATTCAAAGATGCCATCTCAAGCATGGTAAGACGATCCAGCATTACAAACAAATGATAAAAGAGTCAGCAATATTTCATCAATTCACAATATAAATAATTGAATTTGTCACCTTCTAGAACCATTTGATTTCTTTGATGAGTAGTACAAAAGCTTCAGCACTAATTTATAATTATACCTGCCTATGTGTTAAAATTATTACAAGAAAGTAAAATATCAATCATGCTAATAAGAAGACTCATGGCTATTTTATATCCGTGCAGAGGATTTAAAGTTCCAAACAGAGTTTTAACCCATAATCACTCTATAAAAGGGTTTTTTTTTTCCCATTCAACACACATTTAAACTCAAGTCTGATATTTAGTACAGAATCATTGCTATCAATAAAATTGATATGGTTTCCATAACATACCTTGTTCAGCACCACGATTTTAGTTTCTTCATCAACATTGTTACAACACATAATGAATTTCTCCTGAGAAAGTTATAACAAACAATAAGATAAACTTTATGCCACATCCTTTACATAAAAACCGAAATAAAGCTATTAGAAAACTTTCTACATGGAAGTCATATTGCACTTCAAAAAGCTAAAATATACAAGCAACTCTTATGTAATATTCAACGAAACCACTTACCTTAACAAAGTTCAGTGAAATTCTAAGTGATTTCACATGGAAGATCCCTTCAATCATATGGAACATATCCAAAATGAACGTCTGCTTCTTATCACCAATTTTTTGACAAAATGGTTGGGACATAGAAATATCCACCTTTTCAAGGGTGACAATCATCCATACTCAACACTAAAGGATCCAGCTCTTTCAAGTTAAAGAATTTAAGTCTATGTGCAGCTATCACAATCTTCCCATCATTAGGTGCGGTTCTCACAAACTTCCCATTCCTATTCTTTTTGAAAGATCTGTAATTTGAAATAATCAATCTAACCAACCGTGGAGCAGATATTTTTAAAGTAGTCAAAGACTGACAATCAATTATGGACAGGTTCTTCAAAACCAAACATCTTGGGAAGAAATCACAATTAGGTAACCAAACATCAGTGAGTTCCATAGTCGTCAACAATGTTAAGCTAGATAAGTCAGGTAAATCACTTGAGCAAGGACCTTGTTTGAGAGTCCTTAGAGTTTGACACTGGTATGAGCTTTGAGGAAAAGTGGTGACATTAGTATCAAGCTCTTCAAGACTCATTGATAAGGCATAGCTGAAATTTTTTTCCATAAGAGGCTGGCTTTTTCCACCTTTTAAATGAAACCTTAGTCTTTTGAGATTAAGAGGCTTGCGGTGATGCAAGACATGAAGAACAAATTTTTTGAAATTAGTAATTTTGTTGCTTCTCCACTCGAGATTGAAATTATGGATATGAGTCCAATGATACCTCTATTTCTTGGACAAGACACATGTCTGAACATCATATTTGGTCTCTAGAAAGGAGAGAATATGATAGATTATATGGTCTAGCAAGTTGCTGAGTCGATCAATCTCCATTTGATTATTGAGATGTGTTTCCTTTTCTCCAAACAGCTCTTCTAATATCGTGGCAAACTGATTGAGGTCAAAGCCATTAACCATAAGATATGCAAACAGTACCCTTTCCTCCCCAGTTTCCTAAAAGATGGCACAACATGAGATTACAACAAATGGTATTAGAAGAAAACATATCCTAAAAATTATGTGAAATCTTCAAGGAAATCAATCAAAATGAAGGGAAAACAGATAAAGTCTAAATTTTCAAGAGTTTTGTGAAGATTCAATGATAATTCAACAAACATACAAGCCTTCACTACGGGTCAGTTTTTAAATTACAAATAGAAGAAATAAAAATGAAAAATACTTGTTCTTTAAGCACTGAGCCCATTCACCAAAGCACTTATTCAAAACGAAGTTGTAAAATATATTCATCTAAAGAATTACAACACAAAAGATGAACATCCAAAGAATGAAATTTGTATATTGAATCTTTTGTAATTAACCAAATCAAAATATCAATTAAGGAGGTTTTTAAAAACATCATAATGGATATAACCATGTCTATTTTAGAAATCAAATTTGACTCTAAACTAGAATACAATTATATGAGAACCTCGGAAAATCTTGAAGTCTTAATCATTTTACCCTATCATTAAAATGAAACTTGGGATTGCATTTGCCCATTTGTTCTACATTTCATGGACCATAATGCAAAAGATATCTTTGAAGTTATATATTTCAAGTACATACAAGAAAATAAATATATGAAAAGTTGTAATGATTAAAGATTTTGTTGGAAATTAATAGCATTCTATATTTTAACCTGTTTTAGGAATGTAGTAGGAACATTACACTATGATTGAGGAAAAACATAGGATTTTTTGTTGATTGAAGCTCTCTTAGATTCTAAATAATCCTATGACACCAAGGTAAATATGGCTTCTCAAGATTATTATATTAGATCAATCAATTTATAAAGAAGTGTATTACCTTCCAACCAATTTGATTTCCCTATTCAGAATAGTAAGAGCATCAAAGTTAATTTATATAGGCACAAATATTAATCATTGAGAAATATAATAAACAATTATCAATCACGAGGATTTTATAAGACAAATTGAAAGATATAAATATAAATAATCAAGTTTAAGTTTAAGATAAACTTTGAAGTTTTAATTCCATTTCTCATGTTTTTATAAGATCTTGTAAATTTTATCATCTCGGTGTTAATAAATTTTTAACTACAAAAATAGGAAGTAATATTATATACAGTTATTTAGTTCATCTGTAACCATGCATTACTATCAATAAAATGATATAGATCTTGTAATACCTTCTGCAACTCCATTTCTTTAGTTTCACCATCAACTTTGCTATAACGCCTATAATACAATATGAATGTCCCCTGACAAATTATAATAAAGAAACGAAAATTAAGATGCGATCATTATACAGTAGATATAGCTGAAATAACAAAAATCTCTTTGTACATATGGGGTGGTCATTAAATTGCATAATGAAGGTCATTTGTATTCAAGATAAATCCAAAACATAAACAGTTACCATAATGTAATTTGCAAATTTTCCTATTGAAAATGAAACTACATACTACCTTAGAAATATTCAATAACACTTTAATTGAATCTGCATTGCAGCACCCTTCAACCATGTCTCTCATTGCAGTGAACCATTTCTTCATTGGATGGTTAGCTGGTGGAGAAATGTGAATATTCACCTCGTTAGGACTAAATTCATCAAAACTCAACGAGCAAGGAGACTCCCCCTTACAGTTAAAGATTCGTGCAGACGCGATTATCTCAATCTTTTCACAACATCTGAAATTTGAAATTGTCAAAGTATCCGAATGTGAAGTATCAGAGAGTAATGTAAAGATTTTCCCAGAAGACATATCACAATTTTCGAAGAGTAAATTCTTCAGATACATGCCGTTATCAAACAAATAAGGAAAAAAATGCCCAGGTAATGAGGCTGAGATTTGTAGAGTTGTCAAATTTTCACACCCCAAGAACTCTTCTAAGCTGTGATATACTTTTAGAGTCTTTAAAGTGTCACATCCATAAAGGCCTTCTTGACAATCTGCAAGGCTTTGAGGAAAATCACCAATGGCATCTGTCTCAACTTCTTCAAGTCTATGTGATTTCGCATACTTAAAAACCGTCATCACAAATTTCTCCCTGACAGTACCTCCACAAATAAGCTTGTGTTTTCAAAGATTAAAGGACCCGCGATCCCAAGCCTAATGCCGGAAGATATTCAAGACAAATTCTTTGAAACCAACCCATGTACTAAAGCTTGAGTGATAAAAATTGAGACTGTGGATATTAGTCCAATGATTCCTCCATTTTTTGGACAGAACATGTGTCTAAACCGCATTCTTTGTGTCTGTAAGGGAGAGAATGTGATGGATTATACAGTCAGGCAAGCTACTTAGCCGATCAACTACCTTTTGATCACTGATTTGGACTTTCTTTCTAATGTCCAGCTCTTCAAATCTACATGACAAAACATACTGATAAAACATTTTCCCAAGGGATGACATTGTTATGCCACTAACACGAAACTTGGGTCTACTTAGATTGAAGAACTGCCGATTATTCAAGACATTAGCAACAAAATCCTGGAATTCAACATCACTTGAGCTGGTTGAGCAATTGAAACTATAACATGGGACATGAGCCCAATGGAACTTCCATTTCTTGGGCAAAATACAGGTCTGAACTACATATTTGGCGTCCATGAGTGAGAGAATGTGATGGATTATAGAGTCCGGCAAGTTGTTTAACCTATCCCTCTTGATTTTCACTTTCTTTCTGCTATGTCCCTCACCCTCCATACTTCAAGGGAATATATATTTTTCTGAAACCCTAATTCTTTTTTCTTATCAAAACCTCTAACCAAATCTTCGAAACGAAGAGAGAATACATATAAAACTTAAAAACCCACCAAATTAAAATATGAAAAAAAGAACCTTGTTATTGTTTTGGCGGATTTGGCTTCTCATTTGATCAATTTTCATATCAATCTGACATTCTCTTCCAACTCTATATCTCTTACTCTACCACCAATAGACAAAATGGAGGGAACTGCTTTAGGGAATATGGAGTAGAGTGGGAAAATCAGAAATGTAACATCATTTTTAGCACCAAAGATTCGACAATTAGCGTTTTAGTTGGTAGTTTCTGGTTACTTAGTATAGTTAAGAGCATCTTCCACCGCATCTCTATCTCAATTTCCAATATCTAAAATATAGTTTCAAAAGGTAATATTTCTCTTACATTTCATTTTTAAAATTTTTCACTCTCACCGCACTCTCTATTTCTATCTCCATCCTTATTTCTCTTTATATCTTCAAATAATGTATATATATATATATTTTTTTTGGTATGCAATAATGTATATTTTCATTATTATATTTTACTTTCTTTAATAAATTATTGTTTAGATAAATTTTAACGAATATTATTTTTAATAACATTTTTTTAACTATTTATAAAAATATAATATTTTATTAGTGTATGAATTTTGAATAACTAATTTTTAGGATCTAATATTTTTCAACTAATTTTCTCAACCTACGTATTTCTTTTTTAACATTTTCAACTAATTTTCCATATCTAATTATTTAATTTCTAACCTTTTCAATCAAATGTTTTTAATCTAATTTTTTCACCAAAATACAATAACATCCCGCTATGGACAACTTGTGTCTTTTGTATAATCAGATGTTAATAATATATGTGGAGGAAAAGGTTACTATTATGAATTATCACATTAATTTAGTATAAACAAAGATTTCAAATAATTGTTGTCTTAAAGTAATTAAATTTATTTTGATAAAGAGATGTTAATAATATTGTTGCAAGCTTTTTGTTTTGTTTTGTTTTGTTTTGTTTTTTTTTTTCCTATCCTTATTTTGATATTTTTATGTTATTGTAATTTTTAATATTAATATTTTTTATTTTAATAATATGTTTTGGTTTTTATTTTATTACTAACTTATAATTATTAATATGTAATTAGAGATTTTTTTTATAACATAATTATTTTTTTAGAGAAAATTATTACAAAATAATAAAATGAAAATGAGGAAAGTATAATAAAAAATTATTAATTAATATTCAATATTGGACTCATTTTAAAGATCTAGATGAGACATTTCTAATAGTATAATTTTTATGTTAATAAAATTTATAAATTAAAATTTATTATACATTAATTGAATTTAATTAAAAAAGATAAAAGGATATAAATGGAATAAAAAATGCTGAAAAGTGAATTTAGAGTATGAGATTTGGTACTCTACATTTAGAGTTCCAATATTAGAAACTCTAAAGAAATTTCTTGGAGACATAATTTTAGAGTATGGTGGGAGATGCTCTAAGAGTATCCCAATAAGCAAAAAAACAACACATCTTTAACTATTCATATGGAGGTTGGACCAGAATTCGCTCCAACAGCCTCCCTACTTCCCTACTTCCCTTCTAAATTATCTTCCAGCCAAAGCCTCCCTTAATCTAAGGAGACAAGGCTTCCTCCCTATTTATTTTTTTTCACTTCTCAATTAAAATGAGTGGTCAAGATGAAACTGGGACCGGCGAAATGAGGCTCTGCTAGCTCAGCCCGGAACGAGACTCGCACAAAGGGGAGAGAGACCCACACCAAGGTGAGACATAACCCTCACAAAGGGAGGGAAAATCCACCAAAATACACACCTTGGGTTAGGTGTTGAACCTTGGTGGCGAGAGAGTTTGGAAAGACTCTTGGCCACCAAGCTAACAGCCCGTGTGTAGCCTAGAAACATTTGATTGCTAATAAATTGTATACGAACAATTTCTTTCGATCCCTAATCAAAAAATTACAAAAATATCCCTCAACTTCTTTTTTATTTATTTCTTTCTTCTTTCTTCTTTCATTTCAGCAAGCCTCTCTTTCTCTAATTTTTTTTTTCTCTCCAATTTGATGTTCATTTGCTTCGAAATTGAATAAAAATGCCATCCAAAAGATCATTAGAGTGAATTGGATGCATTTCATCAACTTTAAGGGCTCGACTAACATATTATATTGTATTAGATTAGACTGTATTATTCTTATACAATCTTATGTTTAGTGATATTTCGTAGTAGGTTGTATTAAGTTATATAATGTTAGGATATGAATTTTTTTTTTTTTAAAGTATACTTATCTCTTACTAAGGTATGTAAATCTCTTAAATTATAACTTTTAGTTCATTGGAAACACTCAATATTTGTTGGGTTTTCAAAAAGCGATCTAAAATCGCGAAGAATGTTGATTATCAGATATTTCACTTTCTTTTTTCATGCAATATGTTTTAAAAAATATTGAAAATGTTTTTCTTTCATGAAATATATTTTTAAAACATTAAAAATGTTTTTTTTTTTTTTTTGTGAAAAATGTTTTTTTGTTTCGTGAAATATGTTTTGTTTTTGTGAAAAAAAAAGAGGTGAATGTAAATACGTCATATATATTTTATAAAATTGTTTAAGAGTTATTACATGATGTTTTGTCTTGGTATTGTAGTTCAACTCCTCTGTATGGTTATGACTAATGTGTTCGACTCTTCAAATGCATAGGTTTTTTTTAATTTAATTTACATTTTCGAACCCTGTTTCGAAGAACTATAATGTCGATTAAACTTTTCTAAGGGGTTAAAAATGAAACTTAAATATTTAGGAGGACTATTTTTGAATTTCTCTTGAATTCTAACTCAGTTAGCGGTGCAAGGTAGAGATGGACATTTCCTTCGAAATCCCTATTTCCTCTGATCTCCATCTCCGATTTCCTTAAGAAAAAATAATCCCAAAATTGGGAAATGGGGGAGGCTGCGAATGAATGTCATCCCCAAATTAAAATGGAGATGGGGATGGAGAGAGGTCCTCCTATCCCCATTTCATCATTTCCCCCATAAACTAATTTATATATATTTACTTTTTTTTTTTTAATAATAAGTATTTTCCCCAATGAATTTTATTTGCATTTGTATTGGTATTGTTTTTACATGTTACAACTTATAAGCAATTTTTTTTTTAATATGTAATTTTTGGTTAAATAGGAAAAAACAGGAGATAAGAGAAATAGGAAAAAAAGTTTGAATTGGAAAAAATAGGTGAAATGGAGAGAACGGGGAAATAGGGATGAGGATACCCCCCATTTTCCTCAAATAGGAAAATTGAGCTATGGAGGAAGGTTTGGGAAATGAGGATGGGGATTGGGGACCAATATCCATCCTTATTTCTCCGATGCACATCTCTAATGCTGTAATGCAAGGTAATTGCTAGAGCATCTTTCATAGGGTTTTGGTATGAAAACCAACTATTTTTTAAGTGATAATAATTTATAAATGATTAAACGATATTGCAAGTGATTTACTGATTTTACAATATTCACGGTATTAAAAGATGAACATGTTTATTATTTTGATAATATTTCAGGTTCGAATCGACGTACCGTATTTCCAACGCTAACATAGTAACATATATGCCCCATTGAAGTCAAAGAATACGAGTTTTCGTGCTGATATCACAAGCTTGAAACAATCCATTTTAAAACCAGAAGATTGCAAATCTGTTATGATGAAATTCAAGTTTTACTAAGGAATGTACCACAAATTCTTTGAAACCAACCCAACATATTCATCAATTCAAACCTTTTCCTTGATACGAGTCCAGAGATACCACCACTTCTTCGCCATATTTGATGTCCACGTGTTACACGAACACACATGTGAAGCTCAAGAATATGGAATGAATCTCACATTAGAAAAATAAAAAGTAAGAGCATGGTATATATATATATATATATATATATATCACAATCCAATAGACTAGTCTTTTGGGTTGTAATGATATCCACTAATATATATACAATTTCTCATAAACACAAAAAACACACAAAGGAAATTTAACAACCGGAGAGAATGTGATCCATTACAGACCGGGAAGTTTCTTAACCGATCCATCTCCATTACTGATTTAGTTATTTATGGCATGTAGCTGACCCTCCATCTTTTATATATATATATATATATATATATATATATATAATAAGCTAAACAAATACTTCATTCAAACACCAAGGGTCCCTTGCTTTGGCAGTTCGATACGGTAGTTGGAGACTTCAAAATGAACTAACTCCAGTACAAAATTCTTGAATTGTTTCCGTAAAAGTTTAGCTGCAACTTCATGAGCGCGGGTTTCAGATTTCTTCCAATATAGTGGCCAAACCAACTGTTCCTCTCCGGTCTCCTATAAATGTCACAACACAATAATACCAAATCAGAAAACAATATTTTAAAATCAAGAAAAATTATTAGTATCCTGTCAACTTCATGAAAATCAACAACAACCTTTCTAGCAAGTTACAAGGTCATAACCTATAGATCCTTTTACATTACAAGAAACAAAAATGTAGAATCAAAAAGGATGACCGACAAAAAAAATAAAAGAATCAAAAAGGATGTTTGTCTATGCACACAGTGAGGATTAAAATGAAACCAAATCAAAGGAGCCATCTCAAGCAGGGTAAGATCCAGCAATATAAATAATAAACAAAGAAGTGATAAAAGAGTCAGCAATATTTCATCAATTCACAATATAAATAATTGATTTCTTCTTTGAGGAGTACAAAAGCATCAATATACCAGCCTAGTGTTAGAATTATTACAAGAAAGTAAAATATCAATCATGCTAGTAAGAAGACTCATCGCTGTTTTATATCTAACGCAGGGGATCCAAACAGAATTTTAACCCAATACCACTCTATAAAAGAACAGGTTTTTTCCCATTCAAGTAATGTATACTCATTATTCTAGATATTTTGTAAAGATTCATTACAATCAATAAAATTGATATGGTTTCCATAACATACCTTGTTCAGCACCGCAATTTTAGTTTCTTCATTGTTACGACGCAAAACAAATTTCTCCTGAGAAAGTGATATAATGAAACAATAAAATAAACTTTTATTCCACATCTCTTAATAGAAATTGAAATAAAGCAGCGCCGTTCAGACAACTTTCTACAAGGAAGTCATATTACACTTCAAAAAGCTAAAAGATACATGCAACTCTTACATAATATTCAACTGAACCACTTACCTTAGTAAAGTTCAGTGAAATTCTAAGTGATTTCACATGGAAGAGTCCTTCAATCATATGGAACATATCCCGAATAAACATTTGCTTCTTATCACCAATTTTTTGAAAAAAGTCACAAAACGGTTTGGACATAAGAATATCCACCTTTTCAAGGGATGGACAATCATCCATACTCAACACTAAAGGATCCACATCTTTCAAGTAAAAGAATTTAAGTCTAGGTGTAGTTATCAAAATCTTCCCGTCATTAGGTTCAGCTAATACAACCTTCCCTTTCTTATTCCTTTTTGAAGATCTGAAATTTGAAATAACCAATTTAACCAACCGTGGAGCCCATATTTTTAAGATACTAAGAACCTCACATTCAATTATGGATAGGTTCTCAAAAACCAAACATTCTGAGAAATCACAATCAGGTAACCAAACATCAATAAGTTCCAAAGTCGTCAACAATTTCAAGCTAGATAAGTCAGGTAAATAACTTGTGTAAGGACCCAGTTTGAGAGTCCTTAGAGTTTGATACTCGTATATGCTAGTTTGAAACCGTATAAGTTTTCCAAAAAAGTGACATTAGTATCAAGCTCTTCAAGACTCTTTGATAAGGCATAGCTGGAAATGCTTTCCACAAGAGATTGGCTTTTTCGACCATTAAAATGAAACCTAAGTCTATTGAGATTGAGGGGCTTGCGATGACGCAAGACATGAAGAACAAATTTTTTGAAATTAGCAATTGTATTTCTTCTGCACTCGAGATTGAGATTATGGATATGGATCCAATGATACCTCCATTTATTGGACAAGACACAGGTCTGAACAACATATTTTGTATCTAGAAAGGAGAGAATATCATAGATTATATGGTCTGGCAAGTTGCTGAGTCGATCAATCTCTATTTGATTACTAATATGTGCTTCCTTTTCTCCAAACAGTTCTTCTAATATCGTGGCAAACTGATTGAGGTCAAAACCATTAACCATAGGATAAACAAACAGTACCCTTTCCTCTATAGTTTCCTAAAAGATGGCACAACACAAGGTTAGAACGAATGATATTAGAAGAAAACTTATCCTTGAAATTAAGGGAAATCTTCAAGGAAATCAATCAAACTGAAAGGAAAAAAGATAAAAGTCCAAATTTTCAAGAGTTCTGTGAAGATTCAACGATAATTAAACAAATGTACTAACCATCACTACGGTCCAATGTCTCCGGTTTTTAAATTACAAATAGAAGAAATAAAAATGAAAATCTTGTTCTTTAAGCACTGAGCCCATTCACCAAAGCACTTATTCAAAACAAAGTTGTAAAATGTATTCATCTAAAGAATTACAACACAAAAGATGAACATCCAAATAATGAAATTTGTATATTGAATCTTTTGTAATTAACCAAATCAAAATATCAATTAAGGAGGTTTTTAAAAACATCATAATGGATAATAATCATGTCTATATTAGGAAATCAAGTTTAACTCTAAACTAGAATATCAATTACATGTGAACCTCGGAAAATCTTCGGATTGCATCTACCCATTTGTTCTACATTTCATGGACCATAATGCAAAGATATCTTTGAAGTCATATATTTCAAGTACATATTGGAAAAAAAATAAATAGAAAAAGTAGTAATGATTAAAGATTTTATTGAATATTAATAGCAGTCCATATTTTTACCTATTTTAGGAATATTACACTATAATTGAGGAAAAACAGGATTTTTTGTTGATCGAAGCTCTCCTTGATTCTAAATAATCCTATGGCACTTGGGCACTTGCCTATTACCATTTCAAGATTTGTTGATTCATAAAAGTCTATTTTTATTAAGGTATAAGCTTAGATCAATCTGGGAACTTGTTTTGTTTCAAATCCTACATTTTCAGTCTTCTACCTACAAATTCACAACCTATATAACCAAATATATTAAGGAACACAACCACAATCAATCAAATCAAGGTTACAAAATGTATTCATAATGAAGATACCAATAATCTATGGTATAGAACATCTGTACGCATGCATTACTATCAATAAAATGGTATAGATCTTGTAATACCTTCTTTAACTCCATTACTTTAGTTTCAGCATCAGCATATCTATAACTCAATATGAATGAATATGAATGTCCTTTGACAAATTATAATAAAGAAACAAAAATTAAGATGCAATCATTATGGTTTTATAAACTTGAACGGATATGACAGTTTTGGTCATATACATACAAATTTTCCTTAACATTTAAAAATTATTGTACAAACATCCCCTAACGTTAGATGGATCCGTTAGTCAATGGTAAAAACAATAAAAAGTCTAAAATACCCTTTATTTCAATTTTAAATAAACTAAAAAAATAAAAAAATAAGATAAAAAAATTATTTTAGAAAATATGAATGTATTTTAAATCTGAAACCTATTTACAAATAAAAAAAAAAGTTTTTTTTAAAAAATTAATAATAAATTTTATTAAAAATCAAGGGGGAATTGCACAAACTAATTTTTTTTTTTTAAGATGGTTTTTTTTTTCTAGGTTTTAGATTTAAAATACATTTATGTTTTCTAAAAGATTTTTAAATATTTTTTTATCTTATTTTTAATTTTTTTTAGTTTATTTCAAATAAAAATATAGGGCATTTAAGACTTTTTACACGTTTGACCATTGACTAGCGGATCCATTTAACGGTAGGAGATGTTTGTGCAACAATTTTCAAATGTCGAGAGAAGTTTGTGTACATATGTCCAAAACTACTATATCCATGCAATTTTATCAAGCCTCGAGAATGTTTCTGCAATTCCAACCCGCTTTATCGTTAATTAACACTCATTTCCACTACCGTTAGTGAAACTTGGTCAAACTAAACAGTTGACCAAGTTTGACTAACAAAACTACAGACATTTCTATCATTTCAACCTTTTCTTATAAAAAATGAAATAAATTAAAACTTGTTTAGAATTTCCACTTTCCATCATTCATCTATGAGATGGACGGTGGAGATATATTTATTAAAAAAATTTACAAAAAATGATAATTCAAAAAAAAAAAAGATTGATTGATCTCCGATGTTCAACTTAGAGATGGATGGTGATAACAAAAACAAAATAAATAAAAAATGAGAAGAGATTTGGGAAATTTCTAGAACTCTTCCCAACTCCATCTCAGATGGAGCAACTCTCCATTTGCTATGGATGGAGCGCTTCTCCATTATACATGGAGATCCATTATAAGTAACTTGCAATGGCCTTCACGATGGAGGCGCCATGAATGCCATTTGCAGATAAGGATGGCGACGGAGATTCGGTAGTGAAAACAGTGGTGGAGGGTTGGTAGTGAAGAGCAAAGATGGATGATATTATTGGTGGAGGGCCAGTGGTGAAGAACCAAAATAATTTTGGTGGTATGAATGTGATGAAAATGTTGGGGTTGTTTGAATTGAAATTTGTTGGGGATTATTTTGATTGTTTTAGTCTCAATCTTCTATAGCTTCTCACTTTCTAACTAGGGATATCAACCCATTGGTCTGGGGACCCGTCCTGTTAGGGATGTGTTTAGTGCCTACCATTTATGTTGTTGTATGAGTTTGGTAATTTTTTCAATCCTCGATTTAATTTCGGGATGGTTTTGGGATTTTCAATCCCCATCCCTGTACCCTTACATGTACTTGTTATTATATAAATATATGTTCAAGAACGTTATCCAATATTCATGTATATCAGCAGATATAAAACTAATATGCACCCTTAATAAAAGTATATATAAACTGCAACTTTCAATGTAATTCTCCTTCTATTTTCTGCGTTTGTTAATGAGTTGTGTTATGGGATTGATAATGAGTTGTATTATGTTATAATTGATTTATAGTTTGTTAATTGTTACCAGTTTTGTATTATAATTTTCATATTATTCAATCATTTTGATATGATCTCTATTAAAAATATATATACATTAATGGGATGAGGATGGTATGGGGTAAGGAACTGATCCATTAATGGGGAATCCTCATACCAGCACTGTTTATTTTAAGTCAGGTATTCATCGGGGATGGTATTTCTCATACAAATTGGGATTGGAGAAGATAATGGAAAACTCATCTCTGACCTGTACCATTGATATCCCTATTTCTAATTTCAACACCACCACCACCATGAATGTTTTCTCTCTCCCTCAACCCAGTTGTTAATTAAACTTTTAAACACAAAAACTAAACCCAAAAACAAAGAACACCCAAAAATTCATTTACGGATTTCAAAGTCATGTGATTGTTTTTATTTTTGAAAGTAAATTATATTATGTTATTATTGTGTATAATCGATGAAAGTGGCCAAAGTTTACAACAAATCTGACTTTGAGATGTGATTCAAGTGGGTTTGGGGAAGTTGTTTTGGAATTGATTTTCTTTTTGGGTGCCAATATTGACACCCATAAAATTTATTAGTACACCCATATTTTATTAAAAAAAAATTAATTACAAAATATCTCAATAGAAATTTATAAATGAGGACATGTTACTTTAATTAAAAATAAATCAAATACTATATACACTTATTAATTGCATTCATATCTTCAATTATATTTCTTTATAAATAAATAAAAAACTTATGATAAATCCTAATTAAACTATAATTTTATTTAAAGTATCAAACTTTCTCATCATCACATGATTATTTTATTGTTTTTATATTTTTTTTTTATGTATAGTTATGAAATCTATCAATAAAAAAAAAAATTAATGATAGCGGTAGATATCAACAAGTTTATTTTATTTTATTTTATTATTATTATTTTTTTTAAGAAAGTCGTAGATATCAATAATAATTTTTTTTTTAAGATAGTTATATAAATAAGAGAATTTCATATTGAAAATTTCTTGACCCCATATATGGTTCCACATATTCCATTTTGTAAGGCTCCTACATTCAATATATTTCCAAAAATAAATTGAACCATCATTAAAAAATAATTTGATTCCAAAAATAATATGATTTTTTTTTATAAATTGGGTGTGACAATAATTTAAGAGTGTTTATAAATAATATGTATTAAAATGAACATATTTATTTCAATGAGGGCTTACAGCAATATTTATTTGTTAAATTTTAGACATGGATATATTTAAAAAATCGGTGTACTAATAAATTTTATCGGTGTCAATATTCGTACCCTTTCTTTTTTCAAAATCTTGATTAATCCGATGGAAATCCTAGTTAGTAACAAACCTGACTTTGAGATGTGATTCAACATTTAATTGAGTTGGATATGTATTTTTTTTCTTAAAATTTTTTTTTTTATTCTATTTGTTAAAAAAAAAAAAAAAAAAAAAAAAAAAAAAAAAATTAATTATATTTCTTTGAAAAAAAAATTATTTTTTCCTTTTTTAAAATTTTGATATGCCAAGGATCTTTCCGAATTTTACCATACTTTGATATGGCCTGTTGGTATGAAAATACTCGTTTTTTTTTTTTTTTTTTTTCCTTTTTAAAGTGATAATAATTTATAAATGATTCAATGACAATGTAAGTGATTTTGCTGTTGGAAATTAGCTTGTATTTTCACGTGATCCAAACGAAATTCAACTTAATGAAAGTGGTCAACACGAAATTCGATTGGTATGGGTGAGATGTGAGTATGTGACGGATATATCAAGGACGTGTAAAGCTTCTGAAAGGTGCGTGGGAGCATGTGTGCCTTAGTTTTCTTACTAAAAAAGTCTTTGAATTACTTTGGCTCTAAGTAAAAGACTTTGGTCCTGAGAATGTAGTTTTGGCTTCAAGTAATTGCAATCTATAAAGAGGAGCACCGGAGAACATTAAAAGGTGGGTGAATCCGAAGAGTGAGACCCAATGGGGTACTCAAGGCATATATGGTGGTGGGAGACTTAGGGGATATTTAGGGGTGCACTCAGGGAGGACCCGAAGAGAGCTGTAAGCTTAGGGCTAAGATGTGAGCTTGGGTTCAGTAAGGCTCAGTTGCAATTAAGGTTAGAGAAAAGTGCATAATTGTAATAGCTGTGGTTTTTCCTTATTTTGGATTTCCACATAAAAGCTTGTGTTGTGTTATTGAATTCTCTTCATCTTATTTTTCTAGGTTAAGACATTATTTGTTTGTGGTGTATATTAAACATATGCCCCCGTATCAACTTTTTCCAACATTTGCAATATTAACAATATTAAAAGATGGACATGTTTCTCGGTTCGGTAATATTTCCAGCACGAATCATTGCACCGCATTTTCAAAGCTAACATATATTCCCCATTGAAGTCGAAGAATTTGAGTTTTGGTGCAAATATTAAAAGCTTGAAACAATCAATTTTACAAATATGATATGATGAAATTCAGGTTTTCCGAGGGAATGTACCACAAATTCTTTGAAACCAAACCCATTCATAAATTCAAACCACTTTGGAAAAATAAAAGTGAAATCCATTTTAATCCTTCTAGTTTGACCTATTACATAAACTGGTCCCTCGATTTTCAGTATCGTCTCATTTGGTCCTTCTATCACAATTTCCATTAATAAAATTAAATCTGACAGGGACAGAGGGTCAAATGACCCTGCTGCCCCTTAAAGTTAGTCAGATTACTCAAATGACCGTTCTACCCTCCATCTCTCTTTTTAATTTAAAAAAAAAAAAAAAACTAATATTAAAAAAAAATCACATTAAAAAAATAAAAATTCTCTCTTTCAAACCCCCACTCTCTATTCGAAACTTTTGAATTTTCATTTAAAATGAATTTATATTTGAAACTTTTGATTCAAAGAACAAAAAAGACAAAAAAAAAAAAAAAAAAATCAACCATTCATATTCATCATCATCAACAGTTCAACACCACCAAACCTAGAACTTCAACTATCATCACCACCATACCAACACCAGATTCAACATTTTTTTTTTCTATACCTACAAACACACCAAAAAATCATATCCCAGACACCACCAAGCACTACCACCCCCAAAATAAGAACCCATAAACCATCTCTTCATCATCACACAACCAAACCAATCGAACCTTGAAACCACTCTCTCTCTTCTTCATCTCCTTCATCTTTTTCAACCCATCACAACTCACCAAACTCTAACCCTAGCCGCCGCTGCCGCCACGACCATCATCGGCACCGCCACCACCCAAACAACCAATAAATCAAACCCAAATATAATAATAATAATAATAATAATAATAATAATAATAACAATAAAACCTAAAAACAGCAAATCCCAAACCCAGAAATCCCCCTTTCTTCAAACCCAAAAATTCCATCTGCAGAAACCAAAACCCACCCACACCAAAATCAACACCCATTTCTAGAAACACCATCTCCAAAAATCAACACCCACAAACAACAACACTAGAAATCACCACCACCTCATACTAGAATTCACAAAAAAATCACTACAAAATGAATGCAAGAGAGGTTGTTGAATTTGAATGCTAGAACGAGAGAGTATGATATCTAGACGCGGGGAGTTTAAAGGCTTCTTGCCATTGTTGCCCAAAGAAAGCAAAGTCATGTCGCTGACCTGACTCACTATACACTAGTGATTACTTACATAGTTCTTTTAATTTCTTACATAAACCAGTGATTAAACCCATAAATTTTATTTTCTTTTTTCTCAACAACAATCAGAGAGAGAGAACTAGAAAAGAAACATGGTAGAAGAAACTTATGAGAGAGAGAGAGAGATGGGGAAAGAGAGACCAGATCCGAATCTCCTCCCAATGGTGCGGGTTTGGGCGACAACGGCAGTGGTTGGAGGGCGGCGGCGGGTTTGATGATGACGAGGAGGAGATGTGGGAGGTGGGTCTGATGGTGGTGGTAGTTTTGGTGGCTCGGTTTTGTTCCAAAAAAAAGTTGTTTTTGTTCAAAATTGTGGGAGGTGGGTCTAATGGATATTTTTTGTCCAGATATCAAACGAATCTTTTATTAAAACATTTTATTTTATTTTAAAATTATTAATTATTAATTTTTATTTTAATAATAGGTTAAATAATTTTGGTTTGTTTTGTTTTTTTGTTTGCTTTGAAAATAATTTTTATTTTAATTAATATTCTTTTTTTAATTCTTTTTTAATTTTTGATTTTTAATTTCTAATTTCTGGAAAATCTATATGTTTTTCCACGTTTTTTTTAATTGTTTTATTTATAAATCTAATTACGTAATTGCCCTTCATAAAAATAGTTTCCAGAAGCTCACTATGTAAGTTTACGATTTTACCCTCTAAAGTTGGATGGAATCTTTGTAAACCCTAACGGAATTGGACGGTAAGGACTGAAATACAGATTTTTGGAAGCTAGAGGGACCTGTCAAGATAAAACTGAAAATCGGGAGATCAGTTTGTATAATATGTCAAACTTGAGGGACTAAAATGGATTTCACCCAAATAAAAAAGCAAGAGAATGGTATATATATATATATATATATATATATATAGTGGAAATATGTCTAAATAGCACTAAATCCATAGTGATTTCTTGAAATAGCACTAGATTAACCATTTGCGTTTGAATGGTTTCAATGGACAAAAATACCATCACCTTCTTATTTTATTAATTCTTTGCCATTAGGTTTACATTTTTTTTTTTCTTTTAAAAACCTCAACTGACGGAAGACCAAACCTTCATCAATGGAGGTAGAACAAACCTTCAATGGAAGTCGATGACCTTCAATGGAGGTCAAACAAATAGACCTCTATTGGAGGTGTGTTCAACTTTCAATGGAGATGTGTTCGACCTCCATTGGAGGTTGACGAAGAAGATGAAGAAAAAGAATTTTGAATTATATTTTTTTGCACAATAAGTCTTGAAATTTGTAAAAACACCAAATAAATCTCAGCAATTACAAAATAAATTTCGAAAATACAAAATAAGTCTTAAAAATACCCAAATAAGTCTCGGAAACACAACAATAAGTTTTAGGAAAGAAAAAAAAATGCGAGACTTAGTTTCATGATTATATTTTAAAGGCATTTTTATCAGATTCACATTTTAGGGTACTGTTAAAATTTAAGTTATTAAGTTAATCCTAGTCTTAAAAATATAAGTAAGGAGTGCTAGAAATTTTTTAAACCCTATATATCAATGGATATCACAACCCAATAGACTAGTCTTTTGGGTCGTAAAACTATCCACCAATATATATATATATATATATATGATTTCTCACCGACACAAAAAATACACAAAGTACTGAAATTTAACATGGGAGAGACTGTGATCCATTAGACACCGGCAAGTTGCTTACCGATCCATCTCTATTTAATTAACGATTTAGCTATTTACTTATTACTAGCATATAGCTGAACATCCATCTTCTAATATACATATAATAAAATAGCATTTCATAAGCTAAATAAATACTTCTGTCAAACATCAAGGGTCCTCTGCCTTGGTAGTCGGAAATGGCAGTTGGAGACTTCAAAATAAACCAACTCCGACACAAAATTCTTGACTTGTTTCCTTAAAAGTTTAGCTTCAACTTCATGAGTACGGGTTTCGGATTTCATCCAATATAGTGGCCAAACCAACCAATTGTTCTTCTCCGGTTTCCTATAAATGTCACAACACAATAATACCAAATTAGAAAACAATATTTTAAAATCAAGAAAAATTGTAAGTATCCTGTCAACTTCATGAAAATCAACAGCAACCTTTCCAGCAAGTTACAAGGTCATAACCTATAGATCCTTTTACATTACAAAAACAAAAATGTAAGGTGTTGTTTAGAACCATTTTTAAAAATGGTTTTCTGTTTTTAAAAATAAAAAACAACTTCAATTTTGTTTGTTTACATGTTTTACAAAACTGTTTTTGAAAACAAAAAAAAAACAACCTTTTTAAATATATAACTAAAAAGTTAAAAACAACTGTTTATTATTTTTTACCATTTTCAAAAACATCATTTCAAAACAAATCAACATTTTCCTCAAAACAACTACTTTATCCATTTTAAAAGCAACAACCAAACGCTTTTACATCGTTTTCCGTTTAAAAAAAACTACTTTTAAAAAACACTACTAAACACATTATATTTTTAAAAACATCATTTTAAAAACATGATTTCCATTTTAAAAAAAAGTTTTCAAAAACAGTATTTTAAAAACGATACCAAACGCACCCTAAGAATCAAAAAAGATGACCGTCAAAAAAATAAAAGAATCAAAGAGGTTGTTTGTCTATGCACACAATGAGGATTAAAATGAAACCAAATCAAAGGAGCCATCTCAAGCAAGGTAAGATCCGACATTACAAACAAGTGATAGAAGAGTCAGCAATCTTTCATCAATTCACCATATAAATAATTGAATTTGTCACCTTTTAGAACCATTTGATTTCTTCGTTTAGTAGTACAAAAGCATCTACACTAATTTATAGCTACCTAAATGTTAAAATTATTACAAGAAAGTAAAACATCAATCATGCTAGTAAGAAGACTCTTGGCTATTTTATAATAGATAGAGGGGATCCAAATATGAATTTTAACCTATAAACACTCTACAAAAGTAAAAGTTTTTTCCCATTCAAGTCAAGTATACTCATAACACTAGATATTTAGTAAAGAAACATTACTATCATTAAAATTGATATGGTTTCCATAACATACCTTGTTCAACACAGCAATTTTAGTTTCTTCATCAACATTGTTACGACACAAAATGAATTTCTCCTGAGAAAGTTATAATCAAACAATAAGATAAACTTTTATTCCACATCCCTAACATAGAAACTGAAATAAAGCTACACAGTTTAGAAAACTAAGCCAAAAGGTACATGCAACTCTTATATAATATTCAACTTAACCCACTTACCTTAGATACTGATTTCACATGGAAAAGTCCTTCAATCATATGGAAAACATCCAAAATGAACGTTTGCTTCTTATCACCAAGTTTTTGACAAAACGGTTGGGTTATATGAATATCCACCTTTTCGAGGGTTGGACAACCATCCATACTCAACACTAAAGGATCCACCTCTTTCAAGTTAAAGAATTTAAGTCTAGGTGCAGTTATCACAATCTTCCCATCATTTGGTGATGTTCTCACAATCTTCCCACTCCTATTCTTTTTCGAAGATCTGTAATTTGAAATAACCAATTTAACCAACTGTGGAGCAGATATGTTTAAGGTAGAAAAAACCTCACAATCAATTATGGATAGGTTCTCCAAAACCAAACATTTTGAGAAGAAATCACAATCACGTAACCAAACATCAGTGAGTTCCAAAGTCGTCAACAATGTCAAGCTAGATAAGTTAGGTAAATCACTTGAGTAAGGACCTAGTTTGAGAGCCCTTAGAGTTTGACACTGGTATAAGCTTTGTGAAAAAGCGGTGACATTAGTATCAGGCTCTTCAAGACTCTTTGGTAAGGCATAGTTGGAAATATTTTCCACAAGAGGCTGGCTTTTTCCACCTTTTAAATGAAACCTCAGTCTTTTGAGATTAAGAGGCTTGTGATATGCAAGACATGAAGAACAAATTTTTTGAAATTAGTAATTTTGTTGCTTCTCCACTCGAGATTGAGATTATGAATATGAGTCCAATGATACCTCCATTTCTTGGACAAGGCACATGTTTGAACAGCATATTTGGTCTCTAGAAATGAGAGACTATGATAGATTATATGGTTTGGCAAGTTGCTGAGTCGATCGATATCCATTTGATTATTGATATGTGCTTCCTTTTCTACAAACAGTTTTTCTAATATCGTGGCAAACTGATTGAGGTCAAGGCCATTAACCATAGGATAAGCAAATAGTACCCTTTCCTCCCCCGTTTCCTTGAAATTACAAGAAATGGTATTAGAAGGAAAAATACCCTTGAAATTATGGGAAATCTTCAAGGAAATCATTCAAAATGAAGGGAAAAGAGATAAAAGTCCAAATTTACAAGAGTTTTGTGAAGATTCAATGATAATTCAACAAACATATGAACCATCACTACGGTCCAATGTCTTTGGTTTTTAAATTACAAATAGAAGAAATAAAAATGAGAAATACTTGTTCTTTAAGCACTGAGCCCTTTCACCACAACACTTACTCAAAACAAAGTTGTAAAATTTATTCATCTAAAGAATTACAAGACAACAGATAAACATCCAAATAATGAAATTAGTATATTGAATATTTCATTATTAATGAAATTAACCAAATCAAAATAACAATAGAGGAGGTTTTTAAAAACAGCCTAATGTATATAATCATGTCTATAATATATTAGCAAATCAAGTTTAACTCTAAATTAGAATATCAATTACATGTGAACCTCGGAAAATCTTGAAGTCTTAACCCTTTTGCCTTACCATTTTTAACTTAAAAAAAGAAAAAGAAGTAATATTATATATAGTTATTTAGATCATCTGTAAAATGGTATAGATCTTGTAATACCTTCTTCAACTCCATTACTTTAGTTTCAGCATCAGCATAGCTATAACGCCTATAATACAATATGAATGTCTCCTGACAAATTATAATAAAGAAACGAAAATTAATATGCAATCATTATGCATAAAATAAAGGTCATTTGTATGGAATGGTGATTAAATTGCATGATAAAGGTCATTTGTATTTCAGATAAGTAAACAGTTACCATAATGTAATTTGCAAATTTTGTTTTTTGTAATTTTCCAATTGAAATTGAATACTACCTTAGAAATATTCAATAACACTGTAATTGAATTTGCTTTGCAGCACCCTTCAACCATGTCTCTCATTGCAGTGAACCATTTCTCCGTTGGACGACCAGCTGGTGGAGATATGTGAATATTCACCTCGTAAGGGCCAGATTCATCAAAATTCAACAAGCAAGGAGACTCCCCCTTCCAGTTAAAGATTCATGTATACGCATATATCTCAATCTTTTCAGAAATCTGAAATTTGAAAATGTCAAATTATGCAGACGTGAAGTATCAAAGAATAACGTAAAGGTTTTCCCAGAAGACAGATCACAGTTTACAAAGAGTAAATTCTCCAGAAACGTGCCCTGATTAAACAAATAAGGATCAATACTCTCAGGTAAAGAGGCTGAGATTCATCGAGTTGTCAAACTTTCACATCCTAAGAACCTTTCTAAGTTGTGATATACTGTTAGAGTCTTCAAAGTGTAACATCCATAAAGGCCTTCTGTACTTTCCGCAAGGCTTTGAGGAAAATCACCGATGGCATCTGTCTCAACTTCTTCAAGTCCCATAATCAAAAACATTCATCACAAATTTTGTGCTGTCAGTACGTCCACAAATAAGCTTGAGTTTTCGAAGATTTAAGGATTTGCGACACCAACGCCAAAATATACTAAGGACAAATTCTTTGAAACCAACCCATGTACTAAAGCTTGAGTGATCAAAATTGAGATCATGGACATTAGTCCAATGATTCCTCCATTTTTTAGACAAAACACTTGTCTGAACCGCATACTTTGTGTCCGTAAGAGAGAGAATGTGATAGATTAAACTTTCGGGCAAGCTACTAAGCCGATCAACTACCTTTTGATCACTGATTTGGACTTTCTTTCTAATGTCAAGCTCTTCAAATCTACATGACAAAACATACTGATAAAACATTTTCACAAGAGATGACATTGTTATGCCACTAACACGAAACCTGGGTCTACTTAGATTGAAGGACTGACGATTATTCAAGACATTAGCAACAAAATCCTGGAATTCAACATCACTTGAGCTGGTTGAGCAGTCGAAAGTGTAACAAGGAACATGTGCCCAATGAAACTTCAATTTCTTAGACAAAATACAGGTCTGAACCGCATATTTAGCATCCATGAGTGAGAGAATGTGATGGATTATAGAGTCTGGAAAGTTGCTTATCCTATCACTATTGATTTTCACTTTCTTTCTGCTATGTCTCTGACCCTCCATAGAGTCCGGAAAGTTGCTTATCCTATCACTATTGATTTTCACTTTCTTTCTGCTATGTCTCTGACCCTCCATAGTCTGTAGCACGTACGATGAACAACAACGATACTCTTTCGAAGTGATTTCAATGGCAACGTCCTAATATAATTCCAGGGAAAAAAAAAAAGGCATATGTAGACATCTTTTACTTGTATGCATCAACAAAAGTTTCCATCAACAGGTTCACTTGAGTTCCTTTTCTTCTGCAAAATTATAAAATTGATTTGTTTTGCATTTTGATTATGTAATTATTAATAATCTGTTAATCTGTTTAGTATTCCAGATAATTTAATTGGAGTTGAAATTAAATAATAAAAATATTGAAGGATGGTTGAAAATGGATTGGAAAAGAAAGAAGGCAATGTCAAACAATTGCAACATAAATTAAAAAAAAAAAAAATGAAGAAAAGAAGATCCTGGTTATTGTTTTGGGGGATTTAGCATCTCCTTTGATCGATTTTCATCTTAATCTGACTTTCTCTTCCAACTCTCTATCTCTTACTCCGCTGCTTTTGGGAAAATGGAGTAAGAGCGGGAAAATCATCATTTTTGGCGCCAAAGATTGGCCAAGTAGGGTTTTAGTCGGTAGTTTTTATTATTATTATTATTATTATTATTATTATTTATTTTATTTTATTTTATTTTATTTTTATTTTTTAACTAAGATGTTTTAGTTCTAGTTGATAGTTTGTATGAGGCAATTGCCGGAGCATTCTTTGATAGAGCATTTTGGTAAGAAAATGAACCTCTTTTTAAGAGTGACAATAATTTATAAATAATAATGCTACTTTTAACTCCAGTTTAATGTCCAAATATGATGTTGTATTGCTGTAATAATTCGGGTTTTTAGGAATGATGTAGAGTTGAGAGACTCAAACTCACAACGTAGAAATATGAGTGTAAATAACTTAACCATCGAAACAACCTCATCATGTCGTATGATTAAAGATTTGATAGCTAGAATATTGTGTTACTGCTCACTAAGATATTTTAGAACTTTATCTATACTTTTGGCTTTTGAGTTTAGGCTTTAGAGTGATATATATATATATTTTTATTTATTTATTTATTTTATTTTGTAAGCAATTTTAAACAATTTTAAAGTTAAATTATTATAAACAACATTGACAATATAAATCGTTTAGTACTTTCAGTCATATTTCATTCGATGAAAGTAGTGTCGTGTATTTAAGATATATATTTTTCCTATGATATTATTTTATATTTAATGAAAATATCATTTTGAGGTTATATATATTTCCCTAAAAAAAAAAAAGTTATATATACTGTATATAAAACGAATTTGAATAAAAAGTTCATTTTAAATTAATACCTCGAGACTCTAAAATGTCGGGGCCGTCACTGTGCCTACATGTTATGACAAATTGACAACAATGTTAGCTTTATCTTTCTCAATAAAAACAAATTTCACACCGACTCGTATATTACATACACTTCCATACTCAGTGATTACAGTTTTGTTTTTATTATTTTAACAAAAACAAAAAAAAAAAATAGTTTTGATTTAATTAAAATTGTTAACTTTAATGCGAAAAGTAATAAAATATATATATATATTAATACAAGAATCATAATTTAAGCATAATTTAAGCATAACTATGTAACCCGTGATTAATAGTACGAATCTACGACCCACGAAATCTGACCCTTCATTATCATAATCTTAAAATCCAACAAAACGACAATCAAAATACAGAAAAACCCGTGACGAACCCAAAAAAAAAAAAAAAAAAAACACTACAAAATCATTTTAATTTGTTTGTTTTCTATTTTATTTTCCCAGGAAACAAACTACTTTTTTTTTTTTTTTTTTGGTTTTTCAGGTGCAAAGTTCACGTGCAACGCCAAGCCTGGAGTTGGGGACGTCGTAGAGAAGTCTGTGGTTCTGCTGCTGCATGTTGGCAATGACGTTAAGGACGGAGTTGACGTTGTCCGGCGCGGCGGCCATGGCTAAGCAGGTGGTGCTTCCGGCGGTGCTGTGGATGAGCAAGTTGTCCGGCGGCATCGTCACGTTCATGCCGGAGAACATGAACGTTATCGTCGGCGACACGATCGGGACTGTGTAGCACGTGTCGAACCCTCCCAGTGATGTCACGGTCACGTTCCGGCGGAGGTTCCGGCTGACACGGCGGCGGAACTCGTCCCTCACCGCCGTGTACGCCGGTGTCACTAGCCGTGTGAAAACAGTACCTGATTACAGATAATAAAATAAAAAATAATTACTAAATAAGCCCTGAAACTTTTAAAATTACAAGAAATTTACTACATTTACAAAAACGACTAAATTGGTCTAAAACATTTTCACAAATACCTTGTGAAGAGTTTATTTAATTACAAAATTATGTTTCAATGTTATTAATTGATATTCTTAACAACATTATGGGTTCTACTACTGTACATGATACATGATTTGTATAGTTGTTGAGTTAGTTTCTAATCATTGAATTTCAATCCAAGAGTCTATAAAAATCAAGCATCACCTGCCTAGCAACTATACAATTCTTGTATAGTTGCTAATGAAAAAAAAAAAAAGGTGAATTGAAAGTTGAAGGAGACATAATTTACCAGAATCAAAGATGGTTCCAGCACCGGTGGTTGGAT
Organism: Acer negundo; assembly: GCA_035582765.1. Classification (NCBI taxonomy): domain Eukaryota; kingdom Viridiplantae; phylum Streptophyta; class Magnoliopsida; order Sapindales; family Sapindaceae; genus Acer; species Acer negundo. The sequence continues at coordinate 16,310,735 of CM069242.1, forward strand.
TGAAAGCAAGAGCAGTAGATGGAATATCCACAACTTTTCTACCAACTCTAATTGCAAACAAATTCACATAGTAAAGTGATGATCTTCGGGGATTCTTTAGTAATGGGGTGTACTTAATCGTCTTGGGTTGGCCCACCGGCCCAAGCCTCAAAGACCCGGAAAAGTTCAACGATTTGAAGCTGGGCAAACAGTACGAGAACGTGGATGAGTAGAGGTTCTGGGTTTGGGCCAGAAGCGATAATGGGCCTCGGCCCAGGCCCAATAGCCCCTGCGGCGGGATGGAGCTACCGGTCGCCGCCTTTATACAACCGAAGGTGTAGGCGGGTACGGCATCTGTGGCCAGAGTGACGACATCCTGAGAGAGGTTGGCGGCGATGGTGGAGCCGCCGTAGGTCAAGTTGAATGCGCACGCGCCGTCGCCGCAAGTGGGGTTAGGTACCTGTGAAATGTCACATTCATTAGTGTCATTGTATACCCGGTTTTTTTTTTTTTTTTTTTTTTTTTTTTTTTTTTTTTTTGCCCTTGCCCTTTAAGGGAAAGTATCTTTTGAAACCTTTTTTTGGTCTGTCTGTCACAGACTCAGTTTGAGGAGTGAGGACAACATAATAATTAATTGATAAATAAATAACTAAATTTAGAGGACCTTATGAAAAAAATAATAAAAAAAGATAAATATATATTTTTTCTAAAGCTGACATCGAGACTTGGTGGAAGGGATAAACACCGTTCAGAATGTAGCTTCCACTAAAAAAGATCTCACGACAATTAACGTTTTAATGGATAAACGTAGTAATATATTTACGATATGAGGATTTGAACCTTATGGTAGAGCTTCGTTTTGAAGTCTCCAAACCCCGATTTGACTTTCAAAACCATGATTTAATGATGAGGCCAGATCTTGATTGGATTTATTTTTGTGGAATCCGGGACCTCTTAGCCGGCGCGTGAGAGCGCGTGTAGGAATTAAAAGAGACAAGCTGGTAGAACATATATATATATATATATATATATATATAAAGAAACCCAACACATTACCTGTTTGCATTGAGCAGCTTGGCAGCCAAGAGTCTTAAAAGTGGTGGACTTAACAGGGGCAAAAACAGAGGAGGAGCAACCAACACAGCCAGTACAAGGGATCCAAGCAGCATCATTGCTAGTGTCCATGGCCATGAGCATGGACTGAGGTGGTGTACCAATCTTGGCCCTAACAATGTAAGTAGGGCTCTGTATGATCTGCCTGCCTGAGGCTATAGGCACTACAGACTTCCTTGCCACAAGGCTTGACAGGAACTGCAGCCTGGCCTGGTCTTTTGCCTGCATTTGGAGGACACTCTCATCCCATGAGAGTGGCTTTGAGGGCCTGAAGGGAGAGCATGGGCTGAACACATGGAACACTTGGAGGTTTGAGCTCTTGTCTTGGCTTGAGCATTTTGGGTTCACACCTTGGGCATGTACTAGGGAGAGTACTACTGAGAAGAAGCAAAGGGTTACAAGAAGCATTTGATTGGTTTTCATTTTTGTGTTTTGAGCAGTACTGTTGAAAGAGAGTGAGTGAGAGGAGATAGAGATGTTTTGTGGGGTGAGTGAGATTATGTGTGTGGCAATGTGGGTTCTCTCTGTATATATATATATATTTATAAAAGTGGAAGGGCTAGCATGTAGAGAAATTGTGTATGGGTATAGTTTGTTTGATAATTAATTAACAGTCTGTATTCCACTTTCTTCTGAGGTTGGGCCTCTCATATGATATGCTGGTGGTGGTGGTCTTTATACTATTTTACCTAGATATGGTATCTTTTAAATTAGGATATTATTAACTAGTTTGCACTTTTGGCCAATTGTTTTGAAGAAATAAATAAAGGGTTATGCTAAAACTAATTTAAGAAAAATTAAAAAATAAAAAGAATTGTATCTTCATTGGATCCATCTCTAGATCTCCATCTCCATGGATGTCACCATCGGCCACAACCCCAAGACACTACGGCCTCTGGAATCTTCTTCCAAAATTAAACACCCATCGGAGAGGTACAATATTTTATAAATTTGGAAATAATAGTGCCATAAGCATCTAATATAAGAGAATTTATTTATTTATTATTTATTTATTTATTATTATTTAAGAAAATGTAAAGAAGGGTCTTAATGAAATTATATATTTACATGAAATATTTTCAAATAAATTTTAAAAAATCAAGACAGACTGTCGATAAAATTCAAAAACACGGTATAGTTTTTAGTATCAATAATTTCTTCAAAACACGAGGGATATCAAAGATGTTAGCCCTTTAATTTTTCAATATCTAATGTCACATGAGAGACATATAAAAGAGAGATTTAGAAATGATGATCAAGGACAAGGTTTATTAAATTATCAATCGAATAAACATGATGAGAGAATATAGCTTCCTAGGTGGGTGTGTGTGTCTCAATGCATATATACAAAATGGGACCTCTATTATCATGTAGCGTTAAAAAAGTTATATATAATCATAGTATGTGATTACATTATTAAATGGTACATGAATGTACCAGTACATGGTAGTGTAGAATTTTTCGTATATAATTGAGGGGAGGGTGATCAACATGTATCTCAATAAATACTTCTCTTTGTCTGGAATGTTATTTAATAATAATTAGGTCACCCTTATCTCATAATCTAGTTACTAAGAGTTTGATCAATTGGGTCTGTTTTTCTATATAGTTTGATGATCTGTGACAATGTGACATTTATGATATATAAATTATCTCTTAATTTTGGATTGTCCATTCTCTTTTTAGAGAGAAAGAGATGGATGACTATTATGCATCTAATTGAATCTTAAAAGTATGAAATTAGTTGACTAGTTGTGCTAGATCTCAGTTAACCCATGTCATATCATAAATAATTTGTGTTGTATCAAATAAAAGAATTTGTCACTTTGAACTTATATCATAGAGCAGAAAAATTTAGATGGAACGGTCTCTCGATAAACCACAATACCTTATTTAGAAAACGACATATGAATGTTTTGGTATTTAGCTAATCACATCTTATTTTCCGGTTTGTATTATTATTTTTTAAATGGATTTTTCATGGTGCGATTGTCCCACCCAAATTTTGTATATATGTCAAGGAGACATGGTGAGATTTTTAAAAAATGTTCTCAGAAAGCACTTCCCACCTGAGTCCATAGTCCATACCACATCATGATTGTGAACATTGTGGAAGGACTTTTCTGAATTAATCCTCATTAACATGTGCTTTGGGTCCATTCACAACACAAAATGCCATTTTAGTACTGAAAATGACTTTGGAAATATTTGTATATAATGTTTGTACACTCATTTGTTCTTATACAATTATTTGAATTAGTCGTTTGCCATATAAATATCTACAAAGTTTTTTTTTTTTTTTTTATATATATATTTTTTTATAATTTTAAGAATTTTAAATATATTTTTTTTATTCAAATAATGTTCTTAGCAACCTATGTATTTGGTAAGAGTGAAATTTGATAATAAAATCTCTTGTATAATTGTAAGAGAGTTTACCGATTTATATTTCTAGTTGTTTCTGTTAAGTACCTTTAAAATGAACTTAAGAATATATTTTAAAAGAAAAATACAAATTTAGGATTTGGAAGAGCGGATATGACAATATGTGGGTGTAAGGTCATTTACCGTTACCACTAAATCACCTCAATTTTTGTCTTAAGAAATATGTCTCTTATTATAAAAAATATTGTAAATATTGTCATATCTATCCTTACCATACAATAATGCCTAGACCTATAATTACTTAAATATATCCCCTCGAAAGGGAATGAGTATTACCCCCTCCCCATATGTTGATATATGTCCATTTGTTAATTATTAATTTACCTGTTTATTCTTGTGATAATTAATTTTATCAACCTTTAATTAATAAATAGACACATGTTAACAAGAGGGGAGGGACAACTCGTCATTCGAGAATCAATAGTAGTATTTGATTAAAATCCAAATCTAGATTCGGTTTCAAAAAGTAAAACCCACTTTATTTGATCAATTATAAAATTATAATAGTGAAGGATATGAGTCATATGACAGTCCAATGTCCATGGTGTAGAAACTAGAAATCATCAAATTCACCTTTATTACTTTCTCTCAAAATAGCAATTTAAAATAATGACAATAATACTAAAGGGTACAATGATGGACAATTTTAGTGTCAATTTGGCATATGTTTGCTATTAAGTAATGATTATATTTAAAATTAAAGTGAGATCTTGATCTCATAATCATTCTAATTTTTTACTTTTAAAAAAAAGTGAATCAGATCCATGTTGTGGCTTGTGAGTGTGTTTGGAAAGTGGGGGTTTTGTTTGCTTCTTCTTCCCATTCACATTAAAATTATAAAACTATTGAGATTGATAGTGACATCAATAAATGAATAAAGTTAGAAAGGCCTAATGCAGTCAAGCTCAGCTCTGTTAAGTCAAAACACTAGCTGGGTTTTGGGTTTCGATGGAATTGCATGTGGTCATCATTTTGTTTTTGTGGGTGAAAGACTGAAAGCTAACTCATTTTAAACAACTTTTTGGTCCCATCTTATATATATATATATATTTTTTATATTGTCAAGTTCAGTTTCTTCATACATCTGGTAGAATCTCAAATAATAATAATAACAACATGATTTTTTTCCAGTTCAACATATTTACTGATAAAAAAAAAAACAGAGATGGAATTTGATGGTCAAAGTGTCATGAACCTCTTTTTAGTTTGGAAGTACGGATACTCTATTTGGTGGAGGTAACTTGTATCGAACTCGTATCCGGTTTAGATATTTTCCGGATACTTCAGGATACGTATCCGATGCATCAAATGACATATTTGTTGACTTTTCATAAGTTTGACTAAATGATACTTGGAGGATATTTAGGGATACTTGAAGGTTACTTGAAAGATACTTTTGGGGCAATATTATAATTATTTTAGTATAAGACGTGGTCAAATTATAATTTCAAAAATTTAGGTATCACAATGAAATTGTAAAGAAATTTTGGTTTTGATTCTATTGACATGGAGAATAACGGGATACATGATATTGAAAACCTTTCTCTTGATGAACCAGAGCTAGATACTGAATTATCTAAATCCTTTAACAATGTGAATGATGATAATGAAGTTAATTAGAAATTTAGAATATGTTTTATGAGTTTTTTTTTTATGTATTATTTAGATTTTTTAATATGTTATGGCTTATGTGACGTATGTTTTATTTGGATTTTATAATATGTTACAATTTATGTGACATGTTTTATTTAGATCATGTATGTTACATTGTTATGATTTATGTAGATATGTAACATGCTTTATTTGGATTTTAAATATGTTTTGATTTTGAATGAATTCTCAAAAATGTTTTCATATATTATTATTATTATTTTAAATATAAATATATATTATTTTAATCGACGTATTCTAGTTTTTAAAGATTTACCGTATCCATGTATCGTACTATATCTGTATCTCGTACCTGCATCCATATTTGTTCTACGTAGCTTTTTAGTCTCAAAGATCAAAAGGGTAGTTAACAAAACACTAGTATGTATATTTGGCATAGCTTTTAAGATCAATTATTGGATTTTTAAACTCAAAAGTGACATTAAAGAAGTTGTTTGGTTGCTTGAATCTTGAAAAGAATTTTTAGTATTTGGATTTTGGAACAAGAAAATAAGGTTTGTTCGTTATCATTTATTAATGTGTTTATTTTTTGTTTTTGTTTTTTTAAATGAAAAATATTAAAAGACAGTGCCGTTTTTAATAATTAAAAAAAAAAAAAAAAAACATAAAACATGTTTTGCACTTTTTATTGAACAATAACGGAAACGTCAATTTGTCGTTTGTAATGTTTTGCATTTTTATTTTTATGTATACTGTTGAGTAAGTAGTATATGTTACTTGTTAAATGAATATGTTCTATTTATTAAAAAGAAAACAAAGTTATTAAAGCTTTTAAATTAAATTTTTATATTATATATATATATGAATTATATTTATTATTATTATTAATAAATAAATTTTTTTACAATATTAATAATAGATATTATTTCTATTTGTGATTTTTTTTTTATAAGAAAGTCATGAAAAGACATCAATGTAAATTATTTTAAATTATTATTTTTGATTTAAAAATATTAGAATATATATATTATATATTTTATTTAATAAAAATTAACTAATTACATTAATTTAACAGCAAAAACAATTACACAAAGTGCATATATTATAACAATATTGAACTTTTACTATAAATAAATAAATTAATATGTATGAGTGGCTATGTGATTGAGTTATTTTGTATTATTTTTCTTTGTAAGCAACAAATCCTTTTTTTTTTTTTTAATTACAATTACAATTGTTAACGGGTCCTCACTTTAAAATTTAATAACTAAATAGGGGATAAATATATACATATCAAGACTTAAACCTTAGTGGTTGAACCTCTTTAGACTCCGACCATCGAAACAAGAGATAAAAGGCAAGTAAAAAACAAATCACTCGTTAAAATTATATTACAATTTAGATCTACAGTTAGTTCTCAGACATCACATCATTAACAGGAAGCTAGCAGATGAATTATTAGATGATGATTATATATGCTGTCAGGCTTTTTTGAATTGCATTTAAGTCCTTCAAATGATTATAATTAGTTATGGAGTGATAATTAATAGATTTTGGATGTATACATCCCAACAAATTCAATCATTAAAGATGAAATGGCTCCTTCACTCCCACTCATCTTAAAAAGTTTAAACTAGTACACATACATGTGAATTGAAGTTTATATCCATTTTGATTCCCGTGACTCTCGTATAGTCTCTCTCACCAAGGGGATCGTTGTAAAAAAAATGTCATCCATGTCTCTGCTATTTTTTGATATATCAAACCAATTGTTAACATTGTCGGTCTCAATAAAGAGTGTCGTTTTCTATCAAATTTATAAATTGGGTTGGGTTGGTCGAGACACGGCTCGACCCATCACAATTTAATACAAATAAATCATGATATGATTAAAGTATCTCTAATATAAAAGTGGTTTTTAAAAAAAAGATATACAACATAAAATAAATAGACAGTCTATTAAAAAATATATCTCCAATGTAGTTGTATATATTCAACCTCATACTGACGTCATGTTGCATAACCATTTTTCGATTGACTTAACAAGTATTTAAAATAAATTGATATTAATTTTTCATTTACTTTTAATAAAAAATTAAAAGAAAAAAGGAAAAAAAAAAATTGGACACATGTATGAATTGAAGTTTCACCATCCATCTTGATTCTCGTGACTGGAATAGTCTCTCACCAAGAGTCCTGTAAGAAATATGTCATCCATGTCTCAACCATATTTTGATCAATAGTATTAATATATTTAGTATTTAAATTTGGTGTTCAAATAATATTGTATCAATATAATTCATTTATTTAAATTGTATTAGATTTATATGATTTAAATAAATAAATTATAATGATTCCATGTCATTTACATACTAAATTCAGAAAAAATATAATTATTCTACTTTAATATGTCAAACTAATTCGATTTCAAAATATTGTTAGTCTTAATAAAGAGCGTCTTTTATTATCGAATCACGTTGGATAATCTTGAAACTGTCAACATAAATACACAAATTTGGTCGGGTCGATCAAGACACAGCTCGACTGAGAACAATTCCATACAAGCAAAGTACGACACGATTATGTCAGCAAGTGGTAATTACTTTCCAAGGGATTAGGCGGATGAAGGAGTAAAAAGAATCAGCAATAAATAACTGACACATAAAAAGGTTAAATATCTATATTTGATTAAAGTAAAATAAAAATTGAAAGCAGGTAGGTAGAAAAAGAAAGAGTGAATTGAGGTGACCGACAGAGAGTAATGTTAAAAAGGAAAATGGAGGCAGCATTTTCTGTGGTTAGAACAAATTGTGTCTGTTTTTAACTTTTGATAATCGAGATCACGTGAACTCGATTGCATCTCTCTCTCTCTCTCATTTTGGCCGACACTCCTCCATCTCCCATCTGATATCTCTAGCATGCAAAACCTGCAGACATATACTGTGTGAGTGAGTGTTATCCAACAAAATTCTGTGGTGTACATTCAGTCTGCAATCTACAATCATGTTACATGTAAATAAATAATCACTACTATACAACTACATTACCTGTATTCAATAAAATCTCATCTTATGTTCATGTACTATTAACATCAAGCATCATGGTCACGAGTCATGATAACTAGTGGTGGCCACGGTTCGGTTTCGGATCGAAATCAATGGTTTCGGTTTGATAGCCACCTAAAACAGAAATTGAAACCAGAAATTCGGTTTAATATACGGTTTTAAACCGCCAGTTTTACGGTTTCGGTTTCGGTTTCGGTTTTTAACTTCTTTTTTTTTTCAAAATTTTCTGCCACATGGCAGTGTATGATTTGTCAAATTATTATTATTTATTATTTAAAAAAAAACCGACGGTTTAACTGCGGACAAAACCATCAGTTTTGGTCAGTTTTGGTCAGTTTTAAGGAACGCCAAATCGAAACCGAAACTGTGTAGACCGGTTTTCAGACCGGAGGTTTCGGTTACGGTTTCGGTTTCGGTTCCGGTTTGGCCCATACGGTTCCGGTTAAACCGCGGACAAAACCGACAGTTCAACCGGAACCGTGGCCACCACTAGTCATAACACAAGTGATCACTTGAAGGGTGATATGATTTAATAAATAGTATAGTTACTATAGTAGTAACATAATATTAGATTAGCCAACAGGGGCGTAGCTCAGCTGGTAGATGGACGAGCGTGGAGCTTGGACAAATGACTCTCAGGTTAACGGCTCGAATCCTACCAATGACAAAACTTTTCAAAAAAATATCCTGTCCCAAATTAATAGATATTGTCCAAAAAAAAAAAAAAAAAAAAAAAAAACATACTATTAGATTTAATAATTTTTTTTTTTAAAAAACAAAGATTAAGATTCAAGTTAATTTACATACAAGGCTATATTCATCATTCATGCTTGATGGAAATAAGTAAAAATATAGGTCATATTTGGTTATATGGTGAAATGGTAATCAAAATGAGAATGAAAAGGAAAGGAAAACTAAGTCTTTTTGTTTAGAACGTTATAATTAGCCTCTAAATCAGTATTATTTTGTTTGGTTAACAATGGAATAGAATTGAGCTAACTGTATTTTGACCAAAATGTCTATAATTATAAAACATTCATAATAATATGATATATTCTGGATAATAATAATAAAATACAAAAGTATATTATATTTATATTATAAATATATAACATATTATATTTAATATCGTATATATATAATAATAATAGAGTTTCACTAGTGCCATATGGCGTTGTGAAAGAAGTTTGATATTAAATATGGTTTATATATAATACATTAATAACAAAGCAAGAATATTTTTTTATTAAAAAATATAATATTATATATAATAATATAATAATAGCATTTCCCTTACATTTAATATGGTAGCGACACGTATCATTCATTAAATGCTATTATTAATTTTATTATATATAATAATTATTATATATCATATAATAGTATATAATAGTAATAGTTCATTTTTCCTTTGGCTATTAATTTATTATTGATTTATTTTTATTAAAAAAATTATTAATTGTGGCTTTTGGATTAATTCATTCAATGTCAAAGGATACATGCATGACTCTTGGATTGCATAAAGAAGTAATGGATGACGAGATATAATATTCTTCATTCAATGATAATGCATGAATGACTAAATGGAATGCATAACATAAGTATTGCATATAATGCAATGAATTTGAAAAGGGAAGCTAAAACACTATACGAAACCGGTAAATTTATATATATATATATATAGGTATTGAAACGAACGGTGTGCGAGATCTGAGATGGATAATAATTACTTAGAGACAATCAGACATCAAGCCACTAGACATCAACCAGACGGTCCAAACATCAACTAAGCCACCACCATTACCATGATCCATTGGGATTCTCCAAGTTCAATCTTCCAGGTAAATTTTGCATTTTCTTTTTGTTTTTCTTCAAGGAGTATTTTTAGTATTATGGTTTCATTGTTGTTTTGATCATATTTATTTATTTTTTATTTTATTTTTTCAGGTTGTTTTTTGCTTTTGTGTTTCAACTGGGTAGTTGTCTGGGTGTTATTTACATATTATATTTTTGGACAATTATATTATATTAATTCATATTCAACTTTGGCAACAATGAGATTCATTGCTAATGGGATCTTATAGGTTATTTTTATCATCCAAATCGTTTGATTTAATTTTGTTAATTAGTCTTTTATGGTTTTGGAAAACATGATTGTAGTGAAGTCATACGAATGGGACAATGATCGTGTGATTGTGTTTTTCTAAAACTCAAACAGTAGGCTTCGATTCTACTCTCTAAATTTCTTTGAACTGTTCTTATATGTCCAATAATTGTATATATATATATATTTTTTTGTTCTTTAATTTTGTTATTATTATTAAATTGTTTAATTTATCACATGCAGCCATGCAGGGTAGATAGCAAGGATGAGAAGAATAGTAGAAGTCAGAGAGCTAAAAGCCTAAAACTGTAAAAACAATAAGGGAATACCTAGCCAGTTTGTCTAGCAAGAAAAAGTAGACCACTCCTCTGATTTTATTTTATTGAATATAATTTTTTTTTTGGTAACGATTTTATTGAATATAATTAACAAGTTTTATATGTAATTGATGTGTAAATTATCGGTCTCGATACTCGATGCTTCTACCAACAAGCCTTCCAACATTCAAAAACAAATGCAGGACTCTCGATTATGGAAGAATTAGATTTTACTAATGTTGGATACATCATGGTAATTAATAATTAAAAGAAATCTTTTTTATTTATATAAATTCTCATGTGTGGACCCTACGTGAGAAGGTTTGGCAATTAATTGATTAATTTGGTTTTTAATTTGTTATTGCTCTCATTTTCAAAAATTATTAGTAATTGTGGCATTCAATTCACCCTCATTGTCCATTAATTCTTCTTGATTCCTTATCTCTACAAACTCTTCCATTCATAATTTTTTTTGTTGTTGAGATAAATCAGTTAATTCTTTTTTATTCCTGCGGAATCTTCACTTCCTCTGTAATGATAACAACAAATTTTCCCTATTAATAATTTTCTAAGATCGACTTAATGTGAGAAATGTACTGGGTTCAATGGTACGTTATAAAATTTGAAACATCTAAATTATTAAAATTATCATGTAATACTTATTGAATCTAAAAAAAATCATTGAGTACACTTAGTACAAAAATTGAAAGGTGAATAGTCTTTATAAATTATCCTAAATTGAGCTAAATAGCAACCTAAATAGTTGAATTATATTATGAAATGAGATATTATAAAAGAATTTAATTAAAAAGGTCCAATTGAGAAAAATAAATCAAAATTTTAAAAAGTTTTTGTTTTAACAAAGCCTATGCATCGCACAGGTTGACACACTAGTATATTATAATAATATAATATATATCATTAATATAATATATAATAATAATCAGTAATGCTAAACATCTCGCCATTTTCATCCCAACAATGGTAGATGATGTGTCACTTGGTGAGTTGACACACATTAATTAATACTTATCTCTCTTACCCATGTATTCACTCAACAATTAATGTTTGTACACTCACCAAGTGACACTTCAACTGCCACGTGTGTTGGGATGAAAATGGTGGGATTGTAGGTGGGATATGTAGCAGGGATGGATCCAAGATTATGTTCTAAGGGGGGCGCCATTAAATAATAAGTTAAATCGACATATATCTTAGAGGTTAATTAAAAAAAATGTTGTTTATGAAAAAGAAAACATTAATTTTTTTCATTAATTATTTCAATGAATAATAATATTTTATTGAGATAAATTATTTTAATTTGTGCATTTATAAAAAAACATTTAAGATGATAAAATTTCCCTATTAAAAATTATCCTAGTATTTTTCTAATATCCAAAAATTATTTAATTGTTAAAAATTATAAAAGTATGCTTGATAAAATTCTTAATAATTAAACATTAATATATGACTATTTATACTTGACATGTATTAATTATATAAATCAACACATTTAAAAAAAAAAAATTCAAAAGCTATATAAATAAGTTATCAAAAGTATGACATTGTATTACAGTACTAGTATGAGATAAGTAAGATTTGGGGAGAGAGAAAATATTTTAAGGATGTAATAAAATTAGTTAATAAATAATTGAGTAAGTGTAATTTGATAAGAAAACATTACCATTGACATAACAAAATATATATGTCATTATGTTGCGATTTGATTTATATATTTTTTTTGTTAGACCACAAAGTATCCCTCACTCCGATCAGCAACTGATCGTTAACGAGTATGACTAATCCAATATATTTGAGATATAAAGAAATAACAATAACATATTTAGAATCAAATATATATTCTACGTGATTATGAGAAAATTACTAACCCTTAATTTATAAAAGAATTAGAAAATCTAAATATCAAATAAGGGTAAAAGCATCAAAATCTGAATGTTTATGGGATTAATTTATAAAACTGTAAAACTTCAAGGACTATGTAAGAGAGTAAAAACATAAAAATTTGAAAACGTAGGGGCACATTCAAAAATTTGTAAAATTTCATTGGGGGCAGTGGCCCCCTCTCGTCCTCACTTGGCTCTGTCCTTGATGTGTAGCATTACTAAATAATAATATATTATTTTTGGAAATGAGATTATTTTTGGAATGAAGTTGAGGTATATGAGGGTATTTATGAAATACAAATTTTAGTTTAGAATGGAATGGGTATTCCATTGATTTTTGGATGAAAACACTATTATAATGGAATGTCTTTTCTATTAGATTTTAACCAACCAAATATTGAGAATGAAATCATTTCCATTCCATTCTATTGCTTTCCAGCCAATCAAACACAGCCATAGTCTTGGCTTAGAAAGCAATATAATGACCCACTGCCCAATTCGCACTAACAAAAAAGTCTTGCCTCCGGTTCAGTGTACAGCTATTTTAGTGGGTCGTTCTTGTCAGATAATGGGCTTTTTCATTGCCCACTCAAGTGCTGGGCCCATCAGGAATGGCTCACCGCTCATCTCTATCACATATGCACGCTCATCTCTATCACACATGAACCTTCCTTTTAAAGTAGTAGTTATCGGGTACGAGATCCCGTAAGTTTTTTTTATTATTTTTATTATTTTTATTTTTTCATTTTTTATTTTACGGGATCTTAGCTTATTGGATATGATAAATCTTTGTAATGCTAAAACATTGTTTTGATTACACCGATAAACCAGGATCTTGCATGAAAAAATATAAGGAATCTCACACCATATAAGACGCACTCCCCTTTTAATAATTAGATTTTTCATGTCATCATTACATAATTTCAAGGTTTTTTAGGAATGAGGATGACTTGAACCTACAACCTCATAGTACAGGTGTGAAAGGTTTACCATCGGACCAGTCTCGTCTTATCAACGATGATAATAATTTTAATGTTAATAATAGTAACTATATCAATGATAGAGTCATGAAAAAGGATCTACGACAAGTTGGAGAATCCTTCTAGAGAAAATCTTCGGTAAACCATATGAAAATTATCAGAAAATCTTATAATTCTGATGAAGCTTGACATAATAAGATAAACAAACGGTGACCTCATATGTGCCATCTTAGATGTTGACATAACTACAAAGTGCAAACTGATGGTCCAGATGGGTTCATTCAACCCACAGAGCCATGTTGGGACCAAGTGCCACCGGCCTGTGAGTGGGGAGGTAGTTGCTGCTCCTTGAAGCCAGCCTCACGCTCTGCCCTACTCTGTAAGGAACCAACTAAGAACTCACCATTCTACCCTGTCATAGGAACACATGATCTCTGCAAAGAGACATCAAAGTCATCGCAATCGCCATCAATGAATTCGAATTTGCATTCAACATCAAAATCAAACAACTGGATGGAGGCTTGATCAATATCAAGAATCACAGCCTTGTATATATATATATATATATATATATATATACGTGATTGATTCTTACATCACATTGTCATCAAAGATAAGGATTGATCTCGAAACTTGCATTACCCAAAAACAAGCATCAACATGTGAAAATGTCAGCCCTGGCCAGTTTTCTTCATTCGGCCCCCCAAATGAACTTCAAATTGCGAAACCAGAAACACAATTAGACATTAAATCAAAATGCATGCAATCTAACATCAACAAAAGTAGAATAAGATGAGTGTGTAAGCTTTATTATATAGCACCGGAAAATATCGATCATCACATCAAATTCTCCGGAGAATAGAGGCTTCCTCAACACCATCTCAGCAAAAATACAACCCACCGACCAAATTTTATAAATAAAACGCCCCGAAATTCTGTCAACAACATAAAAACATCCTTTACCCTCTCGTGTTGTCGTTTCACAAAGTTAAATTGACATTTAGGAATATCTATTTTCAGATAACCACTTTCAGATAATTTCCTTCTGCAAATCCCAATTCAACATAAATCACAATCACAATCACAATAATAATAATAACAACGAAAACCATCCGATTTATTCAAAAGGGTACGTAAGTTGTTGGAGGTTTAATCAAAATAAAGAAACACAACCTTATATGTATAACAAGTGATTCTAACCACATCACATTGTCATGAAATAACAAAAACACGAACCTTGGGGAGGCAGATGGCTTAGCTTCGTTCATCTTTCGCGTAACAGGAGTCGATAAGAGATCTTATTACGCACTCTTTCTGGTCGGTTACTGCTCCTGTAAATAACTATTCTCAATGTTAAAAGGACATTAAAGTGTCAGTGGTAACATGTGCCTTAAAGCACAAGTTAACTGTAATTTCTAGTGTAGAAAATTCAAATGAAATTATTATACCTAAAAAGAAAAAAAAAATTGAATTCTCTACACAGGTCGCACGTTAAGATAATCCATCATTAATTCAATTTTCCCAGCAGAGAATTTGATGTTAATTACACCCCAAGATCATTATTAGAACTAAATTATGCAAATACATCCCTGGATATTGAAAACTGAAAATAAGAAATTGAACAATTCATATAGAACGTATACAGAAATAGAAAATCAGAAAATAGAAAATGTACAGAATCAAGTAAAAAAAGAATCAACAAAATGCTCGTTAGCATTGAAAAAGATCAGGCATGATACCTTAAGGTTGCAGAGAGATCATTTTGTTTTTTCTTCTTCTTCTTTTTAAAGAAAATAAACTGTAAATATCTAGATTTCTAGGAAAGCAAATAGAGAGAAAGAAAGGAAATTAATAATGGAAACTTCGAAGTCAAAGAAGTTAATAGCTTTTAAATTTGTGACAATGGTCAAAAATTGGCATTCCAATTATGCAAAATTTGTTTTTAATGACGTTTGAAAGTTTAACCGTTAATAACAAACAGTCTTTCAATAATTTCTTTCATGGAAATTACCAAAATACCCTCAATAACTTATGTTTTTTTTTTTATTTTTTATTTTATTATTATTTTTTTTATAATTATTATTTTTAATAAATTTTCATTCTTTCTTCTTCTCTCCTATCGACAATTTTCTTTCTTTTTTCTTTCTAACTTCATCATAGCCTGAACTTTAGTTGTGCCTGGAATATAAGAAATCATAGACGGAGGAGGAACCCCGTAAACGGCTTCGAATGGGGACACTTTAGTGGATGAATGAACTGCTGTATTGTACCCATACTCTGCCGAAGCAAGCCACTCCATCCATCCTTTGGGCTGGTCATACGAGAAGCAACGTAAATACTGCTCAATAGTTCAATTTACTACCTCGGTTTGGCCATTCGATTGAGGGTGATAACTGGAACTGAAACGTAGTGATGTGCCATGCAGTGCAGCTTGAACAAGGACTTCCAAAAGAGACTAATAAAGATTTTGTCACGATTGCTGACAATTGAAAGAGGCATTCCATATAATCTCACAACATTATTGATAAAGCATTTAGCTACTGATGTTGCCATGTATGGGTGTTTCAATGGCACAAAATGTGCATACTTTGAGAGCCGATCAACAACAACCATAATCACATTGTAGCCTTGCGACGTCGTAAACCTTCAACGAAGTCCATGGATATTTCTATCCTAATACGTTGCGGAATGGGAATGGGTTGAAGTAGTCTTGCAGGCCGAAGGGTCTCATGCTTACAGGATTGATATACTTCACAATTTCGAATAAAATCTTTAACAGAGGTGCGGATGCCAGGCCAAACAAAGCTGGCTGAGATATGGCTGAGAGTCTTCAGGTAACCGAAATGACCACCTGTAGGCGAAGAGTGGCCATTAGCCAAAACAACGGGCAATAATGACGAGGTGGGACTCAAGTGCACCTTCCCATTTTGCATCCATATTCCATCCCGTTGGACACAATTCAAGGACTGATTCGTAGACAAGGTTTCATAGTAAGGGTGTTGGAGTACCTCTTGTTGTAGTGTGGACAACCAATCTGCAATTGAAATTGACAATGCCTGAAATTGAAAAGCTGCAATACGAGAGAGAGCATCAATTTCTTGGTTGTCTTTATCTTTATGGTACTAAATCGTGTAATCGAATCCCATTATTTTCGGTAACCATCTTGCTTGCGAAGGCATTGTGAATCTTTGTTGCAAGAGATACTTCAGACTTCGATGGTCCGTTTTGATCACAAATGGCTTGCCTATAGGTAGGATCGCCATTTCCGAATGGCCTTCACCACAACTAACATCTCCTTGTCGTAGGTGGACAGTAATCTAGCTTTCCCTTTCAAGGCTTCACTGTAATATGCTATCGGTTGGTTGTGTTGAGACAAGATAGCACCTAAACCATCTCCACATGCGTCACACTCCACTACGAACTGCTGTGAAAAATCGAGCAGCCGTAATACTGGAGGTGAAGTGAGAGCTTCCTTTAAATTGTTAAAGGCCAAAAGAGATTTCTCGGTCCAGTAATACCCATCCTTGGTGAGAAGCTTTGTTAATGGTGTAGCTATTATACCAAATCCCCTCACAAACTTGCGGCAATACCCAGCCAAACCAAGGAACCCGCGGACACCTTTTGGGGAGGTCGGCACATGCCGATGTTGAACAGAATGTACCTTCGGGTCTACTGCCACACCATCAAATGAAATGAGGTGACCCAAATACCCTACCGTTAACACCCTAAACTGACACTTAGAGAGTTTGACGAATAACTGATTTTCAGAGAGAATTCGATGCACTTGTGTAAGGTGCTGCGGATGATCCTCCCAAGACCTGCTATACACCAAAATATAATTAAAAAAAAACTAGAATAAACCTTCGTAAATGTGGCCGAAAAATGTCGTTCATGAGACTCTAAAATGAGGCCAGGGAGTTGGTCAAACCGAATGGCATCACGAGGAATTAGTAGTGTCCGTCATGAGTCTGAAAGGCGGTTTTTGGAATATTCTCCTGTTGGACCCGGATCTGGTGGTACCCGGAGCACAAGTTAAGTTTCGAAAAAAATTTCGCGCCATGTAACTTATCTAGCAGCTCATCAATGACTGGTATTGAAAATTTATCCTTTATGGTAATGTCATTGAGTGCCCGGCAGTTGACGCAGAAGCACTAAGACCCATCTGATTTTTTTATTAGCAATACCGGCGACGAAAATGGACTTCGACTAGGGCGAATGATTCCGGTTTGAAGGAATTCTTTGACCAGTTTTTCAATCTCATTTTTTTGGCAATGCGGGTACCTGTAAGGTCTCGCGTTAACTGGAGGATGGTTTGGTAGCAATGGAATCCGATGGTCGTGGCTACGCTTAGGTGGCAATTCGGTGGGTTCTTCAAACATGTGCGAACTCTGACAGAATTAGGCTAAGGTCTGGCGGCAATTGGGTGTCTTGGATAGGTTCCACATCTGAAATCATATGCACAAAAAACCCCATACCTGATATGTGTAATAATTCTTTGTCACTCAAGGGAGCACTCTTGGAACTTCTTATCCCTTTCAATATATGAGTTCGACTGGATTGGGTAAAAGACATACTTAGCTTCTTGTAGTCCGTTTCGATTGGACCTAAAGTCTCCAACCATTGCACGCCTAAAACTGCTTGACAGGCAGCCACTGGAAAAATGTAAAAATCGGCTCGGACTGTGAACCCTTGGATTGAGAGCGAAAGTCCCATACAACGTCCCATGCATTCAATAATTTCTTTATTTTCGACCGTTACTTGAAATGTCTTACCGTGGATCACCTGTAGTCCCAACTTTGTAACTACAGACTGATTGATAAAATTATGGGTGTTTCCCCCATCAATTAGCACTGTCGAATCACGGTTTCCTACCCTTTTGATCACGCGAAAGGTCTGTGGATGTGTTGTTCCAGCCAAGGCATGGAACAAAATTTATGGTATCGCTTCTTCGGACGACTCTATGTCCATGTTTACATCCTCTACTTCTTCATCCGGCTGCACATCAATCATCATAAACAGCTGTGATCTGGAACAACGATGCCCCAACATATACTTGTCATCACAATAGAAACACAGTCTTTTTTCACGCCTCTCCCTAGCTTCCTGTCCCGTGAGACGCCGAACAGGTCCACTGAAGTTACTGGTCGTCTGAGGTGTCCGTTGAGATGGGGAAGGTCCAAGAAGTCCCACTGTGGAAATCTACTAAGGTCGTGGATAGTATGAAGGGGCTGCTGGCCGAATTTGATTACTTGGTTTCCGTTGGAACTGATTTCTCTCTTCAATGAGGTGAGCTACACTGATTGTTTCGGAAAGAGTTTTTGGTTGCTTAATGCGTATGTCCAAACGTATTTTGTCCTTCAACCCTGTAATAAAGCAACCAATCAAGAAATTTTCCGGAAGATCATCTACCTTATGGGACAATTTCTCGAATGCTTCTTGGTACGCATTAACTGTTGTTGTTTGTTTGAGTCGCGACAATGCTTCAGATGGGTCGTTATAATCAGATGAACCAAAACGATAGAAGAGAGCTTTGACAAACGCGTTCCAACGCAACAGACCCTTGTTTTAGTATACCAACGATACCATTGAAGTACTATATTCGACAGATGAAACGAAGCCAACTGTACCTTTTGTGAAGCGTCGATATTCTTAAAGTCGAAGTACTGCTCCGCTTTGGAAATCCAACCTATGGGATCCTCGCCTTCGCCTGCATAGGTCAAAAAATTCAACTTGAGGTTGGTGTGATTCTAGTCTAGAATGGGGTGGGTTGATGCAGAAGGCGTGTCGTGGAAATTGTCTCCAGCTGCAAATGGATTAATTTCCTTATCAAGTGTGCGATTGGATTGGGCGATTCTTATTGCCTGCAACTCGGCCATGACTCCCTGAAGGGCGTCATTGACTTGACTGAAATTGTGGTTCAATTCATCGAAGTTGGTATCGTGTGGGCAAGGGCTTCGTTGACCTCGATACGAAACTCTGCATGAGTTTTATTGCGTGTATCTATGAACCGTAATGACTTTGATACCATTGATAAGAGAAGAATTTGGGGACGAACAAAGAAGAAAGAGAACAGAGGTTTTGAAGGATAATTGTATTTAATCTGATGATTTATTCAATACCAAAGTGTGAACCTAAATAGGCCACAACATTACAACGAGAATCCAAAATAATAGAGATTCCTAACTTAATGGACTGAAGACAAGGAGATCATTCAGCCACTACCTATCTAACATATACATTATTAATTGACTGATTCTAAAGTAATGAATATACTCAATTTAATTGCCAACTATCAGACTTGGTCAATCACCTTGTGCACCATTACTAAGCTGACCCAAGCAGAGCATGCAAACTCATATGCAACCCGCGCACTTTGTGAATCACCTGCGCACTTTGAGAATCCTATCAAATTGCGTGCATGGTTAAAAACAAATCTCTAATGTTTTCGAAGGTTATTTTTGAAATTCCCCACCCCAAATATTATATTTGAAGATATTGTACAACAGACTCCGGAGTCGTCGAGCAAATTGGGGTTTTGTCAAGACAAATCCTTTCGATAATTCCTAATATTTCGTGAGGTGGAAGAAAAATTGCAAGTAAAGAACATGTGGGTTGATTGGTAGCAGTGGTGTAATAGTAGTTTCAGTCGACATGTTTAATTGGGTATGCAAATCATTATCATTATTTGTCCGCCATTGGAGGAGACAGAGCACTCTCACTCTAAGAGCATATGAATTTGAACAACAATGTGTTTCATTGTCAACAACCAGTAGTACAAAGCAACAATCTTTAAAGTGTCATACATCATAAACACAAGTGGGTTGTTTCCAAAAAGTTCCATCTTAAATCCCTAGATAAAGCAGATGCAATGACTACTTTATTCAAGAGCCATGGTTTATATGACATCCAAATCTAAAATCTCTTTAGGCCAACTACAATGGGTATCCATTTCTTCGAAATAGAGATTCAAATCACTCCAATGGTTCTCTAAATCACGACAAACGAGGAGAATAAATTTTGAGATCAAGTTTTCAACTCCATATTTGGAAATCCAAATCCCCCATATCTATTTCACTTAGTGGTGGCCACGGTTCGGTTTCGGTTTGAAACTGGATGTTTCGGTTTTGTGGCCCTCCAAAACCGAAACTGAAACTGTGGCTCATGGTTTGGAGGCCACAAACCGCCGATTTTATGGTTTTGGTTTCGTTTTTTCTTTTTTTACAAGTGAGATAAATCATAAAGATTGGTTGTAAACATAAAATCTTGCCAAATAATAATTACAATTGAACAAAGTTTAAAATAAAAAATAATAATTATAAACATTTTCATTGAAGTATTTAAGTATTTAACAATGTTTAAAAGAAAAGAAATTCACATTTATTAATAAATACAACTTTATAATTTCACAAAAAGTATATTGTTGAAAAATAGTGGTAAGCAATTAAAAAAAAAAATAGATGATTGAAAAAAAATATTGTTAGAATAATAGTGGTAAGCAAGTAAAAAAAAAAATATTAGAAGATTGTAAAAAAATATATTGTTGAAATAATAGTGGTAAGCAAGAAAAAAAAATAAATTATTAAAAAAAAATATTGTTGGAATAATAGTGGTAACAAGGTAACACTTATAAAAAAATAGATGTTTGAAAAAAAAATATTGTTGAAATAATAGTGGTGAAATTTTTTTTTATGATAGTAAAAAATAGAAGAAATAAATATTGTTAATCAATTTGATGATTGAAAAAATAGATTTATATGTGAAATGAAAATTAAAGAAAATTGTAGATTGTAGAAAGAATTGAGAATTTGAGATTGAGAGAGATTGAGAGAAGTTGAGAGGATGAGAGTGGTGTGAAGAATAAAGATGTGTGTGAATTATTGTGGCTGTTGGCCTTGGGCAGAGCAGTTAGTTGAGCTGCAGAAGCCAGATCGCCAAAGGGTGCAGTTGGCCAATGAACATTCTTTTTTATTTTTTATTTTATTTTAATTCGGTACTACGTGTCAGAAATTCATTGGTTTGATTTTTTTTTTTTCAAAAAAACTGGCAGTTTAACCATTTCAGTTCGGTCCAACGGTAAGTTTTTCAAACGGGCTATCAAGTGACATCGTCTAATTCGTCCAGAATTAATTAATTAATTATTTTTTTTTAAAAAACCGACGGTTTAACCATGGTTAAAACTGCCGATTTTTACTGGTTTTTGGCTCCCCCAAAACAAAACCGTAACCAGTTCGACTAGTTTCTAACCAGTTTTGACACCGTCGGATCCAGTTTCGGTTTTGTTACGATTTTTGGCCGTACGGTTTCAGTTAAACTGCGGGCAAAACCGTTGGTTTAACCAAAACCATGGCCCCCCTCTAATTTCACTATTTACTTTTTATAATCCCACTTGACCCTCATATTCTTTCTTAAATTCCCCTTATATCCTTTTCACTTTTTTTTTTTTAACAAAACTCAATTAATTTATTATAACTCTTTATTCATAAATCTAATTACTATAAAAATTACTATCTGATCTTTGTAGTTACTTTTCATTGTCAGAGATGAAAGCGGCTACAAACAACTTTGATAAGGTGTTCATAATCAGAGAGGGAGGGTTTGAGAAAATGTACAAAGGAGTCATCAACGGTGGGAGTGAGAGTGGGACCACCCAAGTCGCCATCAAACGGCTGAATCCAGGGTCACAACAGGGTGCTATCGAGTTCAGAACTGAGATCGAGATGCTATCTCAGATTCTCAGCTTCGTTACCTTCATTTGATCTCTCTGATTGGCTACTGCAACGATGCTGGTGAGAGATCCTCGTTTATGATTACATGGCTCGTGGGACACTCTGTGATCATCTCTACGGCTCCGATAATCCTCCTCTCCCGTGGAATCAACGGCTGCAAATTTGCATAGGTGTTGGCCGTGGACTGAATTATCTTCACACGGGGGCTAAGCACATTATCATCCACTGTGACGTGAAGACGACAAATATCTTGTTGGATGAAAAATGGGTGGCCAAAGTGTTCGATTTTGGATTGTCCAAAGTTGGACCCACATTAAAGTCCAAAGCTCACGTGAGCACTGCCGTCAAGGGTAGTTTCGGGTATTTAGATCCGGAGTATTTCGGCTTCAGCTACTAACGGAGAAATCCGACGTCTACTAGTTTGGAGTGGCGTTGTGTGAAGTATTGTGTGCGAGGGTGCCTTTAATTCGTATGTCGGACAAGAAGCAAGGGTGCTTGGCTGGTTGGGCCCGACAATGCTATGATCAGAACAGAACGCTTGATCAAATTGTTGATCCGATTTTGAAGGGTAAGATAGCACCACAGTGCTTGAAGAAATTCTGTGAGGTGGCGATGAGTTGTTTGGATGATGAGGGAATCAAACGACTGTCGATGAGTGATGTGGTGTGGGGCCTTGAGTTTGCACTCCGGCTACAACAAGAGTATGATAAGCTTGGTGGTGGGGCCGGGAATGGAATTTATTGTATGTATATTTTCAATTAAGAGACACGTCAGCAATATGAGTAGAAAGAATGGAAAAATAAAGCCACGTCATTTATCAACTAGTCAACAAAGGAAGCTCTGACCGTTTGCCACGTCATTGAGATTAATAGAAACCAAAAATGTATTCGCTAGATAGCTTAAACCAAAGGAAACCAGGGTCTTGCTCACCAAAAACCTTCACTTGCCATAAATCTTCACTCGCCATCAATCTTTACTTGCCAAGACTTACTCGGCCAACACAGCAAAGTTAAGCTTGTCGAGTAAGGATTCATCTAAGTATAGGATTTCCCGAATTGCACCCCAATAAAAAAATACTCATATTTTCCATCCAGAGAAGTCTGAATAGGAAGGAACAGAAAGCGTCCAAAAGGATATACATTAGACTGGAAACAAATCCTAACTAGCCCGTAAGACTGGAATCCTAAAACGATTCTATTTGGGAAGTCCGCCACCTACACGGCCAGGGCAAGAGAGCCCTAATCTACTTGATATAAATATGACCATATAGCCTACGAGAGAAGGGGGTCGAATCCTAGAGAGTTGAGAGTAATTGTATGAGAGAAGAAACAAACATAAAAAGTGTAACCTAAAGAAAATCACATTATTATTTCTATTGCCTTCAAGGGGCTCCGTGTTTTACATGCTTTTATTTACATTACCGTTTTTATTATCATAATATTATTTTTGGACGCGTGGCAATCCAAAAATCATCGTCAACAGAATTTATATGCCCCATCTTGATCATGATGATGATCAAAACTTGATCAACAACTACGCATTGGATTGTGATAGTGGGGCTATGTTCAGTAGGATTGGTGGACACGTGTTGGAATCAAGAACTATGAGTACGATGACCATATCATCTAGTGATGATTATGGATTTTCTAGCAAAGATTCTGATAGCATACCCGTGCTTGTCTAGTATACTGTTTGCCATATATGATAGGGTATGGCAATATCAACATGTACATGTTAGTTGTGATCTTTTATAATCCTAATGGGCCATTGTAATGTTTTTCTACTTTATCATTCACTCATTTAGTTTCTGAGAAGAATTTTCCGTTTGGAACAAATTAAAAAAAAAAAAAAAAACAAAACAACAAAGAGAGAAGAATTTTCAATCAATAAAGATAAGAAAAATTAATATACATGTGATTCATCGATCCTCAAAATTTCTTATGTTGTGATATTTTTGTCCTTCTACCAAACTTTTGTTGATATGCTTGTTGGGCGTCTATATTGCGTTAATCGACTCATTTGGTTAAAAGGTAATAAGTTATATAGTGAAAAAAACAAATGGCTTTAGTTATGTGAAGTTGTATATTTAATTATTAAAAATTGTGAAATCTTTTCAAAAAAAAAAATTGTGAAATAAGCAGTCAAATTTTTGGCATTGTTGGATGGAAGAAAAGAATATTTTGCTATGAAAGGTTTGGACTTTGTAGCTAATTAGAGTATCTCTAATGATAATATGACTTGTATTTGAAAAAACGGTGATATATCAACATTGTAAAGCCAATTGTTTCATATGTGGCATGTAACTAAACTTGATAGACATCCAAATGAAGAAGTTATCTCCAATGTTTTACTTGTAAAATATATGTTTTTAATGACATGTCAATTTATTATTGGTCTCTTCAAATATACTATAGAATTGTTGAATAAAATAAAGTAGAAGACATGAGTGGTTGCTGACTGGGCCAACAAGATGGCTATCCAAATCCTCTGAAATCAAAGAGTCATGTTGACAGCCTCTAAAAAACAAGTTGCCACATCAGGTTGAAGTTATACTAGAGAGGTTGCGTTGGAGATGAATTTTTTAACAAAGTGGATGTTTATCTTACATGGTATCTAATTTTTTCACAACTTATATTACCATTGGAGATGCTCTTAGTGGGCCTAATTTGACAAGTCAAAAATGTGGTTTACGGGTGTCATCCTCTCCTCTTTATAAATAAAGTTGATGTTCACATGTTCTTGGATTATTATGCAACTTGCCAGTTGCCATCATACACCCACTGGCTACTGCATAACATTTCAATTGTTCTTGGATTATTATGCAACTTGCCAGTTGCCATCATACACCCACTGGCTACTGCATAACATTTCAATTATTAGTACTATGAATGGATAAATAAGAGTAAAAACAAGAATGAATGAATGACAATAAAAGCAAGTGTGAAATTGGTGAGAAGCACACTAAAATAACAATAAAAACACAAATAAATGAATTGTGTGTATTTAATTTCTTCAAGAGTACAAGTTAAATGATATACCTTAGAAGCTTTTATTCCTGAAGCTTTGAGATGTTGGAAAAACTGCCAATCACTATAACACTGTTGAGTACATGATGATTCTACTATACCCATTACAAAAACATCACAATGTGTTTGTCATAGAAATAAATCAATCACAAAATAGAAGACTTTACAAATCTATCATAATCCATAATATAATACTGTATATACAAAATAAAAAATAGTAAGGATTCTAAGGGGCCTGGACATGTAAAGATTATATCGTTTTGTGTTATTAACTTATTATAAAGTTGGGACCATCTTTTCTGATGAGACTATGAGAGGTTGTAATTGTATGGCATTAAAAAACATCAAAGTAAAACCAATCCAGGTCTTACACGTTACTTGGTCTATATATAGTTGGCTAATTATTTGTATGTTTATGAGTTTATCCCACTCCCACGATTGAGATGAGAGGTTTCCATTTAGCATTCCTAGTCCTGCTAGTTGTGATAATCCGCTCCTCCGGCTCCGCAACGACCAATATTAGCAGCTGCGTTGGCGACGTCGATGACGCAAATTGTTCCGGGTGGTTGATAGAGTCACAACTCGACTTTATTAACTTGAAACTGCAAACTGGTGTTCCAAATAAACCAGCAGTCGATTGTGCAAGAGGACACGGTGCAAATTATAGACCCTGCTTAGGATCATCACAAGGTACAAAAATTGGTGAAAATTGTTTTGACAAAAATAACCCCTTGTATATCATTCCCAATAAAAACTGCTAGCTGATGGCAAACTTTTGGGGTGCATTAATTAATTAATATATTGCTGTATTCTGCTTAATTATATATCTGTATTAATAGTATCAGTACATTTGTATTATATATATTTACGGTCTTTCTATTATCGGTTCGAACTAATAAAAGTTATATCAGTTCCTTGCATGTGGGTTATTAGATTTAAATACTTTGACTGACAAATGCATATAACAAAGTCAAAGTATTTAAATCAAGTGACCCACATACGAGGAACTGATATAACTTCTGTCGGTTCGAACTGATAATATAATTTTTATATATATATATATATATATTTATGTTGCCAATTGCCATGTTTACTTTTCCTTATAATTAAATTTTACATTCCTTATTAATTAATTACAAATCACTTGAGCTGCATTAAATATAATTAGGCCAATTAATATTTTATATTTATTCATTACCTTTACTAATATTTCAGCATCTTCCAGACGACTTGACAATTCTTAACGTTAATTAACCTGAGCCCTGCCTGCCTTACCGACCACCTCATGCTTAGACTAACAGGATTTGGAACTTTATAAATAATTTAAATAAAAGTTAAATTATTTAAATAATAGAGGTTATTCAAATATCTATAAATATCACTTGTTCATTTACAATAATAAAGGTATTAATAATATTAATAACAAAAATGAAAAAATTAGATAATAATAATAATAATAATAAAATAATAATAATGATAATAATGATAATAATACGGGTTATTAGCACCGGTCCCAAATCCGGTTTTTTATTTTTATTTTTATAATAATAACTTTTTTTTTGACTGTTAGTAGAAAGAACCATATATCGTAGGAAAGGATAGAAAAGACATATATCATATATATATATAGTCCTTTTCTTTTTGGTGCATAATGATATAAAATACATCGGTACATTGTATATGGGTCATATATTATGGATAAATACTAACAAATGCATGCAGACCAATTAAAAGCATGTAAATCTAATGATTCACATGTTCACATGTAAGGCAGTGATATATATTTCTCAGTGCGCAAGAGATCAGTTCTATAAATGCGGTGGTTCTCTAGTCAGGATGTCTTGACTATTTCAAGACGTCCAACCATAACCACACATTCATATTGGGCTCAAAGTTATACATTAACAAATACTCACACCCAATGTGAATGTGTGGTTGTGGATGATTGTCTTGACTTTATAATTTCATGATGTCTTTACTAGAGAACCACTATATATATATATATATATATTTTTTTTTTTTTGAAGTATACTAAATATACCGGGATCCCCTTCGGTGCACCACTGTACTCATTGTAATGAAGACTTTTTTTGGTTGTTGGGAATCACATCATTCACATGTGATTATTTATAACTCACGTACGATTACAGTAAAATTTAATTTTGTTTTGGCACGATCATATGTAACTCATGCAACAGTATAGCGTTCTACCGGTAAACCGTTGCACATTAGAATATTTCATATCAGTAATGCTACATATCTCATCTAAAATCCTATTTTTTTCATCCCACTACATGTAGCATGTGAGGTGTCAAATTGTGAGTAGATACATGAGATAGGTGAGATAAATCATTATTAATGTGTATCAACTCACAATTTGACACCTCACATGCCACATGTAGTGGGATGAAAAATGTGGGATTTTAAGTGGGATGTTTAACATTATTGATTTCATATATATATAAAAAAAATTTGAATTTTTTTCAAGAATTACAACTATATTTTTTTTCTTTTCATTTTTCCCATTTTTCGCTTCATTTTTTGATACTCATATTCAACAGAATCGAGAAAACTTTTATGCTGGGGGCAGAAATAAAACTCTGATAGAAGAAAAACAAATATCTGCCTAATGCTTGTAAGACGAAATAGCAAAGAATAACCAAATGAGCTACAAGCACCATGTTGTTTGGTTTGAAGACTTCAAAATTTTATTTTTAAATTAAAAGTTAATGTTTGAACAGTGTGAGATTGGCTATTGTACAAACCACTAAATAACACAATTGTGAAATAATTTTCTGATAATTTTATTCATTGTGTTTCTACAATATATAAAATACATACAAAGATCATTTACAAGGAAAGAATCAAGCTACAATCAAGCAAATCAATCTGTAGTCAACTACACAACTTTATCATAATTGAGAATATCCTATAATTAAGAGGAGAATAAAGGCAATCATTGACTAAGAATATTGCTCAATTTAATCTCATAATTCTTGCCTAATTCAATTCCATAATTCTAGCACTCCCCCTCAAGTTGTAGCATGGATATCGCACATGCCTAACTTGTCTAAAAGGTCATCAAAAGCATTGCTGGCTATAGTTTTGTTAAGAACATCGGCTAACTGATCTTCAGACTTCACAAAAGGAAACATAATAATCTCGACTTCAAGTTTTTCCTTAATGAAGTGTCTATCAATTTCAACATGTTTTGTCCGGTCGTGTTGAATTGGATTGTTAGCAATCTCTATAGCTGAAGTGTTATCACAATACAACTTCATTGCTTCTTGAGAATCATCACACAATTCCAAAAGCAAGTTCCTCAACCATAGTAACTCACATACTCCAAAATT
Source organism: Acer negundo (assembly GCA_035582765.1). Classification (NCBI taxonomy): domain Eukaryota; kingdom Viridiplantae; phylum Streptophyta; class Magnoliopsida; order Sapindales; family Sapindaceae; genus Acer; species Acer negundo. The sequence continues at coordinate 16,339,358 of CM069242.1, forward strand.
CATGCCCCTATACTCAGCTTCTGCACTAGACCTTGCTACCACTGGTTTCTTTTTACTCCTCCAAGTCACAAGATTTCCACTTACAAAAGTGAAGTATCCTGAAGTAGATCTTCTTTATCAGCTGAACCTGCCTAATCTACATAAGTGTAACCTTCTACTTTTAGGTGATTATGTTTAGTGAAGAGTAATCCTTTACCCGGAGTGGTCTTCAAATACCTCAATATACGTTCCATGGCATCCATGTGAGGTTTACGAGGATCATGCATAAACTGACTCACTACACACACTGCATAGGCAATATCTGGTCTAGTATGGGACAAATAGATCAATTTTCCCATAAGGCTCTGGTACCTTGCCTTATCAGTAGAAGTTACATTCAAACACATAAACAACTTATGATTTTGTTCCCAAGGAGTCTTAGTAGGTTTACATCCAAGCATACATGTTTCAGTTAACAAATCAAGAATTTATTCCCATTGAGATAAGAAAATATCATTCTTTGATCGTTCTACCTTGATCCCAAGAAAGTACTTCAAGTCACCAAGCTGCTTCATTTCACCGAGGCCAATTATCACTGCAAACTCTCAATTTCATCTTGATCATCACCTGTCACCACCATATTATCAACATAGATAATCAAAGTAGTAATTTTACCCAATGGTGTTTCAAAAACTACGTGTGATCTAAGTTGCTTTGTTTATAGCTGAAGTTCTTCAAAGACTTGGTGAATCTAACGAACCAAGCCCTTGGAGATTGCTTTAACCCATACAATGCCTTCTTGAGTTTGCACACCATTGTAGTATTTAAGTACTTCTCTATATCCAGAGGAGGGTCTATATACACTTCTTCTTCTAAATCTCTATGCAAGAAAGCATTCTTTACATCAAACTGGAGAAGTGGCCAATCTCGATTGGCCGTCAAAGACAATAGCACTCTAACCGTATTAAGCTTGGCAACTGGTGCAAAAGTATCTTGATAGCCAATCCCATAAGATTGTGTATACCCTTTTGCAACCAACCGAGCTTTATACCTTTCAATGGTCCCATCCGCCTTATGCTTAACCATTAACACCCATCTACATCCCACTGTATTCTTTCCCCTAGGTAGTGGCACAAGTTCCCAAGTAGAATTCTTCTCAAGTGTTGCCATTTCTTCTACCATAACTTGGGTCCATCTAGCATCTGCTAAAGCTTCATGCATTTTACTAGGAATAGAGGTAGACGATAACTGTAGCACATAAGAAGCATATGACTTGCATAATTTTTAGGAAGATACATAGTCACTAATAGGATATCTAGCTTTTGATTTAAGGTTAAGTTAATATTTAATGGGTGGAATACCAGAGTTAGAACAAGGTGGAAGACGATATTGAGACAATTGAGATTCAAAATTAACATCATCAATAATTGTAGGATTAGGATTAGTGGGTACCTCTAAAGAAGTCTCAGGAGAAGATTGACCCAGTGGTTGTATCAGATTGTTAGGAGACATTGTACTATCACAGAGAAAATCATCCTCAGCATTTGGAGTCGTTAATTCATCAATTGGGAGTCTTTCTCGATCATCCGATTGATCGGTGGTATCATTTCCGATTGTTCGGATGTCTTCGTCCGGTCGACTGGTAGTGTCACTTTTGGTCCCCCAGATACTGGAGAAGTCTGAACCTCTTGAAAAAGACACCTGAAATTCTTAAAGATTAATCACTTTTTCTTGATTCTCCCCCTAAAGTGATAAATCAGTAGATGACCAATAGAAGAGCTCTTTCTCATGAAAAACGACATCCATGGAAAGATAAAACCTCCTAGAAGACGGATCATAACACCTATAGCTTTTTTGATTGATTCCATATCCCACAAACACACATTTCAAAGCACGAGAATCAAGCTTGGTACGTTGATGTGAATGTAAGTGAACATAGACGACACACCTAAAAATCTGAGGAGCTAGAAGTACCATCGGCCGAAGAGGCAATGATCGGAAAGTGCATCTAATGGTCTTCTAAAATTGAGGACACTAGAATGTGTATGGTTGATCAGGTAAATCGCTGAACTCAAAGTTTCACCCTATATGACAAGACCAGTTAGGGTCTGCAAGAATTCAAATTTTCAATTTTTTTTTTTAAGTTTGAAATTTAAAATTTGAATTGAGGGGTGGCTTTTGTAATTATCTAGGAGCCGTTGGTGACCGTTTGGGGGTAAAAAAAATGTCCAAAACTTTGAAAAATCACAATTTTTTTTTTATATCTTTTACAATTTTTTCCAATTTTTTCCAATTATACCCTAACCTAACATTTTCCTATAAATACCCCCATCACCCTCACCTTATTCTCTACATTTTCTCTACTTCCTTACTCTCTTATTCTCTCTATTCTCTCTATTCTCTACAATCTCCAACATCTCTCACTCACTCTTTCAACTATTTTGTAATTTATTTTATTTATTTAATATATTATATACTATATACTATCATAGTATATACCTTCCACTCTCTAGTCTCTACATATTCTAAGGCTCTTACTCTATGGTATTGTCTTGTTTTTTATTATTTTATTATTTTTTATTTTTAAATTTACTTTCGTCTGTTATTTAATTATTAACTATTATTAATATGTTTATAACTAATGTTATTATTTGTTATGTTGTTAGGTATCCAATTGATTAATTAATTCAACACTCTCAACTCTCAAGCCTCCAATTTAAGGTTTATTATTACACAAAATTATTATTATGTATAAAAAATAATATTGTATAAATAAAATGTTTACATATTAAAAAAAAAACAATTCAAAGCCCGTTGGGCCCAGCCCGTTAAGGCCTTAACAGGTCGGCCTCGCTTGGTATGCCCCAGCCCAGGCCATGTGCCCAGGTTGGGCCCACCCTCCCCCACAAACAGGTCACCCCCTGCACGACCTGTCTCCCTAACAGGCGATGCCTGGCATGGCCCATTAGGCCAACAGGCCTAACGGGCCCGGGCCTAATGGGTTAGATTGACCTGTTTTGACACCACTAGATACTATTGGGGAGGGTACATATCTGGATTCTTAAAAATCTGAGAAATCTTTGAAAACTATTTGAATAAACTATACTTATATATATATATATCTTACAAATACTTTTCTGAAATCATAATTAAATACTCTTTTTCTTTACTGAAGTTACTCTAAACAAATATAAAAAAAAAAAAAAAAAACTTGAACATGGAAATACTTGTACATATTCTCATCTAAAAATAAAATATTTATTCTTTATCTAATTCTCCCTAATAAACTCAGTAAAATCTTGTTCCGTAATATAATCCTGATTCTTATAACATGCTTCTTTTTCTTGAAAGAATATATGTCTTAGCTACTAATCTCTGATATTCCATAATTTAAATCTTAAAATTATATCTAAGTATGTGAAAGTAGCGGTGACATAGTTCCGGTTCGGTTTCGGTTCCCATGGAACCGGCGGTTCTGAACTTTTTTTTTAAAATAAAAAACAAATTAGACTTCAATGTAAGTTGTAATTGTAAATAAAACAAAATATATAAATGAAAAATTACAAAATAAAATAAAATAAAATTCATTGGATTGGGTCACCCCTCAAATAAAATAAAATAAACAAATGACAAATTACAAAATTAAATTAAAATAAAACTAAACAAAATGACAAATTACAAATTACATTTCATTGGGTATTTGGGAATTGGGTCATCCGAAATTCGAAAATAACATAAAATAAATAAATTACAAATTACAAAATTAAATTAAAATAAAACTAAAAAAAATGTAAAGTTATTAGCCTTGCACTTAATTTTTACCACAATTAAGTTGTTTACGTATCCTCTTGGGGGGTTTAGAGGAATCAAATGCCACGTAGTTCTCTTATATTTTATTGCAGGTTAGGTGATGATGTGGACTAATTGTTGTCGTGATAACGTGATCCGCATTTGCAGATCTGCTATTCCGAGTCTGCTGCTTCAGTTTCAGTTTCAGTTTCAGTTTCGTCATCTTTAAAGAAATCGTACGTTGCCTCTTGCTCGATTTCTTGTTGTCTATATTGCGCCTTCGTCCAGTCATCTACATGAACCTGTATCTATAGTGCTTTTGGAGTCAAGCACGAACGTTTATCATCCAGGATATTCCCCCTGGTGCTGAACTCTTGTTCCAAAGCCACTGTAGAAACTAGTGTTGAAAAAATATTTTTGGCTATCATAGCCATTATTGGATAGTACATTCCGTACTCTTTCCAATATTGTAAGATATCAAATTTTTTCCCTAGCTTATCTTCTATAAACTCAAAAGAAGTATTTATATAAGATTCAAGCTTAGAATACTTATCGGAGCCTGATGAAGAAGAAGATCTAGGTTTTTTGGTTTTTTATTTTATTTTTTATTTTATAACAGACTATACCCTAAATTTAAAAATTCGGAGGAGGAGGATGATAGGGGCTAAGATGCAGTTTGTTCTCGTGTAACATCGAAGTTTAGTGAGTATCCATAAACTGTAACATATTTATCATATAAATCATACAATAATTTTTTAACTCTATCACAACACGCATAAACATCATATCAATTTTTAAACCTTGGTGGCCATAATAAGCATTTAGATAATAAGACAAATGTTATAATTTACAACGTGGATCAAAAACCATGACAATCAAATAAATATTTAGAAACTCCTTATAATAATCTAACCATTTTACCTTCATAGCATTAACGGCTTCCGCTATTTCTATGTCGGATTCACAATGAGTAAATGCAACTGCAATATTATGACTCTCAATAATAAATAAATGAGTTGTAGGATAATAAACACTAGATAAATTGTTAGTAGTATTATAAAAGACTTTTAACAAATTGAAAACGTTGTAACATGCATCCCAATGAGTTTAATAAAGATCAATGTGAGTAACATGAAATTGAATAAAAACAACTAATAAATCCCTATACTTATAACTTTGAGCAAGCAATTTATAAGTAGAATTCCAATGTGTTGTAACATCACGAGGAAATCTAACGACACCTCTACCATTTTATTTACAAAATGTTGACCATGCTTTCATTGTAGAAGAATGTTTCCATAAAAACATTAGGGCTTTTTAATAGGGAGAATAAAATGTTCAAGAGTTTCTCAATTTTATACTCTGAATAAATAATTCTAAACTGTCTAAAAATATTTTGAGCAGTGTGTGCATCATCAAAAACTCTAAATGCAAGAATTCTTTTCTGGATATTCCATGCATCATCCATAAAATGGCAAGTGACACCCAAGTATGAATGCGATCGCCAATGGTCACTCCAATGTCGGCACATATAGAAACACGACCGTTATATTTTTTAAAATATTTTTCTAACTTTCTTTTTTCTTTTTCATAAATCTTTTCAAGTGTTGCTGTGAGCGTGGTTTTAGAAACACGACATGCATCATGGTTTAATGCCCGTCGACAATAATTAATAAAATCAACTCTTTCACCAAAACTAAATGATAAGTGTTCTGCTGCTACCATTCTAGCTAATTCTTCTCTATTTTGTTTATCAGTATAACGAAATAATTGTTGGCTAGGAGTAGCGTACCTGAGAATTTGTGATTTTGACCTCGATCTGGTCTCTGCTTCTGGATGTTTGGTTAAAATATGCTTTCGATAAGTGCCATATCCTCCGGATTTCGTCCGCTTATATACTTTGTTGTAGTAATTGCAAGCCGCTACATAGCTTCAATCTTCTTTCCTAACTTTCTTCATATGTTTGACGAAGAGATCAGATTTGCTCTGCTTATGTATCAGATCTTCCCGCTCTTCTGGTTACGGTGGATCAAATTCAAAATCTGGAGGTGTATCAATATCATGTATATTTTCTGACTGGCTTGTCAAATTGGTGAGGGGGGGGGGTGTTATTGGGATCGGGTTCTGAAATTGTTAGATGGGGCTTATGAAAGTCTAGGCTGAAGACCTAGGCCCGGTATTGCAAATACTCGTGATAGGTGGTGTCATTACGATCGAGATTATCGATCATATGACCCTTACCTTTCATCGAAATCAAATGTCTATGACCGTCACGGCTAGGGGTGTGCGTTTTTGGTTTGGTTTGGGCTGAATCTCAATATCAAACCAAACCAATATGGATCGGTTTGGTTATATTTCAACCCAACACAAACCAATGTGATTTTTCAAAACCAAACCAACAAAGAGCGGGTTGGTTTGGATTGGTTTGGATTGGTTTATCAGTTTAGATTTGAACTCAAAATTTTTTTTTTTTGTTGGTATTATATTATAAAAAAATATTTAAATAAAAAATCATAACATAAAATATTAATTATATATATATATGTATATATAATCTTATTAAAGACATGTTTGACAACATCTATGTTTTTGAAACCCTAATAAATCAATCAATCAGAAGAATTGTATCAAAACAAATAAATAAATTATAAAAGCTTAAAGTAATCAGTAAAAGTTATAAAACCTGGACTGAATAGAAAACGTAGGTGGATTTTATATTTTAGTTTTACTTTATAAAATATGTGGTTTGGTTTTGGTTGGTGAATTGTTTCACTCAACCCAAACCGAACCACCTTTAATTGGTTTATCCAAAAGACAACCCGAACCACTAGTTTTTAATATTTGTAATCGAATTGACCCAAACTTTATGGGTTGGGTTGGTCAGTTTGGTTTGGTTTGGTGGTTTTTTGCACACCCCTAGTCACGGCCGTGACCCCTTCCATTTCCACCACTTGCCATTTAAAAATAAATTTGGGAGAGATTTGGAAACTTAGAAGAATATTAGTAGGTAGTAAACTTGTAATTACAAATAAAATAAATTGCAAATAAATGAAATTGGAAACTTAGTAATTGACTAATTGCAAATTAAATAAATTGGAAATAAGATAAATTGCAAATAAAATTAATTGGAAATAAAATTAATTGAAAATAAAATAAATTGGAAATAAAATTAATTGAAAATAAAATAAATTGGAAATAAAATTAATTGCAAATAAAATTAATTGCAAAATAAAACAATCGCAAAATGAAATAAATATTAAAAACCTTGGAAACTTGGAGAGTTGTGTCTTGGAGAGTGTTGGAGAGTTGGAGAATTGAGAGAGAAATTAGAGTTAAAGAGAGTTGAGAGGAAATTGGTGTGAGGAAAAATGAAAGGGGGTAGTCGTTAGAGGCCCAACGGTCAGCTGACGTCAGCCGACCGCCAACGGTCAGCCCAAAAAAGAATATTAAAAAAAAAAATGTAGAACCGCCGATTCAAACCGGCTGGTTCCGTAAAACTTATAACCAAAACAGTGAAACCGAAACCGAAACCGAAACCGAAACCGGCCTCCCCCAGTTGGTTTCGATTCCACGGTTCGCACCGAAACCTTCCAGGTTTATTTGAGAGTCTATTAACTTAACAAATGAATAAATCGTATGTTTTAAAACCAATTGTAAATTATTAGCTCGTGTAATTCTAAAACGAATTAACTTAATTATAACTAAGAATTGTCTAACTCATCGTACTCCATGCTCAAATCTGGTCTGGGATCCATTTATATTTTCATATATTTTTGATTCACCTTGACTGCACTGAATTTCTTTGTCCATCTTCTATTATCTCTTTCTATCACTTCCCTTGTTCTTTTTCATCTTCGATTTCTGCTTTGTCTCTATGTCTCTATGTATCCATGTTTTTCTCTTCCACATGTTTTTCCTTCCATAACGTCTTGTTTCTTCTATCTTCCTTAACCCTTCTCTCTCTCTCTCTCTCTCTCTCTCTCTCTCTCGCTCTCTGTTTCACTCTTCTTTCTTTAATTCTTTTATTTTTCTCTCAATCTCTCACGCTCGGTTCCCTCTCTCTTTTCTTATTTTCCTTTCTTCTCTCTCTCGCCTGTTCTCTGCCTATTTTTTTCTTCAGACCCAGAGCCCCAATAAAAAGATTAAAGTCTCCTCTAATCTCCACTCTCTTTCTTCTAACTTTTCCACCTCTTCCCCTCTACTTGCCACCTATAATGAGTGCAACTTTGCTCACCCCTTTAACTAGATGTAACCATTACCCCCACCTCAAGTGTTGACACGTGTCCCAAACTTAGATTAAGTTTAGGACACGTGTCAACACATGAGGTGAGGGGTAATTGTTACCTCTAGTTAAGGGGGATGAGCAAAGTTGCTCTCCACCTATAATCCCAAATGCTCCAGCTGTCTTCTTTTGCTGCAGCAATTCATTTGTTTTATTATTATTATTTTTTAAGAATATACTATTTTAATAAAATACTATTGGGCTGGATGATTTGGGTTTGACTATGGGCTTGGGTTGGGTTTGAGTCAATTTATGGGGCTGGACCTTACACACACAGTACCCTGCAATAGATTTTCTATCATATAGTGCCCATTTGTACACTCGGTGTAGCCCCCATTTCTTATCAATTGTACTCGTTTTCGATTTAATGTTTATTTGTGAATGTTGTGTAGGTTATTTGCCATAAATAAGGTATTTGAGTTTAATTGATGAGTTTTGGAATTTAAAAGGGCTGAAATGGGAAAGACTTGTGCAGTACACCTATATTTTGGGGGCCATATCTCCCACCTCAGATTGAACTAAGTTTCTTGCTACCTATTTACCGAAAGCCTTAGCTGTCTACTTTCCAACGGGTTTTACGGATCTCGATTCTGACATTTCTAGAGAAAGTTATGACCATTTTCGTAACGGTGCGCGATGCTAAAAAGCTGAAAATTGATGAAGAAATGCATGGCGCTACTCGACCAGCGCCGGACCAGTGAAAATCTGGCAGAATGTCGTCGTTAGTCGTGCGCCTTACCACCAGCGCACCACCAGCGCAATGGTGCTTCAGCTCAGCTTTTTCTTTGTTTTTGTGCCCTAATTTCCACACCCTATATATACCTCACTTCCTCTCTTTTCCCAACACCTCTTGCATGACCCTTCTACTCCAAAACACTTCAAGAACACATTTTTACTCTTCAAATCCACCAAATCACCACATCCAACCATCAATCCATCAACCAAACTTCAATTCCATTTCAGTAAACACCAAATACCCAACTTTCCCACCATTATCCACCATCAAAACCCAACCTTGGAGTATAGAAGGGGACTAAAAGAGAAGAAGCAAGCCAACCACAACAACATACCAAGAGAAGATGAGAGCTTCACATATAGTTTTCTCTACACCTTTCTTTCTTTATTTCATTTGTAATTTGTTATGGCTTACATAAATAGCATATCTTTTGTTGCCATTTCTTATAATATGAACTAAATCCATCTTGGCTAAGGCCAAGATGAAACCTTTTCCATTAATCATTAGTAAAAGCCATCACTTTAACACAAATGCTTGTGTTTTGTATGTGTATTTCAATTGCTTAATGCTTCTAAGTGCCTAGCTAACATTTAGTTGATATTTGGTTGTTGTGTGAAGCACCGAGAGGAGAAGAACACAACCTGCTCGATGAAATGCCCAATACAAGTCTAATAAGATAGAAATATGCGATGCTAGCTTGTAGGATTCCATTTGTGTGCCATTATGCTTAATGAATTTGTGTGTAGTTCGGATAACCATTGAGAAATAGGTTGTTGGTGCACATGGATATTGTTTTTATCACTTGAGAGAGGTTAGAGACCAATTGAGGGCATACGAATCTACATATACACTTGCAGATTTTATTTCAATGATGTGCCTAAAATTGATGAGAATTGGATAGGTGGATTCAAAGGTCTTAGCCTAATTTCCCATAAGTATTAAAACCAACTTGCTTGTGTTTGGCTTTGCTTAAGTTTATTTTCTTATCTAGTTTCACCAATTGCATTTTAGTTGTAAGATTAATTTAGATTACTTTGAGTAGTTAAATCAAATCATTTAATCTTTGCTTGTCTAAATAGTAGTTAATCAATCAATTATGGTAATCAATACATCAATCCTTGTGGAAAAAATTCTATTCATCATTGTACTATTCCTTCGGCTTCGTACTATTGCGGATGCTCATTTAGGAGTGGTCAAATTACAGCCTCAATCAACATCAATAAAGCCAGTCAACTCTAGCTATATACTGTTCTTGATATGAAGACCCAATTCCCGAGTGCCTTTCAGATATCTGAGTACTTTCTTTACCCCTTACCAGTGAACATTGGTTGAACGTTGTAGAAATTAACTCAATCTATTAACTATGTAGGAAATATCAGGTTTGGTGTTGGTTAAGTATTGCAAAGCTCCTAGGGCACTTCTGTAGACTATAGGATTTATCATTGGTTCCCCTTCATCTAACCTGTAGTGTTTACCAGTTGATGCTGGTGTTGGATATGGTCTAGTGTTCTCCATATTGTTCTTCTTTAAAAGATCATCATTGTACCTAGTTTGAGTCAAATACACGTCCATCTCATCATGGTCTTGTTCTCCATTTTGTTCTCTTTGAAAAAGTGATGTAAGGCACCCATTCTTTTGAAACAAACAGTTTGTTCAGCTTGTCAAACAGTTTATTTATATATTTTGGTTGAAATATAGGAAATATGGTTAATATTATCAAAATATTGGAAATATTTAAATATAATTTTTTATATTGATCTCCAAAATATATAATATATCATAAATATTTGGATCAAATTATTAATTTTTACTTTATAAGGGATCCCTTATTTTAATCTTGATAAGGACCATCATGAAATCACATCGATTTGAATGAATTTTGATCTGAATTTTTGTGTGGATGATAAGTTTATTGAAATATACCTATAAATAAAATTTGAGAATTTTTTAAGCACTAAAACTATTTTTCCTGAATTTCCAATATTTCGCATATTTTTCTGATACCTTCATATTTTTAAAAAATCGGTAAAAATAGTTTAAGTACTTGAAAATTTTTCAACTTTTACTCATGGGTAGATTTGAATGAACTTATCATCCACAAAAAAATTCAAATCAAAATTCATTCAAATCGATGTGATTTTATAGTGGTCCTTACCGAAATTAAAATAAATGATCCCTTATAAGAGACTCACTCGATATATATATATATATATAGTGTTTCTTTAGTAAGGACGTCCAATTCTATTCACACATTCATATTGGGCGTAGGTATTTATTAATTTGGGGCTGTGGGCCCAATGTGAATGTGTGGTTATGGTTGTGGTTGGACGTCCTGAAATTATATAGTAAGAACCTTACTAACTAGAAAATTATTATTATATATATAATTGTTGTTTTAGTCCTTCATTTTAAACATTATCCATACTGTAGGAAAAATAAATGCAATTTTGTTCTCAATATGAACCTTTTAGGGTGCGTTTGGTACGTGGGATAAGATTATATTAATTATAGTGTTTCCCGTGTTTGATGCAATATGAGATATGATTAAAATAGAGTAGTCATGTTTTTGGTGCAACATAATATGTGATTAAAATAGAATGGTAAATTACGTAAACTTACCTTGATTAAAACAAGAAATAAAAAAATCAAATTAAAAAAAAAACATACCTTCATGAAAATCAGATCTCAGATTTTCTTTTT